>OX439044.1:56289301-56918513 GCA_949317995.1 Acholoe squamosa
GCTCTTCCACACAACGGCGAAGATAAAATGATCTTGGAACTGAAAAAAAACTGTGTATAGATTTGGAATAGGGCTATCGCTGCAATAGAGCAAAATGTTCATATCACCTACACATATTTGGATATGGATACATTGTGACATGAATACCATGGGGTGGCTAGATCTTAATCGTGTATCTCTTATACCCACATGTCGCGGGGTGGAAGGGGAGTGTTCCGGGGTGGCATGCCCCTCGTGTGGCTCAGTCTCAGACTGAGTTTTGTCTGCCGGTGTATGGTGCTGAAAACGACCACAGTGTTCGTTCATCTCACATCCACAACAGGAAGGTAGTAATAGTCCCTAGCATCAAGAGCGTCTCTTGTCGTAAATTCAAGTACATGTATTATTAATTAATGTGATCATATAAATCTAAAGTTATAATGTCCTACTCGTTCTTTTTAAATTGAATTTCTCAAGCCTTCATCAGGGATAATACAACATCAGCCTTTTTTTTCTGTAAAATATAAGTGAAAGATGGTAAATATAATTATTTGTTACAACACTAGTCTAACTTAGGAGAAATATCATAGTGCATGGTTTGATAAGTTGGCCTTTGTACCACAGATGGTACTCTTCACTTTAACCCTACGTTCTACATTTCTCATTACAGTCCTTACTTATAGTGCATGCCGTGAGACAATCTTAACAACATTCGCTCTGCATGCCATACACCCTGGCCCTCTCAAGTCTAATGTCAATCCTGTGAAGAAAGGCATCCAATAGCTCTGATTTCACAGCCCTTGTATCCACTAGGTGGTACATTGTAGCACTGTGCTTCAAGACTCCAATACGCTCAAGATAGTGTAGTAGATAGACACCAGGGGTCAGCACCTTACATGCTTGTTCAAATAACAGTGCAATTCCAGATGGCATAGTCCATGCTCTTCCTAATACTTAAGTCTAGCATGCTCATATGTCATATCTCCATCCGCTTCTGTTAATCCATGCGAGTCAGTGAGGAGTAAACGCTATCGATTCGATGCAGAATGCACTTTCCGCTTCAACTAATTCACTTTTTTTTTCTGGATGACATGCATAGCGGAGATTACATAAAAACAGAAATTATTGTCAGCCCTGCTGATATATGTACCCTGGTTTCTGAATTCATCCGGGCATGCCGCTGAAAAAATACCAAGTATATCCTTAGACCATCTGACCCTCAAAGCTGTGGGACGGGATGTTGGGGTCAGAATCCTCACCTCCATTTTTGGTTCATGCATATTGTACTTTAAACTTATTTCTTTATCTCTGAGTTCTAAAATTTCTGCTTTTTTCATTTCATAAGTATCTACAGGTTATTTTGTGGTGCAAGTATAAGAAAGCTTTCTGAAAACGTCTCCTATCGCGACGGGTTAGTGGACTTGTGACTAATATTATACATGTTGCTCTCAAATTATCTAGAACCTTGCTTGTTGATATTTAATTAAATTATTACACAATCTAGATATTTCATGACCAAATTTTCTGTCCCTACTTATATAGAGTATTTCTTTATTTCTGTAAATGAATACAACTCCTGATACTTTTTTTTGTAATCCTCAAGGTATCTCCATAATGATTCCATTTGGAAACTTCTAAATCGATTACTCAATAAAAGATAGAACCTACATACAGTGTAACTTTGTTTATTTCTCTGAATGTTAATTTGATATTTTCCCTAACTGTGCTTGTATTATGTATCATTACGTGTACAGATGTACTCACTCGTGGTCTAATGGACGGAAAACTGACTGTACTGAACGCAGGCGGCGTTGCATCTTTCTGGTCCAGTTTGGACGTTAAGGATTCTCGCGGCCTCTCGCGAGTGATCTCCAAGGGTGCGAGATTCCTCTTAAGTGGTGGCACATCGACAGACATTTCCGTGTAAGCATCTTTCTCTTGGAGCTGTCTCTCCATAATCTCTTGCTAGAGTTGGATATTGGTTATAATGAGAATTTTCAATGGTTATGACAGCATACCTACCCTATGAAATAAAGCTTGATTATGACATACCATATAACTCTGTTTATAAAGTGCGGCTTAAAGGCTTATACAACAGCTAGATCTGAGGTGTGGCTTTAAGTAACAGCCTTAATTCATGATGGGTTAAATACGAGGGGTGTCCATGCATATTACAGTGCCCAAATTACAATTTCCTGAGAACTTGTATGACATATGCAAAAGAAAGAAATTGTCACTAGGTATTACAATACCATGAAATCCAAAATAAAAGTTTATAAGAGAAGCGTCCTAGCTTCGGTGAGGTCCATATACGCCATAGATTGATTTAATTTTCTGCAGTTTGAGGGCGATTCAAGACCTCATGTACAAGCCACACCCTGATTTCCGGATGACACTACATGTATAAGCTACAACACGCCTAAGAATGGCATATTAGGCGAGGCACACACACAGGGTTTTACGGTACTAAGGTAGTGATCATTTTTTAAGGGGAGGGGGCGGGTCAAATTTTTTTGACACCCCATAGAGGACGAAAATCTTGCGTGAACGCACCCTACTAACCTATAGTAACGCGCAAGCTTGTTACTGAAAACAGGTGAAATTATTTTGACCCCCCTCAGGGGAGTTGAAAAAATTCTGAACCCTCCCCCGCTTTGTTAAAAAATGATCACTCCCTAAACGCAAACTGAAATAAAAATGATATGGAATAATAGAGTATATCCCCACATTTGTATAAATAATGTAAAAATGTAGTACAAAATCTTAACTTCTTTCTCCTGACTAATAACAAAAGAGGGGAATCTTAAATGTTTCTTTGATCTTGGACTAACTTTACATCTTGGTTTTTGATCACTTAAACGTATTATCTGTACACTTTCTGCCACCTGGGAACTTATTTAATTTACTTTAACTTATTTAAAAAAATGTTTTTAGTCACAACATACTTCAGTGAGTCCGAAGGGAGCAACTGTTTCTGCATTGTCAGGCGCAATGAATCCCGGGGAAGAGTTGGGAGGTAAAGAGAGCCTCTGTTTGTCAGCCAAGCAGCGCCAACCAGCAAAACAAAGCCAAGGTGAAACAAAGGGAAAAAAGACATTTAAATAAGTCAAAAATATTAGGGCAGCATTTCCAGCCAAAGGCCAAAGTGTGTGAAGTGTTGCACCAATCTACCCATAGGGGAGACTTCAGCAACTGGTGATTTACAAAAGTCATGTGTTTGTATGTTTGTGTTTGTCATGTGTTTGTTTGTTAAGCTCCACGACCCCCCCCCCCCGGTAGATTTTAATAAATGCCCATGTTCCATGTCTCTGTCGCTTACTAAACACAATATTCGATTTTAAGCATTGTCCATGTCCTATGTCACAATGTTAAAAAAGAAAATGTTAATTTTGGTGGTTCACATCCACTTTCATTTTTCATCTATCTTTTTTTTTTTAATGTTGTGTGTTGAACGATTGTTATAGTTGCTCCATTGGCTACGTTAGTGTTGCTACGCAAGTTTTCACAGAGATATTCAATTTTATATACATGTCAGGGGTAGACACTAACTTTTCCAGTCATTGGCCAACTGGGGCCATAGCTTTAGATATCTATGGGCCCGAGGCTGAAACTGTGGGCCCAGAGGAGCCACTATATTATAAGAAAAGAGAAATCATAGATATTGTTCATTAATTCACACCATAACTTAGCAAGGATGGCTAGATTCCTGCTGATTTTCTCTTTCCAATATAACACACCTATATTCATATTAATCAACTTTTATAGATATCACTCTGTAAAATTCTGTGGGCCATCCCAGGCCCACAGAAATCTAATTCTCTGGAAAACTACGGGCCCACAGCCTAAACTGCGGGCCATTGGCTCCCAGGCCAGCGTTAGTGTCTACCCCTGCATGTAGAGACGAATAATACAGTGAAAAACATACGCAACACAGCAATTTCTTTTTTTAAAACCGCATGCAGAGAAATGAAGATAAATAAATAATGTATTACCGGTAAAGCCACAGTAATTCCACTTCGAAGATAAAGTAAACTGTACTCTGCTTTGGGATAAAACGAAATTTACTTTTCTTTATAAAATGTACATGCAAAATTAACTTCAAGGATGCGAAAAATAGATTTTACTCACATCTGACGGTGACCTAACTAGAGGTTCTATAAACGCTTTCTTCTTTTTGGAAGCTTCTTCTTTCTCTTTGAACGAGCTACTTCGTACAGGTAATTTAAGCTTTTCCGCTGTAAGAAAATGAAAATGCATGCTAAATACAAATGGAGATATATATCCATCATTGCACACAGTTATTTCACAATATAGCAAGGTGTAATTACTATCTATTGATACATTGAGCTGTGTATTATAGACATCAGGGTCCTTAAGTAGGTAGGCCTAGGGTGTCCCCATAGCCATGTCGTAAAAACAGGATTTTACTCATAGAATATACAGAGGAATTGTATGTTTTTTTTACGACATATATGCAGCTACTGGTAAGCTCACACTGTTCTATAGTACTTTTTATATTTAGTAGTTTTCAATCTGGCCCGTCTGTAGAGGAACTTTCGCATACAAACACCATAATCCTCCTCAGTTGATGTCATTTACAATTTAGAAGAAAGAAAAAGAATAATAATAAAAAAACAAAAAGTTTAAGCGAGGCAACATATTTTGTAGCATTATTGGCAGAGCGACCACGTTGGAAACACGAGAAACGAAGAGCTTCATGCAGACATCCATTTATAAACTAATTTTATGGGTTACATCTTACGAGTATTCTTTACTACAGGCATGGGATTGGGTTTTCTAGAAATACCCAAGATAGTGCTCCTATCCTTTTGTCTGGGGTAGTATTTGAGATGGATCTATTAGGATAGAAGCCTGAAAAAGTCTAAGACTCCCCCCTCCCCCGTTTATCAATGTTGATGACCAATTTAGCCTTCAAATATCCGAGATTTTGGACATATCCTGAAGAATCCCATACCTGCTAGTAATTACATTTTTTGATAAGTTTGAACAAAGTGCTACATGACTTACTGTTGTGTCTTCTCTATTAGCTTTTCCTCACAATTTATATGATGCACAAGCATTTGGTTTCATGCTTAATTCTAATTCAAGAGTCACGGTGTGAGCGATATATGCATTAGGTTGTGAAATATGATATTTTTTTAAGTTTTAGTCCATACAAGCAGACAGAAAGTAACATGACTCTTTTTTACATTTCCCACGCAACCGTGTTTTAGCCGCGAGTTTGCCTGAAACTTCAAAACAGCAACAGGAAAAGGAAATTCGGAAGTTCAGATGACAGTCTATTATAAACTTTTAGACACGTAAAGCGTTACTGCAGTCTTCTAAAACGTAGAAAAGTTACAATCCTAAAAGAGGAAGAATAAATCAGGTATGTCAGATTTCCTATAGAGGGAGCCTCGGTGCCGTGGATGATTGGCCAGTCCCAAGTAGTAAAAATTTGAAGCACAGTGCTACAATCATGCACGACTGGCCCAGTCGCCCACCACCTACCGTAGGGGACTGTCAATATAGTGACAATGTGTCGAAAACTCAATGCTTAAGGCTATGGAGGATGCACCCATTATCGCTCGCATGTTTCATTGGCGAATAACTCCTCTCCTGGTGAGTTAAGCATTGCATAATACCAGCAGGTCTTGAATAAGGATACATATTAACCATACAAACGCACGAGACAATGTAATTCTCCTCCATTTTGTTTTAATCCAGCAGTTTCATTGCAACCGTGAGTCGATCATCTCGCTGTCCGCCATTTTGTATTTTGATGTTCCGTGTGCATGCGGGAACCCTCCTTGCCGGAAGTCGCATTTTTGACGGAGAAATGATAGATAATATCGATTTAACTTGAAATTAATGGCTTTTTGAATATAATCCATGCATGTTTGGCAATATTAATCGAATTGAATCGAATACACCCCCTCAATTTACTGTTATAAAATAAAATCTGACGACCGGTCACTCTGCGCGCATGCACGAACTCGCACGAGGATGCCCTGGGTGGAGGGAGAGTGTAAAGACTAGTACATAATGTACATATATAGTATCTCAGAGGGCGCAGGCAGTAGCCGGTGTAAGGCTAATACATAGAAATCATAAGAGCCTGCGTCTTCTATGTATACTACTCATACACTCGCCCTGCCGGAAATGCGATAGCCATAACAAACTTATGGCGGTCTGGTTTACAGGATCGGAATATAAACGGTCTTATACGAAAATTTACCAACTTTTCCTCAAGCTATCACGTTATATGCACGGTCTTCCATCCTTACCTACTGAAAAACAGCGTCTTAATTGGACAATTCCCATAGGATCCCATGTGTTATGTCTATTGCGAAAATCTATCGCACAATGCTATGCTATGGAGCCTCGTTTTCGTGAGAAAGAAGGTAAAATATATCAGATTTTTTCTTCAGCTATTTTCATAGGTAAAGAAATTGTTTTTCCAGGAATTGTTACCATCTACAGAAAGACAAAGATCTAAAGAAAATTTATCAACTTTCCATTAATTTATAGACCCCTTCTTTGTATAAGAAATTCCCACTTAAAGTTGCCCATTTTGATCGACCAAAAATGTTGAAAACCCGCCTCCAATGACCCAGCAGGGGCCAACAAGATGTACTAAACACTACTCAAAGTCTGTCAGACTGGCCAGCAGGTGGTACTTAGATAAAAAGGAATGTCGATGGCTGTAGAGTGAAGCGTATTGTGTCATGATTCAAAGACATTTCATTTCGCACATTGCAAGCGCAGCAATGATGGGTACAATATAAGCATGGCACAAGAGAAGGACATTAACGGGTGTTAACAAACTTGTAAAACTTGTTTCCACAAAATTTCAAATTTGCCCTTTCAGCGGATATGCCAAATTTAAGATCTTGTATGAGAGTGAGCGATATTTGCTTTAACCCTTCAAGGCCCACTGAGGCAGGAGTGCATCGTGTCCATTGGTCAGCATGAGATGTACCGATGAAGTGCCCGCGACTCTGCTGACAAGCACTTCATCCGCGCATCACGCTGAGTCTCCGTGAGTGTATCAACCCCCATAGGGTCACCATGATGCATGAAAGTAGCCCTGGCAAGTTACTGATGCATTTATGATGATGTCTCATTATGACCAAGGCATTATAGACATTTAAAGGGTTAAATTGGAGTTCAAGTATTGGTAAATGATAACTTACAGACAGTGTTGGCCAGGTTCTTTATAGAACCTGCTCGTCGTAGCACTTCAGGATTTTCATTGTTTTTATTACTCTGAACGACAAAGGTGATTTTACACTCGATCTCCCCGCGGTATTTGGTGTCTCCCTTCTTCCCTGGCCTCCCTTTCATCGCATACCATCTGAAAAAGAACAAGTCGGCCTTCCTGAAATCTAAATCAAGGGGGTCAGTGTGCCAAACTTTGTCAAATGATGATGTATGCATTTATGCTGCCCAAAAGCATTTAAGTACATACTACCGTTCATAAGAACTGGCCAAACGATTTTTAACAAGTCACTGAGCACAAAAATCCCTGTAATGCTTAATTTAAACGCCCTAAATGTAGATTTCCTATTGGAATGTATAGGATGCTGGAGCTTGAAAATCCCTGAAATCAGGGAGAACCCTGAAGACTTCCATCCCTGTTTGAATGTCCTCTATCCTGTAGTAAGTATATGTAACACAATTTGCTCTTACATGCTCCTGGGCCGGTCATAGATCTGAAACTGTTCCAGGGGGAGGGACACATGACCGAGGAAGTCATCGAGTCCCAGGAAGCTCCTGTGGAAGACATTGAGGTGCACCTCCTTGGCATTGCCGATACGCCTGCAACATCAAGATAACATCATCGTTATCACACATACTGTACAAAAGTACATAATCTGTGTCAAAGTGTAAGACGGTAAGCAATCTTTCAGAAGCAGACATCCCTCAAAAACAGGCTATTTTACAGGTAAAAAAATAGTACAGCGAGCGTCTTTTATAATCTGAGGTGATGGGGCGGTACGGAGATGAGTTTTATTCAAAATAGCAAACGAAAACAAAAAAAAAGAAGAAAAAGACACACATAGAAACTCTATATTTTGGTCGGTTTCTATTGGTGTGGTTTCAGGTGAATGACATTTGACAATAGAAACAAAATATTGAACCCTGAGTCTAATTGACTGTATGAAGCCAGGGCATACTCACAATACCAAAGCAAACCAATGCAGTTTGTCATTGGCCATTGGGTAGTGTTAATTGGGTCACAGGTGGTGTCCCCATCAGGAAGTGGTCTTTAGCCACCAAACCCATACATGTTTCTGTTGTTGTTCCTGTCCAGGAATGTATGCCCTGTGGTGATAAATGCAGAAGCGCAATGGGCCTGGAGCATGGGGGAAGTGTTACCTCAGGCTGTTTTCCTACTCTAAAATTTTATCATAATTTATAGAGGGAAGTGACCCAATTAAACTAAGCATGTTAGACTGGTACACTGTGTCATAGTGATGACTAGACTACATAGGTAGATTGTACTTGTGTTTCAATTATGTCTTTTCCCTTCATTTATATGATCAAATCGGCTCAGAATTAGAAATAACGATTACAGTAAAACTTGACTCTAAAAATGGCTAAGGTCACAGGCAAGCCTGAGGCTATCAGTGTTATCTATGCCCAATGTGCTACATACTATGTACTATGCTAACTTATACTGACATATGTTGACTAATTGCTGACAAGTAGTGCACAATGGTAGGAATGCTAATGTCTAAATGTGCTTGTTGTAAGCAAGTTATGTAGTAACCATTGTTTGTTAAACCAAATTTATATGTAAGTCTATCTAGCTATGTTTCAGGACTGGATAGCTGTGTTTATTTTGTGAATATATCTGTAAGCCTGTTTTTGATTTGGTGTATTCTGCTGACGTCTAGTACTGTATGTTATGACGTCTTAGTTGATCATTTCACTGTGTTTTTGGCACTCTAGAGCCGGGCTCTAGAGTCTCTATTACATGTCACATTCTTCACGACACTCGGTTCTTACTTATCTCTCACATTCTTCATGAGAATTTTAGGTTCTTACATGTCACATTTTTCTTGTCGCTCTGAGTGTTTACACAAGACAATCTTCATGTCACTCTGGGTTCTTACATGTCACATTGTTCCTGCCCCTCTGAGTGCTTACTTACATGTCACATTGTTCATGTCCCTCTAGGTGCTTACTTACATGTCACATTGTTCATGTCACTCTGGGTGCTTACTTACATGTCACATTGTTCATGCCCCTCTGGGTGCTTACTTATATGTCACATTGTTCATGTCACTCTTGGTGCTTACTTACATGTCACATTGTTCATGTCACTCTGGGTGCTTACTTACATGTCGCATTGTCCATGTCACTCTGGGCACTTACTTACATGTCACATTGTTCATGCCCCTCTGGGTGCTTACTTACATGTCACATTGTTTATGTCCTTCTGGGTGCTTACTTACATGTCACATTGTTCATGTCCCTCTAGGTGCTTACTTACATGTCACATTGTTCATGTCACTCTGGGTGCTTACTTACATGTCACATTGTTCATGTCACTCTTGATGCTTACTTACATGTCACATTGTTCATGTCACTCTTGGTGCTTACTTACATGTCACATTGTTAATGTCACTCTGGGTGCTTACTTGCATGTCGCATTGTCCATGTCACTCTGGGCGCTTACTTACATGTCACATTGTTCATGCCCCTCTGGGTGCTTACTTACATGTCACATTGTTTATGTCCTTCTGGGTGCTTACTTACATGTCACATTGTCCATGTCACTCTGGACGCTTACTTACATGTCACATTGTTCATGCCCCTCTGGGTGCTTACTTACATGTCACATTGTTTATGTCCTTCTGGGTGCTTACTTACATGTCACATTGCTCATGTCACTCTGGTTGCTTACTTACATGTCACATTGTTCATGTCACTCTGAATGCTTACTTACATGTCACATTGTTCATGCCCCTCTGGGTGCTTACTTACATGTCACATTGTTCATGCCCCTCTGGGCGCTTACTTACCTGCACATTGTTCATGCCCCTCTGGGTGCTACCTTACATGTCACATTGTTTATGCCCCTCTGAGTGCTTACTTACATGTCACATTGTTCATGCCCCTCTGGGTGCTTACTTACACGTCACATTGTTCATGTCACTCTGGGTGCTTACTTACATGTCACATTGTTCATGCCCCTCTGAATGCTTACTTACATGTCACATTGTTCATGCCCCTCTGGGTGCTTACTTACATATCACATTCTTCATGCCACTCTGGGTTCTCGGACCGTTCCTTCACAGACGTCTGGTATTTCTCCTTCCCTAGCTGTATGGTGACATAGGCATCATTGGTTCCTGTTAGAAAACAGATGTTTGTCTAATGTTTCTCCACATAGATCATATCACAATTTACTATAACTTGAGTCACTGGCCACTAGCAGTGTGGAGATTTCAATACCCTTCTATCCCTGGTGCTTACAACTTATATAGGAACAGCACTTACTTATAGACACATTAGGTTCATTTCAGTACAATTGCATTCTTGGTTATTTGTGTAATCTTAGCCCTTATTTGAGACCCTGACCAATACGGTATGTATTTCCAAGTAGACAATTTATGGACGAACTTTAATTCAAATCTAATGCACTAAAGATTGGGGAAATAACAGTCCAATAGGAAATTAACCTTTCTTGATGATTTCTAAGCCTTTTTGATTATCTTGCATACATCAAAGTAAGGAATTAAAGAGTAGTGCCTTAAGGGCCGATGGTAATTCAAGAAACTTGTACTAGGAATGACTCACCTGATTTGCCCTTAGGCACCAGGTTCCGTGCACGGTGAACTGGAAAACAAACAAGCTGCAGGTTAGTAAGACAAGCACATCACAGGGAATTTACTATGGGTGCTCGTGGTGCACAAGCGTTCCACCAGGGGGCAATGAACTCAAGGTTCTGCCTATCTTTATAGAGGCTCTTCTTTGCTGTAGGGCAAAATTATATCTTCACGAATAGAGTGAAGCACACTTATCCATGAGTCCATAGATCTACATGGGACACATTAAAATATCTACATGGGACACATTAAAATACTTTTTTAGCGCCTCCCCATGCTGCGTAGCGGCGGTCCCGCGAAGCGGGACGGGAGGCGCTATTAGGATTGCATTTCCCCCATGTGATGAGGTGTCACAATACAGAATCCACAAACTAAATTCCCTCGTATGCAAGAAATGAGGTTGTGACCGCTTAAAAAAATGCAGGGAGGCGTTTTTTACGCGGTCACAACCGCATTTCTTGTTAAATAGGAGGGTAAGATAGATCGATGGTCAGAGTACCTTGTTCTATAAAGGACTATATTGGCCAATCAGCCTTGTGACTATTGACAATTGGACTTTTGATGGTATTTTGATAGATTCTGTGTCTGTGATGCTTGGGCCACAGGGAAGCCTCATTGGCATATACCGTAAAATTCCAGTCATAAGCCGGATTTTTTTTCTAAAATTCTCCCAAAGTCTACCCCTGGCTTATGACCGGGGTTTTCCAAGAGTGTAATATTTTTTTAAGACAATCATTTGGGTGACCTTTTCATATAAGTAAATAAACCTTAATATTCTTCCGTTTTCATCATCTTATGACATAGATATTTGTGATTGTAAACGATCCTGTTCATAGGCTGTGCTAAATCACGGCTAAAACCCAGTGAAAACCATAGAAAATTGGTGGATTTGAGGGGGCAGGGGGGGGGTGGACAGGACCCCAAAACTCACCCCCCCCCCCGGCTTATAACCGGGGTTTTCTAAATATTACAATAAGCCAAAAAACCGGCCTATAATGGCAAATTTGATTCAACATGTGGCATTTTCTGGTTGTGGAGGGTAGTAAACACGGTAGCATTGTGTGTACAGTTGGTGTGACTCTGTCCCTGATTATGTCATGATAATTGACATAACATGAAAGTGTACAGTGTGGCCATACCAAGCTCACAAAGGCCCACATTAATATGACAACAAGAGCATGGCTTTTCCAGCCAATACAAAATTACCCCAATTCTGGGCGGATTCTGGGCTATGGGAATGTATGTTCAACGCTGGTCTTAGTTTATGTAAAGAGCTGTAGACAAGTTTTCTTTTAATCCTTTATGGGCTTATAATACACCAATGCATCGTCTCCACTGGTCATTATGATGTGTGAATGATGAGTCTACTTGCTAGGGCTGCATTCATGCATCATGACGACCCTACAGGATTGATACAGTCCTGAAGGGTCGTCATGATGCAGCAATACAATGGCATGCTATGCAGCAATACAGTGCTGGCAAAACTTTTCGTCAGCACTGTACATGAGCTTATATATCGTCGCCTTAGTGCAAGAAGGTTGTATCTGCATTTTTCAAGCTTTGCAGGAGAGGCAAAAGAAGTGTTCCATTTACTATAGCACTAAGTGGAAATGGCAAATATTACTGTGGGGCCTGTAGGCCCTGGCTGTAGGCACACATGTAATAGACAGAGCTTCAGTACTTTCAAAGTAGCTAGATAGGGGTCAGTACATATCAAAACAGAAGAAAACTCACTTTTGCCAAAATGTCAGTTACAACCTTCTTGCACTAAGGCGACGATATGACGACTGGGAACATGAATCTGGGGGCATCATATGCCCCCCCCCCCACCCTAAAGGTTAAATATCCATATGCCTTCTTCTCAAACTGACAGGGTTTGGCTCAGTCACAGGGCCTTATGTAGCCTTATGTACATGCACTGTGGTGACCTATTTTTGGTCATGATAGAGTCTCCATAGGGACTATAATATATACAACTAAACTGAGTAACACTATAATATAGCTATTGATGGCGGTGTCATACTTTATGGCCCAATTAAATGTCAATCATTAAAGTTCCATAACCTGGATTTTGTGAGTAACAATAAACTCGATCATATCCTGGGAAATACTTTTGAAAATCAGGTAAAAGTGTCAAAAGCCTTTAGAATTAAGGAGATGCATTGATATGTTACAAAGAGCCAGGCACCCTCCCCCCCCCATTATCATGGTGCTGCTTATGCTGTAACAGGTACTTGTTTTCAATGTCAGAATTTAGTCAACATACATTGTAAGCAAATCTTACGTGTGTGTGACAGAAGGGGGAGCACAACACATGGTAAGCCCCACATGGAGCTCTACTAATAAAAAGTCCCGCCTATTTTACTCATATTGCAACATTTCACACATATCAACAACTCTGCCTTTACAATAAAACATCTTTTGAAACTATGCAGTGGGAGCTGGGATTTTGAAAACAGGGTGGCAAAAAAATGTCACAGGTGAAGGACTCAGTGCTAAGGAAGAGGCTTCAATGTCAAATGTCAATTGACAGTGTAAGTTCAACACACATTATTTTACAGTATGGGAAGGGTGGTGGTGGAGAGAAACTAGACAGTGTAGGCCTAAGTTTAAGCGATCTTTTTTACAGTATAGGAAGTCTGGTGGTGGAGAAAAGCTAGACAGTGTAAGTTCAACACACATTTTTTACAGTGTATGGAGGGGGGGAAGCAAGACAGTGTATGTTCAACACACCTTTTTTTTACAGTGTAGGAAGGGTTGGTGGTGGAGAGAAGCTAGACAGTGTAAGTTCAACAAACATTTTTTTACAGTGTAGGAAGAGTGGTTGTGGAGAGAAGCTGTGTAAGTTCAACACACATTTTTTACAGTGTAGGGAGGGGGGAGATAAACAAGACAGGGTAAGTTCAACACACATCTTTTACAGTGTAAGGAGGGGTGGGGGAGAAGCACGACATTGTAAGTTCAACACACATCTTTTACAGTGTAGGGAGGGGGGGGGAGAAGCTAGACAGTGTAAGTTCAACACACCTTTTTTTTTTACAGTTTAGGAAGGGTTGGTGGTGGAGAGAAGCTAGACAGTGTAAGTTCAACATACTTTTTTTACAGTGTAGGAAGGGTGGTGGTGGAGAGAAGTAAGACAGTGTATGTTCAACACACCTTTTTTTCTTACAGTGTAGGAAGGGTTGGTGGTGGAGAGAAGCTAGACAGTGTAAGTTCAACACACATTTTGTTTACAGTGTAGAAGGGGTGGTGGTGGAGAGAAGCTGTGTAAGTTCAACACACATTTTTTACAGTTTAGGGAGGGTGGAGAGAAGCAAGACCGTGTAAGTTCAACACACCTTTACAGTTTAGGAAGGGTTGGTGGTGGAGAGAAGCTAGACAGTGTAAGTTCAACACACATTTTCTTTACAGTGTAGGAAGGGTGGTGGTGGAGAGAAGCTAGAAAGTGCAAGTTCAACACACATTTTTTACAGTGTAGGGAGGGGGGAGAGAAACAAGACAGTGTAACACACATCTTTTACAGTGTAGGGAGGGGGGGGGAGCAAGACAGTGTATGTTCAACACACATTTTTTTACAGTAAAGGAAGGGTGGTGGTGGAGAGAAGCTAGACAGTGCAACTTCAAAACACATCTTTTACAGTGCAGGGAGGGGGGAGAAGCAAGACATTGTACGTTCAACACACATTTTTTTTACAGTGTAGGGAGGGTGGTTGGTGGTGGAGAGAAGCTATACATTGTAAGTTCAACACACATTTTTTACAGTGTAGGGAGGTGGGGTCGTTGTGGTGGAGAGAAGCTAGACAGTGTAAGTTCAACATACTTTTTTACAGTGTAGGGAAGGGGGGGGCGGGTCGGTGGTGGAAAGAAGCTATACATTGTAAGTTCAACACCGATTTTTTTTACAGTGTAGGGAAGGGGGGGGGGTCGGTGGTGGAGAGAAGCTATACATTGTAAGTTCAACACACATTTTTTTACAATGTGGGAAGGGTGGTGGTGGAGAGAAGCTAGACAGTGTAAGTTCAACATACTTTTTTACAGTGTAGGGAGGGGGGCGGGTCGGTGGTGGAAAGAAGCTATACATTGTAAGTTCAACACCGATTTTTTTTACAGTGTAGGGAAGGGGGGGGTCGGTGGTGGAGAGAAGCTATACATTGTAAGTTCAACACACATTTTTTTACAATGTGGGAAGGGTGGTGGTGGAGAGAAGCTAGACAGTGTAAGTTCAACATACATCTTTTACAGTGCAGGGAGGGGGTGGAGAAGCAAGACAGTGTATGTTCAACATACATTTGTTTTTACAGTGTAGGGAGGGTGGTCAGTGGTGGAGAGAAGCTATACATTGTTAGTTCAACACACATTTTTTACAGTGTAGAGAGGTCGGGTCGTTGTGGTGGAGAGAAGCTAGACAGTGTAAGTTCAACACACATTTTTAACAGTGTAGGGCGGGGGGTGGTGGGGTGGTGGAGAGAAGCTAGACAGTGTAAGTTCAACACACATTTTTTACAGTGAGGGGGGGGGGGGGTCGTGGAGAGAAGCTAGACAGCGTAAGTTCAACACATTTTTAGTGTAGGGAGGGGGTGGTGGGGCTGTTAGGTAGAAGTCTTGCATGTTGACTGGACAGTGTACAGGCTATTATTACGTAGCTCTAGGCGAGTTCTGAGTGGTCAGGGCCGGTTGAATTGGTACATTTTGACTGGACAGTGTACAGGCTATTATTACGTAGCTCTAGGCGAGTTCTGAGTGGGGAGGGCGAGTTTAATTGGTGCATGTTGACTCAGAGATGAAAGTCGACGATGACAAAAAACCTTGAAAAAGGAAACAACTTTAAATGTACTGTATATGCCCTCCAGTCCCATCCATCAGTGTGTTACAGGGGTTGTGTGGTTGGTGGGGGGGGGGAAGGAGGCAGTAGTTGTTGTATAAGGGTGTAGTTTGTCCTCAAATAACAGGAAAAGCTGTTTTTCAAGATGTTGTTCGGATACTATACCCAAAATGTGCACATTATGGCCCTTTTGCAGAGTATGTCCTAGGATCCCTTCAGAATGTTACTATATAGCTGTTTTCCAAGGTCTTGTTCGGATAGCATACCCAAAATATGCACCACCTGATCTACTGGTAGTGGTGCCTTTGCGCAACACGACCTAGGGACCAATTACAATGTTATGTATAGAGATAGGTCAAAGGGTGCAGGAAATAAATGACCAATATAGTTATATGGTGAAATCATAACGCGCAGAAAAGGGGTATACTATCCGACACTCTTCTAGCATAGGAACTATAGCTTGCTGCTAAGACTACACTGGAGAGTGGAACAAACACCAATAAAGAGGGGAAAGTTTTCAAGGAAAAACTTGAGAATCCTTGAAAACCTTGAACTAAAAACTGGCATGCTGCCACTGTATGCAGTGTTGTGGGACCTGACTGTGTGCATGTATGCAACCTCTGGAGGTAATTTGTGACTCTTTTATCCTCTTTTAGAGGATTTTCAAGAAAACTTATTTTTCTTAAGTGGGTGAAAAAAACCTTGAAATCAAGGAAAAGCTTGAACTCTTTCATCCCTGTTGACTGGACAGTGTACAGGCTATAATTACACACATCACAGGCTGGGTAAACTGCCATAACTCGACCATCTATCAGCAGTTTGTCAGTGCCATTTAGTGCCATTTAACGCTATAGAAGCAATGGTTGACTCAAGGGTAGTTTGACTGTCCGATTTGGTGTGGAATCGACCTCCCATGTGAATGCAATGGAAGAGGCTGGAGCCTCTTCCAAAAAAAGAAAATACCCTCAGCAACTTTGAAACTGAATTTTACATAAAGGAAATACATAGTTTCCCAAAACTGAGTTAAGGGGGCGCTTTAGCGTCATAATAGAGTGCTATTTACTCGAATCAACCTTTGTATCAGGATAATAAGGCCTAAGAAAAAGGTGTGTTTCAGGGAACATGACCCTACCTAGCATCGGCACTAATTACATATCAAGCTTTTCTTTGAAATGAATATGTGACGTGGGCATTTCGTCAAATCGACATGGGACACTCTTGTAATAAAGTAACCTCATTTAATCGACAGGGGACATTTGGGCCCACATCCAGACCAGGGCCCGTTCACTCTCCATGTATCACATTAAATGTTGTCTAGAGTTAACAATGACCCAAGCATGACTTGCATGCAACACTAAATCCCAAGAGTCGCAATAATCCCAACAGTTATGACAGGTCAGGACCAATATGACGGCAGCATGGCCAGTTCAGCAAATTGACATGGAACATTGGCCCTAGTCAAATTTCTTGAAATTGTAATGAGGTCTCGGCATTTTCTTGAAATCGAAATCGTATACGACATGCCCCAACTTTATTTTATGTGTGTGTTGGGTGGTAAGTGGGTTGTTGGCTTAATATACATATTTGAAAATTGATCCCAAGAACCCCTCTCCAAACCATACACAGGGCAAAAATGGCTTACCAGGAAACTAGGTCCCTCATAATATGATCAAACGGTGTTTTGGATACATAACCAGGACCAAATAAAACCGTTATATAGGAACAAAACATGGAGAAGCTTCTGGTGGTGTGAGGCTGGTGATGGTGGGGGGGGGATTGACCAGGTGCGTCTTCCCATTCCTGCCGATGTTGACACGCCCAAGTTATCCTGACTATGTATTGGGATGTTCGTGTGTGTCTGAGTGGGGGGGGGGGGGGTGTTAACAGGTGACTCACTTTATACATCATCTCCTTCACCCACGTGTACCACACATACCAAGTCTTCTATATATGGACAATGTTAACCATTGAAGGGGCCATTTGTTATCAGCATTATGAATAAAACCCAGGGGATTATCTCACCATGAATACATTCATGTACTCGTGGTGCCCTCCCAAATGGTCGTTATAATGCAGCGATGCATGCAGTGTTGGCGAGCAGATTCGCCAGTGCTGCATTGGTGCATCATGACAACAAAGGACAATAATGATCATGTGAAGACATGATGCGGCCCCTCAAGGGTTGAACGTGTATTGTTTTACTGCCCCCTGAGAGTGTTATTGGTCACAGTGATGGATTGTGAGACAGGTAGATGGGAACAGGGGACTATGGTCAACTTAACAATGACATGGTTACTGCTATAAAATTTGTTTTGAATGAGAAGGTCGATTACAATAACACTTAAGATTTTATAAGCAGGCAATGCTTACAATCATCACACTGGGTGTGCACCTTTCGTATAAGCCGCATCCAGGGTACATGTAGTCAATTCTGTATTCGAGTATATGTGGATCAACACGGTAAAAGGTATGCCCATGCACCCCTTCGCGGGCATACTTTTTACCGTGTTGATGCACATATATAGAACAACTCTCGTTAAAGTCGCATATTGATTTTGGGGATATGTAGCTAATGCTTAGGAGTTGTAGAGTGGTAAGTAAAACTTACATCTACGACTACCGATGGTACCGTAAACTCCCGCGTATAAGACGCGTCTTATACGCCAAACAAAATGCTGGTGCGTCTTATAGCTTACTCTCAAGTTGGGGGTGCGTCTTATACGAGGGGTAATTTTACTATAGAAATGTACTGAATTTACAAAATTGGTACCTAAGAGGTGCGTCTTATACGCGAAATAACCATTGACAAGTTAGGGGGGGCGTCCTCTACGCGCACTGCGTCTTCTACGCGGGAGTTTACGGTAAGTGCTGCACTTGAGAATTGAAAGTAGGCGTGACATGCATCTATACATTGTGTATTTTCAATGATAATCCCCATCCACCATACCACTGGAGACATGGCCTATAAATGTACAGTTGGCAAAACAGCCTTTGACATAAAACACTCTAAAGTGGTTTATAGCAATAAAAACTCACATGTTTACAATCAGGATTGCCAATTATCATGTTGGCACATAGACATTGGGGCGGCTGGTGGCAATGGCCTGAGCTTCTCTAGATTCAGCTGTTTAGGAAAAGCTCTAGTACAATGTACTGTCTCCCTCTTTTCACCGTCGTATACTTTATAGTGCTCATATTGTCATATTCCTAGGACCATTATAGTCACCAAAGTGATACACAAATAAAGCTGAGTGCGTAACAATTATGAACCTCTGAAATAGAAGGGTTCTCATCCAGTAGGGCTTGGGTATTGGTAAAAGGATAGCTACCCCAGTGGATTATTATCGGAAGGTGAGAGAGATAAACTATCAGTGGCATATACTAGAGTATATGATATCAAGATAGATCGGGTACCCATACAGTTCTATAGACCTAATATATTGGTCTACTTGATAATAAAAGTAAGGCAATCGATCAGTTCATTGATGAAGTCCTGCTCAATCTAATCTAATAAGGACTGTGTCTCAATATTCTCGCTTATGGTTTTATGGAAGTGCAGAAAATAGTATCTATCCATAATGCAGGCCTCCAATGTATGAATTATTTCCCATCATTTTTATTTTTATTTTTTTTTATAATATTCTATCTAGTGAAATAGATATAACAATACAACTCGATTCTGTACCCAACTCATATAAACAGCAGCACAGCCGTTGCTCATTCTCAGCTAGGCCTTTGTCACCATCTCCCCTATATCAACAACACATGTATCACCATTGTGCTTTTAATACCTGAGTTGTGTATTGTGTTGTATCAGGACTTGATTAATTCATTATAGTGCAACCAGACGTATGAAATAACTAATCTTACGTTTCCAGTTCACCTCCTAGATATCAAAACACTTTAAAGCATACGAATGACAAAGAAGGCATCATCGATATTTTAAGTACCCAGTAATATTTTTATTTTCTTAAAACATTTCTTTATCTTTCCTCGGCTAACAGTTTCTTCTTTCTCTAGCCTTATTCATTTTGATAAAAAAGGAAATGCAAAACAATTAATTTGAAAACTATCGCCACTTTTATTCATTTATGAACAGAAATAAATGGGGCCTATCACAGAGAAAGCTTAATGCAAAAGATGAGGGTGTGAAATCTGATAGTATAGTGAAGAGTGGGTATATAAATATACTCTGCAATATTGCATGTTGCTGGTTATCAGTACTGAGTACTGTTATCATAATGCTGAGGGTATATCTGTACAGCTACCTGTATTATCAGTTATATGAAGAGTGTGTGTGTTAAGCTACTTGAGTGTACAGATAATGCAGTAAGAGGTACAGTACACATCTATACTACTGCAGTGGGGCTACTCCATATGTAGTAAAGGTTTCTACTGTAAATCCTCACATATATATTAAAGTATTAAATGGTCAACCCACTCAGTCAGCCTATTTGGGACATGACTTAGACTAAAAATTGCCTTGTAGTAAAGCCACAAGGTCTGGATTGCAGCTTATACGTGAGGTGCGGCATAAACACAAAGATTTACTGTACACTCGGTACTCCATATTAACAGGTACCTATAGACTACAGCTGTGTGGGGGCCTTCCCTTTCACACCAGGTTAGGTAATAACTACGACATATGACCTGTGTCTACTGACACCAGTGGCCACCCTCAATATCATGTTAAACTTCACAGATTGTGGTAACCATCTAAATGCCACATGATACCTTGGGGCTCATATTCCCTTTGTTGGTGTGATGTGTCAATAGCGTGTGGGTGAGTAACTCGCCAGGACTGTTATGGAAGTGTATCAAAGTTATATTTGCGTAGGGTTGGCATGATGCATGAAGGTACCTATGGTGAGTTACCTCCCAGGGGTACAATCATGATGACACATGGACACAGTGCATTAAAGCACCTTGCAGCCCTGACAGGGTTAACCTATTGTGAACCCTGCCACCCCCAGCCTCGTCCTGCCCAGTCTGGACAATCCATCCTACCAGTAGATAGCCTGGGAGAATATAGCCATTCCACTAGAAATGTAACCCAGTCTATTGTGTAATGATTTTCAAATGTTAACCCCCTTTGATCTAGATAAGAATCTGTTTGAAGGTGGATGTGCATTGGGCCCTTATTATTTAGTTTCAGATTCTTGATTCTATAGAGCTTTTTGAGCGAATGTGTATTCACCCCCTCGGCGGCCCTGGTGGCTGTTCCTGAAAGTTTGAGTTTGCATTTGAGTTCATTTTTCTGTTCCAGAATAATTTGAGTTCGGTCTCACCTGTTCCTCAATGATTTGAGTTCGTTTTTGCTGAAGTGAACTCAGTGCATATTTCGAACTCAAACAGCAATATTTTGAGTTCAATAGAACAGTAAACTCAAGTTGCAATCATTCATTTAATACCTCTAAAATGAATGTCTAAACATGTATAACAACATAACCCATGTCCAAGTGTAATAACGAATAAAATAAAGTCATATATGTGGTGTAAGGACTTTTACATTGTGATTTGAAAATATACCCAAAAGTTTTGAGTTCACCTAATGAGTTCACAAAGAGTAGGGAAAGGGGATTCCACATTTTGGTGTCCTTGACCTTGTAAGGGCTCCTTCTGGGATGACATGTATGCAGCTTTTCAACATAAAAGGTAAGTTAACCACTGTCCTCCATTTCTTTGATTGGTCCTTCCCGACTACAAGGCAACCTTCAACTTCAGTACAAGCTTGCTACTCGTTCAAGAGCCACACTATAAGGCAATCTTTACTTTTATCTGTAGTTCTCAGTATGGCTAAGTGAAGGGTAGAGGCATCTATTATCGACATGGCCCTATTATAGACCTATTTGATGATTTTTAGATGGGGGTCTGGGGGTTCCCTTTGTCACATGTTGATTTTGAGAAAAGACAATGTCACATGTCAATAAATTTCTATTTCCTCTTGTCTCTGTCACTAAGCTTTGTGGAGATCTCTAGTGTAAACAAGAGGCAGCTCACGCACTGCAGTTTATGGGGAAGGAGACAAACTTACACTTCCCCATTAGATTTTAAACATTTATATAAAACAGACCTTAATAATTCATAGTTTCGCACATTCCCCTACATCCCTACTATTACTAGTGAAAAGGATTTTTTGATAAAGCAAAAGTATTGGGAGAAAATCAGGATTTTGTATAGGGTAGTAGATTGCCACAGTGAAGCAAGCTACAGACTGTCACATCTCATGCAGGCCATCCTCCCAGTTCCACATACAATATTCAACATTTATATAAATCACACATTCATAATTCTCAGTTCTGTATACTCCCCAAAAGGTCTACTATTACTGATGAAAAGTATTTTTTGATCAAGCTACAGGATTGGGAGAAAATCCAGATTTTTTTACAGGGTAGTAGATCACCAGAGAACCTTGAGTGAGGCAAGCCACAAGTACACCTGCCTCCCCCGCATGTCACATTCTTCCACTTTCACATAAAATTTTCAACGTTTAAATAAATCGGACACTCATAATATTTAGTTTTACATACCATACTCCCCTATATCTCTACTATTCTTGGTGAAAAGGATTTTTGGATCAAGCTACAGGATTTTGAGAAAATCAAAATTATATACTGGGTATATAGTGGGTATACTGGGCAGCGAGAGTAGCAGTAGGGCAGCCAGTGGCAGATCTCCACTACCATTATATACTGCAAACTGACGTCACGTGAAAAAACTCTATAGACACGCTCTCACACTAGTCATAGTACCTTCCTCTAAAAGCTGAGCTCAGTGACAGCGGATTGACACAATGACAGTCCACTCAGGCCAAGTCAAGCTAAAATCATGCTCCCCCCTCCCATCCCCTACCCATTCTGCAGTCCTTGATTTGAACATCCCGGCTTTCGTAGAATTTAATGGCAAACTCACCCGTGACTTGGGCGTGTGTAGGGGTCCACATTTCGTCCTTGGGTTACCAGGAGGAATTAGCTGCCTCTCTGATGGGGCAAATCACAGAATTCCTCTCATTGAACGTAAAACAATCGCACCATGAAACGACGTTAACCTCGGCCCGAGGCCCTTTAAATCAAAGTAGGTTGGGATCGTCTCTCTGCGGCCACTCCTCCAGTCCAAGAATGTCCTTTGGAATTTGGTCTGTTTTCGCTGTAATTCCTCGGTTCTATAATCTCATACTAGCGGTATTTAATGCTCCAGAGCTACTGTGGATCATCTTTGTTGGCATACATGATAAAGTGGCCTCGACAGGGAGATAGGGAGCCTTCCCTTGGCCAATATGCATGCACAGGACGTCTATCGATTTGTTGTGAACCCGAAATTAGGTCAAAGATGGCGACGACTGCGCTGCAGCGCCATCTTACAGATACAGGTGCCCCTCGAAAGAGACCCCTACTGACAACAATACGAACTAAATATGATAGGCTATAGGTCTTGTAAACCTAAAGATAAATTAAACATAAACTATATATAGGTTACATTCATGTTAGGCTGGAAACCTACCCCTGAATTCCGCTCCCACTTCTCTCCCACTACTTGTTGGAAACTGTTGGATGTGCATGAGTGAGCACACACTCCCAATAGATGTTATCACTGATAAGTTACCGGTATCTAAATGTGTGGGGGAGAGTACGAAATGAGACTGAGACAGACAGAGTGCAGAATAAACATCCACTAATCACCCCAAATTAAGGGATTAGGATAGGAATCCCTTTGATATGACAAGATCATATTTACATAATCCTCCCTCTCTCTGTCTGTGAGCTGACCTTCAGACAGGAGGAAGTAAGGGGAGAGGGGTGGGGGGTGGTGGAGCCCTATGCCTGCGGTATACAGACTGCAGATGCCCAGCATACATTCATGTTACATGCCCACTTTTCATGAGAGAATGATCATTTTTTAACACAGCAGGTGGGGGTGGGTTTGCATGTAGATCTAAGGTTTTTTTTTAACTATAAAGAACTACTACCTGTAGCAGTGTAGGGGACGAAAATCGTGCACAATTGCGCCCTTTTAACCTATAGTATTTCACTGAAAACATGTGAAATTTTGACCCCCTGAGACGGGTTGAAAAAATCCTGACCCCCTCAAACCCATCACCCCCCCTGTTGTAGAAAATTGATCACTCCCTAAAATTAAATAACATTTCATCAGGGTCGCCTTAGCCTAAGTTTGCCAAAAGTTAATTTCTTTTAACCATTTATGGGCCGCTGATGCATTAATCCATGATGCCCATTGGTCGTCATAGGCCTAGGCCTAATAGATGAATGCAGCCCTAGTGAGTAACTTGCCAGGGCTACATTCAAGCATCATGCCAAGCCTATTGAATTGATACGCTGCCAGAGGGTCGGCATGACGCTCCAATGAAGTGCTGGTGGGGTCTCTCAGGGAAGCAATATTCGCACCTCTACGAGGTGCGTATAACTGTCCTTATTTTCACCTCGGCGAGGTGCTTATAATCGCCCTTATACACACCTCGCCGAGGTGAGAATAGCAGCACTATTCTCACCTCGATGTGGTGAAGACAAAGTTCCTTATTTTCACCTCAAGGAGGTAGAGGTACAGCAGCCTAAGGGAGTGGTTATTATTTATCAACGGGGGGGGGGGGGGGGGTGGTGGGTTTTGGGGGAGAAAAAATTTCAGACCCCTCGGAGGGAGGGGGACGGAAAAATTTTCGTCGCGCATGCGTGGAATTTCAACGACCCCCTGTTGTTAAAAAATGACCACTCCCTAATCTTATGACAAATATGATCATGACCCCCCCCCCCTTACCTGATCATTTGAAATTTCCAAACGTATGAACCCCCCATCTTTGAAATTTCTGAGCCCCCCCCTCCCAGTGGTGAATAAAAAAGATTACCACCTCCTTGAGGTGTGGATGAAAATTGCAATCCACACCTCCAGGAGGTGTGAATAAATCCCTTATCCACACCTCCAGGAGGTGTGAATAAGAGCATACCTCCTCGAGGTAAGAATAAGGATTCTTATTTTCACCTCGATGTGGTACACCTCCTCGAGGTGAGAATAAGGCCACTGTTCGCACCTCGAGGAGGTGAGCGCTTATTTGCACCTCGAGGATGTGTGTATATCATCGGTTGCAGTCTCACCAGCACTTGATTGGTGCATCATGCCGACCAATGGGCATGATCATGCTGACCAATGGGGATGATGCAGTACAGGGCGAAATTCTGAGATGTTCACCAATTGCAAAATAAACGATTTAATGGCATATATTGCTTACCATGTGAACCAGGCTAAAAAAAGTAAGGAGACCTAGTGAGATTTGTTGTAGACATCAATACCTAAACAGCGGTAGACACTATAACACTGGCCCGGGAGACAATGGCCCGTAGTTTTGGACCCAGGCCCACAGTTTTCTCAGGAAATACCTTCTTGTGGGCCCAGGTGGCCCACAGGAATGGATGGGGACAATTTACCTATATATATAGGCATGTCATATATCGTTGAAAAGGGTTGTTTGCCATTAGATTTAGGTTTTGATATGAAATAATAAGTGACATTAATGATTTCTCTTACTGATTGTATGATTGTGTTTGACTTACTGATAGTTGTTTGACTATAATTCCAGTTGTGCTTCAATTACCACCATTCTGTAAATTGTGAAAGGCTCAATAAACTTTGTTTTCAATTAAAAAAAGAAGTATTTTAATCATTCTTTACCCACACAGAAAAAAATCCATGTTAGTCAGTCTAACTTAACTTAGTCAAAATGCCCAAATAATCTTAGTTAGTACATATGACTAATGTGTGACTAACAATGTCTAGTTTATTTTAGTCACATTGACTACCCAAATCAGATTCTCTCTCCAACCACAATCTTGAATAAGGTATCTGCTGGGAGTTTCAGGCAAGCTAACTTATCTTAGTCACTGTCACTTAGTCACTTTGACTAAGATCTCTTAGTGACTTTGACTAAGCTATATTGGCATAGTATTGCCTTTACACACCAGGTGGCAGCATGGTTTGAAACAGGATTTTTCTGGTGGCTGTGTACCATAAACTATTCGATGGATGTCAAAATGATGGTGATTTTCAGGCGCTGTATAATTTTGAGGCTTTCACAATTCAATATAACATCAAGCTTGGCAATGTATGTCAAATAGTTTAATGATTTGTTAAATAAACTAGGTAGACAGATACTTACACCTTTTCTGTGGGAATCTAGATAAGTAAAATATCCACAGATGTATCTGCTTCTTTGTGGGAAACCCAGAGTAATTGACTCCGGGGCTCTAATTAAAATGATGTGAGGCATTTCACATGTATGCTTCCTAAATGATGAGATAATTATTTGTGGGATGTGGATCCTATACAGAGCTTACACTCACCATTATTAGATTGCATACTTAGTCAAAACCACTGAAGAATCTTAGTCAAAATCAGGCAAGCCAAGGCAAGTTGGGCACTTTGACTAATGGTTAGTCATATTTGACTAAGAAAATCTTGGACACTTAGGCACGTGCTTTTGACTAGGTATTGTTAGAAAGTTAGCCTTTTTGACTAACATCTGACTAAGATTTTGAACATTATTTTTTTCTGTGCATAGATTTGGGTGTGGGCCCATAGATTTCTATAGCTATGGGCCTGGGTGGCCTATGGCCGAAAATATTAGTGTCTACCCCTGCCTAAACATGGATATAATTTTTATCATGTATATTCTCATTAAAGGATTATTGGTAATTAATTGAATGTAAAATTAATATACTTTTCAAGATACATATATTAATGTGTTATGGAGTAAAAAGTATACATTTTCAACTTTAATTTTTAGCACCTGTCCTACCCAATTGGTGCAGTTCTCAGATTTGCGCATCTACTGCATCAGCGGGCCTTAACGGGTTTAACGAAAATAACCCCAAAAGACCTTACACTAAAAATGTTTTTAAAAATTTTCTATAAAAAACAGGCTTTAGGCTTTTACCATAGGTAAAAGAAAGTTCATTTGACGTAAAACAAACATAACTAACCACTGTTTTTTTTTTGTGTGTGTTTTTTTTTTACAAACACCATCCCCCCCCCCTTTTTTTTAAACCAAAACCTAAACGTTTTCAAACCGTGGCAGTGGAAGTGGCGCTTAAGCGTTCCGCGAAGTTCTATGCAATATTATAATAAATTGCGTGAGCCAAGGGGAGCGCTTATAAATATGTGTGAACAACGATTCAGCTAGTCGCAGCCCTCCTCTCAGATACATAAGGTGAGGCTCCACTACGCGATTTTCTGGTACATTCTCACCTATTTTTTTCCCTATAGTGCCTAAGGTGTAGGGTGTTGACATTCCTATACTGTAAACATGAGATTTAAAATTGTAAACATGAGATTTCAGGGGTTATTTTATGGGTGATCTATCTCCTTGTGCACCATATGTACCAACTAACCTGCACCTGCACAGACTCTGTGATTGGGTGGGAGTTCAATATGTAAACATCAACACAGAAAAGTATAAATAACAACAGAGTAGTCACACAGATCGCTGGGTCTTGTACTGTAAAAATCAAACCTGTCTGATATTGAGTTGCAGAGAGTCATCAGTGTGAAAGTCTGCAATATTTACATTAGGTCAACTTGATTTAGTAAACAAAAACATCTTTTGACAACACAAATGTGCCTGAGATTGTACACAAAGCCTTCCCCACATAAACAAAAAGCTCTCTCAATCTTCTATTTACACCTTGAAATAATAACAAATAACACTCGATAATCTGTGTTTGTGTCTGCTTTTGTGAGAATAGCTCCGATTTTCAACAAAAAGGTACATTGTATAATAGCTAATTCAAAAATGTGCCACAGGCATAAGGGTGACATAAGGGGGCGATCCACTACTCCGTTTCCAGATGTGAATGCCACCGTGCGACAGGCTGTCTGAGAGCTGCCACAGATATCAGATTAGTGTGGCAAGCCAAATGCTCACCCTTGATATCAGAGTTTCTTTATTTGATATCACAGTTTTAGAATTTGATATCAGGGTTTTCTAACTTTGATATCAGGGTTTCCTAGTCTGATATCAGAGTTTTTTTTCTGAAACATTGCCTTATATATCAGTCTGATATTGCGATACTATTTACATATTCTGTAAACTCCAGTATCGGGGCGAAACATGAGTTTATCAGAAACTCTGATATCATAGTTTTAAACTTTGATATCACAGTTAATAACTCTGATATCAAAGTATGTAACTCTGATATCAGAATTAAGACATCATTATCACATCTAAAAACTTTGATATCAAAGATAAAATCTATGATATCACAGCTAGAAACATTGATGTCAGAGTTAAAAACTGTGATATCAAAGTTTTTGAGAAACTGCTGTTTCACCCCGATATTGGAGTTTACATAACACACAGAATAATGAATAGATTGCTCTGATTAACTGGAATATCAGTCAATTACCCCCAATTTCTTGTGTAAACTACATTATCAGCCAGATACAGAGGTTTTCCTAGAATAACTCTGATATCGAATCCTAAAACTGTGATATCAGTTACAAAAACTGTGATATCAAATGAGGAAACTGTGATATCAGGGGGTGAACATATCGCTTGCCCTAGTATGGGTTGATTTGTGCAACAACTGTGAGTAGCGGTAGCGTGCATCAGGGTGGGAGAGAAAGCCTGCATATTACATGTCCATTGAACAAAAAGACGTTTCTGACGGTTTTAACCATCATATGAAAGTTTGAAAACATCAACAATGAACATTTAAAATGTTGACTCATTCTGACGTTTTCTAATGTTAAAGTGAACATCATCTTTCTTAAGTAACGTTTTTCTAACGTTATTAGAACATTTCCAAATGTTTGTTTAGAACGTTTTCTAGCACTAAAACGTTGACTCATTCTGACGTTTTTTTTAACATTCATTTGAAATCTTAAATCTAATATTTGTGTCTTTATATTAGAGTCATCAAACTATAGTGTCAGGACTATATTAATTTATCCATGGAAACAAATATAGATTGCTTCCTAGGCATGTTATAGCATAATCTATGAGTAGAAACTACTCAAGGATTGTGACAGTGGGAGATCTCAAGCTAGGAGGACATGTGCATTTCTTATCATTCCGAAATGGGTGTTTACTTCAATACAAATGCCTTTTCAAATGCCTTATGGGTGATTTTGTCCTAATTATCAAAATACAAAATTGAATTATAATCTGGATGCCAATGACCATTAAATGATTGACTATTTCTATCATTTGGCAGCTTTGATAGGCATTAAATCAATGGAACCTTTCCAAGAATTATCTATACCCCTTTTCCTCTTTGGTTCTATACTGTGGAATGTGCTAGAGGCTAATGTGCAGCGCATTGTCTCGCGCGAGGAATTCAAAAGGAAAATTGTGGATTATGTTTAAATTGAACTTAACAGAAATATACATGTCAACAATTTGTGAATGCTATCTAGGGTTCATGGAAACATTTTTCACTCTTTGAATCGCATCTTTAATACATATGACATGACTCTGTACTTTGCGTAAAATTGTTATGGCTGATGTTACAGAAAAGCTCCTCTGTGCCGTGATTGTTTTATTGGCCAATAAACACTTTTGAAACTCATCTCAAACCCTCTAACCTTAGGCCACACCAAATAAAAAAGTTGGTCTATGGATTTTCATTTTTAGAAAATGGAGCGGGAGGGCTAAATTTTTATTTTATTTTTTCAAGAAAATGTATCTGTCCATGGATCCTGCATATCAAAAATGTGGAGAGGCTTTTTTTTTTTTTTTTTTTTTTTGGTTGGGGGTGGGGTTCCTTTGCTCAAATGTATTTATTTTTTTCTAAATGCAGAATAGGCCTATATAATGAAACAGGTGATGTGTTTACCTATCCAATGAGTGGTCTGCCATTTTTCTACCTCCATTGACTGACCCTGTATGAGAGCTGCTTGTTTAAAAAAAAAAAAAAGAAAAATCTTCAATTTTCCAGAAAATGATGCGGGCGGAATCCATAGACAAATAAATCTTCTTAAAAAATTAAAATTTGCTTTTGGGAAAATAAGGTGCGGGAAATCCATAGACCAATATATTAATTTGGTGTGGCCTTATTGTATTTCTTCTGATTTAAGATGTGGGTAAAAATTATAAGCATGTTCTGCAATAGCTATCTTACTGACGATAAGGTAAACCTAGTACTGGGGCCCAGTCAGTAGTAACATACAGACAGGTGTAACCAACCGAATTGGAGTGACACCTGGGCAGCAGTGAACCAGAGACCTGGAGGCTGTTGCAAAAGGACAGGAATTCAATTCTGTCGGATGTGCCTACCCTCAGGCAATCACTTCTCCCCTGTGTTGCAGAAAGGTAATTTGTTATAGAAGTGGTTCTGAAGTAGTCGTGAATTGTGCAATGCTTCCAAAGTATGATTCACACTAAGAGGATTGACTGTGAGTGTAAGGTGGGGCAGTGGGTCCTGAGCAAGGAGAATAGCCGGGAACTGGAAGGTGAGTTACGACTGAGAATTCAAATCCCAATCTTTTCGCAATAGCCTTCTCAGCACCAGTTTGATAATTATTACACATAACATAATGCCCCTTCAGTCCCATAGCTTTGTCAGTGCTTCTAATTTACTGAACCAAGGTCAGTGATTTTTTTTTTTTTTTTTTTTTGAACAACTTTGAACTTTATTGGTCATAGACATATGAGTCAACGAGCAGACTGAACAGTAAATGATTATACACAAAGATTCTTATATGAAGACCAATATGCTCATGGGTCGAGGCGTATCAAAAGATATTATTATGCCTCTACCCATAATATATGACGTTACATATATAGATTCCTAAAAGGGGTTCGACGTTGAGTTTTGGTACATGGCGGTATATATGATTGTGTTTACACAATGAATAGGTGTGTGGTGGTCCCGCGTCATCTTCGAGGTACCTTCGTGGTCCTCGTGGGCGACGTCGAGAGCACCTCTATTACCCGACGCCTGGGGGCGCTGGAGTCCAGCGCCACGTCACCACTTGGTCACGTGGCCCTCGACTCCGGTGTATATAAGGCCGTTGTACGGCCTTCCTCAGGGTCAGTCCAGCCCCGACTGACCATTGTGAGCAATGGTCGGCGGCTGCCCGGCTACCATATTCTAATACTCCTCTGTGCTCCTGCACAGAGGGGGTTCATGTGGAATATTAACTCTAGACACTAGAAGGCCTAGTGTCGAACCTGCAATAGAGTTCAAAACTCTGCCACCTGTAACTGTGATCGAGAACGGCTGATGCCTATGTGTTATTAGACAATAAAGTTTTAACTGGAACCTGAATAGTTGTTCTTCGTTGTTTATCGAAAGATTCGATATAACATCGAGGGGTAGAACGCTACACTGGTGCCGTGACCAGTTGTTAACTTTAGTCCGCATAGGTACTGCGAGCTTAAGTTCGACATGCAGGGTCACTTGGATGAAGATGAAGACCCCAATCATCAACATCAAGTGACTACAGGCCCTTTAGTGGATAGGAATGATCCACTAATTGGTGGTGGTTTGAACCACTCGCTGATATTAGGTCCATCGTCTGACCCGTTGGGCCTGTATCAAAGGAGCCGGCTACTCAATTGGCGAGTATCGACTCAACTCTCTCCGGCGGCTGAGAACTTCTTGAGGACACAGAGTTTGTCCTATGTAGAAAAATCAGCCTCGCCCGTGGGAACTCCAATGGGCCTTGGCAGTTGGTCCTTCGAGGGTCCCTCGCCCGTGTCGATACAAGGAAGTATTGACAGTGGCAGGGGACTCAACGAGGAGTTGCTACAAGAGCAGCAACGCCAACTGCGCCAGGGTCGCCAACAGTTGGATGCTCTCGCGAGTAACACCATGAAAGTTCAGGAGAAGAGTACAGAAATAGAGCTGAAGTTGGAACAGCTTAGGCAGCAGGCGTTGGAGGCTTCGAACAAGACTCAGATCGCAAATAGAGAGCTTACTGATCTTCAAGAGAAGGTCAAGCAGCTCTCTAGCGAAAAAGAGTCCTTGCTTGCAACGAAGTCAGAGATCGAGCGTAGTCGGTTGACAGCAATGGATTGTCAATCGCTAAAAGCAAAGATCGATCGCCTTGCTACAAGCCGCCGAGAATGTGTCGAGAGAGCTCGAAACGATTTTCGGGATGCCCAGCACGAGCAGACGTCCCTTAAACATAAGTTGAAACTACAAGAAGTAGAAAAGACTATGTTGGAGGAACAACTGCAAGAGTTGTGGCATAAGTTGAACCAACAATCAGCCGAGCATACTGACGAAGTAGCTGAGCACCTAACGGCTTATGAAAAGCAGGTGAAACAGCTACGTCAGGAACGAGAGTCGTTACTCTGTCAGATGCAAGCTGACGAGGATGCTCGAGCCAGGGACGAGGCAGAAATGCGTCGTCGCTGTGAGGAACGAATCGAACACGCAAACAAAATGGCGGAATATCAGGTCTTAATGGAACAAAAAGCGAGGCATGAGGCCGAGCTTAATTCCTTGAAGTCTGAATCCCTAGTAGCCCAGTCACTGAAAGATCAGAAGGATTCGGACACTTTGGGAGCCATACGTGGTGAAATCGATGAGCTCCGACGAGAGATAGTGTCTCGCAGAAAGGCTGATGAAGCCAGGGTGAATAAAGAAGTTCGTGATGAACTCGCACTCGAAGAACGTCTGAAGGAGCAGACGGAATCGAAATTGCGTACCGCTAGACTTCGAGATAAGCAACAAGGTAGTGAATGCAGCACTACTAGAGTTGCTACTCAAGGGGATCTAGTCGAAAACCCTGACTACAGAGAGTGGCTTGACCATGCCATGAAGGAGGCCAAGCAACTCTTTGCCATCAGCGAGCAACGAGATCTCTCGAAACCCGAACATGCCCGCCTGGAATTCCTAGTATCGGAATTGAGACAGGCGGAACGTTCAAAACAGCAGGCGGAGATAGATAGAATGGTGGGAGCAATCGACGACATCTCGAAAGTAGATTCGAGGTCGCGCCGGACCCAACCAGTTCCTTCGATGCCGCGCACCGATGGTCTAAGTGAAGTGATCGGGCAGTTCTCGACCCCTATCACGACCCAACAACATGTTGATCCACCCAAATATAGGGATATCAGGTTCGAAGCTTCACGCCTGAGTGACGCCGAGTCTGGTAACCCCTGGGGGATGAATCACAGTCGTGCAGACACGACTATGAGAAACATGGGGATGGACCATCAAATACCTAGAAGAGGCACAACATTCGCCCTTGATCAGGTCAGGAGATCAAGCAGAATGTTTGAAAATACCTCTATCGGGCATGAACCAGCCCGAACTAGGTCAGTCGAGTGCCCTCCATTTACATGGAAGGACGATTGGCTCCGTTGGTACCACGGATTCAATCACGTCCGTCGAGTAAATGTATGGACCTCGAGTATGGCATTAGCTCAACTCCTCATGTTACTCCAGAATGGCCCGGCAGCTGATACTGTGTGGCTATGGGAGGAGCATGGAGATGGGACTTTGGAGGGACTGGTCGACATGGTAACGGAAGCCATGACTTCTAGCCTGCAAGACCCCATTGTTACAATGGAGAAGAGACGCCAAGGCAAGAACGAAAGCATTAGAGCCTATGGCTTTGCTTTGAGACGTCTTGCCGGCGATGCCTATCCAGGTGTGGACTTCTCGGTTGAATGGCTCATAACCAAAGTCAACCAGTTGTTCATAGGAGGATTGTATGACGTTGATTTACAACAAGACGTTCTTCGGGAGTGGCGTACTTACATGTCCCTAAAGGATCTCATGGACTTGGCAGACGAGTTGTTGCGGAAACGACAACTCCTGCCGAAGTTAGTGAATCCTACCTCAACAAATGCATTGTCGGCGTTGGCCGACGCCGCTTTGGTTGAGGAAGGACAGGGCGAAGTCTCCTCATACTCGAAGCCCGGGGCGGGGAGTAAGACTAAGAAAGGTCAGAAATCCGCTGGTAAATCGAAAACACCAAACAAGGCCTCCAAACCCAAGGTACAGGAGCAGACCTTCTCGCTGAGTCAATTGAAGAATTTACTCAGGGTTATCGAGGGGGGGGATGTCCCTGGTACTAGCTCGGAGAAGCCGAGTACCCCTCCGTCCGACGCCAAGTGTTGGAACTGCAAGAAGCAGGGGCATTTCGCACGAACCTGCCCCGAGCCGATTAAAGGACTACCACCTGACGCGACGGAAAACTGAGGCGGGCGGCTCGACGTGGCAATCGAGCTGCCCGACCATCGAAAAGCCAAGGTATCAGCACCTCTGGCACTCCTGATCAGACGACAGTAGATTCGAGGGAACTAGGTAAGGTCCCGGTAGGGCCGTCCCAGCCCTTTACCACAGCGGCACCGGTTGATCACCGGTCGGGTTCCGAAGATGTCGGTGTAGAAAAAGCCTCAATGGCCAAGGAACAGGGCGCTGGCAGCCCGAACTCCGAGGTCGAGGGTTCGACTGGATCGAAAGTGAAAGTCGACGCCGGGAGAGAAGCCCTGATGCGGCAGCTGGCCAGAGTCTGCGCAACAGAGCTTCCCTCAGATGATCCCTGTCTCTCTTTTCTGAAGAGGAGGGGGATCGATCTGAGTACTGACGTAGGGTTGAGAATGCTAGCAGGAACCGCCCCCTTGTCGGGGAAACGATGGTACCTGTCTGCAGAGATTCGAGGGCGTTCTCTGGACTTCCTGATAGATACTGGTGCCAGCCACACCATTGTCTCTCGAGAACTCGCGAAAACGTTAGTGGTGCCGTCAGATAATCTCTACGAGGGAATAACGGCGTGCACTGCGTCTGGAGCCGAAATGCGGACCTATGGTCGATTGGTTCTACCTCTTAAGGTCGCATCGACCCACTATGTGTTTAGCCCAATAGTGGCCGATGTGGCTGACGATGGCATTCTGGGGCTCGACTTCGCGGCATTATACGGTATGATCCTGAACCCAAGGACGGGTCAATTGGTCATGACCGAGCCGGTAGAAGAGCACCATCAGTGTAAACTGAAGAGAGTGTCATCGATAGCCTCAGTAGCACAGACCACTAGGATACCTGCCAGACATCGGTGCGATGTCTTGGTAACATCCGAAGGTCTGGAAAGAGACCGACAGGGCATAGTCGAACCCGACCTGAACACTCTGAGATGTTTTGGGTTGGTTGGTGAGGCTGCCCTTGTCAGCAATGTTCGTCGAACAGTGTTTCCCGTCTGTAATCCACTGAATCGAGACATTGTCCTGGAGAAAGGCCAGGTGGTCGGTACTATACAGTATGCTGACAGAAACGGTGAACTCTCGTCACCGGAGGTAGGATCCGTGATGATGCGTCTCGAGCAAGAAGCTGCAGACATCGAGACGGCAGAAATCGCGAGCACCCACACGGGGGAGCTCCCTACCTGGCTGTTAGACATGTATGGCGACACCCACCTGACCCAGCCAGAGGAAAGACTGAAGCTGTCCGCCTTACTACGTAAGCATGTGGATGTCTTTAAATCCCCAGATGAGCCGTTAGGGCGCACCGATCGATGTCTGCATAACATCGACACGGGTGACGCACAACCTATCCGAGTCCCTTATAGAAGGATTCCGCTCAGCAAGAAGGCTGCGGCGGATGAACAACTTAAGGAGATGTTGGATACGGGGGTGGTTAGGCCAAGTACTAGTCCCTGGTCCAGTCCCGTCCAGATGGTGACGAAGAAGGATGGGACCATGAGATTCTGCGTCGATTATCGATGTCTGAATGGAGTGACTAAGAAAAATGCTTACCCCCTCCCGCGCATCGACGAATCCTTGGATGCCCTAGGAGGAAACAAGTGGTTTAGTTGTCTCGATCTCCAATCTGGATATTGGCAGATCGGGATGAATCCCGACGATGTCGAGAAAACCGCTTTTTCCTACCAGAGGGGGCTCTACGAGTTCGATCGCATGGCGTTTGGTTTGTGTAACGCCCCCGCCACATTCGAGCGAATGATGGAGGAGATGTTGAGAGGTTTGCTAGGTAAAAGTTGCCTGGTTTACCTCGATGATATCATCGTCTTCGGCAAAACGACGGATGAAGCAATGGCGAATCTGGCAGAAGTCTTCAACAGGATTCGGGCATGGGGACTGAAGTTGAAACCTAAAAAATGTCAACTTTTTAGGACTTCAGTCGAATACCTGGGCCGAATCGTGTCTGAACAGGGTATAGAAGCCAACCCGGGGAAAATTAGCGATGTAATGACTTGGGCTAGGCCCACTACAGTGAAGGAAATCCGATCCTTCATTGGTTTTTGTTCCTACTACCGAGAGTTCATCCCCAGGTTTGCAGAACTCGTCAGTCCTTTGCAGGACTTAGTGATCCAAAAACCTAAAGGTAGTAGAGGTCGTTACGAGGCATTCGCGTGGACGGAGAAAGCCGAACATGCTTTTGTCGAGTTAAAACGAAGTTTCAGGGAGACACCTGTTCTTCGATTCCCCACACCCGACGGTCGTTTTATCTTGGACACTGATGCTAGCAACACAGCGATCGGGGCTGTTCTATCCCAGGTGCAGGATGGAATGGAGGTCCCGATCTCATTTGCCAGCAACACTCTAAGTAAAACACAACGAAACTACTGCACTACCAAAAGGGAACTGTTGGCAGTTGTCGTGTACACCAGGAAGTTTAGGCACTACCTTTATGGTGGTAACTTTACTATCCGCACTGATCATTCGTCTTTGAAATGGCTCCTAAATTTCAAAGAGGCTGAGGGAATGATGGGTAGGTGGCTGGCCCACCTTTCGGAGTTCGGTCTCGAAAACTCTAAGATCGAACATCGAAGTGGGGCCAAGCATCTAAACGCCGATGGCCTTAGTCGTATCCCTGTGCGGCTATGCCAGAGGTCGGATTGCACAGACTGCGGCAGTCATAATGCTGTTTTGGCAGCTGTAAGTGGTTTAGTAGACAGCCGGGTGGGTGTTGCATTTTGGTCTCTCGATGAACTCATTGATGCTCAGAAAGCGGACGCTGACATCAAACGAGTTGCTGAATGGCTAGTTAAGGGGGCTAAACCCACTAGGCCTGATGTATCGATCGAGAGCGCCGAGGTACGGAAATTAGTAGGGCAATGGCCTCTACTAACCTTCCGTGAAGGCTTGTTGTGTCGCTGGAAAGTCGAGGCGGGTCGAGCTAGGCGCACGATTCAAGTAGTTGTACCACGCCAACTGAGGGGTGAGGTACTCTCCTTTTGCCACGGACACCGAACAGCGGCACATTTTGGTCGTAAACGAACGCTCGAAAAGGTGAAAAGGAGATATTACTGGCCCGGGATGGGAAAGGACATAGGTTGTTGGGTTCGACACTGTCCTACCTGTTGCCTGGTAAAGCCCGGCGAGGGCATGGGTAAGTCTCCTCTGCACCAAGAGTTGTTCGGGGTGAGATTCGGGAGGATAGCTATGGATATCATCTCGGGATTTGCACCCACGCCAAACAAGAATACTTGCATGTTAGTAATCCAAGATTACTTCACCAAGTATGTACGCGCTATTCCCCTACCAAATCACACGGCAGAGACCTGTGCAGAGGCCTTCGTGGACGAATGGGTTTTGACCTTTGGAGTCCCGTTGCTTCTGCATTCCGACCAAGGTCGAGAATTCGAATCTCGACTCTTCTCTGAGATGTGTGAATATTTAACGATTGTAAAACAGAGAACCAATCCATACAGACCACAGAGTGATGGTCAGGTGGAAAGGTTCAATAGAACGTTGATTCAGAGTCTGACTATGTTGGTAGACAAACATATGGACGACTGGGATGAACAGGCTAAATATGTGGTGTCCGCATATAACAGCTCTGAGCACAGTTCTACTGGATGCAGTCCAAATATGATGGTATTCGGGGAAGAAATTCTCATGCCAGCGGATGTGATTTTCGGCTCAATCGAGAACCCACTCGAAGTCCCTTGTTCCGTCACCTTCGTGGAACAACTTCGTGACCGATTGAGGGAGAGTTATAGCATGGTAAGGGAAAACTTAGGTAAATCTGCGGAACGCCAGAAGGTCGGGTATGACTATGGGCTAAAGCAGAGAAGATACTCAGTTGGTGAACAGGTGGTGAGGTACCACACCCCCCAGGCAGCTATGAAGCTTGCCCCCAACTGGGATGGGCCGTTTGTTGTAGATTCTGTCCTCTCTGAGTCGACATTATTACTTCGATCATCCCGCGGACGGTTGCAAAAGAGCAATGTTGATAGAGTGCGCCGGTGGTTGGGCGTAGAACTATCACAAACTGTCGAGTTGTTGCAACCACAACTTGATGATCATTCACCTTCTCGTAGGGCTACGAAAAGGGCTAAGTCTGTTTCTGGACAGGTCGAAATAGAGGTCGAAAGGTCGCGGCCGGAAGTCCAGTCTAAAGAACAAACTAAGCAGGGTCATCGAAAACGACAGCAAAAAGCTCGAAAACTGAGCGAGGTGGAGGTGTTGGATGCCAGTAAACCATCAAAGCGGCGCCGTGGTCGACCGGCCCGTCGAGATAAGTCGAAAACATCTAAACAGCCTTTGAAGGGATGTCGGAAGCCCGACCCCCCCTCGAAGGTGCGAACGACTGAACAAACTTCACATCGAAACGTTTCGATTGAAGTGAAAGATCAGTCACTCCAGTCCGGACCTATGACTCGAGCGAGGCTTAAGCGCCAAGGCTCATCAAAGGAACGGTCAGCGAGTGTCGAGGATAACAGGAAACCCAGAGCAAACACTCTGGCTCCTGCATCCACACCGTCACAAGTGATGGGAGGCAGACGCCGACGGAAACGGGTTAATAGCCCGGTCGGCCCGGCCACATCAAAGGACGGCGGGCTAGGAGGGGGTGATAGTAACCCGCCCCGAGGCTCAACACTCGTTCCTGTAGTAAAGGTTAAAATCAGGAAAAGCCCTAGATTAAACCCTACTCAGTAATCGATGTTTCGCACAATACCAAGCAGCAGCTTTACTAACCTGTGTTTTTAATGAGACTTTAAAATAACGGGTGCCGTTCTTGAGTAAATCTGTCTGTGGACGTGAAGCCGACGGTGAATAAAAAATTACACAACGAGAAGTCGTACGATTGCCTCTTAGTTTGAGACAAACTGACACTGGAAACATGGAAATTTGGAGCCTCTGATTTTATTGACTGTGAGGACGGGTTCCCAGCATAGGCTGGTGGATACTGCCCGAAGGGTAGATCCATATTGGAACCATTTTTTTTAATCCCGGTAGTCTGATGAAGGAGGGGGTGCCCAGATTAATCCATGTTAATAGTGTTGGAACCCATAGACCGCATAGGAAATAACGGCATATGCAAACATTGCGACTGGAGAAGCAGAGCGTGACGGTGAGGGGAGAGTGAGTCGTTCTATTTTTTTGAGCAATACCTTATTTGGTCATGGCGTGATGCGCGGTGGACCAATAGGGTTCGCCCTCCTCGGTCACGTAGCCCCTTCCTCCAATCAGAGATGTGCGCCACAGGGATAAAAGGCCGCGTCGGCCACCACGGAGGTCACATCTGCGCCCTTCTCGTGAGAGTCGGACGCAGATAAGCTGGACTAAGCCTAGCTTATTCCAGCTGGTACGCCCCGTCTGGGGACTTCCTACCTGAGTGTAGGAGGTCTCCCCTGCCTAGTGTCGAGGGACACGACCTGTGTGAGCGCAGGTTCGTGTTCACTCGAGACTCCAGTCTTCGGTCCCTCGAGCCGCCTGAGTGCGGTTCGAGGTACATCGAAGACACCTTCGAGGCTTCGACCCGCCAGAGTGCGGATCGAAAAACCTCGAAGATCCTCTTCGACGTCTCGTCCCGTCTGAGAACGGTTCGAGACCCGGAGTCTTCTCTCCCTGGTGGAACCCGGCAGTTCAGGAAGAACCATGGGGTCCTCGTCCGACGAGCAGTCAGGGTACAGCTCTTCGGCGAGCCACAAGTCGCAGAAGAAGAAGAAGAAGAAGAAGAAGTCCAAGAGGACCAGACCCGAGCAAGAGCTCGAGTCTACCTCGGCTAAGAGTGCAGCCCTTCTGAAGCAGATCGAGGATGCACAGAAAGCCTTGGCTGAGTCCCAGGAGCGGGAGAAGGAGCTCCGCCGGAAGGCGAAGGAGGCAGCTAAGCAGCAGAAGCGCGACTTAAAGGTCGCAGCTGCTGCCGCCTCGAGAGACTCTTCTCCCGATGAGATGGAGGTCGACGAGCCGTCGACGCCTGCTCCATCAAAAAGTGCTACCCCTTCAGGTTCTAAAGGCAAGAAGCCGACTGAATCGAAGGCATCGAAGGGTACCTTGAAGGATTTCAAGATCCCTAGGGTGCCCAAGAAGGAAAGTAGCAAGAAAGAGTCCGCAGCCAAGAAGGCTCCAGCCCGGGAGAGGAGTAGCGAGTCTACTGCTCCACCGGAACCTGGAACCGAGCCGTCGGAGGTCGATGCCGGTGCCGTGGAGAGCACCATATCCTCACCCCCAGACACGGCCAGGGCTGTCGACGAGTGGAAGCAACTGTCAGCGATCACTGCCAAACGACGTGCTGAGTACGTCGATGACAGGCCACTGACAAAGCTTCAGGACTACCGCAAGAATGGTCAAGTGGTACTCCCAAGTCTCGTCGGAAAGGACGGTAGTGACGACGAGGAATGGTATTCGGACGACAGTCATGCCATTGACTGGTATGTCTCGATGATCGAGAATGTTACGAATGCCTCAGACTCGTCGGGGGTGTCGCTGCCCGAGCGACAGCGGATTGGGTTCGCATGGCGCATCTTCAATCCAGGGCAGCAGTGTGCTTTCGAGAACTGCACACGTAAGGGGTTTCCCCCTCGCGTATACGCGACTGACGGCAGGTATGCTCGACACTTGGTTGAAGAGCATCGAGCCATCCGTCCGCAGTTCGGTTGTGTTAAGGTGGAAAAGACCATTCCATGTTATCAGGACCCTGATGACCCGACCTCTCCTCCTTTCGTGACCTCACGAAGGGGCTTGATGGCGCATCATCTCAAGTCGTACAAGCAGCCCCATAAGTACAACGCCGAGGGCGCTATCCAGCTAGTGGAGACACTGGTTGGAAAGTGCGAACGGAATGAGAAGACAGGCGCGCCGACTAGACACTGGATGCGGATGGCCCCCGCACCCCCGTCTACGAAGCGCCTGTATATCAGACCGGAGCTGATGCCCGCTTTCTACGGTGCCTACTCCGAGTTCAGGGTAGAGCAACGGAAGAAGCGGGAGGCCAGTCGTCCTCGGGACCCAGGACCTACAGCCTCTACGAGTGGGAACAAGAGGCCCCACTCTACAGAAGCTGGAAAGTCTGCCGGTTCGACTGAACCTAAGAAGCCTAAGCCGCAGGCTGCTCCCTCGAAGCCCGAAAAGGCATCGAAAGCCGCCCCGGCCCCGGCTCCTAAAAAGTCGAAGACTGCTTCGACCGGTTCAGCCAAACCAAGCACCAGTGGTGCTAAAACTGGAGGCAAGACGGTGGAAACCCGGAGTGGTCGTGATCGACAACCCAAGGTGACCACCAACTCGTCTCCTGTCAAGCCCCCTACAGCGGCAGAGGGCAGCACCCCAGCTGCCTCGCCGCGTGTCCACGTAGGAGGCGCGACATTGACCTCGGCAGCAGGAGCTAGCTTCTCCAACGTCGTGACAGGCGCCGACACCCCGACAGCAACCTTGCGTTGGGAATTGGCACAGCCTGCATACGGCGATGGCGTCGAATGTGGGGTCCCGAAGACGTTCGTGGAACGTTGTAAGGGACTTCTACAGATGACAGGCAGCCCTGCTATCGACAAGTTCGGTGAGGCATTCCGTGAGGAAGCGAGTGCCTACTTGTTCGGCCTGTTTGATAGAACAAACATGGCCATCCGTAACGAGCTCCTTCCGGCTCTTAGGAATGAGGCGCGCCAGACCGTTCAGATGGAGATGGACTCTCGTCTGACCGACGTCCGAACGCGTCTCAATAACTTTGAGGCACAGGCCCAATATGATATTACCAAGAGGGACAGTATCATAGAGGGCTGGGAGGAAATCGACCGCGAATTCTTTAGAGTCTTCGGGGTCCAACTCTCGGAATGGATGAGGGACAAACACCATGGCGTCCGAACCCTGAAGCCCGTTCGAACCGAGCCCTCTCGCGAAGCGCAGAGGTACCTCGTCGAGGGTGGAGAGATTCCCGACGTCAGGACGCTGGCGGCTCAGACGAATCCTTTGAGAGAGTTGTCTCCAAAGATTGACAGTCTGAGCTCGGCTATGACGATGTTGGGCCGAGAGCAGGTGGTGCAGGACAAGCCTGACACCCCGGGTAGGTCTCTCGGTGCCTCCGTCTACCCGCCAGCAGCCCCGTCTTCCTCCTCGGTTCCCTTGATAACCCTCTCGGGAACCACCGAGCCTACGCCGCCACCGGTCCAGAGAATGGTGTCACCGAGGATCCATCCGGATCTTCAGGGCATCACTCCCCTGGCCCCGGCGAACGTAGCCGTCTGTCCGGACCCGTCGGCTTCCGCCCAAGCAGTAGAACCTGCCGAGGTGGAACAGTCGATGGATATAGACGGGGACGTCGATGTCGTCGATCATTCTCCAAAGCCTCCCCCTGACCAGGGAGACAAGGACGACCATGAAGGTCAGGAGAGCGACGACGACGACGGAAGCGACTCAGCAGACTCGGCCGTTCTCCACTCAGATGCTGAGGGGGACTCCCGGGATGCACCCGAGACCTCTAACGAGGCTTGGAGTACGACAATGGACCGCGAGGCCCCATTGCCGGAGTCGCCGACGTTTTCGGGCCAGCTAGCCGCCAGCGCTCCACATGGAGAGGAGCGCACTGACGGAGAGCAGGCCGAAATCGACGCCGCTACAGGGTCCATCTCGGAGGATCAGTAGTATGAAACTACTGCTCCTCCTCGTCAGTCTGGATCGCTGACATCGAACAGAGTCTCGATGTCAGCACGGAACCCCCGGGAACTCGTTCCCGGACGACGGTGTACCCTCCACGAGTGGGGGTACCTTTCCTGTCCCCGGACCTCCCTGCGCAGCTGTGTGGATCCGACGCCACCTTGGTCTTAGGGCCCGGTGGTGCCACACATCCTCGGCCTCACGGTCGAAGGACCATCATAGTAGTATGGTACGCTATCGATGGGCTTCCTACGCTGGAAGGAGCTTCTCAACGAGACAGGGAGGAAACGACACGACCCCGGTTGCCATACCCGGTCGTGCCTCCCTCGGATCGACCAGGAGCAGGTCGTGAAGCAGTGTTTCGACACTGGTCTCCTACGTTGGATGGAGCAACGCCTTATAATTTAACTGTGATAATAATTTTTTTCTACAGTACAGTAGAAACTATATTTCTATATATTCCTCTACTGTTTCTGTCGACTGTGCCGACGGATCCAGTAGTTCATATTATTATCTAATTGTTTAGACTGATCCGGGATCTCTGAATTTTCAGAGACCTCGTTTCAGTCTAGTGGGGGGTGGTGTGGTGGTCCCGCGTCATCTTCGAGGTACCTTCGTGGTCCTCGTGGGCGACGTCGAGAGCACCTCTATTACCCGACGCCTGGGGGCGCTGGAGTCCAGCGCCACGTCACCACTTGGTCACGTGGCCCTCGACTCCGGTGTATATAAGGCCGTTGTACGGCCTTCCTCAGGGTCAGTCCAGCCCCGACTGACCATTGTGAGCAATGGTCGGCGGCTGCCCGGCTACCATATTCTAATACTCCTCTGTGCTCCTGCACAGAGGGGGTTCATGTGGAATATTAACTCTAGACACTAGAAGGCCTAGTGTCGAACCTGCAATAGAGTTCAAAACTCTGCCACCTGTAACTGTGATCGAGAACGGCTGATGCCTATGTGTTATTAGACAATAAAGTTTTAACTGGAACCTGAATAGTTGTTCTTCGTTGTTTATCGAAAGATTCGATATAACATCGAGGGGTAGAACGCTACAGGTGTATTTAAAAAAGAAATTGTTATTTCTAATCACAGTCACAATGTTGCATCTAGGATGATTAATCATTATTAATGAGAAATAATTACAGATTATTATTTATGGGATAGTATCCATTAATACCTTTTTCATCAGGTTTTTGAAAATACCTATTTCTTTTATATTTCGAGTATTTGCAGGTAGGGTGTTCCACAATTGCGCGCATTTTACCTCTGGACCTGTTTCATAGGCTTTGCAATTAATATTACTATAGAAAAGTACAGGTGCATCATGTAGGCGAGTCTGTCTATTGGCAACTCTAACATTAATATCTAGTCTAACCATTTTATGTGCAAACATCCTGCAGTGGTATTGTCTTCTGTAGATAAGTTTAGGAAGGTTTGCTACATGATGAACTCTGTCTGTTGATGTTAAGATATTCAGACCAAGGCATGTTTTAATACATTTGTTTTGCAGTCGTTGGAGTTCTTCAAGCAGGGTTCCATTGGCACCATCATAGAATATGTCAGCATAATCAATAATTGGTAATACATAAGTTTTATACACACGTAGGAGCACTGTATGTGATAGCATATGTCGTATTTTGTACAATAGAAATGATTTGTAGCGAACATTTTTAATTAATGTCTTTACATGCAGATTAAAATTCATTTCCTGGTCTATCAGTACTCCCAAATATTTATACGAGTTAACATTCAGTAGCTTTTTTCCATTGATTTCTATGTTAGGTTTTCGTAGATTTTTGAGAGTATGAGCTGAAGAAAAGGTCATAATTTTTGTTTTGCTCTCGTTAATAGTTAATTTGTTTTTGTTCGACCAGGTTATGAATTTGTTCAAAGCATGCTGTAAAGTTGTCTCTAATATATCAATACTAGGTCCAGATACGTATAATACACTATCGTCAGCATATAGCATAGTTTTATGTATATCATCCCTATGTATACAGTCATTGATATATAATAAGAAAAATAAAGGACCCAAGATTGATCCTTGGGGTACTCCACAGGTCAAGGGTAATTCCGCTGACTTGATATTGTTAGCCATGGTACATTGTTTTCTATTGGTTAAATAATTTCTAATTAATTCCAAGTTTTTTCTCCTTATACCGTAACGTTCAAGTTTTTCTAATAATATCAAATAATTAACCGAGTCGAAAGCCTTTTTTATGTCAATAAATGCTGCTAAAGTAATATTTCCTATATTTCGGTTTCTTAGTACATCGTTTACAAAAAAGCTTATAGAATCAGTAGTAGATTTGTCCTTTTGGTACCCTCCTTGGCGTGCAGTTAATATCGAGTTAGCAGTTAAGTGCTGGGAGATTGCATTGTGTATTAACCTTTCAAAATTTTTTCCTGGTACAGGAAGCACACTGATTGGACGATAGTTAGATACATTTGTATTGTCTCCACCTTTTGGTAGGGGGGTGACTACAGCGATTTTCCAACTATCAGGAATTTTACTGGTTTCTATACATAGTTTGATTATTTTTTCAAATTTTTCATTCATACACAGAGCAGCTTCTTTGAATATATTTGTAGGTATATAATTAAGGCAAGATGATTTTGATGTGTCGATATCCTTCAAACACTTTATGATTTCATCCCTAGATACTTCTAGGTCAGGCATATCTGGTATACATGTTGTGCCATCAAATGACCATGGGTCAGTGTGTTTACTAGCTAGATTCGGTCCTATATTGACAAAAAATTCATTTATAAATGAGGCAGTATCAGGTATTTCCACTGTGTCATTATTTTCATTTATCAGATTTATACTATTATTCAACTGCTTAGATGGAATGACTTTCTTTATGCTTCGCCAAAATGCTTTAGTTTCTTTGATATTATCATCACATTCTTTTTTAAAGAAATTTTGCATAGCGGTCTCTTTCTCCATGTTGACTTGGTTTCTAATGGTTCTAGCTCTGTGCCAGTCGAGTACAGACCCAGATTTTCTAGCAGTTTTTAGCATTTCATTTTTATCATTAATTCGTTCTAATAAATAATTTGACATCCATGGTGAACTTTTATCTTTGATTCTAAATTCCCTGATAGGGCACATATTGTCTAAAGTATCATATAGATTTTTTTCAAATATATTCCAACATGCTTCAGAGGTTTGTTAATTTTCAAAGTCGGTCCAGTCTAAGTTCTTAATTTTATCTAGAAAAGCAATACTGTTATAATTTTTATAGGACCTCCCAGTGAAGTATCTATGACCAGCTTTAATTGTGGGATTTTTACGTATAATATAAATAGGGAGATGGTCACTTAAATGAATATTTAGTGGACCGTAAGATAAGACATTGTTACAATTTGTGAAAATTAAATCAATGCACGTATTATAGCCTGCAGTAGTAGTAACACAGTTTATAAGTTGGGTAAGGTTGAAATTTTCCATCATTTCATATAACATAGTCTTATCATTATCTTCTGTGAGTACATTGACATTGAAATCACCTATACAAATGATATCGAAATTATCAAAGTTTTCAATCTGTAACATGGTTGCGAGCATTGTATTACAAAAGGCAGTTAGATTTCCATTTGGTGGTCTGTAAACATTACAAACTAGAGTTTTCTTTGCCATACCCTTTTGTATAAGAAGCCATTGAGTTTCGATATTAGGGTCACTTCTGTTAAGGTGCTGGTATGCAGTAGCAGAACATGTTACGGTATCAAGTATATATGCAATCAAGCCTCCTCCTCTAAATTCACTAATTCTATCATGTCTATACATGTTATACCTAGATAGTCTGTACAATCCGTCTTCATCTGTATCATTAAGAAATGTTTCAGAAAATAATAATACATCAATATTTTTATTATCTAACTCGTCTTTTAGACCAGCTGGTTTGTTTCTTATGGATCTAGCATTGAGGTGGACAACAGAAAAACCTGATCCAAAGTTGGGAGTGTTATACAGGTTTATGTTAGGTATTGTAGTTCGACACATTTGTAATAAATTTTTCCAGTATCAGTTGATACCATGAACACATGTTTAAATGCGACATATATGATGCGAAGTAGAAAATAAAATAATAATAAAGAAAAGAAAAAACCCAACGGGGCATACAGCTCTAGTGGCCGCCCTGGGGTGGAAAATATAATACTAGATTAAGGTTGGAGCACTCCAGTCAAAGTGACTTTTATCAGTTTACATAATAATGTACGAATGCTATATGATACAGTTTCTATACAGTTTTTGTGTAGAGGAGTTTATGGCTGGGGTTGAACAGGTGGCGGGTCGACGTTAGGATGATGGTCCGCGACTTGTCCTATATCACGTCTTGGTGTTGCAGGTTGAGCATTGGTCAAGGAGTGTCTAATACGCATCAGAAGCTTTCCTTGTACATTTTCTCCGCGCAGATTGTTGATACGGCATAAATTTGCCTGGCCTAGATGATATCCTGTACCATACACTGGATGAAAATTTCCTTCATATAGGTTGAGGTTTCCAGTTGAGATCAGGTATTCCCTGAGTTCAGGTGTGGTGAATTTAATGGTATTAAGTCTATGCATGATTTTTTCAGCCTCTTTGCCCCACTGGGGGGTTTGCTTCAAAGACTTGGTCTCCGACATCATGTCGTATGGACTAGAAAGTTCCATGATGCGTGCAGCTTTCTCTGGGCTATCACATAGAATGGCCTTATGGTATTGGAATCCTTGTTCTACGCTGGAGAAAACATTGTCCCCATCCACTATTTCTACCGGGTATAGATTTGACAGTTTGTGGTGGTTGGATCAATACATCAAGCCATCAGGTGTTCTAGCCTCATTTGCTTTTTCTAGTGTCATTTGGTGTGGTAGATTGTCAAGATTCCTGTGGCCATAGGTTTTCCCTTCAATAATCACAGAGCGCTGTCGTAATTTGGCTTCTATTTTGTTGGCACGACATAGGAAGAACACTGACCGTAGATCTATGAAGTTTCTAGTTTCCTTCTCATTCAGCTCATCTCCTACCGATACATGGTCCCACGTTCTATTATGTTTTAGGTGCTTGAGACCCTTCATGAGCTCGGATTTGCATTGAAAATTTAGAAATGTCAATCTGATAGGACGATGTTTACCTTCTTCGACGCCATGTTGATTTTGTCTCCGTAGTTTCGGACCATCTCGTCTTACTGAAGCTATCATTTCTTGACTCCATTCCAGTTTCGTATCATGGAATAGCTGTCCCATTTTCTCGTAAAGGTTTTCTCCTTCTGTTTCCTCTACTCCTTGAATGATTACCACTTTCTGAGACTCTAATTTGTCCATTCTTTCTAGTTTGTTTTGATGTGTTTGGATGATACGGGTTGAGGCCGCTGTGGTTGCTGTCAAGCTTGACAGCGTCTCCTTGACTCCATTAACCACCGTTGAATTTTCAGCTAGTTTAATGTTGACTTCTGCGAGTGTGTCATTTACCTTTGTATTTGAAGTAGTAAATTCTTTAATACTGGTCTGGATGTTCATCAAGGTTTGCAGAGTAGTAGTGGCTAGGGTTTCCTGTGCAGTCATTCTTTTTTGATACTTGGGTGGGATACAAGAGGGTCAGTATTTTGATAGAAATAATTCAGTGATCTGGTTCACTGTTCCCTAGATTGGTGACCAGACAGCTGGGGGAGACCTAGACTACATATAGAGTAACAGGCCTAGAGCATGAGATGGGAGTGATCTGATGGTGGTCAGACTGGCCCTTGACAGCTGGCCTGGTTAGCTCAGATGGGAGAGCACCTGACTTTAGATCATAGGGTAACCAGAATGAATCCCACACTGCCAAGGTATTTTATTATAAAAACGTTTGCTTCTAATTCTCTTTCTTATGATATATAATTGGTCCCAACACTTTACATAACTGTTTAAGTCTCTATGCATTGTTTAATTCATTATTCTCTTAAAATGTCTTTGTGTTCCTAAATTAGGTTGGCATTGGTGTAAACAGTACTATAAGGTTTCATGCTGTTTCTTGAATCTAGATGGTAGCAAGCCCTGCTAGTCAAGTGGATATGAACCATGCCTTTAACTTCAGAGGCCAGGGTTCAATCCCCCATGCTGGGAGCATTTTACTGAGCCAACCTATTCATCTTGATTTCTTTACATCTAGGCAGAGTCACATGATCATACAAAGAGTAAAATATATGCAAATTAGCAGTAAAACCAGTTACAACCAGGTTAGACCTCTTGACTGGTGGGGGTCAGAATTTTTTCAACCCCTCTGATGGGGGGTCAAAATAATTTCACCTGTTTTCAGTGGAAAACCCTGTGTGCTACTATAGGTTAAAAGGGTGCGTTTGCGCGTGGTTTTCATCTCTTACAGGGGGGGGGGGAATTTAACCCTCTTGAGAGGGGGGGGGGTCAACATTTTTTTTCGTGGAGATGCGTGCAAATAAATAAACAAAAGTAGAACAAAGGATTTCACAGAATGCAGCATTTTGCTGCCGCCGGTGTCGCATAGTGGAGCTCGGGCATAACCCAGCAAATCTTCGTGAAGTTGAGTCAAAGTGTGTAAGCCTTCATGCAGTGCACTCCTGGAAATTTTATTTGCATCAAGCATTGCCAGGGCTGACTCAGCTTTACGTAGACTGACCCATATTATGTTATGACTCATCTTCACACACAATGACACATGGGTTATGACATAATATGGCACACAATGATGTATGGGTTATGACGCAATATCACACACAATGACACACTGACCAATTTATGCTTTGGGGGGAAGGTTATGAATGGGGGGGGGGATTGTTGATTTTTATTTTGTGGCTTTATTGTGAATATCAATTCATCTGATTATCCTTTTTCCATGTGAAGATATCTTTCCTCCCAATATCATGTTTTACCCACCCTCCTTGGAAATGGATGGATGTGGTGTTGATGGATGATTCCTTGTAGTATTCCTGGGAATACCTGTTCAAATCATAAATACAAAACAGAAACAGTCTTAATCTAGACCACCCCACTCCCGCCCATGTTGACAATGAATGACCATTCACTAAGTCCTCAGATACAAGAACTTATAACTTAGCATTCTGAATCCCCTAAATTTCCATAGGCTTTACTCATAGTTCTAAATCTACTACTATCTTGGGGTATTGCCACTAATGTTTGGAATTAGCAGTACTTGGCATGTTCAGACATAATCAGTAAGAACAATATATTACTGTAGAAATACCTATCAACTGGGATTTGAAGTACAAATTAATCTAGAACTGTGTGACCACATACCAGAACATCTGTCCTCCTTGGCTGTCTCTGCTTGTCTGCTTTGAACTCAGGAGGAGAACAAAGAAAAGGGAGGGAAATATAAAATGGACACAGAATACTATGTAGTGTGTCACCTTCTGTGAAGTTGTGTCATGATGAGTGAGAGTTTACAAAAGTTGACACAGGTTGGCGCATGCTCACACAGTCTGTTATACCCATATTGGATACAACATCTACGCCTTTCATCAATCAATAGAGATCATTTTTATCATCATATTAAGAATTCCTATCTATTTCCCCTAATCATATGTAACCTAGCTGATCACTAGACATTAAACCTTTTATATTCTGCTAAACCAGGCCCAAAAGATGCATAGATTAGATATAAAATGCAAATAAGTCCAACTCAGTGCTAAGTCTCATAGGCAAAACAAATGTGGATCAACATGGTTAAAGGTACGCCCGGTAGGGGATGCATAGGCGTACCATTTACCGTGTTGATCCACAAATCATCTTTTTTGTTTTATATATGCACCAAATTCCATATTCTTCTGTATCATCACGTTCCTGATTTTTATATATTATATATCATGTAAGAAAGAAAACTGCTATGTGCAACATAATCTATCATATTTACATTCAATCAATTAGCCTATTCTACAAAGTACAAGCAGTTAGAATTTATACAGAGTCCATAGTCTCTCATAGTCTGAGTGAGAGCTAGCAATTATTGATGCATGCTGACAATTGTTCACCAAGTCTTCCTTCACATCTTTATGGAAGTGAGTGATTGTTTGTGAAGCTGTGTGGAAGTGGGCAACTATTGACACATGTTGGCGTATGCTTACCCAATCTTCCCTCACATCTTTATTGAAGTGAGTGATTGTTCATCAAGTTGAGTGAGAGTTGACAACTGCTAATGCTAATGCACGCTCACCCAGTCTCCCCTACCATCTTTATCACAGTGAGTGATTGTTTGTCAAACTGACTGAAAGTTGACAAGTATTGACACATTCAGACACATGCTCATGCAGTCTCCCCTACCATCTGTATCAAAGTGAGTGCTTGTTCGTCAAGCTGAGTGAGACTTGACCAGTATTGACACATGCTGATAAACAATCACCCAACCTTTCCTACCACCTTTATTGAAGTGAGTGATGATTTGTCAAGCTGAGAGTTGACTCAGTATGACACAAGACGACACAGTTCATTATCACACAAAACTTATCACACATTATAACTCACCATGACTCATGTTCACTCAGATTTGCTGGGAACCCACACCCCCGAATTCAGATACCCAATATGCATGTTGAATGACATGTTGCAAATTTTGAATCGCCTCTATATTTAATTTGTGAAAGACATTTTTTAAATGCCCACCCCCCGCTAGATCTAACTTCCTACTGATAATAAATGACTCGGCCCTTACTCTAAGATAGTTGATTTTCCCATAAAACTTTTGTTTCTACACTTATTACCTTTGCATACACAATGCCCGACACTTACCTTGTATTGTACATGTATAATTTATACCCATGGTTCTCATTTCCTTTAATTAAAGGTGGATAGCACATGACATGTGCCGAATCATGGCACTTTCACAGTTCAGTCCTCGTCAGTAAGTGTCTAATATCCTTCACCTTAAGTTGTTTATCATGTCCATATTAACCTAATATTTGGAGCCTAAGTAAAATTGGAGATACGCTATGAAGACAGGAAACATTTCTCATTCTAAAGAGGTAGATTGGCAATCTTATTCTGAAGATCACAGAATATAATAAGCTTGCTTCTAGCTCTTGAATATCTGTGTTAATTTGATAAATAAATTATATGTTAACGGACTACACCCTACGGTGCCATATGGTGGATGTGGATGTGAATGGGGGTTTCCTCTTCCGGTTTGATGGCGTCCTTCAGCCTGTTGTGACCAAGGTGTGTTCCATTTTTATCCTAAATCTAATTTAGGTGCTGTCATGTTGATTATCTAGAATCTCCTACTTTACCAGGGAATTCACCATTGATTAGTTGTTATATTGTTCTCTTCACAGCTGATTAATTTACTTAGTACCAAAATAATTAAATGTGAAGAATCAAAGCAATGTAAGGAAGTGATAATTTTCTAACCCCTCTGATGGGGGGGGGGGTCAAAAAGATTTCACCTGTATTCAGTGGAAAACCCTGTGCACTACTATAGGTTAAAAGATTTAACCCTCTTGTGAGGGGGTCAACATTTTTTTCGCGCAGACACGTGCAAACCAACCAACCCCACCCTGTTGTTGAAAAATGATCACTCCCTAAGTGGTCATGCATCCTACTGGCTACTGTCGGCCTATTTGTATATATTGCAACATAATGCGATGGTGTATGCAAGATTAAGTATTTATAATATAGACTAATATTCCTATGTACCGCATTATCAAAAAACCTGTAATTGTAGTTTCATATGTGATCAGTGTAGGTGTCTAGAGGGAGGCGGTAGCTCTTAGCATGTTTACAACTTAGTTAAGCAGAAAAAATACCACCTGAATATAAATTCAATCCTTGAGCTGGGCTCTGTGTTTATTTGTAAATAGAACTTTAACTAATCGTTCCTGGACACTGGGAGCATTCCAATATTCTATGACACAAAACATATTTTTTTTGTGTACATAAACAAAATCGCCTAGGTATGAGCACTGGACCATTATGCAATCTGGTATCCCTGGCTAGCACCATTAGATTTTTCAGGAATTTTTGTTAACTTTTGTGCACAGGTTAACTACTTAAATCCCAAGATTGGTCGGAAATGTGTGTGCAGATGGCAATTTCTTCAGGTATTGCAACTGTCACTATGGTTTGAAACCATCAAGAGCACGGTGGGTTGTGACTGTACGATTAAAAGTAAAACTTTACACAAGGTTTGTTAGAGTTAAATTAAGCTAGAATCAGTGTTCCGGAGGTGTCAGAATAGCCGTTAACTAAGCATGAGAAAATGGTTAATATATTATCCTGCTGTATAAGGCAGCAGGATAATATATTAACCATAATGGCCATTCATTGAAATCAAAAATATTTAGGAAAGCCAAGACAATCTACTTTCAATGATTTGACCCAGGGACGTATTTGCTGGTCAGGTTTCATATCTAGTCAGTTATCTAATTATAATCACATCAAATTGATTTTCCTAACTACCCCAGGACGTGGCTATACACGGGGATCTATAGGACTCAGTATGGAGGACTAGTGCAGCCACCATTTTGAATTTCGCTGGTTGAGGTAAAACCCACTGATAAGACAAACCATGATGGGTACCTTGTCCCTGGTTAACACCCACTTCCAGGGACATGCTGGTCCCATCTTTAAAATATCAGTTCTTATTAGTGTGTGTCGCCGGAACCAGCTCCAGACCAGCTAGTGGCCAATAGTTCTCAACGGGGAGACCAGGACCTTTTCATTTGATACATTACACCCCCTTAACCCTACAGCACCACAGGGGGTTCGGGGGTTCGGGAGCAAAAGGGTCACTTCTTGCAGAATTGATCTGGCCCTCCATGGAGACGAATGTTGATGCCGCTGCGCTTCCTGGGGTGCCCGGCCTAACGGGGGTTCGGGGGCAGAGCCCCCGATCAAGGATATATGCCAGAACTCATCTGAATTTGAATTACATTCAGATGAGATTATCTGAAACTTATGGAAACTTAAATGGAAGATTATTATTCAGATGAGATCTCATCTGAAAACAGTCAGAAGTGTGTGACAGCATGGTCCCACCACGTCCCTGAGGAACTTAGGCGGCATGAATGTTTGTCTCCAGTGTGACGTCATTCTACTTCCGGCCAGGTCAAAATCCCAAGAAGAGACCCACATGCGGTTTCGGGAGGTCGGGGGTAGTCCTAAATTCGTATAGCTTTTGGGGGCGTATGGGATGAGCTTATTTTTGATTAGACATGGTCTGTAAAAGCCCCAGCAGGTGGGCACCTAGCTCTTTATAACCGAGCTGCTCATACCTCCTGCTGTGAGGGCTGCATCCAGGGGAAGATGGGACTGTAAATGACAAATTAATGAGGCAGTGGCACAACCTTGTAAAACCCCTATGGATTGGTATTGCTATGAATGAATATGCAACTTGAAGGAAACTTTACTGGGTATTCGGATGTGTTGGTGCCTGAGGGGTACACTCGTTGGTTATACCAGAAATATGACTCTGACCAATGAGGATTTTTTTTCTCAAATAATACTCATGGGTTTATTTATAATATGGAGGGAATAACATAGAACAGGTCTAGATGTTAAGAAAGTCACATTTATGTACTATCTACTGAGCTTATTGAATTTAATGACAGGAGAGTATATTTATTGCTCAGTGGGCCGGACTTAATAGTGAACGTTAGATACCTGTTTCTAAAACTGTTGGTATTTAAACTTACAACTACAACCATAAATCGTACCTCTCACCAGTTGTATCTCTTCCGAACCGCTTTTTAAGGATAACAGATCAGGGACGCACGCTTATAGATAAGAAAAACTGTCTCAGGTCTTTTCTTATCGGCTGACCTATATAAGAACCTACCAAGCCAAAGAGATAACATTATATTTTGCTGATAGATAATTTTGCAGAGTGTAATATTTCTGCAGCCAAATATGACTAAACTAACTATGACTAAACTAACATATGGGATCGTAAACATATGTTTTATCTTGTCCACTGTAAATCACTTCATGTACCCTATGGCAATGCCCACTAATTGATATAATTTGCACTCCTGAGACCAAACAGTCGAGATTAGTTGTGTTGGATTAGATTTGGATACAAAGTCCACCTGAGGTAGCAGAAGGAAGTGGTCGTGTATTAGTAGAAGGAGTATTACCTGTGTACAACATTCTGTACCACCAAGGTTTGTGCTTTTATTGTATTCCTGTAGAACATAGTGTATTTATATCAACTGACCATTGAGCTGTTTATGATTATTATGCTGGCATCTATGTTTTCTACATATAAAAGTATAGAAGTCTTCTATAGGCCCTCATATACCATACTGGCATTCACACCTGGGAATCGGCAGCTAAAAAGGTGTATTGCTGTATTGTTACATACCACTATTACCACTACCACTATTCTTATCAGGCCTAATCTTGCACAGTTTCTGTAGGCTGGATGCCTTCCTAAACATTACGTGGGAGGAATTTTTTAATAATTCAGATCCTGAATTTTTGTGGTCTTATTATATAGATAGCTTAAAAGATATATTAGATGTCATGTGTCCTATAAAAACTTCTCAAATTAAAAAGCCTATAGAAGATTGGGTCACTATGGATTTGCTAGATGGAATAGCAGAGAAGGACAGGTTATTAGCAAGGTCTTGGAAAACACATAATTTGTTGGATAAACAAAATGCTAGAAAAGAAATTAACGTTAGGATCTATAATACCAGAGAGAAATATGTGTTACAGCTAACTGAAAATTTGAAAAATGACCCTAGAAGATTTTGGGGGAGAAATCTCTAAGTTATTACCCTCAAAAAGGAATATTCCTAAGATTCAGTTAGCTGATGACAATGGCAATTTTATAGATGAAAGTGAAACTGCCACTTTCATTAATAATTATTTTGCTTATATTGGCGACAACCTGGCAAAGAATTTCCTATCTGAATGGAGCTATGATGGTATTTTTAATGAATCAAATTCATTAAAAGAAATGATAACTTGTGAAAATGAGATAAAACAATATGTGGAAGATATTGACACTAACAAATCTTCAGCCATAGCTGGAGTAAATGCTGGTATCTTAAAAGTAATATTTAGGAATACTCTAAAACATCTAAAACACATTTTCAATACATCATTTTCTACTGGTATTATCCCGGTGGATTGGAAAATAGCCAAGATGGTGCCAATACCCAAAGGTGGTGATGACAAGAAAGTCACTAATCTGAGACCAATTTCTTTGCTGGCAATTCCTGGGAAAATTCTAAAAAAAAATTGTACACAAAAAATTACTTAATTTCTTAGAATGTAACAATCTTCTTTTTGAATTTGGATACAGGAAAAATAAATCAACTATAGAATCTGTAAGCAACCTTACAAATGAAATACTTATGAATAAAAATTCAGGCCAAAACTCTATAGTTACTTTTTTTTTTACTTAAAAAAGGGTTTTGATACAGTTAATCATAATATACTCTTACAGAAACTACAATGTCTAGGGATTAAAGGTGCATTTTCAAATTGGAATTCAGGTTACATTGAAGGACGAACACAGTACACTGTTGTAAATGGTACTGAAGTTTGAAGTTTCAACACTGTTTATTGGCTTCTCGAAACACTTAGACATAAGTTATTACAACAAGTCACCATATGGGATAATTAGTACAATAGTTATACACAGGTTCATTTGAGTCATAATTGAAGTTCAGGTAGTTTCCATGAAACTATCATATGAAATTTCACTAGTCACATATAAAGTTCCTATAAATCAGACATTGCCCAAGGTATTTAATACATCTCTTTTTAAACATGCTCTGAAGTTGTTTAGAGTGTCCTTCTGTTGTACATCACTCGTCAGTGTTTCCCAAAGACGATTACCTCTATATAATGGACTAACTCTGTATGATTCATAGACAGGCCTATTCACCTTTATCTTCTTTTTGTCATGTCCTCTTAATAACCTAGGAGGTACCAGTATATGATCAATATCTTGTGCATATTTATACATCAGGCATGTCAAGGACTTTCTTCTCCTTATCTCTAGAGTGTCCACCTTACACTGTTGTAGTAAATCAGCTACATGCATATCCTGGGCATTTCTTACTTTTAGACAAGCCCTAAGGCAGTGATTTTGGATTACATCAATATGGTCTACAATGGTCTTAGGTCCACTATCTAGTATATAACTGCAATATTCTAAGGTTGGTACAATCATTTGTTTGTAGATACGCAGGGAATTTTCTCTATCAGTATACTTTACTATATTTCTTAATTGTTTCAGCTTAGTTGTACCCATCTTGTCTACTTTTTTGCAATGTGATTTAAAAGTTAAACCACTATCTATTAAGACACCGAGGTATGAAAAACTCTGTACAACAGCTAATTTAGTACCCTGCATAAAGATATCCATAGGGTTAATACGCTGTCTTGGTGAATGACACCATAATAATTTGGTCTTATTGACATTAACTGTAAGTATGTTTGTCTTACACCATTCACCTATTCTATCAACATCGGACTGTAACAAACTTGTCATTATTTCAACATCAGTCCCATTTACTACCAATGCTACATCATCGGCATACAGAAAATATTGACAGTGTTCAATAACTGACACAATAGAATTTAAATACAAATTAAACATCAATGGTCCCAGAACTGTGCCCTGAGCTACTCCACAATCCATAACCTTTGTGTCAGAAAATTTGTTATTAACCCTTGTTGATTGGAGTCTATTACATAGAAAGCTTTCAAACCATTTCAGACACATATCATCACAATTTATATATTTCAATTTCTTTAACATTATGTTCAAATTTACAGTATTAAATGCCTTTTTTAAATCCAAGAACAGGATAACAGAGTATTCATTCCGATTCCTAGCTTCAAACAAATATTGAATTAGTCCAAAAGTTGCATCAACAGTAGATTTACCAGGGATGAACCCATATTGGTTTCTACTTATTATATTATTTTCTATGATGAAATTCATTAGCTGTCTGTGTATACACTTCTCAATAAGTTTTGAGAAAACATTAGTCATAGTGATCGGTCTCCAATTAGATACATCACTTAGTAACCCATCCTTGGGTAATGGTACCACATAACCTATTTTCAACAAGTCTGGGAATTTAGCCTCAGTAATTGATCTATTTATAAAATTTTCAAGTAACTCAGGTTTCATTAAAAGACATTCCTTTACCATATTACAAGGTATATTTGTAATACAAGAATTCTTACTCCAATCTATGGATTTTAATATGTCAGTACATATATCGATAGTACAATTTCTCAGTGTCATAATGTTCTCACTCTGAGGTACTAAATCAGGATAGGGCTGGATAGTAAATGCCCTGGCAAGGTCACTACCAATATTAATATAAAAATCGTTTACATAATTTGCAAGTTGACCCATTGGTACCACATTACCATCTTTATCCACTAGGTTCATTGTCGGGGTCGCTGCCTTGCCTTGCCATACCAGCTTTAATATTTTCCAAAAACTTTTTGGGTCCTTTCTATATTTATTGAGTAGTTGTAGCATAATAGTACGCTTCTTATATACCAGGCGTTGGTTTATAGCCCTTTTTAGTACCTTTACCCCGTCCAACAAATCATTTCTATAACCAGTGATACAGCGTTTGGCCCTTCTAAAAAGTCTTTTTTTTTTGGAGATCATTCTGCCAACCCTTTCATCAAAGAATATGTCATTCTCTCGTACTTTAAATTTTATTACAGGGTGATGTTCATCCAGGTATGACTTAATACAATTGACTACTTTTTCATATATATTAACTGGGTTTGTGTCATTCTCTATGCAGTCTGTCCAGTCTCTACCGGATATGAACCTACAAAAGTTTTCTTTATTAAGTGACTTCATGTTCCTAGTACTGATAATTTTAACTGGATTTTTAACAAGTTTCACTAATTTTCTAATTAAATAAACAGGTACATGATCACCACAGATGTCATTTAGTAGACCAACCTCCATTACATAGTCACAATTGGTATAATAGTGATCCAAGGTTGACTTCCCATAGGTATGGTAATGTCTGGGCAGTTCTATAATATTTGAGACCGGTATCCTTAAAAAATGTAGACATTCTTCTGAATTTTATACAATTTCGACTGCGACTATTCACATTCATATCGCCCATGATCCATAACTCTTTCCCTCTACATTCAATATCATTTACAATTAATCTTAGTTGATCATAGCACTCCAATACTTTACCCTTTGGGGGTCTGTATACCACCACAAACACTTTCTCTCTATGTCCTGGGTATTTAAGTGATATACATAGTGTTTCAATGTTACGGTTCACCACTGTTAAGTCATTCAATATAGTTAAATATGGTACATATACATCTCTCACATAGCAGCCTACTCCTCCTCTTTTGCCTCTCCTTCTATCATTTCTGTAAAGTGACATGTTGTGGATACTAATTTGACTGCTCGGTGTTGATGGTTTTAACCAGGTTTCTGTTATACCTATAACATCAAACCCTACAAACTCCTTTGCAACATAGTTGTATTTATCATTTAAACTTTGTGCATTAAACAATAAAAATTTGAAACCACTGCCATGTACTATATCTCTTGGTTGTTTACCCATTTCTTTCAATACGATAGCTCCACCTATCTCCATTGACTCCAACCGAGTGTAATGCTACATCATATTTAATACCAAACATATATACAGGTGCAAGAATAGAGTAAGCACTGAAACTTCCAGGGCCTATTCTGAGAGTATCTGTTGCGGCTGACACTCTATACAGTGTATCCGTAATGTAAGGCTTAGGTATAACAGAACCTAAATACACCAAACATTGGTACACATAGTGAGACATTGTGACACCCATTCCCGTTATACATATAGCTTAATACTGTATGTTAGTTGGACAGTTTAAGACCGTCCCAAATTATCGATGATTTTATTTCTGCAATACACACATACTACAGAGTAATATACCAAGACCGTTCAATCTGAATATATTCAATTTAATTCAACAGTATGTATCTAATATTAAGCATATAGCAATACCATTGTAAATGAACGGTCCTATACCCGTGTTAGTACCGTCCTTTTTCTCTCTTTATTCTAAATGCCATAGCGCGCTATCAAAAATATACACTTTAGATGGTCCTGAACCCCTGTTGGTACCGTTCTTTTTTCTCTCTTTATTCTTTATACTGACCAAACCGGCCATCGTACTATCATTACATTACATCGCCATAGCATTGTCATTGTCCTTTTGCTCATCGGTCTTCTGGGAGATTTGACAAGCTTCAACTCTCATGTTGTGTTCATCCTGGATTCTGGATCTCAACTCCTCTAGTAGGGTGCCCAGTGTATTCTCCCCAGGATAGTTGTCCTCATCTAGACATGGATCGAGATAGTCAACTCCTGCGCTTCAGTACATGTCTTTGTCACTTTGGACCAAGCTTAGTTGGTTGGTTTTCCTCAGTAATTCCTTAAGCATCTTGTTCTGGACAAACTTCTTACTGAGGCAGAGCTTCATTATTTTCAGTCTCATTTTTCTCCACCTAACTCCCTTCAGACACAATGCTGCTTCTCTGCGGGCTTCCTTCGCTGTTGCAGCCTTTACTACTCGCCCTGCTGTTTCGAACTCCTCCATTTCAACACATCCCACCCAGTTGAACATATGTTCAGCTGTCTGGAAGGATACACCCTGATGCTCTATTTTGGCACAATATGAGTTACTAAGGTAGCATCTTTCTCCACAAAAAATCACACTTGTGTCTGTTTGTCGCATGTACAATGTTCCTATCTGTAGATCAGGTGATCTATTGCTCCTGTATTGTGGCTCTTTAGGTGCATACGTGATAGGAGTTGATGTATCAAAGCCCCTTGTATCTCTATCCTCGGTAGGAGTTCCATTCTGTAGTAAGGGTTGTGGCTTGGTTGCTGTGTGTGGTTTCAGTTTCCTGTTAGGTGGTGTCTTTTTGAGTACAGTGAAGTTACTAGTGTACTCATTGTCCGCCAATCGCTGTAGTCGAACTCTAATAGGAGTACCTTCTGTCCCATTTCCATTTGCAGCTCTTGGTGGGTCCTTTGTACCATGTTGGCGACCATCTCCAGCCTCTCTGTGTGGTACCTCTTCCCTCGTATTAGCAACTCTCTGCGACTTGAAGTCGTTGTTGACGGGGGGGATATATCTCTTGGGAATTAGGTTTGGCTTATAACCATCATAGAGTGTTCCATTGATTAACACTCTGGTACCTTTAGCCCATGCTGTGGCTATCTCCCCTTCCCTGCAGAATTTAGCAACTCTTCGCATATATCCTTTAACTCTTCTTACCTCCTCGTCCTCGTCCGGGTTAATATACACAGAGCTATATTTACTGCCTGGTTTAGCCAGCTTTGACTTTTCCCTGAGGCAGGCATCCCTTCTCCATGCTGTAGAGAAGCAGATCATCATTGCTCTAGTACCTCTATCTCTCGCAGTTGATAGTCTTCTAACTAGTTTTAACTCAGTCTTGTCGATGTCTACCTCTAGTGCACTAATCAAGGCCATGGCCACGTCGACTGATACTTCATCCTTCTCCTCCGGCAGGCCAGTCACAATGAGGTTGAACCTGCGTGGTGATTTATAATCTTCATTAATGTCATGTTTCACTGCAGCTGAGTAAGATGGATTAATTTTCAACACTTCAACATCTCTTCTAACAGCTTCTGCTATTTCCTTTGCCTCCCTTGCTAGGTGAACAGCTTCTTTTGCATCTTCATCAGCTCGTTCTGTTGCACTCTTGATCTTTTTGATCTCGAATGCTTGCTTGGTGGCAGCTACTTTCCCATCTTCTTCTATTTTGTCCAGTCTATCACTCAACTGCTTATTTGAGCCATCCATCTTATCTTTAAGTTCCTCAAACTCACGTTGTGCACTGGCCCTATTTTGGTCCATCCTTTGAATCATCTCCTCAAAGCCTAGTTTAAAGAGATTTTTAGAACCTTTATATTTCTTCTTCATTGTATTTATGCTGACATTTCTTCTACTGCTCTTGTCTTTAGGTTCTACAATTTCATCATCACTCACCGATGACCAGTCACTCTCATCTTCATCACTAACCTTTCCCTCTTCACCATGTTCAATAATATCGGTGGGGTACTCAGTTCTCTTCCTAACATCCCTTTCTTGGACTCTCTTCTTTGATTTATGTTGTCTAAGATGATATGTAGGGGAGACGCTACTGACCAAACTGGCCATCGTAGTTGCGCTTTCCACGCTCGGTGTCCTCGCCCTCTTGGTGCTGTTAATTTTCCCACCTCTATCATCTTTTCTGGGTCTTCCGGGGCCCCTAGGCTTAGTTTGTACATTATCATCAAGGTATCTCTCTATTTCCGACCCAGATGATCGTCTATGGCGAGCTACTGTCTGTGGTTTGGTGTATTGACGACCGGCCATGATGTTTACTCTTTGCGCGACCCTTATTATCGCTCACCTCGTCGTCTTCGCGGTGTTGGAAGACTTTGTACGGTCTGTTTATCTGGTATTTACCTCGTCTATGTGTGGCTATTGACGACCCTGATACTTCATTGAAGTTTAGAGATCGTCTATTGTCCATATAACTCCATCTATATACCTCAATCAGTGATTTATGGGACGCGCTCAGCTCGTCACTCTCCTGACATCATGGCGGCCAGTCCAGAACTGAATCACACCTTGAACCCACTACTTGTGGGGTACCTCAAGGTTCAATTCTAGGACCTGTATTATTTTTAATGTACATTAATGATGTACACAATATTTTCAAACACTCTAATATTTATCTCTTTGCTGATGACACTGCAATATGTACATCTGATAAAAATGAAGAAATTGACATACAAAATATGCAAGAGGACATGGAGAGTTTTGTCAATTGTGATAAAAACAAACTCACAGTTAATATAGACAAAACAAAATATATGGGTTTTGGAAACAAAAAGGGTTTTCAAAATTATAACCTCTATATAAAAGGTCATATGACAAAAAAAGTCCCAAGTTACAAATATTTAGGAGTTATTTTAGATCCTACGCTAAATTACAATCTTTTTCTAAAAAAAAAACAAATGAAAACTATTGTATATAGATCATATCAGTTGGCATAATCGCACGCTTTCTTAGTATAGAAAACATGATAAAAATGTATAAAGTTTATATACTACCTATTTTTGACTACGGTAATATTTTGTTTGATAAATCTGGTATTCCCCAATTAGATAAATTACAGCGTATGCAAAATAGAGCAATAAAAATCTGTATGAGAGTAAATATTAGAACTAAAACTGATTATATTTATAATAAAGCTGGTGTCAACCTTTTAAAAGATAGAAGAAATGTTCATATATCAATAGAAGGTCATAAAAGATCGAAATTTAATATAAACATTAGAAATACTGTTTTTAATTTACACTATAACAAGGGCATTTTATCAAAAAATTTTATTCCCAAAATTGAAATGTATAAACGCAGTGTTCATTATAATGTGTCATGTAGATGGAATTCCTTGGAATTATCAAAGAGAAATATACAGGATTTACATTCTTTTAAGTCCCTATTAAAAAGGGAACTAAAAAAAATGTTGCCAACAAAGAAAGATGTCACATAAATGTATTGTAAGCACAATCTTTATTGGTAATTGTGTCTATTATAAAGATATCCCTGGATATATAGATAGATTTGTGTTTACAGAGTCTCCAGCTAATTGCTGACCTCCCAAGCCCAATCCGACCTACCCAGTCCATTCCCAACCTGCCCAGCCCATTTCAAACCTTGAGCCCCTTCCCATGTATAGCTATACTATACGGATAAGAGATTTCTCAAGAGGTGATTCATGTGAAACAATTTCTTTATTGTTTGATAGGTCGGTGGTAGAAAGACTCATTCATAACACCTTACCTCTTCTAAAAGAATGTGTATGGGCAGATACACGATGGGTATTATAACATTATGTTATAATTATATCCACTGGGCAGTGGTGACTGGTACAAAAAGGTCCTCAGATTTTGCAGAATGATCAGATTGCATTGTCCATTGTATACTGGCACATCATCATCATCATCATCATCATCATCATCATCATCATCATCATCATCATCATCGTCGTTGTCGTCGTCGATGATGATGCCGGTGGTGAGATCATGGCGATTTATTTTTAGAAATAATGCTGTTAACTCTTGACCTTTTTTCTTACATCTGGGTTTCCACCTAAATACACTATCCACGTGACTGTTCAAGAAAACGTTGTTGATTGGGGGAGGGAATCCTTAGGGGTCCAGAAAAGTCTAGAATGAATAAATTCAGCTTCAGCATCTGGGACTGTTAGGGACCACACTTTGCACCTGTCAGCATTTAATGGAGAGTGATAATAATAATAATAATAATAATAATAATAATAATAATAATAATAATAATAATAATAATAATAATAATAATAATAATAATAATAATAATAATAATAATAATAATAATAATAATAATAATAATAATAATAATAATAATAATAATAATAATAATAATAATAATAATAATAATAATAATAATAATAATAATAATAATAATAATAATAATAATAATAATAATAATAATAATAATAATAATAATAATAATAATAATAATAATAATAATAATAATAATAATAATAATAATAATAATAATAATAATAATAATTCGATTGCGGATTGTACCATTGAAGAATAGATGACATTTCCTATATTAAATTGAATTGCTAACAAACGTTTGTTTTGGATTAGGAGTAATAATTTTGATAGAGGATTAGGAGCAGATCAGGAGTTAACACAGATCTACAAATCACTTACCAATGCGTGAGAGTAAAAACAAAAGAACCTTTTTATTTCATTCAATTATGATACAATCAACTTCTCTTTCATGTCTCTTTTCAGTTTCGTTCTTCAGGATATTTAATCTAAAAAGGAATGGCACTAAGGAAATGTTATGTCGTCTTTATGTTGCTCGTCTTGTGTGGTACTTGTAAGTATGTCCTCCTCTCTTTATTCTGCTATATGGCTTATTTTCCTCCTTCCACATATTGCTCTTCAGGGAATTTATTCTGGATCAAAAGTAATAAAGAGAATACACGTCTTAATAAAGAAAATAAAGAAAGAATAGAAGAAAGAAAGAAGGAATGAAAGTAAACAAATATTTTTGAGGAACAACTGCTTTCATATATGACTTACTTTTCATATGAAAAAATAGATTTTACTTTTATGAGGTTTTAACATATATCTATTTTACACCTATTGAACATGTAAAAAATACGCAACAAATTAAAGACAAACAAACGCTTCCTTAATAAGATTTTGTCTGAGTTATTCCTGTTCTGACAATCAAATCAAAACAGATGGAGCCGACCCCTGTACCTTCCCTGAATTCGTGCAAAGTGTGGAAGGTGATGCGGCCTACCCGTGGTTTGCCAGCCCAGACCGTGTCTATCAGTTTACAGGACCAAACATGACAGAGACCAGCATAGAATGGGGCATCATCAGTGATGACAAAACCCTGTACACATGTACTAAAGTAGTCACTCCAGCAGGGGACAATGTTTACATAATTAGTAATGACACCAGGTGAGATATCCTCTAGTATGTTCTACCCCTGGTTGGTATCTATGAACTAGATGTTTGTTGTTTATTTCTCAAATTTCTACGACTTGACCATTTCAATTCATACCCCATACGACTGTAGCCCATGGCCCCCAATAGTCTGTGGATTCCTGCCATTACCAAATGCACCACCACCAATTCCACAACCAGCTCTATCCTTGGCGTAGCCACCTGCAAAAGGCGTTTTAAAACGTCTTGGAACGTTTTGATCAGGTTTGGGTAAAAGAGAGTCCATCAAAAATGTTTCTTTCAACGTATTTTCAATGCTTGTTTTAACGTTTATCAACATTTTATCCTCTCTATTCCATATCTAACAAAAATGATAATGTGTGATCTGTTTCCTTTCCTTTAAATCTTCCAAGCCACTCACGTTGTATAAAGTTCACCTCACACACTACAAACGTCGTCAGAATATCATACGGTAAGTGTCTAGATCTTACATTGGTAGTGAATTAATATAGATTTGCACATGAGGCAATTTGTGAATGATTGAAGTGTGGGTGCATTTGGTGAGGGTAGGGGCCTTGGTAGGCTAACATTGTGTTAGGTGTCAATAGAGACTTGTGGGTAACAAAATAGATATGGAACTTTATGCCATGGCTAATATCAACGACACTATAGATTTGTACTAATTACGCTGTATTCAACGGGGGGATGGAATGCGATCCTTGCATATTCAGCGGCGCCATTTTGAAATTTATACAGAGCTAATTAGTTTCATATTTAGATATGGTTATTAGAAGTTTTACGAAAAAAAGAATTATTGAACTAGTTAAATAATATTATTTTATGACTTGTTTAAGGTATATCTAAGTATTAGTGCCATGTTAAAAAAAGAGTATTGCCCTGCACAAGGAACATTTAATTCGCAACTAAAAGCAGCGGCTAGCTACCGTATCATGTGACCTACTTCGTCGAGCAAGGTGTCATAGCAGATCAAAACAAACCGAGACGACTGGACGCATTGAAAACCAGTAAATATCGTTGTTTTTCTTCATTTAAAAGGGCCTCCCTAGCCCATTAAAAGGGTCTATTTCTCCTCTTTCCTATCCCCTCGGATGTGTGTGGTGCATATATGCGTGGGCACTGACACATTCCTCTGTGAAATAGTAATGTTGTTCTGGCCATGAATATGACCTTAGTTGTCGAAATGGCGTTAAACATCTTTTACTCACTCACTTCATTTAAAAGCAAATTCATCCTGTAGGGCCATGGCATAAATGCAAATTCCACTCCTGTGAATAATTTTGCACAAAATTATTCACTGGTCGTGGACATTTGCTTATATATGGATGTAGGAAATAGCATATCTTGGGGATTAAGGGTGAGGAACCCTGGAAGGCATTTCTTACCATGCTACAACTATCGCACTTCGACTTACAATGGGAACCTCGCTCTAATGCCATTACAACCCTACATCTAGTGGTCACTGATGGTTTCACTGGTATGACCGCCCTACGTAGGTCTAGATACTTCATAAGTGCTAATCATAGAGAGATGTCTTAGGGAATTATGCCTACGATCACCCGTTCTAATTTTGAGGTTTTTAATTCACGGTGGCTGTGTGCAGTCAATGCAACTTAAGCAATGGCCTGTTGTGAATGTAGAAAAACGGAATTTCGAACCCAGAGTGTTTGAACAGAAAAAAATTAAATAAGGAGCATTTCTTGGATACTATTATGATAATATACTGAACGTTAATCTCGTGCAGACTGACATCAAAGTGTGTCCAATCTCTGTGGCATTTATTCCAGCTGACAAAAACGAAAATGACTCGTGTCTTAAAACATGGCAGGATCAAGACTCAGTGCTTGTCAGTAAGTGTCTGATATTCCCCTCTTGAATTTTATAATTATATGAGATTTTCTTCCCTCGAGTCCTAAGTTTAAAAGAAGAATTGTAGTTTTTTTTTTCTGAGGGAACCCGTTGTAGACATGCAGGCCCCTTTCTCTGGTTGCACTCTGCCTGCCTGATACCTAGCTTTATCTCCCCTAAACTGACTGTACATGCATAATTATGTTCTTTCATCGATTCCCGGGAAACCCGAGGGTTCCCAAGGAATGATTATCAGTAGGAAGCCTTTCATATACATATCAACTTAATATTTGTAGGCTAAGTGGACTCGGAATCACTGTTGAGATAGGAAATAAACCTAATTCCATAAAGCATGAGATTCTAACACTTGAATATTCAATTCAATTCATAAAATGAATTCCATCTCTAAGGACGAGGGACCCCCACATCTGTACCATCTGGGGGATGTGGCTTGGATGGAGGTTTCTTGTTCCGCTCTGATGAAGTCACTCATCCTGATGTGACCACGGTATGCTATAATTGCTATAATTGACCACGGTATGCTATAATTGCTATAATTGACCGTGCACGGTATGCTATAATTGCTATAATTGACCACGGTATGCTATAATTGCTATAATTGACCACGGTATGCTATAATTGCTATAATTGACCACGGTATGCTATAATTGCTATAATTGACCACGGTATGCTATAATTGACCACGGTATGCTATAATTGCTATAATTGACCACGGTATGCTATAATTGCTATAATTGACCACGGTATGCTATAATTGCTATAATTGACCACGGTATGCTATAATTGCTATAATTGTACTATAAATGGCATAATACTCATGATTCTATCTAGTGGCCAAACAGCTACTCTACCCGATAATTCACCACTGATTAGTAATTATAGTCTACTTTTTAAGTGATACCTTTACCATGCACTATCCAATTAAAGTCTGTTTCATAGGATAGCCCTTAGATGCTTGTACATAGACGAAATGAAGCAAATAGAACCATCAAGCTTTTGGAGGAAGACTTTTCCTAGGTTATACACTAAATATTTTCTCTGTCAGATGTTGCAAAAGTGGTGCTTGTTTGCAACTGTTTGCATGAGTAGAGGCCTGTGTGGCAAATACATTATAGTTTAGATATGTGTAAAACAGTTTGATTTCCCCATTGTTGTGGTTCAGGCAGCCTGTGGACACCCTTTACCTGGCCGTCTGGAAGCAGAGTGTCTGCCTGGAGAGGGGGTGAGGATCACCTACCCTGACAGCACGTGTCTGCCTACTGGAGCAGGATGGACCACTGGTGAGCTACTTACAACATGGCAGCTTGACAGGCACACAGCTGATTCTAGATATGATGTCATTGATCACAGATGCAATTATCAGAATTTTATGAGATAAAAGTTTCACAAATTAAAAGGATCATAATTATTTACCAGGAGCAGGTTTGACTACTATGTTGCTATTTTAATGTTTGAGAGGACACACTGCGCTCTAGTGACTCCATCAGATTCATAGTTGAAGCCATAGACAGTGCCCAAAGCCTACATGCGCTCTGGAATGTAATTCGTAAAAAAGCCTAACGATATAGAATCGTAAATTTCATCAGGATCCTGGTCATACATATATAGGGGTCAAATTAAGTTGGTGATGACTTTTTCTACATCATTTGTAGTGTAATTTAGCTTTTAGGGATACCTAACAATAGAAATACATATACTCTATCAATATCATCACTTCTAAAACACTTATTTCTAAGTTCATCAAATTACTTCAGAGATATCTGTATTACTTAGGGTTACAATTTCTATTTTCAGACCAAAGACTGACATGTATTGAATCTTGGAATGAAGGAAGTTACATGTTCACAATACTTGCTAGGGATTCAGCTGAAGAAGTTCAATGCAGTGTAATAATGACTATCATAATATCTTAGTCAGCCATCAAAACATGGTAACATGAAATAACTGTAACATTGACATCATAGCAGCCTGCATTTCACCTATATCACAGGACATTCCTTCATTGGTGAATATAATGCCTAACCCATGTGATCAGAGCTTCTTGTGAACTCCCCACAATGTTAGCTGGTGCAAGTTTGGCTAAACTATGTTAATCTAACATTGCCAATATTGCTCCAGTGTGAGTATCCAAAGGAGGATAGATTGTGGACTATGGCTGGTAGTGTGATTGAATGAGACTTAGCTAGGAATAGTTAAGCAAAGCTCTAAAATTCTCTGAACCTGTTGATGATTTTGATTCTTCAGAGGACCATCCAAGGTGCAGTGTCGGTGGAAGTTTTCAGTGGTACAATGTGTCCATCAGCTGCCATTGAGAATGGAACTCAATACATAAACCTCACAATGGAGACCAAAAGACCAGGCAAGAAAATGATTTGATTATTTTCCCTCTAAGACATTCAAACCACTGACAATACTTAACAATTTCTGAGTCTGATTTTATGGCACACATATTAGAGGACACTGTAACAGGAACGAATCATTCAGAGCAACTTGAGCACATTCTGTTGTTTTCTTTTTACTCAAAATATAATATGTCTTTATCATTATTCATTCCCAGACTTCAGTGTTTGTGAAGATGACTACTCAAAATGCACCCAACAGTTTTGCACCAAATATGATGAATACTGTAGGAAGACATGTGACAAACAATGTGCTGGTGACAGTCCTGGTAAGTGATATTCATTTAATACACCAGGAGGTTATTGTACAAGGCGCTAAGATAGCACATCACCTCTATGATTTGGGTAATTGCCAGTAAATACAGCAGGCCAGTACAATCAGTCCTGGTGTAAATTATATAGTATTTAGTAGTGTAGAGGTCAGTGACCACAAATTTCGGCTGCTATTTAGCGGCATTTACATAATCCAATCGTAGGAGTACTCGGGTCCTAGGGCATAAGGTCCGTCGATGCAGAAAGAACACATCATGCACCATTTGTAGGTACAGGATGCTTTATTGGATATGTTATACCAGTAGTTATATAAAAAAAAGAGCTACTGAGAGATTTTTCCAGAATATTTAACAACCGCCCATTTTGCCATGCTAGCTGAAGCCCCAACCTGTGACTTTGACGACAGCGTTGTGACAAGAGGGAAGTGGTTCGATGCAGCATCAAACCATACTGTAGACATCAGCCAGACTGAGATGGTGTTTGCTGATGACTTTTATCCAAACCTGACCTGTAGACAGAGGGTTGATCCAGCCAGCTACATCCTACAGCCCATGCTCCAAAAGACTTGGTGAGTTCACCAATTTTAGGTATAGACTGAAATACTGTCTTGAATTCTGCATTCACTGTGTTCTGACCATGCAGGCTGTGTATACAGTCTTAACACAGCACGTCCAGAATGCTGCATACACCAGGAAGGCATTTCTCAAGATGGTACGACTAGACCCCTCCAGATTGTAGTGGGATCACTTACTTTGATGCCATTACAACCCAGCATCTAGTGGCCACTAATGATTACACTGGTACATCTGCCCTACCAAACCCCATGCAATTACTTTATTAAGTTAATCTTAAGAAATGCTCTCCTGTTCTAGGAATTGTGCATGCACATAGACATAGTTTTAACAGATTGTTTTTTCCCGAAGCATTAAGTGAACAATTGATTTTTTTACTGAAACCTCTTCTTGCCTTTGCAGTCGTCCCCGGTACACATGCGGGAAGTTCACCAGGTTGAGCCCGCCCATTCTTCGTTACAAACTCAGTAAGTATTTGAATTTCTTCTATCACTTTTGATTGGTATGTTTACATACTGAGTGCAGGGGAGTGAAATTCCATCAGGCTAAAAACTAACCGGATTACAGACTTTGGCGCTGCGCCCCCCCCCCGCCACATGAAGAAATTAATCGCAAAGGATATGTTGCCTCATAGAAAACTCATCAGCTAATGTATATATGATAGCACCTGAATGGTACACATCTCGCATACTTCATCATGGTCCGCCAATCCCACCATATGAAATGACATCATTTTTGCATATTGCAAATGTATATATTGGAATTCTGATTCCATGAAGGGGTATAAGATGGAAATTCAGCCCAGACACACAATGGAAATCATGAATACTTTTAATACAAAAGAGTGATTTATTCCCATGGATTAGGCCATGATACAGCAAATATACTGTGTCGCGTCTAAAATGTCTTATTCTCTAGGTAAACCTGTACTGTTAGAATCAGATTATGTCCTGAATTATAGTGCATGGATTATGTAAAACCAATACTATTGTATGAATTCCCCTTATACCCATAGGTCAAAGTTTGTTTGAAGTTAAGAATGACATCACAGCTTGTGAGGAGGGACAGTTTTCTGATGACCCTGCCCCCATCGGTGACACTTATCGCAGTCGTCTCTACAAGAATCTCATTGGTTAGTAACGTTTATGAAATAAGGGGTATTAGGTAGGTTGGAAGGTATAACAAGCCTATAAGACTCATGTTAAAACTTTACAATGATATAAAAGTGACCAAAAGTAGGTTAAACCTCAGGAGAAATGCATCAACTAGCCATCGGATAGGGAGATGTAAAAAAAAAGAAAAAAGAAAACAACAATTAATAATAAAAATAATAACAAGACACAGTGCATTCGGTCAAAGCTGGAAAGGTTATTTGTGAAGATCAGATCTGGAGGCCATTTCTTAACACACTACGACTGCTGTCCTTAAAATCGTAGTGAGAACCTAATAATTTGGCCTTAACAGCACCATGACCTGGTAGTCCCTAATGTCTGCACCAGTACGACTGCCCTTCTAAACCTTATGTAATTACTGCATAACTGCTAATCGTAGTGAGCAGTCGTAGGGCAGTTCCTATGATGGCCTGGCTTATTCTTGGAATTTTTAAATCATAGTGGCTGTGTGCAGTCGTAGAACATTGAGAAATGGCCTCCAGAATCATTTACAAAAACTATTAATCCAATAATGAAGTGCGTAAGAGGGCTTACTGCGTAATCATATTTGGCGTTATGAGCTTGGGATAAGGCCGCCCACCTTTCCTGTCTTTATCGACATCGTTGCAATATCCTTTAACCAGATGCCCTAAATTGTAATGATTTGTCTTTAACAGCCACTGACAGAGATCTATTGAATCAAACATCAACATGCGCACTGAAAGGAAATTTCTCCATTTCCGGTTTAATAGAGGAAAGGCAATGCACTGGAAGTGTGTCAGCCCTAATCAAATGTGAGGCCTCTGAATCAATTGACTTACAAACAAATTGTTCATCTCATGAAGGTAGGTTGGTTCTGTTTTTCAATGTGTTAATTGTGTATTTGATAGAATAATATTGACAAACGTATTAATCCCAGATTCTCCCTAGTTGCTTTAAGTCCTTCCCTGAGGTCCCCCTAACAGGATTTGCCATCATAAAGACTAATGATGGGAATGGCGGCACCTCCTCTACATAGCGCAACCTGTAAGAAAATTAAAATCTTTCTCACAACTTAAAACTGATAGAAAAGAGGACAAGGAAAATAATAAGAAACGATAGCATGAGACAATGCAATCGCAACATTGCACAAATGCAATCGATGAATCCCCGACATCAATAATTTGAGAATGTTTGGCCCAAAAAATGGGATGGGGTCTAACTTCCCAACCTATAACCAATAAAAATGCCCTCATCATATTTCTCAGTGGTTTGTGATAAGAAACCGTTTTTTAAATTATTTTGAATGGCCTTGGGCACAACCTATCGTTTGTCTCCAAAAAGTGCATCTTGAGCCTAGATATAATGATTACATCCAAATTTAAAGAAAATCATTTGGAATGTGAGCGAAAAAAATTTTGGAGAGCGAGATAGTTTATCCCTTGTGAACATCCTTGCAAGATCCTGGTACATTTGAAAGAAAAACGATTTTGAGCCCTAACGTATCATTGTGTATACTAACCATAAGTTCTATTTTCATTTCATATGTTGTAGAGATGAAGTGCCTAGGAGAAATACCCTCTGATAGTTTTGAAACCAAAATGATGATCCTCATACCCTATAATGGCGATGCCACATGCTGGGTGAGTTATAAAGCAAATAATATATCCAGAAAGGTCAGTGAGTAAGTAATATAATTTACACAATAGCATAAGAACATGACAATGGGAACCAAATATTAATTTTATGCTATACACCTATTTCCAAATGAAATGTCACCATCATGAATAACCATGGTAAGTTGTTCTTTTTGTGAACAAAACCGGACTCATGTGGTTTGAAAGCAAAAGAACTACAGTACGCCTCCGATGAATCAATGTGATATCATTTCCCGAACGATTTAAAACCAGTGCCTTTTTCAATATGATTGTAAACAATGGAATATATACTTTTCCCAACAAACATTCGTGTTTGTATTAGCGAACTTCAAACAACAACTGTCATATTGGCTCAAATATATGATTAAAGACAAACACTTCCCTATCTTTATGATAGCGTATTTTGGTTATCTTTATGTCACTATAGAGAAGCACAGGAGGTTTATCTGGTGCATCCAATGACGTCACAATTATTGTCCAAATGCATCCCAGTTGTGCTTGCAGAACACTGCAAGAGTGCAAAAATGTTCTTTGAAGCGTTTTCTTGGACTTGCTTTCAATTGACAAATATTAATAAATAACCTAATAGAAGGTTCCTGTGCAATATCAATAGTCTGTACCTTTCACCATTATAATAAAACACATTTTGCAAGATCTCCCATGTATACAACAATGATAAATTTGGGCAACTGTGATATTAATAAATAGTTTAAGGGATTACCAGAAGAACACGACTACAATAAGCTTTTATCAATCATTACAGAACATAGAACTATCATATACAATAAACTATGTTATGTTGAATGACATTTACAAAACAATACAAGAAATCAAAAGTGCATAACATGGTTTCCACATTAATCATCAAATTCACATTGGCACATTTGCAGAAATGTGTGTTTACAGACCGTTCTAGAATATATCAGTTGCAAATGGGACAGCAAACCTTTCAATCATTATGATGGCTTTTGGCGTTCAGTAGCATTTCTTAAAAAAAAAAAAAGAAAGTACAAGACCACACAAAAAAAATAGAATTTTGCTCTGGCAAATTAGAACTGCATTTAACAGAGAAATGCACGTGTGAGTAGCAATGGGCAATGTGAAACATACATCCCTATAGGATCTTTGCCTGAGATGAACTATCCCGAATGTATTTGCAGGTGATTAAAGGAGACCAGAGGGACACAGTGTCTGTCACATCCCTGTATCCCGCCCAATGTAACGAGGCCACCCCCACCAAGATAGAACTGCACCCAAATTACCACATGACAGGCCGAGTTGACGCAAAAAGAGGTAGGACTTAGATAATGTTTTCAAGTGCATGATAAGGGAAATGCTAGGCACATTGATATTATTATGCCCTAGAGCAGAGTAGAATTCTCAAAATATGCAGTCCAGACTCTCTTCACCTTCTTAAACAATGGTCATAATTGACCTCCCTTTCATTCAAACTATCCCTAGCTAATTCTTGCACCTCTTAATTTAAGTATGTAATATGACAGTTGATACAGTAGTAGACATTCTCTCTTTCACATGTCCCTGCAATGTATTCCTTTCTTTTCAGAGGATACATGTGATCAACCGCCAACAACACCAGCTACTACAGCAGGACCTACCACAGCCCCCTCCACTTCAGGTAAACCTACTACATCCAGTGAATCCACTGTTACCACTGCAGAATCCACTGTTACTACCGCCCACCCTAATGGTACAAGTGTGGAACCAGACACCACGACAACAACCAGCAATGTTACAGGTACCCTGATATTCAAACACTACCTGAAATCCTGAGAAAAAGGTCTAAAACTCTTGAATATTTTCATATTATTCAAAATCACAAGGGAACCTAGAGTATCGGGCCTTTAGCTATGCTATTTGAAAGACCTCCCTTTCTAGTGACCTCTGTGTTTTATTATCTAATTCTTTGTGCCATTTGGTTTGAACTTACCATGTTCAATAATATTGCTTTTGTCACAATTGTCATCAATTCATATTCTAAGATATCTGCAGTACCTATCCCATTTGAATCTATACACAAACATTGGTGTACAACTCAGAGATTCCCTGCGAACTTCTCTCTATCATTACAATCTAGAGACCCCATAATTACTCATCATGACTAATAGGCACACATTTTTACAATTTGCAATCGCAAATACATTATCACAGAGATAAATGTTTGGGCTAGTAAATGGATTTCTCACCTTTCCCTGTGATATATTTGATCCATTTTCCTAAAATACAGTATGCAAAGAGCATTCATTCTACCAGAGATGATACGTACCTCCATGAAACTACATTTATAACTGATAAGGCTCTATCATATCTATAGACCCTTAGCAGGTTGTCTCATGGGCGCCGCCATTGCTGGAGCTTATTACCAGCGAGTTCTACTGATAACACCTATCAGATGGGTACCAGCTGGCCCCCGATAGGGCCGCAGTGAATAGTTGGGATTATCTCATTGGCTAATAATTAAACCTGCTAAGTCCGTATACATTGCAGAGACAACATCTGAGGCTACCAGTACCCAGACTACCACAGCTCCACCTGCCACCACCCCAGTCCCTGGTATGAGTGGTGGTACCGTTGCTGCTATCGTTATCTGTGTCCTTATCCTGGCTGCTGTACTAGCAGGGGTACTTTACTACTTGTTCAAGAAGAGGCACAGACGCCGTGTTCCTTACAACTCACTCACATAATGGAAAGTGCAAGAATGGTATTTGAAACTCTAAATTTGTTCAATGAAGGCAGGGCGGTGATGATTTCTCAAACAACCAGACAACAGGGGGATTCCACAACTGCAGAGAGCGGGTTCTGTGTCTTCCACTCCCATCAACCCCTTGATGGGTCAAATACTGCTTTATCTTTATGCCTATTAGCACAGTTGTCCTATCATTATGTGGGACATTTCTTTTTTGCATTCCAAAGTATTAACACATCTGACTTAATGCTACATCTGTATGGTAAAAGTACAGGTAGTGTAACAAAATGTATAGAGTAGGTAGAGACACACGATATAAGATTGGAAGATAATAGGCACATCGACCAAGTGCATGGTTTTGCCCGCCAATTAGAGTTAGTCAAGGCAACCTTTTATGTAATTTAATCAATATGTATCCTTTCTTTTTGATCTGACAGCTGTTGTTATCAAATTATCAAGCAATACTGAAGAAGGGCTGATTATGTTCTCTGTCTTGAAGTATCTTGAGAAATAACCTGATTTGAATTTTTGTGTTTCTGTTATGAATGTTTATAGTGTGTTTTTTTCCGTGGATCAAGGATAATTGGCTGTCAATCCTTTCTGTCTGATTGGCATAAGCGCATTAGGAAACCACCCATAATAAGAACATTAATATTTTGTTTTCAATGAAATTAAATGGGCAATCTTGTTCCGATTAATGTAATGATGGGCAATTAGAGATTTTGTAATTGTCCGTTTGTATCAGAACTTCTGTTTTGCAACTGTATTGTAATAGAAATGTATAAGGCATGAATGAGTAAAGGAATACTGTTTGTAAATCAGAGAATGCTGGAGCAGGTTAGTGAATGAGTGAGTAGGTGTGCAGCTGAGTTAATACCCAGCCAGTAGCTTAGAAACGGGGCTGAACACAGACCGTCAAGTATATTCAAGTGACATAATGAGTGGCCGAGTGAATGTGTGAAAATAAATCAAACCATTCAAGGGAAAAACCATATTTCTACTACAAAGAATCAGCTTCTGGCAGGATATGATCCATTAAAATACCACTAAATGATCTGAGATGAAATAATGATTTTTCACACATGTATAATCATGCTGCTAGGTAGGCCTACATTTATCATTACCTTACCCCGTATGTATACGTGGTTATATTTTGGAATGTTCTGAGTGTGCTTTTTAAATTATTCTATCTATAAAAATGTAACAAGACATCACCTGATGAAATAAAAAGCTTATTTTTGCAATTTACTTGAAGTGTTATAGCGCTAGATGAATAGCATTTATGTCACGTTTATATAGTTTAAAGCGATGTTACCCAACGATTTGGTTATCATGCATGATGGTCAATATAATAGATTTGACCTATCTAAACACTATGCCTCTCATTTTTAATTAATCCCAATGCGGCTTATGTTGGATTTTAAGGTTTATTAAGACAAGTTTGGGGGCCATTCATTAATCATGTATACTGTAATGATTATGGTCGGACAATAAACACAACAAGTGCATATATGGTATCAGAGTATAATGTTCTTTATTCATGGACCACAACCCAGTCCACCCTGCGGGTTTGGGCATACGCTCCCTCCTCCTCTAGTTATCACTCGCAATCTCGCTGCTCCCTTCTCTTGGTTCCGAGTCCCCAACCCTTTGCTGTACTTCCCCTTCCTGCTGCTTGTTGTCTCAGACTAGGTCCGAGAGAGCCCGACCTGCTTGAACCATTCCTTATATAGTCCCTCCCGGCCAGGTGAGGCCCTCCTATTGGTCCACGACCTTATGACGTCATGGCCCACCGGCGTGCCCTCTTGCAGAGACCCCATGAAGCACCCGACCGCCACAGCTCGCTTTCCGACCTCTCCTCTGCTTCCTCTGAGCCATGCCCCTCCTCCTAATTACCCTTCTTCGTAACTATTACAATACACACGGAGGGGAGGGGTATCAGGCCAAGTGCATACCAGGGGGTGTAGGTCTATTTTGTCATACCCACTTTTTGACCATGTGGGTACTTTATAGGCCAAACCTGGGGTATTTGGTGCCATTTTGGGTGGTATAAGAGAGGCATCGTATCCGCATATTATATCTTTTTTTGGGGAGAGGGCAACCAATGCCCTTTTTCCCTAACTAAAATTACTATTCTTCTATTTTATCATAGAGGTTAAAATACATTCCTTCCTCCCCAACCTACCTACATTCCTTCCTTCCCAACCTTTATTATATGGCTAATATCGACGACACTATTGATTAGTACTTCTTACGTTGTATTCAATGCGGGGGGTGGAATACGATCCTCGCATATTCAGCGGTGCCATTTTGAAATTTTTACAGAGCTAATTAGTTTCGTATTTAGGTATGGTTATTAGACATTTTACACAAAAAAGAATGAATGAACTAGTTAAATAATATGTTATGAATTGTTTAAGGTATATCTAAGTATAAGCGCCATGTTAAAAAAGAAGATATTGCCCTGCACAAGAAACATTTAATTTGAAACTAAAAGCAGCGGCTAGCTTCATATCACATGACCTACTTCGTCGGGCAAGGTGTCATGGCGGATCAAACCAAACTGGGACGACTCGATGCATTGAAAATCAGTAAATGTCATTGTGTTTCCTTATTTAAAAGCAAATTCCTCCTTAGAGCCATTTAATAAATGCAAATGTCAACTCACAGTGAATAATTTAGCATCGTATTCCCAGAGCTGCTTCTGCCCATATTCAACGACCTTATATAACTTACATAATTATTTCCTCCTATCGTTTTCCATTTTCTAAAGGTCAGGTACATATTATGTGTTCTTACTGTGATGACACATACGATATTGATTTAGCACAATCGCGCTTAATGAAGACAGGGGAATAGATGGATGGCCGTATCAAATATCAGCTGTTGTCCTCATCTGTCCTTTTGGTGGTACCATGTCAGTTGCACTTGTACATTGAACACACCCATCCTATAGGCTCTGGAATTACACAATCGCTGAATGCTGCAATGACCAACATATCTACAGAAATAAAATGTTGATGGCAATAGCTTCAGAATTTCTATCCAACTGCGAAGCAATCTTTTCGGATATCCTAAAGGATTTTCAGAAGAATTTGCTATTTTTTTTTTGGCTTGGGCATGCAGTTAGCAAAATCTACTCTATGGAACACTTTTCTGTTTCAAATTAGAATACAAAAATGTGAAAAGGGAATGCTCCCCAGTGGTCCCCCAAAACAAACCAGCCTCCTCCATTGCATTTGAAGTATAGCTACTGCAAGGGTTTTATGGCAAAATGCAAAGACCCCAGCAAATTGTCGTCATCTGTCGCCATGATTGGTCATCAATGGTGACTCCTTTTTGAGTGATAACTCATTCCGTCATCTTCCGCCACTGTGTGTTAGACTCACGTGGCATAGCAATTGCTATTGCTGGTGATCTTGTGCTATAACGACATCATGTTCCATCTAGCGACATGTGTAAGCCACTTCACACAGGTTGACGAGGACTCACGACAATTTGCTGGGACGTTGCAGTCCCTTCGAGCCTTTGGTTAATACCCAGCCAGTAGCTTAGAAACGGGGCTGAACACAGACCGTCAAGTATATTCAAGTGACATAATGAGTGGCCGAGTGAATGTGTGAAAATAAATCAAACCATTCAAGGGAAAAACCATATTTCTACTACAAAGAATCAGCTTCTGGCAGGATATGATCCATTAAAATACCACTAAATGATCTGAGATGAAATAATGATTTTTCACACATGTATAATCATGCTGCTAGGTAGGCCTACATTTATCATTACCTTACCCCGTATGTATACGTGGTTATATTTTGGAATGTTCTGAGTGTGCTTTTTAAATTATTCTATCTATAAAAATGTAACAAGACATCACCTGATGAAATAAAAAGCTTATTTTTGCAATTTACTTGAAGTGTTATAGCGCTAGATGAATAGCATTTATGTCACGTTTATATAGTTTAAAGCGATGTTACCCAACGATTTGTTTACATGCATGATGGTCAATATAATAGATTTGACCTATCTAAACACTATGCCTCTCATTTTTAATTAATCCCAATGCGGCTTATGTTGGATTTTAAGGTTTATTAAGACAAGTTTGGGGGCCATTCATTAATCATGTATACTGTAATGATTATGGTCGGACAATAAACACAACAAGTGCATATATGGTATCAGAGTATAATGTTCTTTATTCATGGACCACAACCCAGTCCACCTTGCGGGTTTGGGCATACGCTCCCTCCTCCTCTAGTTATCACTCGCAATCTCGCTGCTCCCTTCTCTTGGTTCCGAGTCCCCAACCCTTTGCTGTACTTCCCCTTCCTGCTGCTTGTTGTCTCAGACTAGGTCCGAGAGAGCCCGACCTGCTTGAACCATTCCTTATATAGTCCCTCCCGGCCAGGTGAGGCCCTCCTATTGGTCCACGACCTTATGACGTCATGGCCCACCGGCGTGCCCTCTTGCAGAGACCCCATGAAGCACCCGACCGCCACAGCTCGCTTTCCGACCTCTCCTCTGCTTCCTCTGAGCCATGCCCCTCCTCCTAATTACCCTTCTTCGTAACTATTACAATACACACGGAGGGGAGGGGTATCAGGCCAAGTGCATACCAGGGGGTGTAGGTCTATTTTGTCATACCCACTTTTTGACCATGTGGGTACTTTATAGGCCAAACCTGGGGTATTTGGTGCCATTTTGGGTGGTATAAGAGAGGCATCGTATCCGCATATTATATCTTTTTTTGGGGAGAGGGCAACCAATGCCCTTTTTCCCTCACTAAAATTACTATTCTTCTATTTTATCATAGAGGTTAAAATACATTCTTTCCTCCCCAACCTACCTACATTCCTTCCTTCCCAACCTTTATTATATGGCTAATATCGATGACACTATTGATTAGTACTTCTTACGTCGTATTCAATGCGGGGGGTGGAATACGATCCTCGCATATTCAGCGGTGCCATTTTGAAATTTTTACAGAGCTAATTAGTTTCGTATTTAGGTATGGTTATTAGACATTTTACACAAAAAAGAATGAATGAACTAGTTAAATAATATGTTATGAATTGTTTAAGGTATATCTAAGTATAAGCGCCATGTTAAAAAAGAAGATATTGCCCTGCACAAGAAACATTTAATTTGAAACTAAAAGCAGCGGCTAGCTTCATATCACATGACCTACTTCGTCGGGCAAGGTGTCATGGCGGATCAAACCAAACTGGGACGACTCGATGCATTGAAAATCAGTAAATGTCATTGTGTTTCCTTATTTAAAAGCAAATTCCTCCTTAGAGCCATTTAATAAATGCAAATGTCAACTCACAGTGAATAATTTAGCATCGTATTCCCAGAGCTGCTTCTGCCCATATTCAACGACCTTATATAACTTACATAATTATTTCCTCCTATCGTTTTCCATTTTCTAAAGGTCAGGTACATATTATGTGTTCTTACTGTGATGACACATACGATATTGATTTAGCACAATCGCGCTTAATGAACACAGGGGAATAGATGGATGGCCGTATCAAATATCAGCTGTTGTCCTCATCTGTCCTTTTGGTGGTACCATGTCAGTTGCACTTGTACATTGAACACACCCATCCTATAGGCTCTGGAATTACACAATCGCTGAATGCTGCAATGACCAACATATCTACAGAAATAAAATGTTGATGGAAATAGCTTAAGAATTTCTATCCAACTGCGAAGCAATCTTTTCGGATATCCTAAAGGATTTTCAGAAGAATTTGCTATTTTTTTTTGGCTTGGGCATGCAGTTAGCAAAATCTACTCTATGGAACACTTTTCTGTTTCAAATTAGAATACAAAAATGTGAAAAGGGAATGCTCCCCAGTGGTCCCCCAAAACAAACCAGCCTCCTCCATTGCATTTGAAGTATAGCTACTGCAAGGGTTTTATGGCAAAATGCAAAGACCCCAGCAAATTGTCGTCATCTGTCGCCATGATTGGTCATCAATGGTGACTCCTTTTTGAGTGATAACTCATTCCGTCATCTTCCGCCACTGTGTGTTAGACTCACGTGGCATAGCAATTGCTATTGCTGGTGATCTTGTGCTATAACGACATCATGTTCTATCTAGCGACATGTGTAAGCCACTTCACACATGTTGACGAGGACTCACGACAATTTGCTGGGATGTTGCAGTCCCTTCGAGCCTTTTTAAGATTTACGTCATAGGCTTTAAAATGAGATATCTTGAGCTAAAATATCCTTCATAGTTTTGCTGTAATTGCCTTTCAAACCTAGGTTGGTGTGCACAACTGAAAATGGCAAATACACTTTAAATGCATTATATTCTATCATAAATGCTAATAAGGCAAAAAATACAGTTCAGTGGAAAAGTAACCAAGGAAATGTTATGTTTTTATCATAGAATTGGTTCTAGATGGATTTTTTAGCTATGTTTTCGGAATTTGAAAAAAAAAAAACATTTGTGGCAAAAATCCCATTTGGAATAGTGGAACATTTTTTAGTGGGGATGAAATAATTCTAGGCATACCACTGCATTCCCCATCAAAAATTGGTCTAAGACTTTTTTTCTGACATAATCTGTCACTGTTGTACTGATAAACTGCCCCTGGTGGCCAAAACCAGTAGAAAAATCCCCCCTGGAGGCAAGTTTTCCCCCGTTGGCCCAAATCCTCACAGGTTTTACTTGAATGTAATACAATGTGACTATATCGAAAAACCAGATATTAAAAAAAAATGTATATTAAAAGCTTCAATAAGATGTGATATAAATGGGTTGTGCTAGCACGGTGTGCACCTTCAACTTCACAAAGGTCAATGGGAGTTGAAAGTTTTTTGCGAGTGGTGATTCTTAAGTAATTGTAAACCAAATTTGATAATCATATATCAATAAGAAACAATCATGATCCAGCACCTTGTTAGCACTATGCCTTGTAGTTTATCATAATTGCAAATAATGCACATTATCAATAAAACAATTAGAAAAATTAACATCCCATTTAGTCCGATGATTCACTGAAAGTGGTGCTGGTTCTCTTAATGACTCATTCTATCAAATTATCAACTAACTATGGCGAATATTATGATATTAACATCAAGACATGTTCCTATAATATCTTGATATTTACATCAAGATGAATACCTTTAATACCTAAATGTATCTAGCAATTACATTTATCTGTCATTATAATACTCGTTAATAGAACCTGCTAATTACGATTCAAGGTAATTGTCCGAGTCAGGGTACCTTTACCCTAACTAATCATATGTAATAGGTACCAGTCCCATCAGCTGGTTCCAAGAATGTCGGGGGCAACTGCAAGAAAGTCCATTATTATTGTGATTTTCTTACACTACTGCAAGAGAACGGACTGAATAACCTCCCTTAGTTTTACAGCCATTTTCTTTTTCTTTTACATTGAGGTTGGCGTTAAGGAGTATCAGTCAAGTGAGAGATGGCATTTCATACCTTTAATTGGTGTACATGTTATTTAAACCTTTTTCATGAGGTTTACTGGACCTCATACATTTTTTTATAGTAAAGGTGTGACGAAGGATGAAGGGTGGGCTCAAAATCGTCAAACAAAACAGTCAAACATGGGAAATAGGCGTGATTTCATTTATGGACCTTATTCATTTCTGATTTATTTATATGACCTCCAGGGCATTCCTTTCAATGGCTTCTCGGTGTGTGATTCTCCAAGTATTGTAGCATTTCCCCAATGCTTCCACCATTCTATGACTTTCCATACATGTATAGCCTCCCCCTCATCTAGCCCTCTACTACATTCCTGAACACGACTTGGAATCTCACTAGAGCTCCCAATACCCCAGAACATGACATGTATACCACTGACACCAGTGGCTTTACGCCAACTTTTCATCCACCCACCACCCCTCCATATGGAAGTGGTACGTCCCATGAGCTGCTCCACGCCCCTGCATAAAGCCAGGAGCTGCTCAGAGACGCGCAACAGTCGGGGCTTACAGCAAGGGACAGCTCAACAACGCTAAAGGTAGGCAACTGTCTTTTTAGCATATCAATTCTTCTTTTGGATGAGATGAAATAGTAGCAACTTTTGACAATTCATCTCCACTGAAGGATTATGATATTATATGATTTTAAAGCAGGAAGTCATAAAGAGCCATGTTTGCCGTGATTTTATAATATCTTAAAACTCAGGTAAGGCTCTGATAAAAGAAACACACACAAAAAAAAAACAGCACTTAATATGTTTGATTTCGATACTGCTCATCATAGTCTCTAATACACCTGGGGAGTATGAATGACCTTGGCTACCTTAGAATCCCTTTCCAAACATAGTGTTCTAGTTTCAGTCTGTTTATAAAAGTCCTTTTCAGGTAAAGACTGTAGCAGAAGGCCAATAGTATTATAAGAACAGCGTTATAGAAAACCTTTATTATATCTTTTGTGAGTGTGTGTGCAATACAAACACAAAAGTAACAAGCAATGAAAATTCATACCACACCAACCCTATACTTTTATCGTTTATGATTTAGCGTTTTGCAGGTCTTGCTAAACTCTAGAACATAATATTTGTTAATTTCATTCCGAATAAGCTCTAGATGCAAAACCCAACAACCCTTGCACTCTCCAGCAGTACGGCAAAGCCCCCAAACTAGAGCCCTACAACCCAATATGTATTCTTTTGACGTTATGTGACGCCTTGTGGGATTCGAACTCTAGCGTATTGACTCGCACAAGAAAGAACATTATAGTCACAGACAATTTTATTGCATGTCGTCCATTCCACACCTCTCCCTTCCCTTCAAATAAAAATCGCTAACTAATAACACAGTGCAGATTTAGAATGGAAATGGGTGTACAGTGGCATTCCGTATCTAATTGTCGATTTGCTTCACAGGTTTGTGAATTGTCCTTTGTATTTATAACAAATGGCTAGAAGACGTAGCCATAGGTGTTTAATTAGATGACGAATCATCCTGCACGAGCCTCCTGAAAATGAAAAAAAAACACGCTCTTAATGGAAAGACCGACGTATGGATGCAATTAGAATGCCTAAATGAGCCATGAGAACTGAAAAACTATGGCCTCTAATTTAGGTTCTTGCAATGTTCTCAGCACACTTGTAAATCCTTCACATGCATTATCATTTCCTTGTCGGAGACCACTTAAATCATTAATGGTCTACAAACCAAAACCGAGAAGAAACAGAAGCAGTTTCTGCTTTTGCTCCATTTTCACTAATGGATTTGCATTAGTGAACTACAAAATGTCTGTAGTTTTTTTTGGATTAGAGAGAAAATAAGTTACTTGGGGGCCTTATGTAGAACCTAGCCTGATCATCTCCTGTAATTTCTATCATAAATGCAACCTTTAACCTGATGGGTTCTGTGGTAAGTGCAGGATCAAACCGGTCATTTTCTGCAATAAGTACAAGAGGTTAATTCAAAAGGCTCTGTCATCGCTACCTGTGAGATGTTACTGATTTCCCTCCCTTATTCTTTACTGCGATGGTAAGGTCGGTCAGCCTGCCTTCCTTTCTGATAGCCAGCAACTTTTTAGTGAGCTCTGTTAGCCTCAGCCCGGCTTTCGCTATTCCAAGCAGAACACACTGTGCACAGTGGCAACAGGTCTACAGAGAAAAAAAAACAGTGGAAGACAATAAATAGCAGTGGAAAAACTCATTCTCTCAAGAGCCCCTGCACTGGGGTTCTGCTTAGAAGTACAGTGCCCCCCCCCCTGCACCAACTAAGAGAGAGAAGGGAAGCATGATGTTACTATGCCCTTAACGCATGAGTACACTCAAGAGCCCTCAAGGAGTCAGAGAGAATTCATTCAAGTGTTCTTAACTCATGAGTAGCCCCAAGAGCCCCCACAGACTCTCAGCAGGTGTATTCACTTTTGTGACGAGGAATGTCCCCCCACACAGGTGAGCTTGCTCTCAAGGGAAACCCCTATTTTATCACACTAACATCAGGCAGTATTAGAAGTGGAACTGGAATAGTGAAGGACTGCATAGTACTTGCTATTCCTGACTGGCCTAGCACCACTAGAAAATCTAGTGTAGTAACACAAAATTTTACCCTATACTGGGGTTCAGTTGTGACAATTTACCTTAAGCTTTGGGATAACTTACCCCGGGTCTGGGGCAGGTTGTCACAACTTATTTTTTTCAAGAGAAAATTCAAAACAAAAAGAAAACACTTCTTGTCCTAACTCAAAGATTCAACTTCCAAAAAATAGAGTAAGTTCAATCAGATCTTTTGGTATAGAGCAAAGGAATCTATGCGATTTATAGACCAAAAGGCAATTTTTGTGTCAACTAGCCCCCTCATCCCCTCAGGACTGTCCAGAAGGAGATGGGAGTATTTTTATAGCGAAATCGATTAATATCTCAGTTAAAAGCAAGTACAGGCCTAGTTGTGGCTTGAGAGCAAGGCACTGCCGAGTATAATTGTAGGAGGGGTGGAGAGATAGAGATGTTTCTTCCATTTTGTTAATTACATCTTTTATCTTAGTGCTTCCTGAACAGAGAAATAGAGACAGTTATTCAATTTTGATGATTAAATCTATTTAGCTTAAGTGCTTCCTAAATATTTGTGGCTTTAGGCAATTGCAATTTGAGAATTTCTTATCCAACTGTTACATATATTGAATCTGATACCTCACCACGGCGTTTTTTTTTTTACCGATTTGACTTTGTTTATGTTGGCAATCGTTTCCGGGTTGCAACACATTGCAGATCTACGTGCTAATATAGTAATGAAATGTTTGTTAAACCTTTTGAAGTGAAACGCTGATAGATTATTATCACATATCAGTGTCTTTTTCCTGGTTTGATCTTCCTGGGTTACTTGCAATGCATAGGAATTACTTCAACAGTGGCTACGATCATATTTTCCTCTGTATGTATATTATTAGGAAAATCCATCATATTCACTTTAATCCGAACGCAGGCTTGGGCAAAGTGTTTTAGCATTGCAGGCCAATAGTTGGGTCATCTTGTAAAAAAACGTCTTCTATATCTAAGCTGGTGCGATCACAAAATATATTGAAATTGGTCCTAAAATATGGATGCTCTGACTGCTTCTATTGTCCTTTGCTGTTCTGACCTGTGTATCATGATTGATTATGGGTAGCCTGCTACTCCAACTGTCCGCTTGGAGATCCACAGAATGTATGAATTGGGACAACACAATCTCCAAATACTGCTCTATTAGTGTCGTAGATAGAATGCAATCAATTGTCTGTAGGTTGGCACAAATGTTAGGCCAAATGTTACAGGTTATTGACAGGAGAAGTGAATGAAGATAAGATTCTTTTCATTTCAAGAAGTAGAATGTTACACTGCAAAAATGGTGTTTAGATCCTAAACACAATTCTAAACATATTCTTGCAACATTTTTGTAATCACATTAATTTCCTACACATGTTTAGCCAAACAATGTGCTTAGTTCAAGTGTTTAGAAATCTAGGTGTTTAGGTTTAAACTTTGTGTTTAGATATCTATGAATTTTTGTGTTTAGATGTTTATGAATTTTTGTGTTTAGATGTCTAAATGCTTTGACGGAGAGTTAGGGTGTGCAGACATGTATACATTAAAAAAAAGATGTCTTTTGTTTGTTTTCTCATTTACTGGGGGAGGGGGTATTTACATGTCAAAGTCTCCAAAGATGTCAGCCACACATATTTACATGTGCATGTATGTACACACTGCATCAGAATGAGAGACTTGAGAAAGTACAACAGCTTGGCAGGTAGGAAATTGCTTTGTCTATTCCAGAATAACATGAAATAGGTGTCAGTCATTGAGCTTATTGATTATTTCATGCTAATGATGGTGGTGTAAGGTGAATCTAGTCAACTTTCTATTGCCCTTCTATTCTCATGACATTTAATAAATAGAAACTATAATAAACATGCGGTTTGGGTACATTTGTCACAAAAAATGATTATAATTGTGTAAGGATAGTCCATTCAAAGGTAGTGCTGCTACCTGTTGTGGATTCAACATTCAGGCATCTAAACATATTGATGTTTAAATCTAAACACCTATTATTCAACTGTTTAAACTCTAAACATCTAAACATGTTTAGCAAAAATGTTTATGTAGTTAGAATAAAAGTGTTCATTTCCTAAATGTGTAGTCGATGAGACACCTAACTGACCTATATGTTTAGGTTTTAAACATGTTTAGACCTAAACATGTTTAAAATCTAAACACCTTTTTTGCAGTGTACTTTTAAATGCACCAATTTGCAGAGTATTAAAGACAGTGGGAATCTTTTTGGAAATGAAACTTTCTCTAAATTATAGGCCTATACATAATATTAGTCACTGGCAGCTCTCTCTCTTTTAAAATTTTAAGATTATTCAAAAACTTGCAACAATACCTCAAGGGTTCCTATATGAAATCCATCATGGTATTCCCATTCGGTTGTTGGTGTCATAGAATATATATTTACAAAGGTCAGGAGAATACTATAGCAAACTTGCTGATGTTTTTGCAGGACAATTGGTGGTGTGGGTAGGACATCAAAGTAATACAACCAGGGGCTGCACAGTGAGACCTCTTGCCTACTTGTTCAGCATGTATTGTTCCCACACACTGTGAATTAGTGTGGTATCCAGGTGATGGGATTCACATAAATTTTTTAACCACAGGATTTGTACTTTGTATATTAGGTGCTGGGCTTTGTTCCAGCCATGAAATGATTAATTAATGTGCGTACCTATGTGGTCTGTCTATCAGTCATTTTGATGCCACATGGAGCTTCTAGTGTCTATACTGCCCACCAGTTATACCATACAATATGAAGGTTGCACCTACTGCATGCTTGGCTGTCAGTAACCATACAATATGAAGGTTGCACCTACTGCATGCTTGGGTGTCAGTAACCATACAATATGAAGGCTGTACCTACTGCATACTTGGCTGTCAGTAACCATACAGTAAAGGTTGTACCTACTGCATGCTTAACTGTCAGTTACCATACAATATGAAGGTTGTACCTACTGCCTGGCTGTCCGTTATACCATACAATATGAAGGTTGTACCTACTGCCTGGCTGTCCGTTATACCATACAATATGAAGGTTGTAACTACTGCCTGGCTGTCCGTTATACCATACAATATGAAGGTTGTACCTACTGCCTGGCTGTCCGTTATACCATACAATATGAAGGTTGTACCTACTGCCTGTCTGTCCATTATACCATACAATATGAAGGTTGTACCTACTGCCTGGCTGTCCGTTATACCATACAATATGAAGGTTGTACCTACTGCCTGGCTGTTAGTTATACCATACAATATGAAGGTTGTACCTGTTGCTTGGCTGTCAGTTATACCACAGAACCTGAAGGGTGTACTTACTACCTGCCTGTCAGTAATCCACATAACATGACCATGAAGGTTGTACATGATTATTCCCTTAAATTCGACATAGGGACATGGGATTTCCTCAAATCGACATTGGGATATGGACTAAAAAAATCGACCACACCTGACTTAAGCCTACCACTGATACACCTAATAATGTGACAAAGACGACTAGGAACCCTTTTAATGAAAGGTTGAGGATGAGCTTTATCACCATGGATGTGGTGTTCAGTGGGCAAGAGCCGGATGATGCTAAGCTGTTATCCAGTAGGCCTGTACAGTGAGACCTAGATAATCCGTCCCTTAATAGTCCGTCATACACGGGATCTGGCCAGGGTGTGGCTGGGACATTCCCTCACAAATCTATTGCTAATTGTCTCAATACTCCGTCAGTTTTGAGATCCGACCAAATTTTGTCTGCAACAGGGGTGGCCGGACTATCAAGCTTAAGGTCTCACTGTATATAGCGTACGTAACAATGAAATGCGCCCAAAAAGTTATAAAGATTTTACCCCCCCTCCGCCTGAGGGGCTGGAAATTGTTTACAAACGTGCCATTTTAGCGTGACGTGCAGGCTTTCCACTGAAAAAAGACCCCCACACCTATTATTAAAAAAAAAAAAACGATTCCTTTACAACAGATATTCATTTAAACCCCTTTACCCGGTAATAATTATGGTATTTCCATTCCTCCATATTGACTATATACTATTAGCACGCCATTACACAGTGATGAGTTCTATATTTACTGTGTCAATTTTGTATCCATTATGAATGGAAGGCCTGAATATTTCATGGTGCAATTATTATCCTTTATGTCCCTTACCTGGGTATGATTGATCATGAGTAGCTTGTCACTAGGAGGACATTTGAAAAATGCTGATCAATATTAATTATTGTGAAATGTCCTCCTGATCTGATATATGCAGGATTGCTTTGGGATCTTACAATGTCTAGACACAATACCATATTACTGTCATACATGGGTAACTTTCCACTGACTGCAAATTTGCTTTTGTGGCATTTCAGACGTTATTGATACATGGTAAAAAAACTGTTGTCAAAATAACAACGGATTTCTGGCAACTTTGGGACAACTGAGGATTTCACTGTGATTTTCATGGAACCACAGCACTTTACAATAAAACATTTTACATAATTAAGGCATCGTGTCAATACCACACGTCCTTAAGTACTATGTTTGGTAGGTCTCCAAATTTGCCGTACTAACCTGTGTATACCTTTTTACATTTCAGATGGCCAAAACCTACCTAGTCGCAGCAGCACTTGTTGTCATCCTATCTGTCGTGGTCGTATCGGCTATCAATCCCCGTAAGTATAGAAAATGCATCTTAATATAACCCTTTAAGGGCATCTAATCCATTAGTGCATCATACCCATAGGTCGTCATGATGCACCAATGAAGTGGTGGCCAGTGTGCACACTAGCACTTCATTGGTGCTGTTGGTTAGTTTGCACGCCAGCACTTCATTGGGGCATCATGCCGACCCTCTGAGACTATATCAAACCCATATAGTCGACAGGATACATCATCTGCTTTTAAAGGATTAGTCATACTTAAGCAATTCGGGCTACAAGGTAGAAAGGATACCCACTGAGGGATGTATTACAGAATAGGTTAGGTAGATAATTATATTGACGATATTCCTGATGTAGAGTACAATTACAACCTATTGTCCCATAGTTTTTTTTAATGTGAAAAAAGAATACAGAAATGAAAACAAGAAAATACAGCGCAATAAAAACAAACTAACATTATATGAACTTTGATATTGTCTTTGTAAGGTAAAAGGTATATATAGACAACGGTTCACTCGTGTTGGGTCTTCGCCTCGTGAGATAACCCTCATTCAGACCCAACACGAGTGAACCTTTGTATTTATTTCATGTTATCTTATACAGAAATGTTAAAATATCATTTTTAATTAAATAGAAAGCCAATTATAGTTTAGGGACTATTTAGGCTGTTTTTACTGGCCGTGGAATACGGCACTAGGTTATTCCGGGGGGGGGGGTGAAATACTGAGCTCTCAGGTTAAGCCTGTCTCTAACATGAAATAAAATAATAGGTATCATGCCAATGTCATGCCAATACTACAAGTCCAAGATTTCCTTAATGCCATGTATGGTACATATTCAAATTACAATATGCTATTCAATTTAGGGTGCAAACCGTTAGTCTCAAGTTTAACTCTTATGGCCAATTTGGGCGATTTCTTTGTTATGTTACAATGTTATCAGGACCCAGGATTAGGGAGAAGAGAGGGAGGGCTCTTAATTTAAGGAAAGGCATTGGCGTGCTCCATTATTTTTGGCAAGAAAATCTGCACAATTCGGCACTATCCGCTTTACTGTTGGTTTTACTGGAAATCAGCTTCCAAAAGCAGGAGGCTGATGTGGGGATAAGTTTGAAGAAGGGTCTGTGGTGGTGTGACTGCCACTGTTAGCCAACCTGTTGTGCCATCGATTTGTGGTTAATGTGTGGACACAGTGGATTTACCTGGGCCACCAACACTCTGTAAACGCCTTGCTATTTATCAACCATTAGCAGGCAATGTTGGGAATGACATTAAGAATGGGCGCAGTAGTGTATGGTCAATGTACTATCATATTGACTTTATTCATGCATTGTGTCATATCGGATGCCTATTTTGCCATTAAACAAACTGTATAGTGGTGTATTGTAATGGCAATATGTATGATAATAGATTTGCAAATATTGTTAGGCCAACAAGGTGGATCGTTTCAGATGTAAGGTATAGGGGATTATGACTGCATTTTGTGAAATACAGGCATTTTTTGAGGTCGTGTCCTAGACCCTGCCCTTGCATATCCACAGCAGCAACATCGACGGACAGACTGAGCATTTTTAACCAAATTCACGTCCAACACGTTTGTAGTCCCATGATTGTGTTATCGATGATATTATAATACATCCTTATAAATAAGGGAAGCCTTTGATAAACACCGAACTAAGACCCCCTTTACCAGACCCTCTGACATAAATAAGGCATTATCTTGGTGCTTACGAAACAGAGAAACTCCCACTGAAACTGTTAATATAACTAAGATGTATTTATTGTGACGTCACGTCACACAAAAGGAAAGTGATGTCCATCAGTCTGTCATGACGCACTCGAATCCCCAATGCCCATGTGTGTATAAATTTAATCATACTAATAGCCAGTGGGCACACGGTGACCGGAGTGGGTGTTGTCCCCAGGGTCTGCTGCCTGCCTCACGTCTAACGTTTTCTAACAATGTAATAACCAGTGACAGGAGTGGCCCTGTATGCCCTGTTTGACATGACAAGGAACGCCATGGCTGCACACAGTCTGATAAAGATCTACAGATAACAGCAGATAACCCGCAGTTTTTAGCCCCAGGTTCACAATTCTCAGCATTTGAAAAAACAGCTAGATGTAGACATATTTCTAGAAACTGCTTACACACAGTAGTAGCCCAGAGGCTGTTAATATCAAACTTTACACTGCTGTTACTACTAGAGCCAGAAGTCATTTTGGTAAGAAGAGTTCTATATCCTGTTGGCAATTTGTGGACATAGCAGAGGGGAGGTCTTAAATTCTAATCTATCCCAAGTATACTGCAGTAGAAGCTACCATATTCCAGGTAAATCTCCATCCTATTTGCCCATACTATGTTGAGCAGTATGACAGGCCCACTTCTAACTTTTCTTGTGCGTCTGTGAGATGCACCAACTGATGGTATACCGTACTTGAACAGTTCAATGATATATAGAAGCAGTCCTGAGAGAATTTCGTAAGTCTGTATGACCTGGAGGTTAATTCAAAACATCCTGGGATCGCAACCCCAGTGATCTTAGGAATTATTCTACCTTATCCTATTAAGCGATCTTAAGATCAGACTGCGTTCACATTTCCTAGCCAGCACTAAGATCGGATCAATCTTAGCCTCAGCCCTCTTACACTATTCCAAGAAGTTCTGACTGGGCACAGGGGTAAGAGTCCCAAAATAAAGGAATAGCTGTAGAGTTACTCTTCTTCACAACAGTGTTTATACCATCGTTCCCCGTCTCCATATGGGCTAACAAAAGAGCAAAGGGTGCAGTTGACCCCGTACAGTATTCAAGAGTTGTTCCCATGAATGTATGATTTATGTTTGCCTATTAGAAGCATTGTGCCGCCTCCCCAGGACAAAGAGAGAGAAGGGAAGAATTACCTTACAGTGCACTTAACGCATGAGTAGCCCTAAGAGCCCTCAAGGACACTCAGTAAACATCCTCCCTCCCCTCTATATGTATGCAGCAGGCTATTCACTCCTTCGATCAGGAGTGTTCCCTGTAAGTGCTCTTGTACTCAGGTTAAACCACTGTGTAATTCTTTCACTAAGATTGCAGTGATCTTAGCGCAGAAAAAGGAATAGTGAAGTGATCCAAGGACTTACTATTCTTGACAGGCCTGTAACCACTGCATTAGATAGGGTAGACCGGCCAGGTCTAATGATATGTGCCTACACTAAGATCACTGAGGTTGCGATCCCAGGATGTTTTGAATTAAGCTCCAGACCCTACTTGTACCTGTTCTAAGCACAACGTGTCAAAAGCTAAATACCTTTCATTTTTAAGCACATTGAAATCCCTCGAACTTGTTAAACGCATTCTCAGCAACAAAAACCTTACTCCCAAACACATGTTAAAACCAGAGTGTGCCCTACCCACCTCCGCCCAATACATTAATTTAATATTCCCAGCCCTCTTATGCAACCACTTGGTCAGATCTAAAGAACTTGCCATTCTTAGCAACTGGATGAAGGGGCTAGTGGTTTTGGTGGGACCGAAAACTTACTTCCAGGAGGGCGATTCATAAGAACTCACAATATCAGCAGGGGAAAACGACCAGGGAATCATGAAATTCGTCAATACTGATACTTCATGGTAATAATCAAATAGAGTCTTTGGAAAACAATATTTTATTCACAATAATAATCTTATCAATATTCTTTGGGGTTTGAAAGGTTAAGAGTGATGTGAATTTACTGTAAATGAATGCAGAATCATTTTTTTCTTCTAGAAGGATCATTTCAAAATTCATCGTTTAATTGTAGATGGGTCGTCAGTTTTTATGAACCGCCTTGCAGAACCCTTAGGCTTGAGGCCATTGAGGTATTTGTACCAATTCAGCAACCATTGCTAGGTTGATTAACAGCATGTACAAATATATAACCAAGCACATGGTAATTTCATTTAAATTCCAGTTGAGATGTTCAGTAAAAAAGACATGTATTTACAATGTATAACAACAGTAAAATCCATATTGAAACAGGTGCATTTAAGCCATAATAGAGGCTCATTAGCAACTACTCTCACACTTATGAAATCAGACATATAAGTAGCCTATTAACAAAACATAATTGAGCAATTTATAAAACATTTGTCACTACTAATAGAGGTTTTGAAACAGGTCCCTGAGTCAGAAGTGAGCTGGTAGCATGCCAGCAGGTGATTTCAGGTCATTTACACAAGGGCAATCAAGTGTCTGTTCCAATCCAGGCGTGGCTTAAGCAAACGTTGGAAATGTAGGAAGCTATGATTGGGTATATTGGAATTCAGGTATAATCATTCCACTATCACTAAACAAGTAAACGGTTCCTCTTCTATATTCAAGCACCAGTATTCTTATGGTCTAAAATCACAGAAGGTGTGCAAATGGGAATTTTGGTGAAAGTCAGCCCCCTACACTTAGGATTTTGATTTTTCCCCAATTTTTTTTGGGTCATATTTTTGGGCTCAATGAGTTCTTGATGTTATATATGGGTTTTAGTGGATCAATATCAATATTCTGGTCTCCAGGGGGTTGAACATACCTAAAATTTACCCCTTTCAGCTTGGAAAATTAATAAAATCGACAAATTTCATCATTTTTTGTAGAATGAGGACTAGGTATGTGTCTGTCCACTTTTATTATGTAAATTATAGAGTCTTGTGGTGAAATAGAAGCAAAAATTATGTTCCTGGTTGGATTTTTTCTATTATTCTAGAGCATTTTACTTTTTGTAAAGTGGTCTGTCCGGGCGATAATGTGGTCACTTGGCCTCCCCCCATTAAATAACTAAAAGTGAAATGGGTTCAATTATGCCTTAAAAGATTTGCTACATATTGGGGGTAAAGTATGTTGAAAACAAAATTTGATTTCCTCCATAAACTTCACTGTGAGGGGGCAATAAGTGATTTTCCTTGAAAATCCCCCTTTTTCCTTGTCCGGGCGAAAAATCATGTTCCTTCCCCTCCTGTGTAGGATTAACACATTTAACTATCCTAACTAAGTCAGTTATTTACCCCCTACATGTACCTAAGTGCCCAATATATAGGGCAATGGATTACTCTCCATCCTTTGCAGTAGCAGAGATGGGAAGTGCTATTTTGTCCGGGCGAAATCGTGTCCGGGCGAGTGACCATTGAATAACATGCCATGTTGAGGGGTTGATTTCCTACAGAAATTAAAATTTTATCTTAATGAAAATAACAGCTCTAGACCATTTAGACCTGTAGATTACAGAAATCACATTGTTATGTATGTCAGATGTGTCTTTTATATCATGAAATGAGTGTACTTATAATAAATGTTTGTAGAGATTCTTGGCATATGTCCGGGCGAATGACATTTGAGTAATAATTCATGTCGAGGGCTTGATTTTCTACAGAAACAATTGTCATATTACCATGACAATCTCAGATCTAGACCATTTTGACCTGTAGATCATGAAAATAACATGTTTCTTTATCTCAGATGTGACCTTATTATCGTAAAATGAGAATACTTTTAACGGTTTTTATCATGATTCTGCCTACATTTCTTGTCCTCACACAAAATTCAATATTCCTGCCCCTCCTCTGCACAATAGGAATATTCAAATATCCTAACTATGCCTGTTATTTACCCCCTACATATACCTTAGTACTCAATGTATGGGACAATTGATTGCTGCTAAACCTTTGCAGTATCAGGGATGGGAATTGCATTTTTGTCCAGGTGAAATTGTGTCCGGGCGAGTGACCATTGAGTAACATGCCATGTTGAGGGTTTGATTTCCTACAGAAATAATCATTTTATCTCATTGAAGATCACAGCTCTGGACCATCTTGAGCAGTAGATGATGGAATTCACATTGTTATTTGTGTCAGCTGATTCCTTGCTATCATAAAATGAGCCTACTTTTAATGGAATTTGATCACAATTCTGAACATAATGTCCAGGCGAGTGATGAACTACAAGGTATTTTGAACAGAAATTACAGATTTTTTCCCCCATCAAAACTATATACCAGCTGAAAGTACATGCCGTGGGCATTGTTTTCCATATAATCAACAGTTCCTACCATAGTCTGTTCAGCTTTTATATAAAACAGAAAGAAATGAATATCTTAGAATCTGAGATTTACTTGAATTCCAGGCTAGGCCCTATAGGAAAATGACCTGAGGGAAAGGCAAAAAGCCTGTTACGTCTGACTACAATACTCCCATCCCAACTATTAGACCCAGTACTACAAGCAAAATCATAATAACAGTGGACCAGAAGCATATCATAGGTCATTTTGAATCAATAAAGGGAAAATATCCCGAATGGTCACTCGGGAGGACATCGTTTCCAGGTAGATAGGTCCTGGGCATTGCCATAGCAACGGTTTTCATATTTAACTCATAATATTTCATGTGCAGTTAACCCAAGACCTATACACTATCCACAAAAAATATTTTTGAGATACTACATAATTTTTTCTCAGACCTCTCAAAACTCCACCAAGGCCTATTTGCACACTTTCTATGATTTTTGACCTTATATTTTCTTTTTGTTTAATACTACTCAGGCTCCTATATAGTGTACTATTTTTGACATTTTGGTTATGGAAGGTAATATTGGTCATAGTGTAGGTAATTTATTGGTTTCACACACCCCTATCCTGCCTCACAGTGATAATGACTATACAGGTAAAGGATCCATTATGGTTATTGCACCAAGACCATGCTAACAAGATACAATAAGCAATTTAGCCAATTTCACCCTCATTGTTGCAAAGCAATTAATTGCCGTGTAGGCACATCCACACATGTAGGTAATGCTATAAGGATTTCTATAGGGATTGTAGGGAGATTTCTACCATATAGTTGTCTATAAGGTTCTCATTGCATGTATCCCATGTCAATTATAGGCAGTACCCAGTGCAATGCCACTTCACTCATTTCTCACATCAATTAGCCCCACTAGTCCCATAAAATTTGGCAAAATAAGGTCCGAACATTGAATTGAATAGAAGAAAGCTGATTTCTGCAGGAATGATCCGTCTATATGTTGGCTCTAACCTGTGAGTCCCGTGTCTCCTGGCATTTCTTTTACACACAGTGTAAATTCCTGCTAAATATATCATTTGTACACCGAAACAATGAGTCAAGGGACTCTACATACATTGATTTCATCAAAATAAGTGTTTATTGACACTAGAAGACAATATTACATGTGGTGAAGGTCATTGTGATATCCTGAAACCCTTATCTGTAACTCTTAAAAACATTGATCAAATTTTATTACCAATATGCCTTTTCTGTACCATAACTACATAATATACATGTCACTATGGATACATCACCATGGTTCACTTTGTCACTAGACTGAACTACACATAGACGTGATGGTTATTGAAGCTCAGAACCCTCTTGCATCTACCTTGCTCAACCTGTGCATGGATAAGGGACCTCATTCCCCCGAAGAAGTCCTTTTTCGTAGATTGTGTCATTATTATTCATCATCATAGATGTAACTACTTAATCATTTAAGCTTCCCAGCTACGCCCCTGTAAATTACATCCCATAATTGCATCACTGAGATTAAAATAACCATGAAGCCATAGATTATGAATGTATCCATTTTCAGGAATTTATAGTCATCAGAATGGTTAAGGTTCTATTCAACACAAATTTATTGTACATTGGCGAGATAAATCAAATGAAGATCGATCTCAGATTGCCCCCAATCTCATCATTATTTACTAATAGTCCATGCAACAGTGTATTTATCTCATGGTGAATATGTTAAAATACTGAGGTGTTAATATACTGATTCGTGAACCTTTGCCTATTTATTACCTAGTTATCACGTTCACACTCTACCTCAAATAAACATGTGGTGATTCACACATATTAATTACTTAATGAGCAATTCTAGAAATAGAGAGGGACATGCTGCTGAATTCTTCTTACGAATATTAATCGCTGGTAAAAGGATAAATATTATTTTTGAGATGAAGCTTTCTCTAGCATGAGGACATCTGTGGAATAATGCCTTTTCGTTTGATTAAGCATGTGCCCCTCATTCCAGATGGGAGGGGGTCTGAGTATGTCTACCCTCCCCCCCCCCACAAAAAAAAGACCCCATGACAAGATGTGCAAAATACCTAAGACCTTAGCTCACATTCATTGGTGAGGTGCTTTGTTAGGAGAAAATGGGGGACTGGATCCCAAATCAGAGCTAACAGTCACTAGACTTTTTTTAGGCGAGTCGCATATAATAATTATGCATATGATATGGGCATGATTGAGGCATTTGGGCGGGTCACCCATTCTCATTACAGATTTGCCTCCTATACGCCTCGGTTATATCCTTGATCATCAACCAAATAATTATCTTGATAGGAAGTACCATCCCCCCACACCCAATACCTCAACCTTTAAGCATACATATTGCCTGCTCAATATCGAAAGCAGTCTCAGCCTTCTGTCAGTCAAATTCATAGTGGTTTCAAGCACACCTTTCACCGTGTGGGATTTGACCCATAGCTAGATGCCCCCAGGGGGGCCCTCACTATATGTCACTGACACGGGAGTGCGGCTGGCAAGGTCACTTTTTGGCCAAAATCCCTCTCACCAAGGGTCTAGTTTTGGTCAAAATCCCTCTCACCAAGGGTCACTCTTAGCCAAAACCCCTCTCACCAAGGGTCACTTTTCCCCTATTTTGACCTTGTGTGTAGAAATAAGTGCCAGTTTTCAGAATTTTCATAAAAATTACTGCTAATTATGGCCAGTTTTGATGAAAATTCCTCACATCAAGGGTAAATTTCAAGATAAAAAACTTAACCGTGCACATTTTTTACCAAAATCCCTCTCACCAAGGGTCACCTTTTACCCAAAATCCCTCTTACCAATGGTAGGGGTTGTCAGAGGCCCAGCCTCACACCCCCGTCAGAAGAAATTCAAGTCCCCCTGGGAGATGCCCTTCTTCTTGAGACTGCCTATTAGAAATGACAAGAATGCACGGGAAATGAGAAATGCCTCATGTAACTCCCACGTTCAATACTAGAAAGGAGCAATAGAATGAGACTGTTCCAAGTTCCCCCTAGGATTGTGTTATTATCCAAATCCTCGAGATCGTGAATAAAATATCGAGAGAGTATTTTCTTTCTGTCAGAGCAGATTTCCCCATGCACAGAAGAACACACTCCCTGTTCCAATATTGTGCAAGAATAAAAGTGGATGGAATGCCAATTAATCCACACTCGGTGCATGGAAGAGCTGGGAAAATATGGAATGGGGTCAACCGTTGTTATGAGAAACCATGTGTCACTATCGCATGTCCCCACAGAAAGACGCCCGACGCTGTATTGGAGAACTTTTATATTTATTATTATGTGTTGATAATAAAATACAAATGACATGTTAAACAAGAGTATGAGTAAACATTTGACATAGTAGACATTGTAAATTTGACATGATTTGACATGTAAAATTAATGATGAAGACATGAGAATAAAATATGACATTTACTACATATAAGAGTGATATGTGAATGTAGGGTGGGTGGGATGGAACATAAGATGTGTGTGAGCCATACGGCAACAACGGACAAACTGGAAGAATAAGGGTAGTACAGAGTTCTATTTCTGGGTGAGTGGTTATAATCACCCTGCCTGATTGGGGATCAAACACTGCTGGTCTGGGGTGGTACATGCAGGCAGAAGGGTAGTTTCAGGTAAACTGTAACAGTGTCTGCATTGTGCATTGGTCACATATTGGTCTGATATTATTCTATCGGGTGGCAGACTGATGCTTTCTTACATATGTGTAGAGGCAAGGAGAAAGGGGGCTCCGTGCTAAAAGTCAACTTTAAAATTCAGATAACTGGTTTCTCAGTGATATATTGCAAGAGAAGATACTCCTGTTAGGTTTAGAGGAATGGCTTGCTAAATGTAGGTAGGTGTGACCATTTCCTGAATGGCAATAAGCTCTATGCCTAATTGATCATGAGATACATCTATAATTAGCATAATTTATGCTAATTAGCTAAATTAGCATAATTTTTTTATTCTTTTGCCTATAACTTTTGATCTAGAAATGATATTTTCGTTCTGTTTTCACCATAGTAAACCTAGTGAAAGATTCTCTCAAATGGGATAATTGATTTTCCTATTTAGAATGAAAATCATGTTTCCATGGCAACAGACATCAACAAAAATGCCTATTTAGCCCCAAAAACGTTCTTTTTACCAGCCTAATTCAGAACCTTTCCACCCAAAATAGAATGTTTTATCTAAAATCATTGAATTCTCCATAAAAAAAGTACCTTATAATAGTTTTAGGCATATTTTTCCTATTGTAGCCCATAGTGGTTCTTCCTGGTGGCTAAAACAGGTATTAAATCCTGCAGGAACCCCCATTTCTGCTTGCTGGCTCACATGTATGTATGATATACCCGGTATCAATAAGCCATTATAATGCATAATTACAGTTTTGTAAATATCACTTTACAACATAGGCTAATTAGGGAGAGTGTAAATGGTCCCGACAATGGATTAGTCATAGATGTTCAATTTGACTATGGCAGTTTTAAAGCACCTTTTGGTTGGTAATCACTCTCTATCTTTATCTAGCATATCCCATAACTTCGCACCTCTGTAATAGGGTGACTTTTGGAATGCACAATTCATGGTAAGATACATCCAAGTATATAATGTATATAAGTCAAGTAAATCTAACCAATGATTCATCTTTAAGATGTCTAGTCTGGGATTTATGAGAACAATAATACTTGTCAGTGTTTTGTAAAGGGTAGAATTTCTAAAGATATCAGCGTTTTCTCAAAATTAAGGGTCATTTTGAGGCTTCAAAAATCACTGATTAAACAAAAAATAGGGTACCTATTTTGCTCCAAAATCAGTAGATAGGGATTTCCAATTCTGGTATTGCAGATGGTGTCCAACAGACATGGAAGTGCAGGTGCCGGGACAGTACCAATAGTTATAAGCTCATTCAAATCAAGATCCTTCATATTTTCATTGTCGTCAATATTTGGCTGCATGCCACCAGCCATTAGAACAGCTGCAGGTAACTTACTAAACAGATTTTGGCCAATGGTGGCAAAAATGGTAAGAAACAACTGCATGTTGTTTCGGGTATTGATGAGTGTTACAGAGACACCACACTACTGACCCCTGACAGCAGGTGTTCATGCTTAGACCTCCATGCTGAAAGGTTTGCCATGCTTGCAGCTTGCTTAGAAAATTTTTGAAAATGGTGACCTGTTCATGTGGAGAAAGACATTGCGAAATCTAGGTCAGACGTTGCTTCACTCCCTGGCCGGCAACAAGCTTCAGTGCAAAATGACGGCAGAACACCTTCCGGTGCCCACAACAGCAAGTCTTCACAGCTGGTTCAGCAGCAGAAATCACCTTTTCTCGGCATTGGAGGAGGTCCTTCTGGGTCCATGTACCCCATCCCAGGTAAACTGCTCTACTATGAAGACGATACACCTTACTCAGGACTTCAGCATGACGCAGCAACCACCTTACAAGTGGACTTTTAGTCAGTTGGCTTAGGCCTGCAGGCTCTAGGGTTTGGGCTGATACTTCAGAATTGAATACGGCAGGTGAGGGTGGTTTGTAAAGTTTGATTGGCACTGGCTCTATTAGGAAGAAATGATCCAAGCATTGGATAAGAGCTGATTATCATTTACTTATGACAAAAGTTACGACGAGATGTCATACTGCGAGCTGGTGAATTGCATGGTATGTGTGGCTCAAAGTATCAGAAAGTCCAATAAAGACTGCTTTAATATTGACGACTACCTTGAGCACATGAAATATGTCACATATAAGGAGATACTTAACACCTAAGTTACCAAATATGATTATGATGTCATTACAAAGGTGATCAGAGGAGAGACTAGTTTTGTTGCGGCTGAGCATACCGCTAACGCAGAACATTTTGGTATTGACAATACCAAGGCCTACAACGATGCTTTGAAAGTTCTGCAGAACATTCAAATTATTCACAAAACACAGGTGGTCACCAGGGTAACAACAAGTCAGGGAGCACTCCCAGAATCTGGTGTCTGATGACATTTGTGCATCCTTGAACTTTACAACTTGTAACTGGAATCCATGCAACAATGCGCATGTATGCTATGTTTGCCAAGGTAACCACAAAACAAGAGGGGGGTGCAATAACCAAGCTACAGGGGGTTACCATGGCAACAGATTTTATCAGAATGATCCTTAGTAACAGAGCCACCTCAATTATCAGTATCAGCAACAGGCTCATACCCACTATCATGGTCCACAGCAGGGGGGACTACCTCCCAGAGACAGTCTTAAAGGTGGATGTGCAATGTGATGTAGACAACTACAGGCTGGCTTCAAGCCAGGATTTAATTTGTGTTGATAGCATCCAGCATTTGCTTTCTACATATGCTGACTATCTCCCTTTATGGAGCCCTGCTTATACTCATCACATCTATGGCATAGCATCTCAATTAAACCAGCTGGTTGGCTTAGCATGCTTTCCAAGGGCTTAGGTGGTGCTATGCATGGCATCAAATAATCATTAATAGTGTAGCGACAGCGCTATGCTGTTGCGGGGATCGGCGGGGATTGGGCGGGGATCGGCGGGGAAGGTTGGTACGTCCCCGCACTGCTAGGGGGCGCGCTGTCCACAGTGCCTATATATTGCGCTGCAGGGCAGCTGCTCGGGAGTCAGTCTCTGAGATCCGAGCTGTGCGGATCGTGCCAACCTCCCTGGCAGAGCCTGACTCTAGGAATGACGTGATTGATGAAACCTGATAGTGATGTACTGAGATAGATTTATTGAATACAAGTTCCATAAACCATACTTGGTCAGCTGTTGTGTTCTCTGTGTGTAGCCTGAACTAATTCATTACAATATATTCAGCAGTTTTCTCAGATGGTATTGTTGCAACTGTTAAATCATTAACTAACTGTATAGTTAGGTTCTTAGTTGTAGGATTCACTAGAGCACTGACCTCCTTCCAGAACCTATAAGGACCTCCCGTTGATTCCTCCAGTGTCCTTAGTGAACAAGTAATCAATGGATAATTCATGACGAGTGTGTGTTAGTGAAGGATAATTACACAAGGGCGTAGCCCGAGTGTAATTAGCCTTTGCTACTTATTTTATTCCACAATACCAATAGATAATCAGTAGAAGATCAATAAATTCAAGTTGAAAACAAAAATTTCCTTCCCCGGGACTCGAAGCCAGCCAATGTGTATGTACACGATCAGTACATACACCTTGGCGCCCGGCAGCGGACAGCAACAGCCCCCGTCTCGGCTTGGCTTGCTTTGAATGTGTCTCGCGGTTATGGCAGCGGCACACGGCGAAAAAATAGTGTTTGTGTACAATCATACATACACCTCGTTGCCTGGCAGCGGACAGGCAGCGCACACGGCGAAAAAAAGATGCGCCCGGACCGTGTTTGTGTACAATCAGTACATACACCTCATCGCCCAGCAGCAGACAGCTACAGCGCACACGGCAAAAAAAGACGCGCCCGGACTGGGACTCGACCCGCCTATCTCTCACGGCTGAGCGCAATGCGCTAACCACTAGACCACCGCATCTCCTCCTTCAGTGCCGGCTCGGCTTGGCCATGTTTGAATGCGTCCCGCGGTTATGGTAGCGGACAGCCCGCAGTAGTCGCCTCCACGAGCTTTACAAGATGTGGTTCTAACCAAGCATTTCTAGCCAGTCCCTGTGGCGCACTGCATAGGGAGGTGGACTTGGGATTTGACACTGCTGGTTCGATCCCTACCCTGGCCATGAAAATTTCATGGGTTTTAACATGTAACATATGACATGTAAGGCGTGCAGGTTATCCATGGATAACCGCACGGTGTGCCTGTTATCCTTGGATAACCACATGCCTTACAAAAGTGATGTTACAGCCTTCAGGGTGTGCAATATTGACAGGTTTGTGCATGGGAATATCCAGGAAAAGCACTGAGAATCCGAGAAATCGTGGAATAATACAAAATAACCTTGGGCATGCTCTAATTGGCAATGGTTGTGATATCTCATCCGCCATATTACCTTCAAAATATCCCTGCTATGAATTTACCTTTAACTTGGCTAGTAATTCCAACCTTTCATTGACCGGCTGTATTATTTCTCTAGTTATCCATGGCTTTGGTTCTCTTTTTTTCATTTTAAAGGTCTTCACAGGACACACTGTGTCTAAATATTCCACTAGGTGTTCATAAATATACAGCAGAGGTGCCAAGTGTTACGATTTTTTTCGTAATTGTTATTAGTTGGAATGACTAGAAATATCCTTGAATATAATATTATAAGGGCATCTAAATATGTTTAACAATATGTAATATAATGTATTTGTTTGCATTTAAAGTACATTCCTATTGTTAAAAGATGAATTATGATTTATGGTACATAGAATTGCGAATTTCGACCTCAAATTACGATTTTTGACCTCAAAATTTTTTGGGAAGAGCAACTTGGCACCTCTTATATTGCCATTGGAATTATAGATTGCTAGAGTAATAGATGGAAGACCAATCAAGGTCAATCAAAAACTCAATCGTCACAATCGTAATTATGATAAGACCTGCTAGTAAAGGTTTATGGGCAGTTTTCCTCTTGGGGCTTCTTTCCCCAGGCATAAATGGCATAATGGTCTGCAACCATGCAGTTTAGCATCCCTTCATGACTGATGATATCACAGGAGAAGTCACAATCCAAACTGAGTTTAATGTCAACCAGCTTTTTCTTACTTAAGCTTCTCACATTACAGCTTACCAGTACTACACCCCTCAAACTATTCAGATACTTTTGTGTTTGTACTAGATTCTGCCTTATCACTGCATCATTCATTGCTGCAGATAAAGGATAGATAGGGGGCTGTTGGTTAAATCAAGTGTTTGATTTATGCTGAATCTACCCTCTATGCAGGCTGTGTGATCCCTACCAGTGAGCCTGCAGTCTCAGCTGTGTAGTGTTAAAAGACCAAAACTCGGACACTACCCATTTCTGTACTCTCTTGTGCCTTCTACCAGTAATGAATCACATGGCAAATTATGGCCTATATTTTGTGTGATCAATACAGGGTCAATACAAGCATCTTTGTTCCATTTTGAGATATGGCACTGACTTAAAAAAGGAGATAAAATGTTTAATGTTTAAGTGAAAAATAGAAAGTGTCCCATTACAGGACTGCGTACTCCTAAACCTACATGATCCCCATGAGTGTATGTGTGTGTGTGTGGGGGGGGGGGGCGTATGGTACCTTTTCCACAAATAGATCACTTAGTAGAACTCTGTGACAACCCTATTGAATGACATGTAATATGAATATTTTATGAGGTGTATGGACCCAAGGGGACCATCTGGTGTAAGAGTTGGAAGTTAATATAGAGGTGTCAGGTTTCCTGTAGGGAAACCCCAACTACCCCATTCAGGGTAGTTGTGAACCTTATTGCAGCCTTCTCCATTGCCTGCTCCAAATCCTTCATAACATTGTGGGCATTTATGCTGTAATCTGAATATTTCTCTGGGAAAATAAAGGACATGTATACAATGAAGCAAGGTTGTCAGTTTCCCTAATTGTAGGAAATGGGAAGGTGTGATTTTGATAACCCTGTATAACTGGGAGACGGTAGCCTCTGGATATATTCAGTCACCCTTAAAATTGTACATCAGATGCAATGACACTTATCTATATCTTACATGAACATTTAAATTTCTATTGCAACATTAAGCATGATATCGTAATACCCCATATATAAGACGCACCCAGCCTTTGTGGGCATGTTAGAAAAAAATAAGATCCAACCATTGCAATCAGTTCTCAAAATTCGAAAACCTATGGGCATCACGGAGCTCCCCCTGGCCGCTTATACCACTGTAAAAGGGTGAGGGAGTCTTGGGGATCTCTTAGGTCCGAATGTAGTCTGCACAAACTACTTTCTTATAGGCTTGGTTTTCAATGATGTATAGATCTGGGATTTGTAAGCAGAGATAATTATATTGTATAAATGATATGTATCAAAACTAACATAGAGATGGCTACATTCATAAATAATTTAATTAGATTTTTGTGTCGAAAATTTCACCTCCTAATATTATAGTGTCTCCGACAAGGAAACCTGAGTATATTGGCAAGTAAAGGAACATAACCTTTATTGTATGTATACACTTCTGTTATTACTATAGCGCAATATTTCTCAGTCTTGTTTTTTTTTCAACATTAAGACGACTGTAAATTAGATATGCCGCTCTCCATGGATGTATTTCGTGTAACTTGTCTAATCCAAAGTGTATCCGATGTTTTAAGCTCCGAATTGCATCTTCGTAAGATTAAAATAGGATATTCTCCAACACTGCAAAAAAGAAAGGCGTTTAACTTCAAGAAATGTTGAGGTCTAATCATGTTTAACGTCTAAACTTGTCAAACTCCAAGTTTGGTGAGAATTGACTTAGTCAATATCAATTCTGTACATGCCTTTATTAATAAGACAATAATTTAATAATACAATACAGTAATACAATATAACAATATAATACAATATATACAGAGATGAGTTACTATTAACTATTATGATTAATGAGTTTTGATTTCGATGCATATATGGAATAAAATGATTACTATAAACTAAAGCAAAGTGTCAATCTACCCCCGGACAACATCATTTTTCTAGATAACCAGTGAAATCAATTGGCTGTCGCCTCAAACCAATAGCAGGAACAATATGCATTTCCTGTGTAAGATACGTTAATTGTCATTTGAAATGACGTAGAAATACCCGCCATCAACTGGATTTTAAATGCTTAGATTGAGTTTGGACCCTCACGAAAATTACAAATCTATATCCTCAGTTTAAAGGAACCACCCTCAAGACCTCTTTCCCCCTTCTTTTATCAGGACGGAGACTAGGCAATAACAATAACAAAGAAATATAGGGTAGATTCATCTCAAGTCGACCACATACCAGAGACCCGTTAAATAAAAAGAGACTACGATAGGTAACTGTCAAAGTGTTAAATAAAAAAACTCTCGTAATTTAGGTACCGTAAGTGCTCAGTAACTTTTGCTTCTTGTAAATATGGTAAGTATATTATGAGACCTTTTCCCAACATCAGTAAAAAAAGAAATACGGTACTCACTTCTTGTAAATTTATTGAACTTATAAGAGGCTAAAACGTGTTAAATAAAGAAGATTTATCTCCCCAAAAATGAAAAACATAAATGATAAAAATATATATGAAACAGAAAGGACACTGGAGGTGTTTAGGGTATTAAATGGTCATTGTATTCACCAAATGGTGTAGATATATTGAATATCATGATTTATATGAAGGTTTATAGGTCTTTTTGGACATAGAATTTCTTATGATACTCGTACATACTTTCTGTTCCCTCTTTGTCATGTTTATTTTATGAGACCCTTCTTCTAGTAAAGAAATTATGATACCTCTTCTAAATGACCAATTATCCCTCTACAATTCCCTAAAAATCATCGTCAAATAAAGGCTACTCATACTTATGGCTTTACGAGTGGTTGTAAGGAACATTTACGGTACCTTCTTTATTTAACAATGGGTAAAAAGCTGCCATAGCATATAGCATTACTTCTCACAATACCAATTTACCTCTCGTAAAAATACAATCTTTATTTAACGGGTCTCTGGAGTCAGCCACCCCTCCAGCTAAAAAGTCATTATGATATTGAATGAACATTGCTAACTAGTTGAATAGCATTGATTCAACTTGTTGGCACTGTTCATTCATTACTATCACAATTTCTAAGCTCCCTGGATGGCCGACTCCAGGTATGTGGCCGACTTGAGGTGAATCTACCCTACTACCATCCCTAACCAGAGTTTCTAGGCCAGTTTCTCACAATATCCAGGGGGTTCAATCAGATGAATGAGCGGCCATGAATGCTATTACATGGCTGCTATGTCAATAGACCTCTATGTTGACAGAACATTTCTGTTTCTTATTATACAACGCTAATCGTTTGAATTCAAAATCAAATATTTAATGGATAACCAGAATCATGCATGTAACGTACAGCTTGTTTGTAGCTCACGCTGTATCGTATAATGTATCCGTATTATTCTAAGCTTCTGATTCCTGAATCAATACTTGTAGAGCTGTACAGTTTTGACTCTGGGTCTGGCTGGTAATTAAAGTATATGCATTTGCATGGAGGAGCGTATAAATACCTGGGTGATTCATAGGGAAAAAAGCTCATATTCTACATTATTATGGGCGAAAATCTGAGATGTGTGCCAATTGCAAAAAAGTTGAATTTATGTCCTACATTAATTACCATGTAAATCATAGTAGATTGCCCAGAAGGAGACCTCATGTCTATGGTTGCGGATATCAATACCTTTACACAGACATAAATTTTGCCTGCTTATTGACATTCAAGTATTATTAGTGATTAATTGAACATAAAAAGTAGCCAAAATCGCCATGTCTTTTCATAGAAAATAAAAGTAAATATTCAGTAGAAACAAAAGGTACATTGGATCACTGATAAATATTGAATTTCCTTGGAGGATAAGGTTATTAATTCTGAAAATAAATATAAGTTTTAAGATATGTCCGTTCCCATGAGAATAGAGCCATGGTTAAAGGGTAAAATGATATTTGAATACTTAAATATTTATTGCAAAATGTAGTCATATTACGATTCCTTTTGACCTGAAAATCTTGTTCTGCTACTGAAAACAACTGTCATGCAATCATTATCAATCCAAAGGGATTGGGGAATGTACAGAATCATGGTAATGGACGTATTGCCCTCCTATCCCTCAACATAGGGGTTATTATATTTTTGTCATTCTCTCATTTCCCAAATAATCATTTCATTACTGTCCCCTTTTGGAATAAAACAGTCCATCATATGTAAAACGTCTTATGGAGTAAAAAGTATTTATTTTGGACTTTTAATTTTTTAGCAGTCTTCTCCCCCAATTGGCACATATCCCAGATTCTCAGCCTTATACAGGCAGAGAAATTAGGTATCTTGATTTTTTTTTGTATCTTGGGATTCCACCTGCAACAAGGAAGATCATGTTGTAAGGGCGTGTACATTAATGATTATGATAAATGACCATGCAATTAAAAATATTAACTAATGGTACTCACCTGAAAACTGAGACTCTCGTCAACACGGGTGCTTGCAACAGATGGCTGCAGTACAAGTCATATAGCCAGAACAACTCTTGAAGATATCTCTCCTCTCAATGCCATTAAATTTTCAGCCTGGGGATTTTAGCAGGCATCGATATAATCATTTGAATATCTTTGTGCGCCCGGTGCAAAATTTGTACTTTGTAGATTAGCTTGTAATACTTAGTAGACATTTCAGTTTGTTTTTAGTTTGTTTTTATTTCTCATTCTTCTTAAAAGAAGTATATCTCATGCTTTGTATCTTGGAAGTTTGTTCTATCATTTCATCTCTTCTTTAATTGTTCCTCTTTTGTCAAAATATTTGTAACCATCATTACCTTAGTCTTTACCTAAATGTATCATTTGTAGTATTGTACGTGTATCAATTTGTCTTCTATCAACACCATTTTTCATTTAAGCTACCAACTGTCATTACGTTTTATCTTACAGATAACATTGTATTCGTTTTGTTCATCACATGTCACATATCATACGCATATTAGGTTAAGATAGACATAGTCTTAATGGATACAAACAGATTGTCAACCGCAATATCACTTTTATTGTAATCGTGAAATGGCAATAAACACATTTTCAAACCTTAAGTATTGTAAGTAAATCACCCCCCCCCCTGAACAACAACCCCAAATCATCGCAAATAACAGAGATACACTGACCAATATCATTAGCTTTAATGGATTTCAGGAGTAACTAGAAACCTGGTGGGAACCCTTGTGCTTATGGATATTGCTCTACGCTAACAGCAGCCTAGATCATTAACATTTTTGCACCATTTAGAAGTAGTTTATTTGCCATCCTTGCCTTGAGGGAAAACTGAATTACAGACTTCTTGCGTGTAAGGCGATATCAATCATGAATGTTTGTCCAAATAATAAAGATATCATTTTGCTGCTGAGCAGATCTACAAAATTCATAGTGACAAGTAACCTATTTACAATGGGTTATTCAATCTGTCTGTTGTAATTAAATATAACAAATGGACATGAATAACAATTTTGTCTTTTATTGGTTTTTGGCAGAAATGTCAAGTTTTATATGGGCAGAGTCTGGGTATTCTATTTAGACTTATCTGATACTATAAGAGGCTGTAGCAAATACTCTTGCTGCTGACAAGATGGTGGTTGTTTTGTCCTTGAATTCACGTCGATCCTATGCACAAATTATCAGATTTCTTAAGGTCGATAAAGAATTAGGAGCAGTAAGTTGATGAAATGCATGGTATCTAGGATGATAGATAACAGGGATTTTAGATGTCTCTAACTGCTAAGAGAGATTAATCTTCATTATACAGGGCCGTGTAGCATTATAAAAAGTGGAGCGCCTCTTTGTGAGCTAGACTATACCTTGTCTATCTGAGGTAACCTATATCTTACAAGTATACCTATGTACCTTATCTACCTATGATAGACTATGGACATCTTATCTACCTGAGGTAGACTATACCTTATCTGCCTGAGGTAGACTATTGGATATCTTATCTACTTGAGGTAGATATTCGTTGTCTTCCTCAGGTAGAGAAGGCATTTCCTTTCTACCTGTAGTAAAGATCCGTTATCTACCATAGGTATAGAGATCCAGAGGCGTAGAAAGCAAACCTTCATCGGGGGGGGGGGGGAAGGGGACCCCACCCCAGCCACCAGCCATCGGTTTGAGCGTGCTGGTGTTGATGCATTACTGTATGCGATTTATATAAAAGGTTATTCCTTGATGGCTTATCTTTAAACAATGCTGCCATTTTCCCTATCTTAATGACATATCTGTCCAATTTGAGTGGTGAGCTATGGGAATCTTGTACATTTTATAGTGGGGCTTCACACATTGTGATTGGGGCGGGGGGCTCAGGCCCCCCTTTGCCCCCCCTTTTCCTACGCCCCTGAGATCCCTTATCTATCTCAGGTAAAGAAGGAATTTAAGGAGTCAGATTGCAGACCATTGCCATTACTATGTTTGTGTTCAATACAGGAATCTAGGCAATAGTATCAGTATTTTATTCATGCTTTATTTAGTAAAATAAATGAACAACATATTATAAGTACTCAGCAAAGTTAAGTCTCCTCCAGCTGTGGTGAAGCAGCGGATCCTGGCTTGTGATTGGTCAGTTTTCTTGTGTACCTCAGATCGACTACTAATCAGGGTCTGCTTTTCTACCTGAGGTGATATCTCAGTTGTGCAACGGCGGAGTTGCAGCAAATCGAATCAAGTGGCCTTTATCTGGGGTCGAGTTGGTTGGTAAAGAACATCGAGATCTATGAATATACCACTGGAGGCCCTACGTCTGCTTTGTATGAATGGGCCGTACATAATATAGTTGTACAGGGTGCCTCTAGCCATGAGCAGCTTCATGCGTAGAATGTTAGGAAATGATCCTTGGGTCTCTGTGGCTGTTCAGGTTACATACATGTGTCTCTTGTTTCCAGTGAGGGCTGCCAAACAGAAAGGATGATAATAAGTATGTTCCATCATGGGACATACTTTGTTGTAGACAGACCAACTGTGTTCTTCAAGAATAGTACGAACGATCACAAAAGCACAGTGTGTTATTAACTCACCTCTGTTGGCAAGGTTCTACGTCATGATATAAACCTTCAATACCCTAATTTAATTAGATGAAGGTCTCAGAACCTGTAGGTGTCTAATTAGATTGATCCTTTTAAGAGAGGATAGGCCAGCCCAGTAAACACAGACAAGTGTAGGAACTAATAGGAACATTGTCCTGAATACACTCCAGGACATTTAGAACAATTTCACAGGGTTCCTCATACAAGGTTCAGAGGGCTACCACAAAAGTTAAATTTAAGAATAAGGTTAAAAAGTTAAAAAATCTCAGATCAAGGCTAAAGGTTGGATACAACTAAGGAACAAAGGTTGATGGAGACGGTGTAGTCACCGCGCCGCTCCAAATATTATTTATGTGATCAGCATATTTTTATCATCATATAATATTATATCATTGATGATCATTTGATTGTATTTTGTGTTTCTTGTGTCATATTGATATATATCTCAACAAATACTATGTGATTGATTTGATACACTTGCCTGCTTCCTTACTGTTATTGTACATAATGACATATGTCTGATTATGTGGAGTCTATATTTACTTCAACTGTTTGGTATCTGTTTGAAATATAATTAAAAATGGTCGGCTCTATAGCGTTACATAAATGAACCTGACAGTTCATTAACGCAGTGAGCTAGTCCAAAAAAAAAAAAAAAAAAAAGGAAGTATCAAAGAAACCTCTTGATACATCTAAGACAATTGTGTTATAAACATAAAATTTCATGAGGTTTGAACCTATCTTATCTACTGAGAAAAATAAAATAGCCATTTTGAAAACTCCTGACACAAGGATTTGAACCCACACTGTGGTTACCTTTGGATATGAAGGAATCAAACCTATGTGGCCATGAAGCCAACCTAGATGCCACTGGTGATAGGAGACACTTGTTTGACAAGTCAGTATGACCTCTTCTCCTACCATCGATGTCTCAACAAGAAGATTCTAGGTTCACATATGTAACAAATCTCAAGAGAGGTATAGAGATGCATTTTTGCTAAATGTTCACCCAACATGACCAAGACATATTGTTTTACCCTTGTACAAGTTTGATTTCTAACAATTTGCTAAAACCAAGATAACGTTTTGTGTTTACTAGGAGAGGGTTCATTTGAGGGTGGGCAAGGTGCCGGCATAGACTATTATAAACTTGACAGCAGCTATATTCTAAGACCTATCGCCTCAATAGTGGGACCGGGAAGGTCTCCTCCTTCAATGCCCCGCCCTATATAGTCAAACTTTGCTTCCTAAACCTCGGATTCTGACTTAATATTATAAACAGTAACAATACAACACTTCTCAGATACCTTGTTTTTAACTTCAGCCGATGACGACATCAGAATGTCGACCTTTTACGACTGGTTGGCACGGAACTACAAAGGCCTTGTAGATAAACAGAGGAACATGGCTGCAAATAAACGCAGTGACCTTTGGCACTTCAAGTAAGTTTAATTCCCAGTGGGAAAAGATCATTGGACCAACGTTGACAACTGATTGATATGTGTTGATAGTGTTGATCAACCGTTCCTCAACACTTTTTCAATGATTCCATTTCATTTTTGTCAACCATCACCATTTTGACACTAGATCAACAGTTGAAATATCAACTTATTTTCTCAATTCAGTGTGGATTCAACATTAATTTGAATGTTGAATAACAATGTAAATTTCAATGTTGATTCAGCGTTGATATGTCAACTCAGAGTCACTTGACAGATATCAACATTGAAACAACATTGAATCAACATAGAAATAGAAACATTGAATAAGCAGTGATGGTTAGATGTTGAATCACAACCAACTTCATTATGGTATTTCAACTTCCAAATGTAAACATAATTCAACCCAGAATCAACTGTTGACATGCAAACATCCGACGTTGAATCAATATTACTGTGCCGACTGGGTTCGTGACTATATAGCTATATAGCTATACTCTGCTGACAGAGTTCTAACACCTTTATTGGGTTTCTTCTTTATATATCGAGCTTTCTAAACCTAAAACCTACCGTGTTTAATCTGGAGTGCATTCTTTATGCAAAACTACACCTACACGACATTATTAACTCTTGATATAGAATCTGACCCTGCTGAGACCTTGAAATGCAAGTACAATAAGGTTCATGCTGTACCCTACTGTCAGCTAAGGCCAGATTTATGTGGTCTAGGTAAAAGGTGTCTCCAAAACTCAAGTAGACTCAAATACAAAGAGTTTGGATGCCAAAAACACCTCGTGGGATTTGATCTTACTAAGGTCAATAGTGCGATTTTTGAATGAGAAGTTACAGTCTTTTTTTTTATTCAGCCTATAGTTCAAATTACTTTCCACACCTACTTGATATCCATTAAGACATTCTATTTGCTCTCACTTTGCTTATTCCATTTTTCATTGATTTTCAGGAGCGGTTGCAACCCTCTGTATGACTGGAACTGCAATAGCGCGTGGGGTCGTGCTGGCAGGAGGCGATAGTCTACTACCAAATACACCTAGTGTTAACAAGACCAAGAACGTTGCCTTTGATATACAATACCTTTGTTTAAAATAGTTATTTTTCTCTTGTCAAACCTTACTTTTGGCCATGTTTCTAATCTTATACAAAATTAAAGACCGTTGTGTGTCTATATAGAATTCTGCTCAATGGTATATTGTCAAAGTGTGTATTACATATAGTTTAGGGTGTTTGTCGGTGTATTTTAATTTTGGAGAAATTTTGTGTATGACTGAATATTGTACATGGTTCTTGCCCTATGGGCCTTATCAGCATCAAGAAATAAATAAACTCCTTTGTCGTTTTGGGTTTACCTTGCAATACTATGTTTTGTTTTGATAGAGGTAATGGCAAATATAAACTATAACTGGATTTATGTAAATTCGCTAGATCTTTAGATGGATAAAAGTAAAAAAATGTATGCCCTAAATGCTTATGACGTGGGGGCATTGTCTCATTTCTGGGTTTGAATCACTCCATTGAGAACGTGTATGTATAGGGGACAGTACTGTCCTTACTAAAACCCATCAGGAAGGCATTTCGGAACATGGTATTCATGAACGTGCACAGCCACTATGATTTGAAACCCTTGAAATCACAGTGGGTGATCATTTAGGTAATGCGCTATGACTGCTTTATAAAATCCGCACTAATTTAATAATCATAATGTATATTGAATTTGTCTAGTCATACCATCTTGAGAAATGCCGCTCTGAATGGTCTCTAGAATGCAGCAGCACATACCATACTACAATGGGGATCATGCTTTAAGAGATTATTATGACAATCTTTTATGAAACAATAGAACATTTCTAGGGGCAAAGGTTAAACTACATTTGTCAGAGACACTATTTTCATTGATAACACTGTAAGAAGTAGGCAGGGTTATTTTACAGCAAAATCCCTTGGCAACTTTGGTTCCAGTATATTTTGCTGTAAATCTACAGGAGGTGAATCACTGTAATTTTACAGAACAATTCAGATTAATCATACAGCAACAGCCACTGCAACCATACAGCAAGATCAATCAGTTCTACAGAAGCATATGCTGTAAATTAACAGCAGAATGTGTTATAAAATCACAGAGAAATAAACAGGAATATTTTCTGTGAATGGACAGCAAATTTTGCTGTAAATGAACAATAAAATAAAAATTCTGTAAATTTACAGAAACCTTTGCTGGCAACTGAGGTTCCAGCAACTATTGCTGTAAAATTGTAGAATTACAGCAAGGGGTTCTGTTAATCAACAACAAAAGTATTGTATATACAGGTAGGCCTATGTTATAAAAGACACTGCTATATATATATATATATATATATATATATATATATATATATATATATATATATATATATATGTGACCCATCAAGCGAGAACACCCCTCCGCAGCAGATTTTTAATTCCCCATTTGGCCACCAGGGGGCATTGGAGAGGCAAAATTACTGTAAAATCAATAAAAATATATATTAAGCTAATTTTTGATGCAGAATTCAATGGTCTCATTTAAAATGCACCATTTCCGGTAGAAATGACCCCTATTTGGAAAGTAAAATGAACATTTTTCATGAGAAATCAGCCTATATGCCTGTTTCTGGTTGCAATGGCAACCATTCCAATAATCAAAATTTGCAGATTTTTATGCCAATTTCCAGGGAAACTTACTAAAGAACCAAATCTGAAATCAGAAAAGGGAAATAGTTTCTAGATCAAAATCTATGACAAAAATCACCATATTGTTATGTATTTTTACGAAAAAGGCTGATTTATCTTGTTTTTAGATATTATTATGGTTTATAATGTATTTAGAGCTTAATCATCAATTTCAAATATGAATAACGACCTATGTTCAAGGTGGGGTTCCGACATAACTACTAGGAATATTTAAGCCAATGATGTCTCATTTTAAAGATCTTTAGATGAACTTTGATAATGAGTTTCCCTGCAGATGGGTGTTTTTGCTTTCCTGGTCACATATACACATACATACATACATACATACATACAAACATACATACATACATACATACATACATACATACATACATACATACATACATACATACATACATATGTAGTGTTCTACCCCTCGATGCTAATCGAATCTTTCGATAGACAACGAAGAACAACTATTCAGGTTCCAGTTAAAACTTTATTGTCAATAACACATAGGCATCAGCCATTCTTGATGACAGTTTACAGGTAGTAGTGTTTGAATTACTAAGCACTTTTGACACTAGACGACTAGCACAGCCTTCTAGTGTCTATGTTTAACAAGCCACATATACCTTCTCCGTGCAACAGCACAGAGAAGTATTATAACATGTTAGTTGGGCAGCCGCCGACCATCGCTCACGATGGTCCGTCATGACTGGACTGACCCTGAGGAAGGCCGTACAACGGCCTTATATACACCAGAGTCGAGGGCCATGTGACCATGTGGTGATGTGGCGCTGGACTCCAGCGCCCCCAGGCGTCGGGTAAGAGAGGTGCTCTCGATGTCGCCCACGAGGACCATGAAGGTACCTCGAGGATGACTCGGGACCACCACACATACACATATATATATATATATATATATATATATATATATATATATATATATATATCAGTTCATGGTAATCATCCTCATGATATCATTTATGTGTGCGCTCCATGCATGCATTAATACTATAAACCATGCATGCCTAATGAAGACATAACTGTCTCTAATCCCAATGTTCAAGTGAGGCACTATTAGGGGTAAGAGAAGTAGAGAACCATGTCACCCAAACCATTTTCAGTCATTCAGTTTTAACACTGAAATAGCCTAAAGGCAGGTAGGCCTATGTTAGCTTCAACCCCAGAGTCCAGGGACTTGTATTTCAGATTTAGACACAGTTATGGTGTCATGTATGTATATCATTGGTTGTTCCTAGTTTCTTCTCTGGTAACCTTGTACAATATCATTGGTGCACAAAGCTAGATTGAACCTGTTGAGGTTATTATCATATTGCAATTCATCACTAAGCTCTGGGGATATTATTGGATTGAGGTGTGCAATGTAAGAATATACATACTAAACATATGGTACACTACTGGCCTCTAGTGGGGAAAAGAACATGTAAGCCTATTTTGGTAAACCCTTTGAAATGGCCACTAGGGTGACTTGCTGGTCTAGGGCATACTGCATACAGAGTAATTATACAGGATCACTCACTGTACACATATATCTACACCTGCAAAGCCTTGGTATTACAGTAAGAGTCACAGTATTTGAGAGTACAGCACTTCTTACAGTGAATATTATACCCTGGCCCGTCAGAAAAAAATGATAAAACAGGCAGTGTGTACCCCCTCCTCTAGGTCTGTTGGCGAGGACTATTTTGATGCCATCACTTTCTTCTAAATATCGCTATGCAAGTTTCCATGTGGCCAGAAGTACAAGGGTGTCATGGAAGACACTGTTTAGGCAATCAAGTTAAACCTAATGCAACCAGTCGGTACAGTTTGCAACTAAGGGTCTAAACCCATTAGACGATTGTAAAACTGGCCGGTTATAAGTATACACATCAAAATCGGTTGCAGAATCGGCCATTGAAGGGCTTTAGAATGACAAGCATTGTGCTAGATGGTACAAAATGGGTGGAAATCAATGCTACTACAAAATGATTCCAGAACAGGAATGGCACTAACTTGAAAATATGTGCACAATCTAATACATTCCCTACAAGGATTTTCTAACTTGTTTGATATTTTAAAATCGGGAATGAAAATGAGAATTGGCAGTGTTTTGCACAATTGCCCATAGAATCGGTGGCTTATTCCTAGATTCTACCACCCTATCAGCTCAAACTGTGCATTATTGATGTGTATCATACAATATTTGGCCGATAATGGTACCGATTATTGTAAAATCGGCTAATGGGTTTTGGCCCTTAGGTAAATTCAAAGGATCTCTTGATATCATATGCACTACAGAGAATCCTCTGCAATTCGAAAGGCCTTCCATGAGAGAAAATATCATTAAATAACCATAAAGTGTGTGCAGGTGGTTTCAGTCTGCAATATGACGCTTTGATTGGAGTTCTAGAAGACCTGTCCAAAATTCATGACAAAATAAAACGTTTTAGGAACAGAGCACTGGATGTAGGATAAGAGGAGCCTGGGAATGCCTGTGGCGCACAAACATTTCCATGTACTACTCATATGGGGCTCAAATGTGCATAGTTCAATATAATAAAAACACTTTATCCAGTAGACGTCTGCACAGTGTATTATAAAATAAAGCTAAGTCGTCTTCTTCAACAAATAGATGGGATTTGGCAACCGTCCGGAGGTAGGCTACTTCCCTAACTAATCAGGCTGATAGTAAATCATTTTGCATTGACCTTTATCTTTGGAATTATTATACTGTGAGACCTGTGGCAGGCTGTGCCTGTGACTGGTCTTCATCTGTACAGAATGTGGCTTTGTCTCACCAGTTTGAAGCAAATACGTTCGGGGAGGTTTCTGACCAAGGTTTCTGACCAACCATCAAAGTGCTCTGATTTCAAAATCTCTTACACCAATGGTTAGAACAAGGCCTCTTACATGCGTTTCCAAAAGAAATATATGTTAAATATCTGTATTGACCTTTCTTGTAGCCCTCACAGTTAAGTGCTCTCCAGGGGTGTAAGGTTTCTGACCGGCTGGTTTCAAAGGTCCACAGAAAGTGGAAGAAAAGTATTTAACTTTAAACTCGGAAAGAAATGGAGACCTGAATCGTGTGAGAAGAGAGTGCATCCATGAATTCTCCTTATCCCTTTAAGGGCCGCTGCTGCCCTGAGGCAGCATCTAAAATGCCCATGAACTGCCGCTGCTGCCTCAGGGCAGCATCAGTGGGCTGCCCAAGGGCAACAATACCACATAACTGTTATCCAAATAATATTATGACATATTATTTTACCGGCAGTTAAGTCCCAAATAACCTTTATAAGGGCCAGCAGTTAAAGGGTTATATATGGTTCATCCCTGTTCTTTTCATTGCCCAAAGATGTCTGAAACCACCCAAAAAAAGGGTAAACGATGTTCCCTCTTTTTCCAGTTTCTGTCACGGTGGCACTTTCACTTGATACCTGTTCCTTCTCATTCTCCCTTGTAGAGGCATGTCTCAGGTACATCCTTGTTTTTGAAACAGAGAGAAACAACTTTTCTAACTCATTTTATTAGGCAAAAACCACCGAGCAGAAACCTCGCCAGTCAGAAAGCTTTTGCCAGTGGCTTCGGTCAGAAACCTCTCCGGTCAGCAAACTTCACATATGAAGGTATCTGACCAGGAAAAAGAGATGGCCAATTGTGACACAAATATAAGGGGTGGCAAGAAATTTGTCAATCTAAAATAAAGTCAGGATAGGATCAATCCTATATTGACTGAAAAAACTATACCTTTCTGTGATGGAATTCAAACTACAGGTCAATAGATATTTTTATAACTGCCGGTCAGAAACCTCCCCAGTCAGAAACCTGCATCAGCTCAGAGAACTTCTAGAAGAAGTGGCTCCCCAAAGAAGAGAGGGCAAATAAGTAAGGAAAAACAGTAGGGATAGAAGGATGTCCATGTAAGGAAAATGGAGGAGAGGCTGAAGATCAAGTTAAGACGGTATCTATGACTGTAGGGGGCTGTTTCCCGTGCTCTCTGCCCGAGCAGAAACCTTGTTTGAACTAGTGTCAAGGCAGAAAGGGGGGGAGGCCAGGGGGAAGGGGGAGGCTGAAAATTAAGCACATGAGGTAGAAGGAAGGGCAAACAAGTGATCTTACGATAGGACCCCTGCAACAGAGTTAAATACTGCGAGGGAAGAAGACGAAGGAGATTTGGACCTGGTCAGAAACCTCTTTGGGAGAGGGGGTAGTCAAGAAAATTCTCCTTCTAAGTCTTTTCATGAGTCTGGAAAGGAACAAAAAGCACAGGGAAGGGACGAAAAAAGATTGGCCCATGTCTTCTGAGTGCAAACCAGTGAATCGGAGAACAGGAGAGGCCAATAAAAGCATCATGGAGACGACTGGTCAGAAACCTCAAAACTGAAATGGAGGAGAAAAGGGGGGGGGAAGAGAGAAGGTGGGGGAAGGGGGGGAAAGTGGAAGACACATAAGGAGAAATCTTCTCTCACCCACAGGTGAAGGAAAAAAGAGAGAAAGCAGAAGACACATAAGGAGAAATCTTCTCTCACCCACAGGTGAAGGAAAAAAGAGAGAAAGCGGGGGGGGGAGGGGGGAAAATGGAAGACACATAAGGAGAACTCTTCTCTCACCCATAGTGGAGGCTAAATTAACTTTCTGTAACGCTCGGTCTGAAACCGGTCAGAAACCTCGATCAGAAACATTCAGAAACCTCCCCAAACTTTTTTGCATCACATAAGATTACTACAAAATTTCCAACAACAGCAAGTCACAATTCTTAGTTGGGCTGTCACCATAGCACAATCACTCTTTCAATCACTATATCAAATTTAATTGTTTTACGTTGAAAACTTTCTTTCTTGCAAATTGGATAAGCCATGAGAAATTAATGGGGACAAACTTGTTATATATGAATAGACTCATCACTACCTGTACATGATCATTAAGTGTTCAAATGCTGTAACAAATCATGCTGTTCTTGGGGTTGGAGATCACGACTCCATACACCTCCTCACGCCTCCTACTAATTGCACACCAGTGGCGGGGTGACACGTTTCCTTCATTTTTTATCACAATAATAGTATTTCAATAGACAAATCAAATTTTTTACCACCCCCACACCCACTGAAGTCTACTTAGGAAAATCTAATTATAGTTATACCCCATCCCCTCCCTGGTACTGTAGTCGAAAATTTTGAATATAAACCTTACACCCCTCCCCTTTGCATGTTCGCTGACACTGATTATGAGAATAATATATATCCGATAACCTTAAGTACTTTAAACGTTGGTATGATAGGCGTTGGTCCTTACATTACTTTACGACCCCTTAATGGGGAACTTTAGAGCCATATATAAAGGCCCGCAGTATATCACCATTATAAGACTATTATGAATCTTTTATCAGTTGGTTAGCGTAATGAATAACGAGTAATTAATAAGGTAGTAGGACTTATGTGCAGGTAAAAGATCTCCCGGCAGAAAGATGAATTTAACAATATCAATTCTCATGACTTTAAGCATAGGGGTAAAAAATTATTTCAAAGCGGTATAAATCAAATATAAATCAAGGATATTGATGAAATAAGTCATCAACTGATCCTACAAAAAGGAGTTTTTTTTCTTATTCACAGAAGGTTGATCCCAGGCGTATCAGAAGAAAATTTTGGAGTGCTCTTGTGGTTATTTTTCTATGCACATTCATTTTGAAGAATTATTGCTTACATTACATTCTCATCTCATAAAGGAATCGTGCAACTTAATGTTAACTCAGTGCCCTGTTTCCTAACAGTTATTCATATTTAAATACAATTTCGAACCTCATGCCTGACAGACGTGACCGTGACAATAATGGCCATTGGATTAGTTTTGAATTGTATTTAAGTGAGGACAGCATACCTGAACTGTGTAGCTGGTTTTACGACTTGACCATCTTAGTGCCAATGTATGCGTCATATCAAATATGGTCGTCACGATGCATGGACGCATCACTGGGGAGTCAACTAAAAAGGACTGTAAATCCTTACATCATACTGGTCCTAAGCCTTAAAGGAGGTAGCCGAGAAAGGTTGACCAGCATGATTCTTGAGTTGAGCATGAGTTCTTGAGTTTTTTCAATTTCTACAAATCAGATCATCTTCATGCATTTCAATGTGTTAGTGGCCGTTAAAGGGTAATAAAGCTAGGCTGAACGGTTAACATCTAAATCATAATACATCAGTCTGTTGCATTTAATGGGAGCATTAATTCTAAATCCTGCTTCCTTCGTGAGTTTTCCTTTAAGACAGATGTACAACAATTCAATGCGCAGCACCTTTTGATATGCATTCAACGTCTGCGCTGCGTTTCATAACTCCTTTATCACAAATAGAGGGGCATGGAAAACAGGTCCAATAGGGTGACCTACTATTAGTAATATTGACCACGCAGTCTTCTGTTTCTGCTGCAACTTCATTGTCTTCCACAACAATGCCGAAGGGCCCATACCGTACTTAACTGAAACATGCATGGGTAGAAAAGTAGTGAAATAACACCGTGGAAATCACCACCATATAATTATGCTCTTGAGCGATTTTTTATCTAAAGCGGGTCTTCTACATTAGCTAATGTTTTATTATTTTCAATTGATACAAAATTGGACCTGAAATATGATATCTAGCAAACACCCACCTGAGCTCTTCTACTAACCCGTCCATGCATGATTCATGCACAGTGGTACCCGACGGTTCCTGTTGTGAGCCCATCCAAACTCAGGCCAAAATCGGCTACATATGCTCTACCACACACAATGTCATGATGTCCTAAAACGTCTTGACTTTAAACATGTTTTTCTCCAGATGTTTAAAATCTAAAAACAGTTTTTGCGGTGTAAACAATAAGAATAATTCCTTAATTAAGAGGAAGCTTTCTATCATTCCTTGCTTAAGTATGTAGAAGCATTCTGTGATTTGCCGTTTTCTGTTCCGATCTAAATGCAGATGCATTAGAATTAAGAAGCTAGATATTTGGAATTAACAACGGTCTTCCAATTACCCTTGGCTTTTGGGGTATCAGCCAGGATTTAAGTTGAGCTAGAGATTCAAATTCCACGGGCTTGTGAGAGATAGATGAAACCGTGGTATCAAACTTATAGTGTCAAAGTCTAGAGGCCACACTAATATAAATTTAGCCTTATGTAATATTATTATCTTTATAACATAAGAGGTCTTGAATACTCATCAATTTCTTTTCTGTGTACCGCTCATTTCAAAATGACGACAAATCTAAATTTTGTGAATAACTACAATACAGCTGCACATTTTTTCAAGATATTTTATTTGTTCTATTTCATACAGTGATCCTTGAACAGCGTTACAATACCAAAAGGGAAAAAACATTGCTTTGAAGATCTACCGATACACGAGATAACCTGCATGCAAAGTAACACTTCCAATGAAAGCAGCTTACAGATTTGACACAGGTTGAATCTGGACAATTTTTTTTCATTCGACAGGATTTGGCTATGCCTGGATCGACCAGTAAACTTTCTCAGCTACCTAATAAAAAATACCAGTTCTATACTTAGGCATTACCATGGGAAGACTTTATATTTAGGATTGGGTGTAGCATTGTCATGATAATTATTTTGCAGCACAAAAAAGTAGTTACCGATCGGAAGTAAACCGCTTATTTGTATACTACCTGAGATGATTAGGCACATCAGGAAGGCATTTCTTAACATAGTACGACCGTTCATAACCAATACGATTTGAAACCCTGAAACTTTGGTGGGCGATTGCAGGTAATTTTATAGACTGGACTGTTTGATCAGCACTTATGTGGGAATAACATAATTGTGGATCAAAACGGTAAAAGGTACCGCTGCGCACCCCCTCGCGGACGTACCTTTTACCGTGTTGATCCATAATTAATGTTTGGTGAGGCAGTTATACCAGTGGAATCATTAGTGACCACTAAGGCTGTAATGCCGTCAGAGTGAGGGGTCCCCCTTGTAGCCTTTTTTTGCTATGGAAATAACAAACAGAATGGCTGTTGTTAGGGAAGAATTAACTAAGGAATAACATGAATAACATTAGGTCAACCCAACGAGTCGAAAAGGCGGTGATTAGCAGACATATCTAGAACTCTCATAAATGGCATTTTTAGGATGGTTGCTAGGGAAATCAGCACATTTGTTGACTGTTTCTAGGGAACACCATGGCAACAAATGTATATTTCCAGCAGAATTTAATGTTTGTATCAAAATTAGACTCATTGGTAATTCTAGTGCCATACAAAGAACTTTGGACCCTATAAAACCCTTGAATTATGAAGGAAATCACTCAAATGGCAACCATATCCAAGGAATGAAATTTCCAGAATGGGTCTACCTCTAAAAATGATCAGTATGTCTTAAAGTGCCTCTGTGCCAAATTTCATGCTTTCATACCAAAATGCACAATTCTTATGAAAAATTGAACGAATCTACTGGACTATAAGGTATTACCGGTATGTAGCCCTTCAAAGAACGAGCACCAAACTACCTACAGGAGCTGCAGCAGAGAAGTAATATTTTCAATGTACGTCATATTCGTTGGCACTTCAAGTGCTGTTAACTATGATATCATGGGTAGCATGTACGGCCTCTGTCGATGATGTCAACACTGACTGCACCCCGGCAGTACGTGCAGTCAATTGTGACATCATTACCAGAGATTGTGTTCTAGATGTCTGCTCTCCAACGCCTTAAACCCAGCATCTGAAGAAGAGAAAAGGTCATTCAAATCAAGAAGCTATTGTAGCAGGGTACAGGTACTCAAAGCACAAGTGATTATGTTTTTGATTTAATTCTAATTATTGATTCATTGTACTCTATAATTTCCCTGAATCCCGCTCATGAATACCACACACAAAAAACAAATCTCAATATCTGTTGGACTTGCTAACCCAAGTTGGTTGTTTGCATGTCGCCAAACCATCAAAGTCTTCTTGGGAGTTTATACCTAACCCTTGGGAAAAATGCCCAACTTGCCTGATTTCTCCTAACTTGCCTTAGACTTTTTCACTAACAACATAGACTTTCAGGAAATATAGCAATTCTTTTATCTTAATTGAAATGGTTTTTATAAACTGCATAGTTTAAGACAACCCAGAACAGAGCCTCTCCATTTGAGAAGCAAGTTCAATGCCTCACATCATTTTCATTTACAACCGATGAACTAAGTTACTCTGGTTTGTCATAAGGCCACAGATGTGGATATATGAGTAATTTGAATCTCCACAGAAAAGGTGTTTCTATTCTTTTTCCTTGCTCCTTCAATAACATGTAAACTTAATAGGTGTATTCTGTTAAATCCTATGCCAGGTTGAATTGTACAAGCCTTATCATGGCAGTAGTCATTGAAAGTGTCACGATTTTCACATTCATAGGCTGTTCCATGATATACATTTTGCCAAGAGAATCCTCCTGCAAACCACACTGCTACCTGGTGTGAAGAAATCTACTACCCCTTAGACAAAATTACTAATTTTCTCTCTTGGCTGAGTCAAGTCAGCTTGCCTGAATAGGTTAGTTGATACTACTAACATGTTAGGAAGATTTTACTAACATGTTGGGTATTTTGCCTAATCAGTAGTTTTGTCTATATTAAATTAGTATCTACTAACTTGGATTTTTTCTGTGCACCGTGTTTAGACACCATCGTATACCATTAGAGTCTGATGGAGTCTGGCACTGTATAGCCCATACTATAAGTTTGTAGGTATCCCTCCATATTATAGCCCCAGCTAGCTCCACACTGAAAAAAGTCTTCCTGACAAAGTGACATGTATACCCATGTCAACTTGATTTGACACAGAGAGCACACGTCATTGGGACATGTGCACATATGTCACCATGACAACTGTAGCACACAGTAATCCTCATATGATTTGACATGCCTAGAAATGCCACGTCATCTGTTAGTTGACTAGGGTCACAGCCATGTCGAAGGCATTTGACATGTGATGGTTTGACATATTATAATTGTTCTAGGATATTTCACTAGATGGGGCAAACAACCATTTTGGTACAAGGATTAATCACTACCAAGAGGTACTACCAACACTTGAGACATTTGATGTATCTGTGTCATTTTGTTTTCATAAAGAATAGATCACTAAGGTCTGTAAATACTATCAATAAATGGTAGTGAATTCTATTTCATTGTTAAATTTGTATTTGTTATTGAATATCAAAATAGACACCTACAATCCTGAATTCTTTAACTGGAGAGGTTAGACACCTTGTGCTAACCCACAGTCTATAATCTCAGTATCTTCATTACATGGAGACAGATGGCATTGCCATGCACCTCCATGCCCTTGTCTTATGGACTGCATAGAGGTCCTCAGTCAAGTAGAAGTTCTGTAGATAGGAAAAAGTGCCTTAGTGTTGCAGGCCTGTGGGATTATGATATCCCATGCCTTCTATTATAGGCCTGCCTTGATTGAACCATTGGTACATAGCTATTGACTGCTCTTGACCCTTACATAATTGTCTCACAGTATTACCTAGCACTCAGGTGAATGGATCAGAAATATGTGACGTGTCTTCATTACGCATGTCAAGTGGAGTTGACGAACCAAATATGAGAGTGTCAACCTCATTCGACATGCCTTCATACATGTCATGTGGGAGACAAATTGTGACCTGTGCAGTATGCGTCAAAGCGATCAGTGTTCTTCTCTCTGTGCACCTCCATCCCCTCCTTGCTCCAGAATTGAAGACCCATCCTGTGTGGCAGACATGCAGGCATGTGTCCTATTACCCACTGTAATATTACACTTCTTTTACCTTGAAACAACCTTCCCATGATTTATATCTGTATAAGGAATCCGCAAAATTTAGTATCCTTTACACAAAGACATTCAGTCCACCTATTGTATTTCTTTATCTAATATGTTATCAACATTACATCATTCACGAAGAAATAGTTCTTTGTCTAACTGTAAGAACCTTATTTCTTTTCCGTTTTATCATACCCAATGTCATAATTTACCCACAGTATAAGTACAACCTTAGAACCCTTTCTTTCATTAAAAGGAAAGGATGGTATGACCCATTTACCAACCACAGACAGCGGATGAGGCTGGCCGCCTTGCTCCCAATAGTGTGGCTTGATCTTTGAATAGTGTGGCTTGATCTTTGAATAGTGTGGCTTGATCTTTGAATAGTGTAGCTTGATCTTTGAATAGTGTTGCTGGATCTTTGTTGAGTCCTGATCAAGTGTTGCGCCGTTGACTACAAAGGGCAGCGGGCGAAAGTTAAGGTAATCGCAAGTTTGAATCCCAAACCTTGGACTACGTTAACTTACAGCTCGACACACTTTGAGGGATGAATTTAAAACCAGTCGGCGATCTCAAGCTGCAATTAGTAATGTTGTCGCTATCATTGTAAGATTAGGGCAACAATTGGTGATCTTATATTTGGTGAATGATGAAGGAGATGAGATAGGCTAGCAGGCAAGGAGGTTGGCATGTGTAGAGGAAGGAGAGTCAGGCAGGTTGGCATGTGTAAAGAAAGGGAAGGCAGGAAGGTTGGCATGTGTAGAGGAAGGGGAGTCAGGCATATTGGCATGTGTAAAGAAAGGGAAGGCAGGAAGGTTGGCATGTGTAGAGCAAGGGGAGTCAGGCAGGTTGGCATGTGTAAAGAAAGGGAAGGCAGGACGGTTGGCATGTGTAGAGGAAGGGGGGGTAGGAGGGTTAGCATGTGTAGAGGGAGGGGAGTCAGGCATGTTGGCATGCACAAAGGAACAAGCAGCAAGGCAGATTTGCATTTGTAGAGGAAGGGGAGGCAGGCAGGTTAAAATGTGTAGATGGAGGGGAGGCAGGCAGGTTGACATGTGTAGAGGGAGGGGAGGCAGGCAGGTTGACATGTGTAGAGGGAGGGGAGGCAGGCAGGTTGACATGTGTAGAGGAAGGGGAGGCAGGCAGGTTAGCTGGTCTGTGCAAGGGAAGGGATAGGTATTAAGAAACGGGTAGGAGGTGACAATGTTGAGCATCTTGAGGTTTAGAGCTGAAAGAAAAAATAATGATATTATGTCACCAGAGAGACTGAAGTAAGACAGCTGCATGGGCAAACAATCAGGTAGCTAGAGGATGCCCCATCTGTCATCATTCTACCTATCCACAAGTCGGAAGTCACACGTTGCTGTACATCTATCTGTGTTTAGACAGTGAATGATTGATGGTAGATTCAACACACGTATGTAGTTTTAGTTTTAAGTTCACCACAAAATAACATGCCTTTCCTTGGACGGTATTGCATGTTCATAAAGGACTCACCTTGTCCCTCATGTTTATGTCCATGTACCCTGTCACTATACCCCTTGTAGTTCATGTTGAACTTGACGGTATACCACAGCACCAAGCTTATAACACATGTTAAAGATTAGAAACCTCTGCATAGCTGATTAATGTGTCAGGACAAATACTACAGACACAGGGGGGTTTTCTATGATACCCCATCTCTTTTATTTCTATTTTGGCTTTCTGGACACCCTGTGCTATTTCATTTTGCTAAATAACAATGACATCTTGCCATTTTCCCTTTCACTGGGAAATTAGTTGAGGTACATTCGATTTAATTACATTTAAATTGATCAGATATGAAAGGTCATTCAATTTAAGATACATCTATAAGTAAGTCAAAGAATTGATAAATAATGTATGTTGGGACAACATTCCAATAATGTTGGCGATTGCTCAAGATGCACTTGTAGACCTACCACAATTATACCCAGTATCCAGGGGGTAGGGCACCTGTACCACATTATATCCATACAGGTATTCCATACAGGACTGTACATTAAGTTATTTGAATGAGGGACCAGGAACGTCCGTATGAACATCCAGGTCAGCAGAAGACAACCATTTGTCTATAGTGGCGGGAAGGTGCAGCCTAATGTTGACAATAGCTGTTTACTGGGGGTGATGGCGGCAGTGCTTAAATCTGGTTCATTATCTGAGAGTGCTAAAAGCCCTAATGTAGTTCCTCTTTGCTTAACGGGTGACAATAGCTGCCGGTGTTTGATTGTCTGCTGTATTTCCCTATAGACTCGTAGGTGTGACCATTTATTGTCATGGGGACCGCCCCAGATTACTTTCTACACGTCTTTTGAGCATCAGTGAATGACTAATTATTTCTAGGAGGTTGTATTCCTTTTGGTATTCTGGGAATCGTGTGAACTTCCTCAATGTCATATTTAAAATTCATTGGAATGATAGGCGATGACATATAAAAATGTCCTAACACAAATCAGGATGCATCTCATAACTCTATATTTAGATGCCGCCAGCTTTTGATCAATGTTGGTATAAAAACCCTGCTCCAGATATAATTTGGCTGTATGTTGCTGGTAACCAAAATTTAATTAGAGAAGTCAAAGCTTTCAACAAATCTGTTCAGAGGGATATTGGCCAATAAGCAAGTTGACTGACTTATCGATGACCTATGAGTACTCCTCTACAAAGAGAACACGTCATAGATGACAGGGACATAGGTACACCTCTAATAGGTTTACAATTACATTACAGCACTCTCCTCCTATTGGTCATATTTAGCAAACAATCTGAGCAGGGTTGGCAGTCCTTAATTATCCCGATACAACAGTTAGCTCTTTTCATATGTATATTGCAGCAACCCCTGATGATTGTCCCCTTCTCCTATCAATGAACTAATGGGAAGCCCCAGAAAAAAATGAAGGACATTGATAACGTATTTGACTGGGATTACCCCCACTAGCTCAAATACAACATGGAATATTGTCCGTTGACTCTCTTTCACTAGCACTAAATTTGTCACTATAACAACAAATTTCCCAAATGAACTACCAGAAATAGTCACACACCTGTCATTGTGTACGAAATGTAAGCTTACTTTCAGATTTTTTGCCAAAATTATTGTGGCTCTACTTCAGAAAAACACCCCCTCTGAACCCTTATTTGATCATCAAATTTTGCAAACCAGTACAAATGTATATAATGAGGGTAGAACATTTTCATGAGCATTTTTTAACCATATCCACAACCTCTAAAGTATCATCTCCTCTTATGGAAGGCGCGTGGGACAAAAATAGAATAAAAGACTATACTTTAAATAATATCACAGTTTTTTCTATGTTGTCTCTTACGTTACAAATGATTCCGAGTGTACATCACATTCCATTTTACATTCATAGTCTCTTGTCTCCTCATTGTTTTTTGTTCAATTCCTATTAAATGGTTCACTCATATTTACCTAGAATCTGGTAGTTGTGTTATTCAAAGAACACATCACAAATACATCAAATTCACTGACAAAATTTCCTGTAGTCGGGCTGGGATTATTTTAAAATAATTATGTCACACCCACACACCCAGAGGCCATTGCTCTCATGTCACTGACAAGTGGTAAGTGGTTTTTCATAGCACCCACGTGGAGAGTTCTTCTCGCCACATCTATCTAGTTACAATTCTGCTCTGGACACCGGGTGTAATTTGGGTAGATGAAATAGTCATGTCAGAAAACTGGTTCCTAAGCTGACGGTATCAGCTAGACAAAACGAAAATGAAAATCTAGTTTTTGTGAGACTTATGCTCTTCAATTCACAGTAACTCTTATTCTGACCTACAGTATTTAGGGACATTCTTGAGACCTTTATTTCCTATTTAATCTTAGAAAGCCTCCCTATCGCTAAAATGCCTATTTATGTTCTGTTTTATTCATCTCTTTAATAAGTTTGGTAACTATGATATTATGTTCTAGCATGTTTGATTCAAATGTCACTTTTTGAGAATTGCCCTCCAGTCGGATGAAATCTGTCTGAAGATTTACATTCTAGTAGTCAATAAGACCAGGCTGGACATCGTCGATAGTTCCCACGAGTGTCGCGTAAATCGATGTAGTCCCGAGTTGTCGGTTAGCACTGTGGGACTATATCAACTTACACGACTTCTATGGGCAGTGAAGAACATGTGCACAATGTGTTTGATTTCCTGAGCACTTTTCTGCAATGTGTTCTATTTCCTGAACATATTCAAAATAGTTTAGCACTTTCTCTGAAAATGTGTTCAAAGTGGTTGCTAGAAATTTTATATGCTGGTAATTACTGGCTTGATAAAATGAAAATGCTCGGAAAATATGGGTGTTTAACAGGAAAGGTTTTCAATTGGTGAACATATTTTTACAGTGTAGCAAGCAAACCACACAGCACATTGGTCAGTAAGTGGTTGCTATCACAAGATCCACCCTATAGGTTTGCCAAGAGCACATAATGGAATCACATCCAATGATTTAACATGTATCGATTACTGACCCTTAACATGAAAGAGATTCAATGTTGAAGCCTGCAAAAATGTACAATCCCTTCCATCATTCGTCTAAAAAGGTACAGAAATACTTAATTTTTTAAACCCCTGCATCATCAGCGTAATTTTTAAAACCCTTGCGTCACTCCGTCACGTTTTACACATGCACATTCATACATAGACAGTATTGAACTCACATGACTCGGATTTTGACATATGGCTTTCGAGACATATGGCCTTAACACATACTGGCTATGTAGGACTACGTCATTATGGTATAAAATGATGGATGGTATATATGCTCATTTTGAATGACCTCTGTTATTCAGCTGTACAGTGCCAAGTAAAACATAAATCGTTTTCAATAGAATAGAATGATAGTAATGTATTTGCACTTACCTAAATATGTAGTCACAGGTTCCAATGAGTTGTCATTGACCTGTGCGGAATTAAAACTTGAATTAACATCTAATAATAGAGATTATAGTTTCGCTTAATAATCCACTTTGATCGATGAATTATATGTTGCTATTGCTATTTCACTGATATCTCCTTAAATACAAAGCAAATAAAACGCTACAAGGTTTGGGGAAGAAATACCTTGACATGCTTCAAAACCATTTTCTGCTTCTTTAGAACTCCTACAATTATAATTAACAGTGTAGGCCTATGTTAAGGAAAAAAAATTACCGCAGATCTAAATGAAAATTGGAGATGACTTTTATCGTTTTACACATCTTCCTAACTGGTAAAATGGCCAAACTGCCTTATCAGTAATTCAGGATGTTCACTTATGGTAACTAAGGGGGAATGTCAATGAAACAGGGCGTGCTCATAATGGCAGGAAGTTGTCACAATAAAGGACACTTTTATAGGAGGCCGTCATTAATAAACTATAACTTGCCACCTTATGATGACCTTAATCTCCTCCTCCCCCAACATTACAAATGTCTATCTTACCTCTCTGACTATACCCAGCAGTCTAGTACTATACTGTCAGTATAAGCTTGGATAAGCTTAGGATATTATAATAGAGCCCTACACAGAATCCCATTTATCCACAACTATATGAGATGCTTTATGCTAGGCTGCATGCAGGGCACATGCATGTATACTCGGTGGCCATGCACTTTTTAGCAGTGCCGCCATGTGGCCTGAGGCGGAATCAGAACATTCAGCATGAATATCAGAAAAAGCAGATCTTGTCACTGCAGCCTCCCCTACCCGCTCTCTACTGCCAGACATGTCGCAAACCCACCAAAGGGCGCCATACAAACATTTTGCGACATGCCTGTTTTTGGCAGTGTCCACCGGAAGTAGCTCTCAGTGCGCCATCTTCAGGGTGTTTCCGCAGGGCTGACCCCAGACGAGGCTAATGGCAGCATGGATGGATGGAGTGGGTGGCGGTTACAGTATAGGCCTATCGTTGTAGGTGAGATGAATGTATATATGGGTCTTTTACTGAACTATATTATATGCAGTGCACTTACAGATACCGTAATAGTCATCCAAGAGCCCCTGTGCTTATAAGTTAGATTTCAATACCCCTGTGTCCTCCAGTGAACCAGCCCAGCGCTTAGGCTATACATGTATAAGACTGGCATTTCATTGAGGCTCTGGCTCGTGTGCAGGTCAAGGGGAGGTTACATTTTGGTTGGACTGATTAAAGGATAATACAGTTGTGGGTCTGGTGTGAGGAGAGTGGGTGTCTCTTGTCAGGGACCTTTAAGTGCTAACACCCATAGTCCACTAGGCCTCTGTCGCAGAAATTTATATAGGAAATGTATGGCCCAATCATGCGACACAGGCCAAGTGGACTATCAATGTAACACCCATAGTGCACTAGGCCTCTGTCACAGGAATTCATATAGTAAATGTACGGCTAAATCGTGCGGCAGAGGCCAAGTGGAATATCGACATTAAGGACTAGGATGGACCATGTGCTCGATAGGTGACCAGCATTCGTTCCACCGATCATCCAGAGAGAGTACTCATCTTCACCTTTGCTCCTCGCAGATCTCATTGCTTTAACAGTTGGGATTGGTAATAAAAAAAAGCTTATAATATTCTCTTCTTGCCACTTATCATTTTAAATCCTTTCCTCAGAATCGTATTCGCATTCGGTCAATTTTCTCTGGTTGAATTGGCTGTGGATTCTAACTATAAAACCGAGCATGTTCTGAAATTAAACATAACTTTTCGTCGTGAACTGCCGTAGCCGAGAAAATAAAGTTAAAGTTGTTTTGAATGTTCTGTGGTACTATAATGGAAGGGTTCAAATCTGAGTGCACTCTGGCCGTGAAACGCAAAACTTGAAGGTGGTATGTCCAGGTTGATTTGTATAAAATACACAATGTGGCACCTATATCATACTCAATCCAAATAAGAATCCTAAATGAGGGGAAATGCAATAGTTTCGGATGTAGATCTATGCATATTTAAAGATGAGGCCTAGGAAGAAGAATTTCCCAACTTGCATGAAAACCTAATAATTATTTGTTATACATGACTTGTTTCCTACAACATATATGTATCCAATTCTCCATGGTCTCATGCAGTTTGGCCACGGGGGTTATGTGAAAGGTTGACTGTGCCCTATTAAAGCCCATAAAATGACAATGTTCTCAACTTGCTGTATCAGTGTATGAAAACTTTGAATGCAAGGTCGTGCCAAGGGGCATATACCCTTGTACGGTAGTCTTTATCAGGGAAAAACAGTGTCCTTTGCGAAAGAGGAGAATACCATTTCGTAAATAAAAAAAGGAAAGAAATATCTGCCCTTCCTCCCATTCAAATTTGACCGTCCAAATCATAGACCATGGAAGACTGCCCCTAAGTGGGTATAGATTAAGAGTTCACTTCAAGACCCCCATGAAAATGTCCATTTTTCCTCCACCTCAATATGAATCGAGCGTGTAACGATTGTGAAGGTGTCTATCTTTTCTGTTGAGGAATCTTGATTGGGTTCTTGGATTCGAAAATATTTAGTTGGCCAAAGGCAATAATTAATCTAAGTTTTCCATTCTTGTCAATTAAAGGGATCGCAGGTGAAGACAAAATGAATCAACATTTCTTTTTGGGAATAACTGCAGGTGTGAATGAAGTGCAAAATGATAAGTGAACGTTCAAAACTTGCAAAATTATGATAGTATACACTATTGGGTGGCGCCTTTTTCGGCTCCAGAATATTACATAAAATGAAAAAAAACACAACTTACAGAGTGCACATGGCACAGTTGGCAGTAGAGGGTTTCACAGCGGCTCCTCCCAGTTAGGTCAGTGCTCAACCCAAAAAGTCAAATGGCTCCAAAATCACCATGGTCGTTACAGGAACTCCAAAGGTAACATTCCCGTGGTACAATACCACGAGGAATGACATGCTGGATGTCCATTATACCAGAAAGAGGCTCAAGCACTCTCGCGAAACCATGCGAGAATTCTCATTGGACACTGCAATATATGACACGTGATGACAAGTGATAGGACCTTCCTCCATCCTACCCCCCCCCCTCATCTCTACGCCACTCCTCCCCCAACCATTCCCACAAATATCTTGAATTTCAAATTTACAAGTGTCACCAAGTGTCAAGACCTTCTCCACCAGATTCCTCAGCAGCTCCAGCATCTTTTAAAATGACCAACTATGATTGGAGAAGTTGGACTCAGGGAGAGATGCTGGAGAGGGCTGCATATTTGCATACATAATTAGGTCAGCCATCTCCGATGGGACGTGGCTTCAGGTGTGATGGCCCCAGGCAAGGTACCTGTCACTGCACCGGCCACATCACCTGGCCCGGCCACAGCGTTCCCACACTCAAAGAGACCACCCCTCCCCCTCCCTACCTCCCTCATCCTGTATCCTGCTCAACATTTTTGATGTATGCTTTATGGAATTATCCCCTCCCCCTATACCACCACCTCTAGCCCATCCCAGCTCACTACCTTAAAACATAGCATATAGCCACTGGTCAGCTACCCAAACCTTTCTGTGTTAAACTGTAAAATTTAATGGTGATGGAGGTGACTTAGATGTTGGACATTATTAACAATGATGCAGGTTGTAGGTTTATCAAGCCCAAGGCTGAAACCAGCTTTCATGTGTAGTGCAGATCAATAAAGTATTAATGGAACAAAACAAATCTGGTAAACTAAAAAAACAACTTAAAACGATAATCAGAAATCTAGTTGAGATTTATATATAGATGTGCATGTTGCCAATTCAGCTTAGACCAATTGTCCACTGGGCCTCTTCGGCCAAATTTTGTGTATAGGAAATGTGTGGCCAAAGTCGGCTGAAGGGGCCCAGTGGACTATTGTTCTTAGCAGCAAGTGTCTTCAAATTCTTTCAAAGGGATAAAAATAGTATAGATCTCTTCAACCTCTCGAATTTTCATCATGAGACGTTTCATTTTTGCCAATGCCGGTATTATGATGAAGTGCTCTGGATCTATTATCTAGATGCGTGTCCACATAACCTATCCTTTTAGTTCCATCACTTCTATGTGCGCCACACTTTCACTCCATAAATCCCTATGGAGTGGTTAGTGACTGTCCCCAGACATGCAGTCACTTATAGCGGCTATGCATTATTTTGGACAAGACCTTTTTCAGGAAGCTCTCCAAAGTGGCAGGTAAACTGACAAAGGGAAATCACGCCCTGGTCAGTTGGCCCTTGTTAACTGGATTAATTAAATAAAGGGTTTATTTAAGAAACATTTATTATCGTTCAGTATAGCATTAAAAGCATGGAAAATAGGTCTGTTATAAATTGTGCAGCCAATTTCCATGAAGGCCACTTCCTATATGTATGGGTTATTTTATGACAGGCGCCTCTAAAATGGACTATAATAATAGGTCGGTAGTCATTTCACGACTATTGTAAAGCCATGTCGGTAGCATACTAATTTCATACCTTATGCTGAGAGGTATACCTTTCACAACGTTAACATTGTCAATGCGGAAAGATACCCATCACAAGTGCATCGGTATTATATCAGACTGGAAGTGGCAGCCAGCATTTATTCCAAATTCCGTTGGATAAACTATTGCCAAGAAGGGCTACCATGCATATAATACATGACACCGTGTAGAGGCAAATTGATATAGTTAGGCTATGGTTTTGAAATGCCCTCCTGTTATAGGGAAGCTCGCATCCTTTCTTGCTAATAATAGGCTACAGTGGCAATATCGGCAAATGAAACGATAGGCAGCCAGGCGCTTCATGAAACTCATAGTATTTACATTGGTAAGTTTGGCAATGTGCCTTAAGATCGGTGGGTGTTCAATTCATTTCTCCTGCAGTTGAATTCAGTTAAGCTTTTCTATGACTTCACAAGATTTACTGTTGGGGCTTATTGCGCACTCATGCAGGCCTTGAATGTCTGTAGATTGGTGTATAGTGGCCTACTACCTGCTGAGACTGACAGTGACGGAGTTAGATGTGGGCGGGGGTGCGCCCCTTCCTTTTTTGGCTGTAGTTTAGAGAATATTTGCACATACTAAGCCCCAGTTCTAAAACAAAAAGACAAAAGAAAATGGAGGCTAAATAAAGGGGGCAGCCTTCCTTTTCAAAATTCTGGATCCGTCACTGCCAAGGGTAAGGTAAAATGTATGTTGAGAATTCGAAAATGGCAAGGCACCACAGGCGATATTGCAGGATTGGTTATAAGGGCAAAGAGGCATTTAGGTTGAATCCCACATGGCGATTTATGCCTCCAACATCTCTGGGATTTGACGTTTCTGCACACAGTCATCTCTATAAATGAACTGCCCTCATAAGATCACACTATGTTCTACCTAGATATTCACAGAAAATGAAGGAAATTATCTAAACATTTTGATTGCCGCTATTCAAATCACAAGAGTTTATAGGTGATCGATTTGTATTAGACAATATTACAGCTCTCCGAAATTGGCTACTTTAAATCACAAAGCGACAAGGTCTCAAGTTTGCTGACATTCAAAATCACAAGGATCTGAGGCCCTTATTTTGCATCGTGGGATTTGACCTTAGTGGGCTTGGTTTAGGAATAAATATTCTTTCATATTTGGAGGGAGTTACCTCACAATATGAATCGATGTTACACGTTCCCACAGTAGAAGGCATGAAGCTGATAGAACCTAATACCATTGTATCAACCCTCTGCAGTTTGAGGTTCCAGGTTATTGATTATATATAAGAAAATCAGTCGCAAATTTTGGTCTATGTAAACTCACACGTTTATCAGAGGCGTAGGAAGTAAATGTTCTTTGGGGGGGGGGGCAGGGGCCCCTACTCCAGCCGCCATATCGACCTGAGCGCACTGGTAATGATGCATAGTCACATATGAGATTTATATAAAAGATTATTCCTTGATGCCTTATCTTTATCCAATGCTGCCATTTTCCCTATCTTGATGACATTATTTGTCCAATTTGAGTGATGAGCTGTGGGAACCTTGAACATTTTACAATGAGGCTTGACCCATTTTTTTTTTTTTTGGGGGGGGCAGACATATTCAGGCCCCACCTGCTCTGTGATTGGGGGAGCGGGCCCCTCTGCCCCCCCCCCCTTTTCCTAAGCCCCTGAGTCTATGGTAAACTATACTTACTACCTACATACCTCAGCTGGCGACTTTAATACAGGCATCAAAGTTGAGACGATGATGCATCTAAACCCTAATGACCCTTCATCAAACCTAAGATACATCACATGGTCCAGCATGAAAGTCAAATAATAGTCAAACAGATGTCTGACATATCATCTGAGCATTATTAGCAGGATTTATATGGCCCTGCCGGTTTATGGGTTTGAGAGTAAAGCGTCCTGTATTCAAACCCGTGGTGCCAGGAAGGAAGATCAGAAACTCCAGGGATGCAAATTATGGTTATTATAGCCATCCTGCCTCAAGCTAATGCACTTGTACGTAGCCATCGGGGATAGTACAATGTGTCATTAGCATAAACTACAGACCGAATTCATAAACTGTTCAAAATGAGATTCATGTATTGAGTATATGTGGAAATTGTAGAATGGTCTCTACATGTAATTTAAAAGTCTATCAACGCTCAAGTTCAAGAGGGATCCTTTCCTGGCCCACACCCACATGATGCATTTCTTCCGTGTGCACTGGCAAACTCCTTTTGGAGCCTTCAATCGATATATCATTACGAAACATAGTAAAATGATATAGCCCTCAACGTAATGCCTATGAACATGCCAGAGGAACAGGTAGGTCTCCATCATCTAACGCCAGTGCCCCGGGTTAGACTTTTTCTTTTCAAATTGCTGGACCTTCCTGTTCAAGGTATTCAAACATGTTTTAATGACCACTATAAGATGATGTGTAAGGGGCAAACATGATGAATATATAAGGGGCAAATATTTGACCGGGGACAAATGTCCCCTTAGTCACAAGATGGAATGCCCTCCAGTGGTACCTGAGGGAAGCAGTAGGTTGGGTCTTTGAATGGGGATACATGTATATTAGTGATATTGAACATCATATAATAATGCCACCGGTAGTATATACAGATCTTGCCTACACATCCTTTCTATAAGTTATATAAAAATGATGTGTGGTCAAGATCTGTATAAACTATAGGTTACTATCACAACCCATGCAGTGGCATAATAGGACCTACTGATGTTCAATCAAGACATATCCTTTTATAGGCTAATGCCAAATCCTCAAAGGTCAAATCCTACTACACTGAAGACGGTGCAGACATTGGCGGATTTAGAGTTTACCTTAGAATTTAGCCAAAATTAGGGGCTAAATAAGGGGCGAGCCGCCCCTCCCCTTTCAAAATCCTGGGTCCCACCCTGGCAGTGATGTCTGTGGTTTACGATACCGACAAGTTGGGACTGGTACCTGTGTTTAAAGTCACGAGGGTTCCCGTCCAAATCCCACCATAGCCAATATATATGCGACATTTTTTCTTTGTAATGATTAAAAGGGGAAGGCTTCGGGGGGGGGGGTGCTTCCCATCGTGATTTTGGTTGATCATTTTTCTTAAGAACATCAGTCTCAAAGATTTCGGCAATGGCCTCCCCTTGGCAAGTCTAGCTAATTCACAAGTTATTTAAGGTGTCCAACCCATATAGCCCCCTCTTAGTCAATAATGTACCTCCAATATCGACTGATCATTGCCCGTGTAATCCTAAATCACAAGGATTTTCTGACCATTCTCACGTATGGGGTTTGAAACTATTTCTATTTCTATAGTCCTATCTATGATGAAATGCTATTCATAATTCGATCTATAGCATCTTGACACTTAGGTACACTGTAAAAAGTTAATGTATACATACAGCAAATTTTGCTGTTATCATACAGTAGAAGTTGCTGTAGTCTAACAAACAGCAAGTTTTGCTGTACAAGTACCAACTTTGTTGCTGTAAATACAACATTACAGCAAGTGCTGCTGTGGGCTTACAGCAGTTTTCATTCTTATATTTGCTGTAGCCTCAAATACAGCAACACCTATTGTTCAGTTACTGAATGTATTACTGTAGATGCAGGATAACAGCAAGTATTGCTGTAGACACTGTGGTTCTATCACTTGACACCAGGTGTCCTTAGCATCTCTTAGGGAGAGAATTTTCCTTAATGCTGGATATATTTTCATTTATGAAAAAGAGCTGAAATGTGTGATATAATTGAATAATGCACAATAGTGACCATGTTACATTTTAGTTTGATAATATGCGGAACTCTTCATTCATCTATGTAAACTCAGGCAGAAACTTCCATAATCTGCCACACACACCTTTCCTGTGGCATGGAATTAAATATGAGTATGGATACCCAGCTTCCTTGGGTATCAACTAATGTATCTGTTGTCACACTTGCCCATTGTGACTTAAGTGTGATACTCAATGGCTAGTTTTAAACCCATTTAGCCATAAATGATGTTACATGGGTGGCTATCAAGCTGACCCAACTACATATCTCAAATTGGTCAGGCCAACCAAAATGCAATGACTGTAACATTAAAATCTACTGTATATTTACAGCAAATTCCAATCTACTGTATATCTACAGCAAATTCTACTGGAACCATAGCTGCCAGCAACTTTTGCTGTACTAAAACAGTAGCATGATCAACATTAGAAGGTACTGTAGATCAACAGGAGATGTTGCTGTACCTTTACAGCATGTCAGTTGCTGTAGACCTACAGTAAGTCAGTTTGCTGTAGACCTACAGCAAGTCAGCTGCTGTAGACCTACAGCAAAATCTACTGGAACCACAGCTGCCAGCAACTTTTGCTGTAGATGTACAGCACTTACTATTTACAGTGTATCATTCCAAAATTCATGCCGTAATAGGCCTATAGTCTCAGGGATTCCCCAGCTTAGGCTTGATTAGACTTGAATGTGGTGGTTAACAAATACCTCACTAGATAGTCCGTGGGTTGCTGTATACAAGGACTGTGTAATTATATTAATGGAGCAGTGCACACAGATATTATGGTAAATAATATACAGGGTGGGTACTGGCCGTGTAATGACATGCAATGACTAAGGTAGCCATCCCATAATACTATAGTGGGCCCGTGCCTTCCCCTTTTATGTTTTCAGAACTGAAGATGAGCATAGTCTACTCATATAACCTCATGATATTCGTGGTATCTTCATAGCCAATGTTCCCATTTCAATTCCTTGAAATTAGAATTTGAAAATAAAGGAAATATAATTTTGGTGTTTCTATTTCAGTGCATATATGACATCAACATTCAAACATCCTGGTATTTCCAGATCAGCAGTGATAACTCCTTCATACCTGTAATTCAGATGTATTATTGATAGTTCATTCTTTTTTTAAAATGAGTGCAAATAAAACGCCTAGTTAAATTCAATATACAAATTATCCTTCTTCCCCTTCTTCAAGTCTTTGCGACCATTTGATATTCGAGGCCTCATCATCTTAGAAACCAATAACCCAAAGTATTTTAAGTGTAACCTTTAAAGTGCTGGGTCATTTATATTCCTGAAAAGGAAAAAAAAGAAATAGGAAAGAAGTTAACATATCCCTCCGAAATAATGAGATGAAATTAAGGGTTTTACATCATTGGTAATTCGATCAGAGAGGTTGAAACAGATTAATTTTGTTCCCCTTTCAGGTGAATGATACACAGGCCATCCAAAAGACAGGATTACACTCGAACCCTCTCTTGATTGCTCCTACCAACCTTAAACAAAAAGGACTTTGTGAAGACGAGGGTTAATGCTGAGGCTGTAACTTGCAGGTATATATTGTGCTACTTACCTGAGACAGCTTTAGTTGCTGTTCGCTGTATAAACTTTGAGAGGAGCTATCCATTGTCGAAGGGCTTTCTCTAGTCATACAAAGGTTATGTGGAGGACGTACGTGGAAGGTTACTGACCACTGGTACACTGACTAAGCAGGGCAGGGATATGGGCAGGGATCCAGGCAGGGATGGAGGTCCCCACAGAGGACCTTTCCTCCCGGGTGAGGCAGACCCACCTGACCTGGCAACATCCCATATGACCTTCCCTATCTGGCCGTCACACTGCTCAACACCTACGTAATACCTCCCACACTTAATAGTGGCAGATGTAGAATTCGGGGAAGAAGGAGGCACCCCCACTATTTCCAATGAAAGATTCGGTTCCAAATAAACAAATAAACCCTTAAGTACAGATGAAAAGGCTGGGGCACGCCCCCTCTCATCCCCGACACTGTCTAAATCCACCTGCTTAATGCCTACATTCACCGGCCCACATACCACCTCCCACCCTCAATGACTACATACACTGGCACACATCCTAACACCCAAATAACACTTCACACCCTCAATGACTACATACACTGGCACACATCCTAACACCCACATACCACCTCCCACCCTCAATGACTACATACACCGGCACACATCCTAACACCCAAATAACACTTCACACCCTCAATGACTACATACACTGGCACACATCCTAACACCCACATAACATCTCCCACCCTCAATGACTACAATGTCATACACTGGCACACAGACTAACATCAAAATAACACTTCACACCCTCAAAAACTACATACACTGGCACACATCCTAACACCCACATAACACATCCCACCTCAATGACTAAATATACTGGCACACATCCTAACAACCACATAACACCTCCCACCTCATTGACTAAATACACTGGCACACATCCTAACACCCACATAACACCTCCCACCTCAATGACTAAATACACCGACACACAGCCTAACACCCAAATAACACTTCCTTGGAACAAGCGACTCCAGTCTTAACACCTAAGTAACTCTTACCACCCTTAACAAATACACAGCGGCTGGCTAAGGGTTATCTCATGAGGCGAAGTCCGTCCCAACACTGCTTACATAAAAAAGCAACCTGCTGAGGAACTCACCTGTGGGATCTACGCTGTCATAAAATTCTGTAAATTATATGGAAAATCATTGTAATTTTTTTTTATTATAATGAAACACCATTAGAGTATTTGATGTTACAGTGACTTTCTGTAAAACAGACAGGGACATCTTATACACCCATTGTACACGTGTTGTACTAGAGATACAACTGCAGTTTTTGAAATATTACAATCCCGGGAAATCTTAAAGTGGTGGAACCCATGATGACATTGTGTCTATCAATGACTATACTCATAGAGATTATTGTGTCCTGGTACTAAGATGCCCTGATAGATTATATGGAACTAGACACTACGTAAGATAATATTGTTCATTATGGAATTAACTACAAACTGTATTATGAAATAACTAAAATGATCTACCATAAAGTATATATTCACTAGAAAAGTTAATGGTGGACGATCAAGCCAAAACAAGCTGGTATTATTTAACTACCCGTAGTCATCATTAGAAATGGTAATGAAAGTCCATAAAAATTATGGTCATTTATGAAAAATGATCACTGTAAAATTAACGATGAAAGACTTACATCAGTTGTTTGCAAAACATCTTTGATTTCTTTCTGCGGAGGACTTTTATTAGTGTAGGCCATTCAACTCTTGATTATTAGCGAAGTTTGACCTCATTAGACCCAGTGTGTCCACCCAAAGTAAACATGGCAGGTGGCACCAATGTAAATTTATGTAATTTATTATATAAATTTGTAGGTATTTGATCTTGGATCTTGATGTGTCATCATTCTGAGAACCTTGGGTTATTACATTCACTGTTATCCTATGCTGACGTATCAGCCACCCACTCTTGGTCACCCACCTGTGATGAGTGCACCTTTAATTCTTTCTATTGCACAATAATACAATTTTATGCAGGGAATTCTCTAAGATCTGGCAAGGAAGGTAAACCGGAAGTTGGAGAAAGATGTCTAAATTGTAATAGACAGCCAAATTACGAAAGAAAATTCCAGCCACAGTCGGTGTCACTTTTCTCCCCCTCTGCACATTTTATACGTACATTTTGCCTTTCACTTGGATCTAGGTTTCAGAATCTTGTCTGATTTCAAATTTTTTCCCAGTTTGTGATGTCTATACATGTACTTAGAGTGCTATACTTCTATCAACGATTCGTACCATTTACCAATATGCAGAATTTCTGTATTTCAGTTGGTAATTTTTCAGTGCACCCTGCCTTGCATCCCAGCAGTTCTAGTCCCTAGTTCTAAAACACATGTGGTTGCTGATTCCACTGCTCTTTGTGCCCTATATATCAATCATATAGTCGGTCAGCAAACTGCACTGTCATTCTGTGTGTGTGTGTGGGGGGGGGGGGGGCTGGGTAGATGTCCAGTGTACACGTTTCCAGTCTCCCTCCTGTGTAGTGTGGTGTCCAGTGGACGCCTTGTGTTGGCCTATATGATGTCTCTTCATAGTCTGCGCGGTGCATTAAGACTAATAAGGCATCATGCCCAGTGGTTGATTCAAGGATTGAATGCAGCCTTGTGGTGAGTAACTTCTGGGCATTGTTTTCAAGCATCATGCCGACCCTATGGGGTTAACACAATCCCAAAGGGTCGATATATGCAGCACCAATGCAGAGTGCTAGCGAGCATCATAACGACCAAGGTATATGTATCTGGAGGTATCAGGCCACCCCTAAAGGGATATGATGTGGACGTTGTTGAATATCATCATGGAAACTGCGGCCAGTAGCCTAGGGGCATATAACCATTTGCCGGACTCTTTTCTCTCCATATAAAGTGCGGTAAAAAGTGTACTGTTCTACTTTGTGCAATATTTCTAGTGTGTATGTGTATATTGTATCTGATTCTCCATTGCTACATTAGATTGTTCGTCTAAGTGAGCAAAACTTACCTGTTACCTGTTAACAGGTGGTGGTTGAAAATCATAGAAGTGAGCCAACTAGAATTTCGTGGCCATTTTGGGGGTCTCAAAAAAATCCTTGGAGTATCTCCAAGTTATTTCTTGTGCATAGTCTATAGGTGTTGGGGTAATTGACCATGAGATATTATGAGTTAAATATGAAAAGCGTTGCTATGGCAACCCATGCAACATAGATACCCTGGAAATGTGCAATGCAAGTGACCATACGGGGTATATTCCTTGTAAATCTTCCATTTGAGTAGGAATAACTTTTTGATGCCCTGTTATATTGTTTTTCCTGTAGAACTGGGTCTAGTGGTTGGATTCATAGACATATAGCTATATTTACTGGGCCTGTGCCATACTTAGGGTCGTCTTCCCCCATAGTCTAGGCTGGGTTTTCACTAAATTGTGTGTCCTAAAATATTCTTTCCTTGCTGTTGTACATAAAAGGAACACAGAGTATTACAGGCACAAGTGATTATATGTAAGACAATACCCACAACATAAGCTTTCAGCTGGAATATAGGTATAGTGGGGGAAAAAATCTGTCTATACCTTAGAATGACCATTGAAAATACCTTGTGATCTTACAATTGGTCACTCGCCCAGACATATGCTTTACAGCCATATTGAATTTCCTCCTCTGTTGATGCAAGGCAAAGCAACAACCAAATTATCTATACATTACATACTGTAGTGGTTCGTCTCGTTAAGTTAGATTAAATCATAACGAAGAGAGAGAAAGTTTCCGGGTAGGCACCCAAGCTTTTATTTCATAGCTTATGTTACATACGATCACAGCCTCAGAGGACTACATGCTACTAGGGCATTCGGTTACCCTTTCGGGTAACGACCTGGTTGAGCAGTGGGTAAAACCACTACTGGAGAATATGGGGGTAGAACCAGCCTTATATAGGGGGAAAGCCCACAGAAACTCAGACCGGCCACGTGACGTGTGGCTGACGAGTGGTAGGCCCCCTGGTGTAATGGATACGAACCCAGAGGCAGGTGCTGCCACCTGCCATCCGGACTCCCCCACTACACCCGAAGACCTAGGTCTGAGTCCCACGGGTACATGAACGTAAAGTGTAAATACCATACCCCTACACTACTTAGGTATATATATGTGAGGGGTAAATAACTGACATAGTTTGGATAGTTAAATGTAATAACTATACATAGCAGGAGCAGACACATTAATTGTTTATCCAGACAAGAAATATGAACAAAATCGCAATAAATGTTTATTAAATGTACATGTATTTTATGATAGTAACGACACATACGGAATTAATAAAACTTGATTTCCATAATCTACAGGTCAAAATGGGCTAGACCTGCAATTTTCATGGAGATCTGATTCTTATTTCCATAGGAAATCAAGTCCTCAACATGGCATGTTACTGAAAGGTCACTCGTCCGGACACAATTTCGCCCGGACAAAAAGCACTTCCCATCCCTGCTACTACAAAGCAGGGGCAGTAATCCATGATCTTATACATTGGGTACTTTGGTATATGTGGGGGTTGATAACTAGCATAGTTAGGATAGTTAGATATATTTATCCTAGACAGGAAGAGAATAAGTATTCATTATTTCCTAGACAAGAAATGTGACCAGAATCATGATAAACATTGATTAAAAGTATATGCATTTCATGATAACAAAGACAAATCTATCATTAATGAAACATTGATTTTCATAATCTATAGGTCAAAATGGTCCAGACCTGAAATTTTTGTGGAGATATGATGTTTATTTTTGTAGAAAATTAAGTCCTCAACATGGCATGTTATTGAAAGGTCACTCGCCCGGACATGGTTTCGCCCAGACAAAAATCACTTGCCATCCCTGCTACTATAAAGCACGGGCAGTAATCAATGACCTTATACATTGGATACTTTGGTATATGTGGGGGGTTGATAACTAACATAGTTAGGCTAATTAAATATATTAATCCTACAGCGCAATCCTACACAGGAGGAGATGAAACATGAATTTTTGCCCAGACAAGAAAAAAAGAGGGATTTTAAAGGAAAAACTGACCCCTCAGGATGAAGTTTATGAACAAAATCAAAAATCTTTTTTACATGCTTTACCCCCCACCTGTAGCAAATCTTTTAAGGCATAATTGGACTCCTTTTACTTTTAGGTATTTAAAGGGGGGAGGCCAAATGGCCAAATTATCACCCACACAGACCACTTTACAAAAAGGAAAATGCTCCAGAAGAATAGAAAAATTTCACCCAGGAATACAATTTTTGGTCCTTTTTCACCACAAGACTCTATATTACATAATGGAAGTCGACAGACACATACCTAGTCCTATTTTCACAAATAAAAATCAAATATGTCAATTTCATTGATTTTCCGAGCAAAAATCGGTCAATTTTAGCTAGTTTTAGCCCCTGGAGACCAAAATATTGACTTTGGAGCACCAAAACCCATATATGACATGAAGAACTCATCGGGCCCAATAAAATTAGCAAAGAAAATTATTTAAAAAAAAAAAATCAAAATCCTAAGCTCAGGGGCTCGCTCGGTGACCCCCAAGATGGCCAAAAAATTCTATTTGGCTCACTTCTATGATTTTTAACCTAGTATTGATGGATTTGACGGGGGAGCTCAATCATTGGAGCGACAGGGCAATGTCAGCCCACTTCCCATAACTTTGTCAATAGCTCCAGTTTGGGTATTTCAGGCCCCTATTTAGGCAAGATTGATGTCCCAAAATGTTGATGAACCAAAATATTAATATCAAACACATAGTACATAGTACATAACAGTGATTCGCGTGAAATAGAAAGTTATTAGCTTGACATTACGGCTTTCTAGTTGTGTCTATTACATAATAGTATCAACCTGGAGATTTACCCAGCCAATCGATTAAAATGGGTAATTGACACAAACAGTTTTCTATGCTCATCCGAAAATTTCTAATCATTGTAAATGTATAGAATATGGATGTCAGATGATCACTTGTTGGTCGGAATGGCAGAGTGTCTAGACTAATAAGTAATATAGACTTTATTTCCTTAGACTCTTCTGCAACGAACTGACCAGTCAACCAACTGACCCTGATCTGATTCCTTTTTATTATACATAATCAGATGTAGAAGGAAATCGTTAGATCGTTGTCAGTATAGGATTTAATCAGGGGAATAGGACAGGGAAACGGGCAACATGCATTTGACAGGATATTGTCAATTAAAGCTATACTAGATGTGCTATAATACATCTACATTTTGATTAATTTAGTTTCCAAACATTTTTAGCAGAATATAACACTAATATGGTCATGCTATTTCTTTAACAAAGCTCATAACATACAATATTTTGAAGGCAAATATGACAGGCAACCTCTACATATTCTATTCTTTTAATAATAACATGACAACAATTATGCCCTGGGACTTCAAATATATCAAATGGTTTTGGTAGCGGATGTGCACTTCCTAAAGAGGTCTTTATGATGCAAGACTTCGTGCTTTGCATTGTTAAGTGGCAGCCAGATGTGAATGTCATTATTCTTAAATGGCAATAATACTATCTTTTATTTTTTGTTAACCTTAACACTTTTATAACAAGCCTTGTAATTAGGCCACAATGTATCATATTCCCGATAAAATTCGACCCTGCAGGACCGAATGTCCTCTAGGCTAATAGCTCAGCGGACAGTGTTTTCAAAACAGACAATGTACACCCCCTTATATTTAAGGCAGCGTTTCAGGTTTGTTAAGGTGAAAACATTTTAGTACATTATTTCTTAAGGGGTGTTATAATTATATGTATTATACACCACTGTGACCAGAATTCATGTCTCCTTCAAATAAGATCCATTTTAAAAGGCGTTGCGATGGAATAAAAATGGAACAAAAAAGTTCTTTTTTAGCTTCTCTTTCTTTGAATGGAATTGGGATGGAAATTCAGCATGATTATCAGCTCTGACAGTGGGGAACTTATTTTGATGTCATTACCTGAGGAGGTTTTTTTAAATTATGTCGATATTCCAATTATTAATGTCAGGAGAGCTCTTCAAAGTTGCATAGTGACTAAAAAAGTGTGATTTTTCTCTGTTTTCACCCATTTTCCTCTAAAATTTACCATTATTTTTAGTAATTATGCAACTTTGGAAAGCTCTCCTGACCTTAATAATTGTAGTATTGACACAATTTAAAAAAAGAACTCCTCAAGAATTGACTTTAAGATAGGTTTCCAATCACCTGAACTTGTACTAATATGAAATTTCCTCCCATAATTCTGTTCAAAGAAAGAGAAACTAAAAAGGAACGTTTTTGTTCCATTTTTATTCTGTGTCCAGCAATGCCTGATAATATGGATTTTAATTGAAGGAGATATCAATACCGGTCACAGTGGTGTATAATACATTTTAACATACCTGTAACAAATAATGTACTAAGATATATTTACCATAACAAACCTGAAACGCTGCCTTAAACTTATGGAAGTAGATGTAACAAAAGCATACTCAGGCCTGCAAAGAAAAGTCCTCAAGGTATGGCCTTGATATTCATTCTACTGAAAAAGCAATCATAGCAGTAGATAAGCTGCTATGAAAGTAAAACAAGAAATTGAAGGGACATCACCTGCTCTACAAAAGAAGAAACAGGTGTTTCAGGTAACCCAACTCTACCTGCGGAAGAAAACTACTTCCATCACGCGTAACATATGTCCACCACGTAACTGTAGGCTATCATTCGTTGAAATAATTATCTGGATTAATTTTTGATACTAGTCAGATAAGTCCAACTTTGCTCATTAAAACACAGGAGCATGGATGAATACACATTGCTGATTTCTGGTTGAATTTTCTCCTCACTGGAAAGAGGATGACTCAATCACTGCATAGAGTTTTGCTGCCTACCCCTAGACAACAATATGCAGTATTGTCTACATTATTGTTGTATTCTGATTCCAGTTCATGCATACAATGTATTGCATGGGAGACCCTTTTCTTAAGCATCCAAACGGTCCTTTCTCTGAGATGGTATTGACATGGTTGCTATACACTGAATGTCAGTTTTTGCAACTATTGTACTGAGTAAGGAGATGATAACGTGCTCTAAGTAACATAGCACGAGCCAATGTATCAAAGAGCGGATCAATTTATTCCCCTCTGTGCTTTGCATAATAAGCTACATAATACCGTCTTGTATATATGAGCGACCCTTCTGATTTGAGGCTTTTAGTGTAATGTAAGGGCCTAATATAAGTGACGTAGCATAAGGCTATACACGACGTAGCTGCAGATATTAAGGGTGCCTTGAGGGCTTTAAACCACGCAGTTTCCTTAAACTTTTAAGGGAAGCATTATGATGCCTTAAGGTTCACATTCAAAACTACATAATGATGCACTTATGCAGTTTTGGTGAACTGCATTGCTGCATCGTATTGAGCCTCAGTGACCCAGCATGATGCATGAAGGCAGAGGTGGCGAGTTACTCACCTTCTCTGCATCCATGCATAAGCACAACGAAAGCACATGATGTTTAATGCACTCTGCGGCATTTGAGAGGTTGATTAATTCTGCATATAGTTCCCCTATAGGCTCCAACCTGCCCACTACTACCTGCTCTACATGGTAATAGAACTTTAATTAACATTTTATGGAAATTAGCAGGTGACACGTCTTCATAGTACTGCAGCAAAACTAGGAAACCAATAACCGTTAAAATCCCCACCCTATACAGTACTTTCTTATAAAAGTCCTTTCTCTGAGATGGTCTTATAAAAGAGCTAAAGTATAAAGTCTTAAGGATTCAGATGGAATTGACCCTTTAGAGATATAGGCCTACAGACACACACAGGCCTAGACTGCTAGACGACACTTCATAACATACTGGACGCTCTTAAATCATAATGGTTCTCTCTATGAGGGTGCCAAAAGTCCCCCACATTGGTGTCTTCAGAGCTACGACAGTTCTACCAAAACCTATATAATGCTGTCATAAGCACCTGTCATACAGGGTGGTGCTCTGCGCTCTCCTGCTATGATTTGGGGGGGCCGCGGATCAGATAATGGTGCCCATGGGCTATCAGCCAAAATGTGTCGGACACCAATCATTGCTGGCAGGATTCCTGTAGGGCCTGGGTCCTTTTTCTGTTTTTCAGACGAATTTGTGAGGCAAGGAGTTTTTCTAAATGGAGTTAGACGATTATTTATTATTTATACAGTTTATTCATTGATCAGAAATGGATTGTAAGTAATTGTAAGAATTCTATTTCTGTATGTGATTTGAGGAGAAGTTCTGGGGTTGATAATTAATCGTTATGCCCATTTTGGGCATTTCGCATTTGGAGTTTAGGATGAGGTCCCGAGGTCAGACTAAGTCAAATAAATGCCATCTATTCGCAATTGGAATGGATCAAAATGTTTTTAAACATTTGGGCATACAGTATTCAACATACTTAATCACCTTCAATACAATGTTTCATCATTAAACTTGATTTGCAGAATTGACTTACATTTGATAAATTATAAAAGTCGTTTATATGTTTAATCTCCATAGGAGTAACTGTCTGAATAATCAGAAATGCCACTCAATGAAAATTCATACAGTAATACATTCAGGATAATTTATTTTACATACTCTTTTAATAATCGTTGGGTACAATCCTATACAAATCCATTTCTCTTACAACATAAAAAGAGTATTGTGGGCATGCAATAATCGTCTGGTCCCTTTAGAAACACTTTATTATAATCGTTTAAAAATACAGAAAAAGGGCCCTGCAGTAATTATCAGACTACCGGACCATATAACTGGCTGAGATTTCCAGATTTTAATCTACATGCCAGATGTAAGGTATTCGAATAGGGACATTATGAGGGGTTTTACAGTTTGAAGCTATAAGCATTTATGTTTGTGAACTTTTCATGAGAACGTAAAAAAAATTCAACAATAGAAATTATTCTCAAGTCAATTCTCGTTTTCTACTGTCCTGAAATATCCTTTGTTTATTTCCGGTCCTGCTAAAATTGAACTGGACCTGGGGAATGAAAAATCTGCAGGACCAGCAGGGCATTTCAAAACGATATCTATAGCTATATATGTTTTTGAACTGCCCTCCTGATGTCCTGCATGGTTAGGCTACATTTATAGCATCCCACCTCACCTTCTCTATAGGGTAGATTAACCTACACTCTCAGCCCCAATTGTAAATGGAACCACTATACTTGGTACAGGGCAATCCACATCGTGACATATTTGTTCTAACAGCCACTCCTACTCTTTAAAAAAAAATAGAAGCGATCTACTGCAAAACATAGAAAATAGCTATAACATTAGGTTTGCTACTGAATCAAAATTACCAACTTTTAGAAACAATGATCATCAACGATTTCCCAATTCCGATTCAGGGGTGGACGTCTCAAGGTATATGGGCGTCTTTAGGTTAATCTACCCTACAGGGGATATGGCTATAGGGAGGTTATGGACATGTACAGCTCGTCCCGTGAATCCTATGACTGTAATAAGACCCTGCCTCCCCTGAGGGTAATATGGGCTAAGATGATCCACACAGAATCATCTCAATCATGGCTTAACGTGACAGCATGTAGAGACAAGTATAAGTAGACACGGCTAGAGAGGAGCCCCCAGGGACCTCCAGTAGTAGAAGGGGCCTATTTTCTGACAGATTACCCTCCTATGGCCCATGATATTCTGCTATAATATGTCTTTACAGTGAGCTACTTAAAGTTATGGAAGCATAGCTCTCTAATTCCCTCTAGGCTTGGTTATTTGGAGCTTGTTGATTCTAACCCCATTTCTCATTTTTAAAAAATACCGAATATAATATGACGGTGTTGCACCACGTTGACTTATGCATACATAGGGTAATCGAAATCAAATATGATACTCGGATTTATGATTATTATTATCGCACAGAGGTTGACTCAGGATCACTTCTTTTCTTTGATGACCTTAACTTAATGATCGTTGAGTGCTCTAAAGCCATAAGAGTGTTGTGACTTTTAAACCCCAAAGATATTTCAGTGAAAGAAAGACTCACCCCGAGAGGCCACTATAGCAGTACTCTATAAATATGATTGATTCAGTTTCTGGCAAGGGTAGGTAGGGATTGGCTACAATTGCGCAGTTGATGTACCTGACATATATGGGTAGCATATAAGTATGTCACCTAGTGGGGGACATGCCAGACAAGGATGTCTGCCTCATACCTTTAACCCTTCAGCTAGCAATATTACTGGCCATACCCAGTAAAATAAAGATGCTATATCAGTGAGATATACTTCAGGAGGTTATTTCCAAACATCCTATCATAACACTCCTGCGATGCAAATGTTGGCCAAATTTGTGGCATTAATAAGAACATGATATATGACAATGCAATTTGTGGATGTTAACTCCCTCATATTGCAGCTGATTACCAATTACAATTTCACATACATTACTGCAGTATACCTATGTTAGTGTGTATATGTTGTGCTCCCATTAACATTATCGGATAGCTACATCCACAGACTAACAGAGTCTAATGTAATAGGATTGGAGTTCACTAACATAGCCAGGGGGTTATGTTAGGCCATTTTGAAATTTACTCCTGAGAATGCACTGTGGGGGAAAGCGATCCCCATAGTATGGAGTTAAGGAGAACGTTAGGCTTTGTGGTATCCTAGAAATATGTAATTAATGATCTAATAATTCTAATTAGAATCGTTGGGATATGCACTCCAGCATTGGACAAAAAGACAATAGATGAATGCAAGAAATACATGTCATGACTCACAATATGGAAACTAATGTATAGGGCGTACCATAATGTCTCGTTTAAGCGTCAGGGTCTAAGATAAGCGCCGATCGTGAATACAGGGGGAGTACAGGGAGTTTAATCACTGAAAACAGTATTCAAATAAGCTCCCATCTCGAATATGGGCTGAGGTACAGAGGTCTTGAAATTGGAAAGCACTGTAGTGCTTAAATTGTCTACTTTTCCAATCAACAATGGAGCATTGGTCCATGCTTGTCCATGCTTGGCCCAAATAAGCCAACATGGGCCAAATATGGGATGGTATGTACTTATGCCATGCAATTCAACTCCATTATCATAAATTAAAGTGAACACAAACGTCGATGTTGACATACTTATGTTCCACATACAATACGTTGTTTAATACAGTTTTTCAGTAATTATAATTGAATCCACAATCGAGTAGTTCTCTAGCTCTATTCAGATCTGGGTAGTTCAAAGCAGGAATAAGGTTGTCGTACAAAGTGTGAGGAATCCAACAGCTGAATTGATCAAGAACAGAATATGATTGTGTCTACAGAACTAGGCAGGTTATAGGAATACATTTTTGAGAAAACTCGTTTGTAAAAGTAGAGCACAATCTATGAATTGTTTCGGATGAAATGTTTAATCTTCTATTGACATACCATCTCAACTTCATATACACTGTAATTGTAAGTTAAATCAGCTCCCCTTGCCCTTGTAGCACGGAGAGGCAGGCCTCCCAGTCTAGAGGCTATACAGTTTGGTTACAACTCTCCAGGTGGCGTGCAAGTGGTAGTTTCCCAATGGTGAAGGTAGGAACTCAGGAGAGATGCCCCATTAGCTTAGGTCCCACACATGGACCAGCATTCACTCAGTTATTACTGATGACTAGTAGTAATTACTCTAGCTCTGGTCTCCTGGCTCTTTACCTTCAGCCTACCAACGTGTTTAAATAAGTCCATGGCTGTCTTTGTGTTGGTATTAACTACAATGGTTGGAGGAGTATAGTCCTGATCCTCTCCCTGAGGCTTCACTTTTATCCTTTTTATTTGCTTATATCTTTTCCACACAATCCTTTCCACTACCAGTATAGCAGCTGCAGTCACTAGAAGGGCTATTATCAGGTACAGGAGGCCAGACAGGTCACTCACTGCTATGGCCCTGGAGGAGGTAGAGGCCGCTTGACAACCTGTCTGTCTAGGCCAGTATTGCCTTACCCATTTTGCAATCAAGCCAGTTTGACTCAACATCATGATTCTGCAATGAAGGAATGTTAGTCAATTGACTTTTAGGATATTTGAAAATCATTATAAGTTGAAATGTAATTAGTTCCATTTAGGCGTTCTGGGTATATTTATGAGCAATATGGGACAGAAATAATTTGGGATCAGAATGCAATAAGTCTTCAACTTGTAGGTATAATATCAAATTTCTATTAAGTATCCGCAACATCTTGTATGTTACATTTTATAGTTTGTTCAAGATAAAACAGCAATAGGGAACCTACATGCTTGAAGCTTCCCTCTCATATGCAGAGTTATTCTGGAAACCCATTGCATACTCAAGAGGGAAAAGATTGTCTGTGAAGAGCCTGAGATCACAGGATTCAGCCACGAGGATGTTAGAAGCTGTAGCATCGGCAAAGTATGCATACCCACCACCCTTCACATTTTCTATGTGTGTGCTGTGTGAGGTGGACAGGACTTGTTTGCCTTCTGACTGCCATTGGACCATTCTCTTCCATATGGTTTCATATACCCCTGATGATTTCTGTAATATAAGATATTGACAAGGAAAGTAGATCACAATTACTACGTATATGAGTACAAGCATCATCCAATTGAAATTTAAGGTCGATACATGTAGATAACAGAATAGACTATTTCACGGTCCCATCTAAGTCCCATAGGACTCTTTCCATACCCACGATTTAAAGTTATTTCAACGCTGAAATATATTCAGTATAGACCACATGGTTAATTTGTAGAGTAAAGCTTATCATAAACATGGACCATTTCTTACTAATCTAATGAATATATTTTGCTCAAAGAAAGGTTTGACCTAAATGTAATCAGATGATTTGGGCCATTACCTACTCCCATTCATGTAAGTAAGACTTCTCTCTTCTCATTCCTGCATCTTTTAGTTGAAAATAACTTTGTGGTATCTTTATGAGAGGTAAATAAAAAAGGAACTAGACCTTAAATATGCTTGGGTACACTGTCCCTCCCTGGGATCCATATTTGTACTGGTCCTGAACTGCCAGCTCCTCTAGGGACTTAAAGGGTGTAGACTCCACGGTGACAGCGAGAAGGGCCACCAGGTTACTGCTGTATGTAGCCGCATACACCACACAGGTGAGGATCCAGAATATCAAAACTACCCTCACCACAGCACTCTTTGATATGTTTATGGCACCTGAGGGTAAAGAAAGAGGAATCTATTGAAACAAATATGACCAGATGGGGGGAAACCTGCATCCAGGGGGAAACAAATTCATGTGCTTTAAAATGAGATATCTTGAGCTAAAATATTCCAAGTAGTTCTTCTGTATTTGCTTGTCAAACCTAGGTCGGTGTGAGAAATTGAAAAATGTAAATAGACTCTAAATACATTATGTCCTAGCTTAAAGAGTGATAATGCAAGAGATACAGTTTTGTGGAAAATAAACAAAGAAATCTGATTTTTTTATATATAATAAAATCGGTTATAGAGGTAATTTTCTGGGTCTGTTTTCGGTTCTGAGTTCCTTATGTAAATATCCAACACATTTGTGGTAAAAATTCTCATTTTAGAATAATAGAGTGGTTTCAGTGGCAACCAGAAATTGAAATGGAATAATTCTGAGGATACCACTGAAATCCCCTTCAAAAAGTAATCTAAGCCTTTTCTTTTCGGTACATTTTCAGTCTTATACTCATACACTGCCCCCTGATGGTCAAATGCAGAACTAAAAATCACGCATTCAGTTACTCTATGATATACAATGTATTGACTATGAAGTGTTGTTAGAATTCTAATTCTAAACAATGTATCCACCTGGCAGTCACCCAGTTAACCCTTAGGTGCCCAAGCGCGCATTTAAGCGCGGTTTTGTGCTTAAATGCATGTATATTGAAAGACATTTTCATCCAGCCACTTCTACTGGTCCAATCTGCAAAGTTAGACCCTCTATGGAATGCTTATGACCTCCCGATTATGATACAACTATTCATTTGGCTGTATCTGCTTTATATCAGGCACAGTGTGTCAAAACTTGAAAATGAGTTGTCATTTTATGTGATTCATTAACAGGAATCCCTCCAGCTTAAATCTGATATGGTAACAAAATGATGATGGATCATACACACATAGGTTCCAATATTCCAATTATATTTTGCAGCAAGTGGTCATATCCTAAAGATAAGCCATGCATTGTTTCTAGTACAACATATCATGTTTCCTGTGTGCCAGTACATGTAGATGCATGCAGGCAAATCAGCTTTGAAAGGTCTCAGGATTGGAGGGATTATGGATATATAGAGACCAAATATCACTAAATGACAACAAATGGAAGGTGTTGGTAACTATGGTTACTAGACCTGACCAGTAGTATCACATCCTTAACTGAAAGACTTCACTGAGTTATGGGAATTAAGAAAATGTAATATGCCAAGCCCTTATCAAGGAAGAAGTTCGAAATTATACATGGTCTTATAAAACAAAAAATGAAATCGTGAAATAATGTAAAATAATGTAAAATCTTCAAATAATTCTGGGCACAAAAAGGTTAATACAAATTCGTAGATGGAGGTTGCTCAGAGGAAGATCTACGTAGAATTTTTGGGCCAACTACATAGTTTTGCTTGGTATGTGGAGGTTCAAACGTTAAGGTTTAGTTACGTTCTAAATAGGTAGATGTCAGAATTACGTTACTTACATTGATATATTACATATTTCTACATTCCCATATTTTAGCCGGATAGACTAATTTCTCTTACCTATATTAAAATCATTGCACTACAAAAGATTGTCTATTCCTGGTGTTATTATCTACATAAATTGATGTTTATTAATGCTTAAATGAATTCAATTCTGACACAATGCTTCATGCTTTGTGCACATTGTAGGCTCATCATAGAATGTAGAATTCCTCTGACTGGTCCATCCATTACAGGACAGGACCTCTTTATGGTGAAGATGACCTAGCTGGGCTCTGCTGGGCTGTGTCATTCACAGAATGACATAGCCCAGCCATTATGTAAAGGTGTCTGACCACTCATGAGATGTCTAGCTAGGTAGTCCATGAATATGTCTTATACATTGTCTCTAGAGACATATTGCATATTTGAATACTATTGCTTGGTTTGATAAACCCTATAAATATCATCATTGATGAGACATAGTTTGACTACATTCATCTACATCTAAATGAGGTAGCAATACGTATTTTAGAGGACTACGTCTCTAGAACGTAAGTAAACCTTAATGTTTGAACTTCCACATACCAAGCAAAACATCGTAATTCAGAACAATTTGGTAGAAACCAAACCTAGATATACCAAAACTCTACGCAGTATTTTGGTGTGCTGTTTACTGGGCAGAGACTTTCTTGTGCAACCCTTCACTAGCCTATATCTCAACTCTAAATCTTTAAGTGAGATGCTTCAAATTGAATGCGTGAAAGAACTACATTGTATTGAAGGATCAATGTAAATGTGAAACCCAGCTAAATAAAGTAGTTTCTATCTATGTATATACCTTGTGCACATATTTCCCCATAGGTCATCCACAGGGTACCACCTAATGTTGCCTCATTTGGCTCCAGACTCCTCTGGAAATTCCCATCCTTGAAGTGTTGCAGAACCCACACTAGGAAACCCATGAATGGCACCAACACTACAACACACAGCCAGACTTCCCACTTGTAGGGCCTGATGAAGAGGACTGATGTGGTTCCAGAATCTGAGCTCATTTTATAAACTATTGCAGTTTCCTCAATGTAGAAAGGGAAGGAGAAATCCATGACCTCAGCTCTGTCTGTTTGGATTGCTAAAGGGGCTGACATTATGTCAGCTGACTGCATGGGAAAAGAAGTACAATAATTACAATCAAGAACAGATTATTGGAAATATCGCATTACGTAGAAATAAACTATGTTAAAGGTAGTTTTTTCATCAAGGTTTTCTTCCCCAATGGGATTTTGTTAAAACAATGATTTACAATAAGAACATGCCTGCTTTTGATATGAGCATTAGATTGATGATGTGCGTATCTGTTAGAGTTTATGCAAGTTATCTGATAATTAGAGTAATTAAAACATAAAATTCTTCTTTAAATACCTTATCTTCCAGTTGTTTGACCAGCCCAGTCCAGGACCCATTGGAAATGGCTCCCCATTGTCCGTCTGCTGGCATTTCCCAGGTATACCTTGAAAGAGGGGAATTTGAACCTGATCTTAGTTCTTATAATGTGGCCAGGAGAATATTTCTATGGATCCTACTGGAGAAAACCTGGTAAATGAACCTGCAAGGGCCGTTTAATTTGTTTGCCATTTGTGTTAGCCTACAATAATTTTTAAAGGGTGCTCTTGTCTTCATAAAAATTACTTGCCATATACATTTCATGGAACATTATAGGTTATAGATTATAAAACTGACTATACAGACTTACGTGAAGTTCATTCTTTCTGCTACTGCTTTCAGAATCTCAATGCAAAGACCTACATAATGGTAACTTCCATCACTCTGTAACGTCCTGGAAACAAAAGGTCCCCACTTGAAAGAAAAGTAAAGTCTATTATCAGGATGACAGGATCATATCATATCTCATCTAGTTTATAAATACAAGACATATTGTCCGATCACTTATAGGCCACTTTATACACCAATGACAGGCCAGTTTGATAGCAAGTTCCCACATTAGAAAGGTGTTAAGGACTGAAACACCTTTAACTATTAAATTTTATGTCAAGGCGAATACTGAGGCTCCATTTACAATGCGCTAAGCCCCTGTATTCCACCCTAGTGTTGTATTACAGTTTCATACCAAAGAAAAGGGAATGTGAGTTGATTTTCTTAAATATAAAATGGCCAATTGTTGCTTGAAATGCCTTCACATAAATGTAAAGATGAATTATGACCAGTCTCCGTGTATTGTCTGTTCACCCATGGGTAAGGTCTTAGAAGATCAATCAAAGTGTTTGACAAGCAGGACTCATTGATTTTTATATCGGTATAGGAAACAGCAAAACAAGATGGCGGATAGTGAAAGACAATTTTTTTTCTATTCATGATCTGGATGAGCTGGGGGGGGGGGGCAAATAAAAACTTCTAGTTACAGATTTGATTCCATTTCATGTTGTTTGACATATTCGATATATTCATCAGAGCAACAGAAATTACATCAATGGTTATTTTGATACATACCGTGTTTGTTGCCAGTATGAAGTGCCTGCCGTTCAGGCCATATTCCAATGCAGGGAAGACCTCCCCTGTTAGATTTCCATTGGTGATATTGGCACACAGTTGTAGTCTACGACCAGATGGTTTCCACACTACTGCATAAAGTGGGCTATCCTACAGTTATAAGGAAGAGGTTCTTGTAATGTACGATATTTGATCTTCCATCACATTATTATTTCAATCAACTATCAACTGATGTGTCCAGGAAGGCATTTCTCAAAGTGGTACAACTAGACCCCCTTCAAATCGTAGTGGGATCCCTCACTCTAATGCCAGTACAACCCTACACCTGATGTTCACTAATGATTGCACTGGTACGACTGCCCTACCAAACCCTATATAAATTTATACTGCATTAAGTGCTGACCGTACAGAGCAGTCATAAGACATCACCTACAATCACCCACTCTAATTTTTGAGGTTTCAGGTCGTACTCGCTCGGCGCAGTCGTACCATGTTCAGAAATGCCATCCTGAATTGTCAAGGAAATATAGAGGGCGGTGGTATCCCATTGTACATGTTTAGAGACTGCTTTGAAAAATTTATTTATAACTTTACTAATATACTACCTAACATAAAAATTAGAATCTTGAGAACTTCTGAAAGGATGTGATATGAAACTATCCAAACCTTCCCAAGCATGGTGAGGCACTCTTACTAACTATGTATGTACTTATTATAACCGACCCTGCAAAGTTGATCAGTGTTATAAACCCTGGGTGAACTGACAGCAAGAGGCCATTTCTCAATGTACTACGGCTACACACAGCCATACGCTTTAAAAATGCCAAGAATAAGCCAGGCTATCGTAGGAACTGCAATACGACTGCTCACTACGATTAGCAGCTGTGCAGTATTTTGCCTAAGGTTCAGTAGGGCAGTCGTACTGATGCAGACATAAGGGACTATTATTCTACGATTTCTGGGTTTCTCAGTGCTTTTTGCTGGATATTCCCATGCACATACCTGTCGATATTGCACACCCTGTAGGCTGTAACATCAATTTTGCAAGGCGTGCGGTTATCCATTGATAACCTGCATGCCGTGTGGTTATCCATGGATAACCCGCATGCCTCTCATGTCCTTCCATGTCATATGTTACATTTTAAAACCTACGAATTATTTCATTGCCAGGGCAGGGGTCGAACCAGCAGTCTCACATTCCAAATCCAACTCCCTATGCATTGTACCACAGGGACTGACGAGAAATGCTTGGTTCGAACCACGTCTGGATATGATACAAAGCCCGGGAAGGGGACGACTGTGGGCTGTCCACATTCAAACATAGCCAAGCCGAGACGGCCGCTGAAGGAGTTGACGCGGTGGTCCAGTGGTTAGCGCATTGCGCTCAGCCGTTAGAGGTATGCGCGTGTGTGTGTTAGCAAAGGCTAATTACACTCGGGCTACGCCCTCGTGTAATTATCCTTCACTAACACACATGCGTCATGAATTATCCATCGATTACTTGTTCACTAGTGCATGGTACTGTTATGGCCAAATTATTAGGTTCTCACTAAAGGGCAGCACTCATAGTGTGTTAAGAAATGGCCTCCAGACAATTCACAGTCCAGCATTGTTACCAACCATGCATGTACTTACAGCAGACCCTTTATTGTATTACAGTATTGTACAGACTGTGGGTGACATTGGGTGTCCTTACAGCAGACCCTTTATTGTATTACAGTATTGTACAGACTATGGGTGACATTGGGTGTACTTACAGCAGACCCATTATGTTGTAGCATTGTACAGGCTAAGGGTGGCATTGGGTGTACTTACAGCAGACCCTTTATTGTATTACAGTATTGTACAGACTAAGGGTGGCATTGGGTGGTGTACTTACAGCAGACCCTTTATTGTATGTACAGTATTGTACAGACTATGGGTGGCATTGGGTGTACTTACAGCAGACCCTTCACGGTGCAGCATAACACTGAGGTTTGTGATGTTGCCAGCCTCCCTCTCCAGTACCTGTAGGTGTGTCTTATTGTCTGTCAGCACCAACCACCGGTGGTGGTAGGTGAGCACCCCCTGCTCCTGATAGTGGTATTCGTGGACATTCACCTTTGTAGAAAATGATTTATAGTGAAATATTATCTATTAATAATAGTATTACCAATAGAAGTATGCAGATGCCACTGAAGGTATATCACCAGGTTTTGCCGCATGAGATACTAACCCTCAGTGCTGTGTAATGGCTGGGAATTTCTTTCATTTAATTTGTCCCCACTTCAATTAAATCTCTAATTATTTTTTTTTCTTTCTAAATTTCACATCTTGATGAGTAGTACCCCAATGAAGTCTGAATATACTTTTTTCCCTTTTTAATTCTCCACCATACTTACCTGCTGAAGTATGTTTGTGGCGCAATCTTCAGAACACATGATGAAAAACAAATTTGAAGGTTTTGAAGGATCACAATGGTCATCCAATATAGTGTCTATTTGTGAGGTATTTGTAGAATCTATTGTATGAAGCTCATACTTGTGTTGAAAATCCAGAGTTATAGGGTGTTTCTCTGTAAATATATTGACAGAAGGGTGGACGAAATAGTGAACAATAATTTTATGTATTGTATTTTATATTGTTATGGGTATGAATGTAGATTTTTACTATGTGTGGCTATGATATTTTTGGTTGTACTAAGTCTACTTTGAATATCTGGTTATTTCTCTTTTCATCAATTTGTATAGCAATCATTCAACCTATCAAAGTGGGAAAATGTTTTTTTTTTCTTCAAAATCAAAGAAGAGGTCTTGAATAGCAGGATTAACTGATGATTTTAATCTGAAGATCCAATACAAAGTAATAAAAGTTTTATGTGTACCATCAGTAATGACCACCAGGATGTGCCATGTAAGGTACTGGAGGAGGACGGCAGCTGGACTATAGAGCAGCTCATCCACCATAAGGCTCTGACTGGAGCAGCTCACTGACAATGTGCTCTCACTCACGTTACCAACCTGTGACGACATGCTCCCGATCTGACAGGAAGAGGAAACAGTGATGATAATTGATTGCACAGAAGTTCAATCCAACAAGGGTAGCTGAGTTTTGAATTTGATCTCTAATAAGATGCATCAACTAATCATATAATTATACCGTCATCACGTCCGTCCGTTTAGGATACTCTATACGTTTCTATCCAAATGTGCTCTATGATATAGAGGTCGTATCCCACTTCGGATTATATGGTCAATTGCAGCGAGTTGGGGTCACAGGGATCAAATTCAGTGAAAAATAGAAATGCTTGGATTGTTCCAAAATTTGTGTGAACAAAACTGATGCATGCAGAAGTCTAACCTGAAAACTGCGAACACTAATATGAATAACTGCCAATTTTGGGTGCAAATCATTCATATATATATATATATACAATTGAATACTTTGGGATTCAGGTCAAAATAGCATCATTTTTTGGAGCAGAATTTTCCCATATTTAACAGACCATATTGATACTAAATCCACGATTTATGATGCTTGCCATTGTCTCTTTCCACTAGAAGTCTGTCTCAGACATTCCTATATCAAATTCAAGATTTTAAAGACATTTTAGGTTGTGTGGCACATACGATTCCATGTGGCACATACGGTTCTGTGCACATTTTGAACAAGAAACTTATGATAAACCCTGAATAATTGGTACAATCTTGTCAGAATTTACCAAGTCCTTATACAAGTGTCTTTCAATGAGATTAAAATTTTACATTATATCCCAATGGTCAACTCACAAGTAAGGCATGTATGGTTCCTCTAAAACTACCCCAAATCCTTTTTGTTTCATATAGATGGAGTTGGTAGCCTAAAAGTATCAAAGTTATGGTTATTCGTCTGTACTGCCTTATTGTAGACACATAAGGGTTTCTTAATATCTATTTGAATCTCATAAGTTTATGGGTATTCTCAATTATGCTATAGATTACAGTGAAAAATGAGGCACATACGGTTCCACTGTACCTACAGCACAAGGTTTTTAGAAATAATTCCTGCCAGAGAAGGGATATAATCTAAAACTGGTTACATATGATGCTAAATATCAGGAGCTGATAGTAAATACAATTCATTATTGATTTCCAATGGTATTTCTTGTCATTTTGTTTCAAAACATTGGGTGCCCTATGAGAAAACATTCGAAATACCCCTAAAAAGGCCCTTATATTGCAGTCTGCTGCTTTAAATATGAATCATACATAGACAAAACTATGGTTGGCAAGCAAGATACTGACCATACCCACTTAATGAAAAGAGAAAATGTCCATGAACTTCATTTATTAGTCACCTTTACCTCCTTCCCACGGGAAAAAATGGGTTTGACCCCATCTCCCTGATGCAATTGACCATATATGCCTCTGCTGTCTCTGCGTCTCAGTCTCTTGCATTCCAGGCGCCTTTCTGAGCTCGTAGGCTGCAAGGAAAGCTAAAACGCAGAAATTTCAGAGACATGTGTTACACACCTAACATCGATAGTCCACTAAGGCCTCTATCGCAGGAATTGACATAGGAAATGTATGGCTCAATCATGCAACAGAGGCCAAGTGGACTATCGATGTTACATCGATAGCCCAGAAATTTATATAGAAAATCACGCAACAGAGGCCAAGTGGACTATCAACATTACATCGATAGTCCACTAGGCCTCTGTCGCAGAAATTTATATAGGAAATGTATGGCCCAATTGCGCAACAGAGGCCAAGTGGACCATGGGTTTTAGGATATACGTAAGATTGAGCTCAGTTCTCACCCTGCGATCCTTACTATAGACTATACTAACAGTACACTGCAGTATCAACGGATTATATTGATCAGTGTACATACAGTGGGTAATGAGTGGTGATGTAACATGACCATATAATATCTAAATATGATTGCCAATGGCATGACCCCAGGATATATCCCAGTGATTGAGAGATTTATTATATCTTCCCTAATAGGTTATCGATGTATGGAGACTTATCTGGCTTCCAGATACAATGTCTAGCTTGAAATAGCCATGCTAGCTGTGATTGTGTTTGTAAGATGTGAGTTTTTAGGGGTGTGGGGTAAGTCTTTATATTGATGGATGGCTGCAGTGTCTATGTTTGGGTACCCCTTGCATGGTATTGGCACGAGAGGGTTTGTGGCACGCCATATGCTTTGTCACACACTATGTGTGTATTCTCACATTGTTCCGCTCCTCATCTTTGAAAATAATCAGGCTCTACTATAGATCAGGCCAAATAAAAAAAAGGTTTGTTTCCAGTTACCCGACCGACCCTAGCAAAACAGGGCCGACCCTACACTTTTTTTTTCTTTTTTTTTAAATTTTAGAGGATTTTCACGAATTTTGAGGATTCTTTTTCTTTTAATATTTTTAAGATTTTCATAAATTTTTCATGGATACATTCTTTGGATGTACGGTTAAGGGCTCTAGATAGGTTTGTTCAGATAAATGGATATACATGTAACATACATCTATTTAACAAAATGTATTTCACTTTGAACAGCATAATGGGATAGAAAAAGGTTAAAGCCATATACATTTTGATATTATTTTTTGGACAAACCCAAGGATATGATTTACCAAATAACAAGGTTCTTCGATAGGTAGATGAAGTCCCACCAAGCACAGGAATGGGGCAATTCTCCTTGAGCTGCCCATCAAAATCTACTTGTCAGCCCTTGCAAAGTGTCTTATGAGGCCTCCGATTGTTTAAAAAGCCCCTATTGCATAAATATCTGTGAGATAGAGGCCTGAATTCTGAGATTTGGGTCCCATTTTAAATCCCCGACTTGTAGAAAGTCAAGTTCTCAACATTTGAAATATTGGGACTACAACTGAGCATGCCCCTACTCACGGATTTGTCAGATAACATTTGTGACATCAGCCGTCTATCCTGCAAGCCATATTGAAAGGAACTATTTCCGTTCAGTCATCAATCATTATTACCGATAATTATTAATCATCATCAATTTTGGTGGTGTACAGCTTTCCATTTCAACAAGTTTGCAGTCCTAGGATCAGTGCAATAAATGTTTTTGACCCAGTATGGAGCATATGACATTTTCAAATGGCTTTGAAACATAGCCCTGGATAATTAAATACATCAAGATCTGACCTCTTCACTTAATTACAAAACGGCCTTTTTTGTGGGATAGGGCTCCATGTGTACATATTATCGACCTTAGATGACCGAGGCTTTTCACCTACCTGACTGTCCTGAGAGATAGAATTTGACTTATTCATTTTATGCAGCTTTAATGCAGAAGACCCCTGTGTGCTCTCCCAACATTTGCTTCATCCGCACCGATTCCAGTTTTCATAATGTATTCTCAATACAAAATAGCATATGTGCTTATTCAGCAGCACTAGCACGCCTGTGGCGGTTTAGAGTTGAATAAATTAGTGCTAGAATAATACTGAATGGTGACGATAATTCACTACTGTTAAAGCACAAGCTGTTTAGAGTATAATAGTGCAAAGTGCAGGGAAAGTTGACTTGGCGAATACTGGATGTTAATGCCCACAACTAATTATCACTTCGTTAGCCAAGTCTTAAGGAGTTCAGAAATACATATTGTGAACTTCTCTTTTGAGTTTGAGCCTGAAAACAACCGGCCAAACAACCATTCTTAGAAATAAATTGAAAAATGACCAAAGATGTTAAAATTAAGAAAAAAAAAATCAAAATTTTTCTCTCAAAAATACTCTCAGCAGTCTAAAGCATTAATCCATTAGTAATGAACTAAATTGTTGAGAGAAGTGTGACCTGTTTGACCTTGACCTACATAATTAGGTCAAAGGTCAGAAAACTGATTGTTGCTATATTTCTGGCTTTTTTTTATTTATTTCTTTTTTTATCTAAAACACAAATATGATATTTTCAGAAGGGGGTTTGCAATAGGTTGAGTTTGAGTTTGATAATATTTTATTTGGCTAAACATGATCACATGACAAGGGGAGCTTTTCGCAGTAAGCCAACAGTACAGTATAATTGATATCACAAGTCGAAATACAATTAACACAAACACACACACATTATTCAAGTGGTTCAATAGTGGTCAAGTAAGCCTCTTCTACGCTGTTTGTGAACTCAAATCAGTCAGTCTATTCCATAGTCTGGACCCCTCTGTATAGAGGGCTTTTGCCATAGATGCATTTCTTTGGTCGAATGACCTTCAATGTTACCTTGTCATGATTGCGTATTTCCCTTCTCGGTGCGACGATGTTATTATCAGGTTGAAAACATATATATGATGGATTTTTATGCATGACAATCCCTCGCTAATGCCTTTAGTTTGGTTGTCAAAGGACTATATCTTGACAACCTTCCCAAAGTACCCGAAGATGGTATGAGTTATTTAGGTACAGGAAGTCAAGTACTATCAGAATCTTGAAGATGTCAAGGTGTCATTGATCATTTTGAGGTATACAAGATGACCACCAATATGACCAATGAAAATGTTTTAAATCATAGATTTGGCAATACTTGTGTGATTTTCATGTGTGATACCTCTAAATTAAGGTTTTTCTGGGTGACAAATTGATATAAGGGTTCAGAAAGACATTTGGAAGAGTATCTGGAAAGTTATACTGTTTTCATAGCAACCAGTATGTTTCTACCAAACACCAACATTTTCTTTGATAGCCTTTTTCAAAAGCACATAATTATACCCCTTTCAAAGAAATGCTTCAGGTATTTATTGACCTCATTAGCTTAGGTCAACTGGTATAAATCTGAGGTTTCTTGTGGCATGTGGGAAGCCAGTATGATCAAGAGGCATGGGCCCGTGCTACCTGCTTATTATCTGCCATGCGTTACTCCACAGTGAACCAGGTCTGAGTGATCATAAACCATGGCTTTTTATGGCCTTGTCTATTGGACAATGCAAATGAAATCTGACCCTCTCTATGGGACAAGGCAAATGAATTGCTGTCTTTTGAAAATAGTAGGGGATGTGTCCAGTAGCAGATTTCTCTCTCAATAGATGCTACCATTCAGGGCTGTTTTTAAAATGTGTCTCAGACTTTGATAGCTTGCGCATAAGGACAATGAGTTCTGTGTCTCTTTGAGATACCTGGGTACCCATCTCGCAACAGTCGAGCAATGATCATGGATGTGCTCTGCTTTGGCAGGGGTGATGGACCTGTTTTTGTAAGCAACATGACATAAATTCTGGACTGAGATATATGCCAATGTGCAGCCATAGATGACAATTGCCAGAATATCATGGAGAATACGCTAATGTCTACATGTATTCAGAACGTATTTATCACACAGGAAGAAGGTATTAAAAAGGTGAGGTAATTTAGCTATTAGTTTCTGATGCATCTAAATGGAAATGCAAAAGCTGGCAGTAAGCAAACATTATTTATTTATGAGAGTAATATATGTTTGTAGAAATCCTAGCACATTAACTGATACTATTCGTAAAAGTCATCATGCATGTGATGATGAAATAAAGCACCGTGAGAATTATGAAAAATTTGTAAAAATAATAACTATGTTCCCTATTTCTCTAGTCCTATTATATAGCTTTGTGGTGGTCCCGCGTCATCTTCGAGGTACCTTCGTGGTCCTCGTGGGCGACGTCGAGAGCACCTCTATTACCCGACGCCTGGGGGCGCTGGAGTCCAGCGCCACGTCACCACTTGGTCACGTGGCCCTCGACTCCGGTGTATATAAGGCCGTTGTACGGCCTTCCTCAGGGTCAGTCCAGCCCCGACTGACCATTGTGAGCAATGGTCGGCGGCTGCCCGGCTACCATATTCTAATACTCCTCTGTGCTCCTGCACAGAGGGGCTTCATGTGGAATATTAACTCTAGACACTAGAAGGCCTAGTGTCGAACCTGCAATAGAGTTCAAAACTCTGCCACCTGTAACTGTGATCGAGAACGGCTGATGCCTATGTGTTATTAGACAATAAAGTTTTAACTGGAACCTGAATAGTTGTTCTTCGTTGTTTATCGAAAGATTCGATATAACATCGAGGGGTAGAACGCTACACTGGTGCCGTGACCAGTTGTTAACTTTAGTCCGCATAGGTACTGCGAGCTTAAGTTCGACATGCAGGGTCACTTGGATGAAGATGATGACCCCAATCATCAACATCAAGTGACTACAGGCCCTTTAGTGGATAGGAATGACCCACTAATTGGTGGTGGTTTGAACCACTCGCTGATATTAGGTCCATCGTCTGACCCGTTGGGCCTGTATCAAAGGAGCCGGCTACTCAATTGGCGAGTATCGACTCAACTCTCTCCGGCGGCTGAGAACTTCTTGAGGACACAGAGTTTGTCCTATGTAGAAAAATCAGCCTCGCCCGTGGGAACTCCAATGGGCCTTGGCAGTTGGTCCTTCGAGGGTCCCTCGCCCGTGTCGATACAAGGAAGTATTGACAGTGGCAGGGGACTCAACGAGGAGTTGCTACAAGAGCAGCAACGCCAACTGCGCCAGGGTCGCCAACAGTTGGATGCTCTCGCGAGTAACACCATGAAAGCTCAGGAGAAGAGTACAGAAATAGAGCTGAAGTTGGAACAGCTTAGGCAGCAGGCGTTGGAGGCTTCGAACAAGACTCAGACCGCAAATAGAGAGCTTACTGATCTTCAAGAGAAGGTCAAGCAGCTCTCTAGCGAAAAGGAGTTCTTGCTTGCAACGAAGTCAGAGATCGAGCGTAGTCGGTTGACAGCAATGGATTGTCAATCGCTAAAAGCAAAGATCGATCGCCTTGCTACAAGCCGCCGAGAATGTGTCGAGAGAGCTCGAAACGATTTTCGGGATGCCCAGCACGAGCAGACGTCCCTTAAACATAAGTTGAAACTACAAGAAGTAGAAAAGACTATGTTGGAGGAACAACTGCAAGAGTTGTGGCATAAGTTGAACCAACAATCAGCCGAGCATACTGAAGAAGTAGCTGAGCACCTAACGGCTTATGAAAAGCAGGTGAAACAGCTACGTCAGGAACGAGAGTCGTTACTCTGTCAGATGCAAGCTGACGAGGATGCTCGAGCCAGGGACGAGGCAGAAATGCGTCGTCGCTGTGAGGAACGAATCGAACACGCAAACAAAATGGCGGAATATCAGGTCTTAATGGAACAAAAAGCGAGGCATGAGACCGAGCTTAATTCCTTGAAGTCTGAATCCCTAGTAGCCGAGTCACTGAAAGATCAGAAGGATTCGGACACTTTGGGAGCCATACGTGGTGAAATCGATGAGCTCCGACGAGAGATATTGTCTCGCAGAAAGGCTGATGAAGCCAGGGTGAATAAAGAAGTTCGTGATGAACTCGCACTCGAAGAACGTCTGAAGGAGCAGACGGAATCGAAATTGCGTACCGCTAGACTTCGGGATAAGCAACATGGTAGTGAATGCAGCACTACTAGAGTTGCTACTCAAGGGGATCTAGTCGAAAACCCTGACTACAGAGAGTGGCTTGACCATGCCATGAAGGAGGCCAAGCAACTCTTTGCCATCAGCGAGCAACGAGATCTCTCGAAACCCGAACATGCCCGCCTGGAATTCCTAGTATCGGAATTGAGACAGGCAGAACGTTCAAAACAGCAGGCGGAGATAGATAGAATGGTGGGAGCAATCGACGACATCTCGAAAGTAGATTCGAGGTCGCGCCGGACCCAACCAGTTCCTTCAATGCCGCGCACCGATGGTCTAAGTGAAGTGATCGGGCAGTTCTCGACCCCTATCACGACCCAACAACATGTTGATCCACCCAAATATAGGGATATCAGGTTCGAAGCGTCACGCCTGAGTGACGCCGAGTCTGGTAACCCCTGGGGGATAAATCACAGTCGTGCAGACACGACTATGAGAAACATGGGGATGGACCATCAAATACCTAGAAGAGGCACAACATTCGCCCTTGATCAGGTCAGGAGATCAAGCAGAATGTTTGAAAATACCTCTATCGGGCATGAACCAGCCCGAACTAGGTCAGTTGAGTGCCCTCCATTTACATGGAAGGACGATTGGCTCCGTTGGTACCACGGATTCAATCACGTCCGTCGAGTAAATGTATGGACCTCGAGTATGGCATTAGCTCAACTCCTCATGTTACTCCAGAATGGCCCGGCAGCTGATACTGTGTGGCTATGGGAGGAGCATGGAGATGGGACTTTGGAGGGACTGGTCGACATGGTAACGGAAGCCATGACTTCTAGCCTTCAAGACCCCATTGTTACAATGGAGAAGAGACGCCAAGGCAAGAACGAAAGCATTAGAGCCTATGGCTTTGCTTTGAGACGTCTTGCCGGCGATGCCTATCCAGGTGTGGACTTCTCGGTTGAATGGCTCATAACCAAAGTCAACCAGTTGTTCATAGGAGGATTGTATGACGTTGATTTACAACAAGACGTTCTTCGGGAGTGGCGTACTTACATGTCCCTAAAGGATCTCATGGACTTGGCAGACGAGTTGTTGCGGAAACGACAACTCCTACCGAAGTTAGTGAATCCTACCTCAACAAATGCATTGTCGGCGTTGGCCGACGCCGCTTTGGTTGAGGAAGGACAGGGCGAAGTCTCCTCATACTCGAAGCCCGGGGCGGGGAGTAAGACTAAGAAAGGTCAGAAATCCGCTGGTAAATCGAAAACACCAAACAAGGCCTCCAAACCCAAGGTACAGGAGCAGACCTTCTCGCTGAGTCAATTGAAGAATTTACTCAGGGTTATCGAGGGGGGGGATGTCCCTGGTACTAGCTCGGAGAAGCCGAGTACCCCTCCGTCCGACGCCAAGTGTTGGAACTGCAAGAAGCAGGGGCATTTCGCACGAACCTGCCCCGAGCCGATTAAAGGACTACCACCTGACGCGACGGAAAACTGAGGCGGGCGGCTCGACGTGGCAATCGAGCTGCCCGACCATCGAAAAGCCAAGGTATCAGCACCTCTGGCACTCCTGATCAGACGACAGTAGATTCGAGGGAACTAGGTAAGGTCCCGGTAGGGCCGTCCCAGCCCTTTACCACAGCGGCACCGGTTGATCACCGGTCGGGTTCCGAAGATGTCGGTGTAGAAAAAGCCTCAATGGCCAAGGAACAGGGCGCTGGCAGCCCGAACTCCGAGGTCGAGGGTTCGACTGGATCGAAAGTGAAAGTCGACGCCGGGAGAGAAGCCCTGATGCGGCAGCTGGCCAGAGTCTGCGCAACAGAGCTTCCCTCAGATGATCCCTGTCTCTCTTTTCTGAAGAGGAGGGGGATCGATCTGAGTACTGACGTAGGGTTGAGAATGCTAGCAGGAACCGCCCCCTTGTCGGGGAAACGATGGTACCTGTCTGCAGAGATTCGAGGGCGTTTTCTGGACTTCCTGATAGATACTGGTGCCAGCCACACCATTGTCTCTCGAGAACTCGCGAAAACGTTAGTGGTGCCGTCAGATAATCTCTACGAGGGAATAACGGCGTGCACTGCGTCTGGAGCCGAAATGCGGACCTATGGTCGATTGGTTCTACCTCTTAAGGTCGCATCGACCCACTATGTGTTTAGCCCAATAGTGGCCGATGTGGCTGACGATGGCATTCTGGGGCTCGACTTCGCGGCATTATACGGTATGATCCTGAACCCAAGGACGGGTCAATTGGTCATGACCGAGCCGGTAGAAGAGCACCATCAGTGTAAACTGAAGAGAGTGTCATCAATAGCCTCAGTAGCACAGACCACTAGGATACCTGCCAGACATCGGTGCGATGTCTTGGTAAAATCCGAAGGTCTGGAAAGAGACCGACAGGGCATAGTCGAACCCGACCTGAACACTCTGAGATGTTTTGGGTTGGTTGGTGAGGCTGCCCTTGTCAGCAATGTTCGTCGAACAGTGTTTCCCGTCTGTAATCCACTGAATCGAGACATTGTCCTGGAGAAAGGCCAGGTGGTCGGTACTATACAGTATGCTGACAGAAACGGTGAACTCTCGTCACCGGAGGTAGGATCCGTGATAATGCGTCTCGAGCAAGAAGCTGCAGACATCGAGACGGCAAAATCGCGAGCACCCACACGGGGGAGCTCCCTACCTGGCTGTTAGACATGTATGGCGACACCCACCTGACCCAGCCAGAGGAAAGACTGAAGCTGTCCGCCTTACTACGTAAGCATGTGGATGTCTTTAAATCCCCAGATGAGCCGTTAGGGCGCACCGATCGATGTCTGCATAACATCGACACGGGTGACGCACAACCTATCCGAGTCCCTTATAGAAGGATTCCGCTCAGCAAGAAGGCTGCGGCGGATGAACAACTTAAGGAGATGTTGGATACGGGGGTGGTTAGGCCAAGTACTAGTCCCTGGTCCAGTCCCGTCCAGATGGTGACGAAGAAGGATGGGACCATGAGATTCTGCGTCGATTATCGATGTCTGAACGGAGTGACTAAGAAAAATGCTTACACCCTCCCGCGCATCGACGAATCCTTGGATGCCCTAGGAGGAAACAAGTGGTTCAGTTGTCTCGATCTCCAATCTGGATATTGGCAGATCGGGATGAATCCCGACGATGTCGAGAAAACCGCTTTTTCCTACCAGAGGGGGCTCTACGAGTTCGATCGCATGGCGTTTGGTTTGTGTAACGCCCCCGCCACATTCGAGCGAATGATGGAGGAGATGTTGAGAGGTTTGCTAGGTAAAAGTTGCCTGGTTTACCTCGATGATATCATCGTCTTCGGCAAAACGACGGATGAAGCAATGGCGAATCTGGCAGAAGTCTTCAACAGGATTCGGGCGTGGGGACTGAAGTTGAAACCTAAAAAATGTCAACTTTTTAGGACTTCAGTCGAATACCTGGGCCGAATCGTGTCTGAACAGGGTATAGAAGCCAACCCGGGGAAAATTAGCGATGTAATGACTTGGGCTAGGCCCACTACAGTGAAGGAAATCCGATCCTTCATTGGTTTTTGTTCCTACTACCGAGAGTTCATCCCGGGGTTTGCAGAACTCGTCAGTCCTTTGCAGGACTTAGTGATCCAAAAACCTAAAGGTAGTAGAGGTCGTTACGAGGCATTCGCGTGGACGGAGAAAGCCGAACGTGCTTTTGTCGAGTTAAAACGAAGTTTCAGGGAGACACCTGTTCTTCGATTCCCCACACCCGACGGTCGTTTTATCTTGGACACTGATGCTAGCAACACAGCGATCGGGGCTGTTCTATCCCAGGTGCAGGATGGAATGGAGGTCCCGATCTCATTTGCCAGCAACACTCTAAGTAAAACACAACGAAACTACTGCACTACCAAAAGGGAACTGTTGGCAGTTGTCGTGTACACCAGGAAGTTTAGGCACTACCTTTATGGTGGTAACTTCACTATCCGCACTGATCATTCGTCTTTGAAATGGCTCCTAAATTTCAAAGAGGCTGAGGGAATGATGGGTAGGTGGCTGGCCCACCTTTCGGAGTTCGGTCTCGAAAACTCTAAGATCGAACATCGAAGTGGGGCCAAGCATCTGAACGCCGATGGCCTTAGTCGTATCCCTGTGCGGCTATGCCAGAGGTCGGATTGCACAGATTGCGGCAGTCATAATGCTGTTTTGGCAGCTGTAAGTGGTTTAGTAGACAGCCGGGTGGGTGTTGCATTTTGGTCTCTCGATGAACTCATTGATGCTCAGAAAGCGGACGCTGACATCAAACGAGTTGCTGAATGGCTAGTTAAGGGGGCTAAACCCACTAGGCCTGATGTATCGATCGAGAGCGCCGAGGTACGGAAATTAGTAGGGCAATGGCCTCTACTAACCTTCCGTGAAGGCTTGTTGTGTCGCTGGAAAGTCGAGGCGGGTCGAGCTAGGCGCACGATTCAAGTAGTTGTACCACGCCAACTGAGGGGTGAGGTACTCTCCTTTTGCCACGGACACCGAACAGCGGCACATTTTGGTCGTAAACGAACGCTCGAAAAGGTGAAAAGGAGATATTACTGGCCCGGGATGGGAAAGGACATAGGTCGTTGGGTTCGACACTGTCCTACCTGTTGCCTGGTAAAACCCGGCGAGGGCATGGGTAAGTCTCCTCTGCACCAAGAGTTGTTCGGGGTTAGATTCGGGAGGATAGCTATGGATATCATCTCGGGATTTGCACCCACGCCAAACAAGAATACTTGCATGTTAGTAATCCAAGATTACTTCACCAAGTATGTACGCGCTATTCCCCTACCAAATCACACGGCAGAGACCTGTGCAGAGGCCTTCGTGGACGAATGGGTTTTGACCTTTGGAGTCCCGTTGCTTCTGCATTCCGACCAAGGTCGAGAATTCGAATCTCGACTCTTCTCTGAGATGTGTGAATATTTAACGATTGTAAAACAGAGAACCAATCCATACAGACCACAGAGTGATGGTCAGGTGGAAAGGTTCAATAGAACGTTGATTCAGAGTCTGACTATGTTGGTAGACAAACATATGGACGACTGGGATGAACAGGCTAAATATGTGGTGTCCGCATATAACAGCTCTGAGCACAGTTCTACTGGATGCAGTCCAAATATGATGGTATTCGGGGAAGAAATTCTCATGCCAGCGGATGTGATTTTCGGCTCAATCGAGAACCCACTCGAAGTCCCTTGTTCCGTCACCTTCGTGGAACAACTTCGTGACCGATTGAGGGAGAGTTATAGCATGGTAAGGGAAAACTTAGGTAAATCTGCGGAACGCCAGAAGGTCGGGTATGACTATGGGCTAAAGCAGAGAAGATACTCAGTTGGTGAACAGGTGGTGAGGTACCACACCCCCCAGGCAGCTATGAAGCTTGCCCCCAACTGGGATGGGCCGTTCGTTGTAGATTCTGTCCTCTCTGAGTCGACATTATTACTTCGATCATCCCGCGGACGGTTGCAAAAGAGCAATGTTGATAGAGTGCGCCGGTGGTTGGGCGTAGAACTATCACAAACTGTCAAGTTGTTGCAACCACAACTTGATGATGATTCACCTTCTCGTAGGGCTACGAAAAGGGCTAAGTCTGTTTCTGGACAGGTCGAAATAGAGGTCGAAAGGTCGCGGCCGGAAGTCCAGTCTAAAGAACAAACTAAGCAGGGTCATCGAAAACGACAGCAAAAAGCTCGAAAACTGAGCGAGGTGGAGGTGTTGGATGCCAGTAAACCATCAAAGGGGCGCCGTGGTCGACCGGCCCGTCGAGATAAGTCGAAAACATCTAAACAGCCTTTGAAGGGATGTCGGAAGCCCGACCCCCCCTCGAAGGTGCGAACGACTGAACAAACTTCACATCGAAACGTTTCGATTGAAGTGAAAGATCAGTCACTCCAGTCCGGACCTATGACTCGAGCGAGGCTTAAGTGCCAAGGCTCATCAAAGGAACGGTCAGCGAGTGTCGAGGATAAAAGGAAACCCAGAGCAAACACTCTGGCTCCTGCATCCACACCGTCACAAGTGATGGGAGGCAGACGCCGACGGAAACGGGTTAATAGCCCGGTCGGCCCGGCCACATCAAAGGACGGCGGGCTAGGAGGGGGTGATAGTAACCCGCCCCGAGGCTCAACACTCGTTCCTGTAGTAAAGGTTAAAATCAGGAAAAGCCCTAGATTAAACCCTACTCAGTAATCGATGTTTCGCACAATACTAAGCAGCAGCTTTACTAACCTGTGTTTTTAATGAGACTTTAAAATAGCGGGTGCCGTTCTTGAGTAAATCTGTCTGTGAACGTGAAGCCGACGGTGAATAAAAAATTACACAACGAGAAGTCGTACGATTGCCTCTTAGTTTGAGACAAACTGACACTGGAAACATGGAAATTTGGAGCCTCTGATTTTATTGACTGTGAGGACGGGTTCCCAGCATAGGCTGGTGGATACTGCCCGAAGGGTAGATCCATATTGGAACCATTTTTTTAATCCCGGTAGTCTGATGAAGGAGGGGGTGCCCAGATTAATCCATGTTAATAGTGTTGGAACCCATAGACCGCATAGGAAATAACGGCATATGCAAACATTGCGACTGGAGAAGCAGAGCGTGACGGTGAGGGGAGAGTGAGTCGTTCTATTTTTTGAGCAATACCTTATTTGGTCATGGCGTGATGCGCGGTGGACCAATAGGGTTCGCCCTCCTCGGTCACGTAGCCCCTTCCTCCAATCAGAGACGTGCGCCACAGGGATAAAAGGCCGCGTCGCCCACCACGGAGGTCACATCTGCGCCCTTCTCGTGAGAGTCGGACGCAGATAAGCTGGACTAAGCCTAGCTTATTCCAGCTGGTACGCCCCGTCTGGGGACTTCCTACCTGAGTGTAGGAGGTCTCCCCTGCCTAGTGTCGAGGGGCACGACCTGTGTGAGCGCAGGTTCGTGTTCACTCGAGACTCCAATCTTCGGTCCCTCGAGCCGCCTGAGTGCGGTTCGAGGTACATCGAAGACACCTTCGAGGCTTTGACCCGCCAGAGTGCGGATCGAAAAACCTCGAAGATCCTCTTCGACGTCTCGTCCCGTCTGAGAACGGTTCGAGACCCGGAGTCTTCTCTCCCTGGTGGAACCCGGCAGTTCAGGAAGAACCATGGGGTCCTCGTCCGACGAGCAGTCAGGGTACAGCTCTTCGGCGAGCCACAAGTCGCAGAAGAAGAAGAAGAAGAAGAAGTCCAAGAGGACCAGACCCGAGCAAGAGCTCGAGTCTACCTCGGCTAAGAGTGCAGCCCTTCTGAAGCAGATCGAGGATGCACAGAAAGCCTTGGCTGAGTCCCAGGAGCGGGAGAAGGAGCTCCGCCGGAAGGCGAAGGAGGCAGCTAAGCAGCAGAAGCGCGACTTGAAGGTCGCAGCTGCTGCCGCCTCGAGAGACTCTTCTCCCGATGAGATGGAGGTCGACGAGCCGTCGACGCCTGCTCCATCGAAAAGTGCTACCCCTTCAGGTTCTAAAGGCAAGAAGCCGACTGAATCGAAGGCATCCAAGGGTACCTTGAAGGATTTCAAGATCCCTAGAGTGCCCAAGAAGGAAAGTAGCAAGAAGGAGTCCGCAGCCAAGAAGGCTCCAGCCCGGGAGAGGAGTAGCGAGTCTACTGCTCCACCGGAACCTGGAACCGAGCCGTCGGAGGTCGATGCCGGTGCCGTGGAGAGCACCGTATCCTCACCCCCAGACACGGCCAGGGCTGTCGACGAGTGGAAGCAACTGTCAGCGATCACTGCCAAACGACGTGCTGAGTACGTCGATGACAGGCCACTGACAAAGCTTCAGGACTACCGCAAGAATGGTCAAGTGGTACTCCCAAGTCTCGTCGGAAAGGACGGTAGTGACGACGAAGAATGGTATTCGGACGACAGTCATGCCATTGACTGGTATGTCTCGATGATCTAGAATGTAACGAATGCCTCAGACTCGTCGGGGGTGTCGCTGCCCGAGCGACAGCGGATTGGGTTCGCATGGCGCATCTTCAATCCAGGGCAGCAGTGTGCTTTCGAGAACTGCACACGTAAGGGGTTTCCCCCTCGCGTATACGCGACTGACGGCAGGTATGCTCGACACTTGGTTGAAGAGCATCGAGCCATCCGTCCGCAGTTCGGTTGTGTTAAGGTGGAAAAGACCATTCCATGTTATCAGGACCCTGATGACCTGACCTCTCCTCCTTTCGTGACCTCACGAAGGGGCTTGATGGCGCGTCATCTCAAGTCGTACAAGCAGCCCCATAAGTACAACGCCGAGGGCGCTATCCAGCTAGTGGAGACACTGGTTGGAAAGTGCGAACGGAATGAGAAGACAGGCGCGCCGACTAGACACTGGATGCGGATGGCCCCCGCACCCCCGTCTACGAAGCGCCTGTATATCAGACCGGAGCTGATGCCCGCTTTCTACGGTGCCTACCCCGAGTTCAGGGTAGAGCAACGGAAGAAGCGGGAGGCCAGTCGTCCTCGGGACCCAGGACCTACAGCCTCTACGAGTGGGAACAAGAGGCCCCACTCTACAGAAGCTGGAAAGTCTGCCGGTTCGACTGAACCTAAGAAGCCTAAGCCGCAGGCTGCTCCCTCGAAGCCCGAAAAGGCATCGAAAGCCGCCCCGGCCCCGGCTCCTAAAAAGTCGAAGACTGCTTCGACCGGTTCAGCCAAACCAAGCACCAGTGGTGCTAAAACTGGAGGCAAGACGGTGGAAACCCGGAGTGGTCGTGATCGACAACCCAAGGTGACCACCAACTCGTCTCCTGTCAAGCCCCCTACAGCGGCAGAGGGCAGCACCCCAGCTGCCACGCCGCGTGTCCACGTAGGAGGCGCGACATTGACCTCGGCAGCAGGAGCTAGCTTCTCCAACGTCGTGACAGGCGCCGACACCCCGACAGCAACCTTGCGTTGGGAATTGGCACAGCCTGCATACGGCGATGGCGTCGAATGTGGGGTCCCGAAGACGTTCGTGGAACGTTGTAAGGGACTTCTACAGATGACAGGCAGCCCTGCTATCGACAAGTTCGGTGAGGCATTCCGTGAGGAAGCGAGTGCCTACTTGTTCGGCCTGTTTGATAGAACAAACATGGCCATCCGTAACGAGCTCCTTCCGGCTCTTAGGAATGAGGCGCGCCAGACCGTTCAGATGGAGATGGACTCTCGTCTGACCGACGTCCGAACGCGTCTCAATAACTTTGAGGCACAGGCCCAATATGATATTACCAAGAGGGACAGTATCATAGAAGGCTGGGAGGAAATCGACCGCGAATTCTTTAGAGTCTTCGGGGTCCAACTCTCGGAATGGATGAGGGACAAACACCATGGCGTCCGAACCCTGAAGCCCGTTCGAACCGAGCCCTCTCGCGAAGCGCAGAGGTACCTCGTCGAGGGTGGAGAGATTCCTGACGTCAGGACGCTGGCGGCTCAGACGAATCCTTTGAGAGAGTTGTCTCCAAAGATTGACAGTCTGAGCTCGGCTATGACGATGTTGGGCCGAGAGCAGGTGGTGCAGGACAAGCCTGACACCCCGGGTAGGTCTCTCGGTGCCTCCGTCTACCCGCCAGCAGCCCCGTCTTCCTCCTCGGTTCCCTTGATAACCCTCTCGGGAACCACCGAGCCTACGCCGCCACCAGTCCAGAGGATGGTGTCACCGAGGATCCATCCGGATCTTCAGGGCATCACTCCCCTGGCCCCGGCGAACGTAGCCGTCTGTCCGGACCCGTCGGCTTCCGCCCAAGCAGTAGAACCTGCCGAGGTGGAACAGTCGATGGATATAGACGGGGACGTCGATGTCGTCGATCATTCTCCAAAGCCTCCCCCTGACCAGGGAGACAAGGACGACCGTGAAGGTCAGGAGAGCGACGACGACGACGGAAGCGACTCAGCAGACTCGGCCGTTCTCCACTCAGATGCTGAGGGGGACTCCCGGGGTGCACCCGAGACCTCTAACGAGGCTTGGAGTACGACAATGGACCGCGAGGCCCCATTGCCGGAGTCGCCGACGTTTTCGGGCCAGCTAGCCGCCAGCGCTCCACATGGAGAGGAGCGCACTGACGGAGAGCAGGCCGAAATCGACGCCGCTACAGGGTCCATCTCGGAGGATCAGTAGTATGAAACTACTGCTCCTCCTCGTCAGTCTGGATCGCTGACATTGAACAGAGTCTCGATGTCAGCACGGAACCCCCGGGAACTCGTTCCCGGACGACGGTGTACCCTCCACGAGTGGGGGTACCTTTCCTGTCCCCGGACCTCCCTGCGAAGCTGTGTGGATCCGACGCCACCCTGGTCTTAGGGCCCGGTGGTGCCACACATCCTCGGCCTCACGGTCGAAGGACCATCATAGTAGTATGGTACGCTATCGATGGGCTTCCTACGCTGGAAGGAGCTTCTCAACGAGACAGGGAGGAAACGACACGACCCCGGTTGCCATACCCGGTCGTGCCTCCCTCGGATCGACCAGGAGCAGGTCGTGAAGCAGTGTTTCGACACTGGTCTCCTACGTTGGATGGAGCAACGCCTTATAATTTAACTGTGATAATAATTTTTTTTCTACAGTACAGTAGAAACTATATTTCTATATATTCCTCTACTGTTTCTGTCGACTATGTCGACGGATCCAGTAGTTCATATTATTATCTAATTGTTTAGACTGATCCGGGATCTCTGAATTTTCAGAGACCTCGTTTCAGTCTAGTGGGGGGTGGTGTGGTGGTCCCGCGTCATCTTCGAGGTACCTTCGTGGTCCTCGTGGGCGACGTCGAGAGCACCTCTATTACCCGACGCCTGGGGGCGCTGGAGTCCAGCGCCACGTCACCACTTGGTCACGTGGCCCTCGACTCCGGTGTATATAAGGCCGTTGTACGGCCTTCCTCAGGGTCAGTCCAGCCCCGACTGACCATTGTGAGCAATGGTTGGCGGCTGCCCGGCTACCATATTCTAATACTCCTCTGTGCTCCTGCACAGAGGGGGTTCATGTGGAATATTAACTCTAGACACTAGAAGGCCTAGTGTCGAACCTGCAATAGAGTTCAAAACTCTGCCACCTGTAACTGTGATCGAGAACGGCTGATGCCTATGTGTTATTAGACAATAAAGTTTTAACTGGAACCTGAATAGTTGTTCTTCGTTGTTTATCGAAAGATTCGATATAACATCGAGGGGTAGAACGCTACAGCTTGAATCATGCAAAAAGCCCAAATGGGAACCAAACAAAAATAAAAAACCAGACTCTTAAGGTGTGACCTAATTAACTGGATCTAGGTCATCTATTTCTATTTTCCTTTGTTAAACCTTTAGAATAACTAGTCGCTAAGACATAAAAGACGACATACTTTAACATCACTAAATTACACATTTTCTTTTGTAATTTATAATACTTTTCGGAAGTTTTTTTGTACTATATTCTTAAATAAGAATTCACAACATGTTTTCGAACTGCTCAAATTATGGGGAAAAAACATGGTACATCTTGTGAAGTATTAACATTAAGTATACGCGAAAACATATAAGGCCCTGCACTAACACTGTACATGTGGATTCCCCCTCTTAGAATCACCCCCCCCCCACCCACCCACAATTTTCCTCCTTTACATTTCTCACCCTGCCCCCCCCCCGGAAATTCCTTGTCACACCTATGTATAGTTACTGTCGGGAAAAGGGTGTACATCTATTTGATTGTTTAATAAGGATTCAAACCAACACCCATTCGCTCTAATCGTAATCCTTATCCTATCCGTCAATGTCGCAGCAGTAAGTGGAGAATAAATCGAAATGAATCAAATACATTACAAAAATAAAGAAAATATCCTAAGGCAATATATATAGGCTTAGCAGGGAGTAGAATAAGGTTGATTTAACATTAATTTGACATCATGTTATTGCAAAATGGATCACCATAGTAGTGAAAAGAACATGTGTCACATCACCTTTGTGAATTACCAAAAAGCTAATATTAATTTTGATTTTAAATGAACAGGAGACTCCATGGAACGAGTTACTATGCTATTTCGCAGGTAGAATTTGAATTTCAAATTATTCTCCGGCTATTTTTCACATAGGAAAGGCAGTGTCTGTAGATTTGATTTTCCCTCAAAGCACCACCTTGCTTATGCAAACATATGCAGACACCCTTATTGAAACATTTAGAGTTTGTATAAGCCGGTCCTGTGCTGTCATCATGTATGACTAAATATGCTGCCCCTCTAACGTATGAGATACATGATCCCACTGCAAAAGCTGACTTATCTGCCATTGGAGCATAGATAATTGAGGGGAAATGCATCAAATACAATCGAAAAAGAAATAAAGAAAATCAGATGGCAATATATTTATAAGAGTAAGATAAGGTTGATTCAACATTAATTTGACATAATTTAAAAGAATATTTTCATGAAAGTTCTCATGTTAGATCGTTTCTTAACATTAATTCTATGTTGGTTTGAGTCCACAAAATGCAGTTAAGCTGAACCCTATTTAAACTCGGAAATGACATTAATTATAACCTCGTTTTGTTACCTGAGTATATTTTGAAATAACCCCCAGAGTCAGTGAGTGAGTTCAGAATTTGGCAAGCCGGTTTTTGGAAAATGGACTGAAGTAAACCAACTTGGAAATTCTCTCAGGAAATGTAAATAATGACCAAGGTGTAGACTGATTGACCCACGATTTAATTACCATGAAGTGCAGGACAAACAATTGGAGGGGCATGTATTTACTGTGACACTCGGTTCTAGCAACACATTCATCCATGCAGGTTTCCCATATATTCCCCTCGAATATTAAATTTTACAGATACCAATAAACAATCCAATACAATGAGTGTAAAGGTCTAGCATGGTAACCATGATAGATTTCCCAGCAAATTGATAGGATCAGCTAAAAAACTGAATAGACACAGGGACTAACTTAAGCACTGGATTGGACTAAAATTAAAACTAGTTCACTGCATTTTACCTCAGCAGTGCTGATTTCTATAGGTATCGAAGCGTTGCTCGAATTGTGGGAATTCCATCAGTTCAAATCCCACAAAACATGCTATTGCAGAGTTGAGCAGAACCAAATTTTGAGACAATTCTTCATTCGAAATTCTTCATTCGATTTTGTCCAAATGAAACCTGTGACTCTAGGAATATAGTATAATTGACTTAAATGATTTTACACTATATTCTTCCCATTTGCAACCCAAGTCCCACTCTGCAAATATTAAAGCTGTGTATTCTCAGCAATCTTATCTATTCGGAGTAGACTGCAAAAGGCTGCTGATATAATGATGGGCCATTTTCGTCCCCAAAGTTGATGTATAAGTATTCCGTATCAATTTGAATAAATAATGTCAAGATTGCAGAAATCTAAATCGTACTGATCTAGAAAACAGGGCTTTGCTATTTGCATTGGTGTGTAAGGACTCCCAGTTCTCATACATCAATGCAATGGCTGTGCCTAAAGCCTTTGCAGAGGCCATACGCATAGTAGGCCTGGAACCTACGGGGAAGCGGCCTTAAGATTTCAGGTTGGAAACTGTGGTTGGGACGCCTTGTGATTTAGGAATGAAAGTAAAATGACAATTTTCTTGGCACAGATGACATTGTGGGATTCCACCTGTATAATGTATAGAATTGATACCAGGACTTATTTAACATCTCGATAATGAAAAACCCCCTCAATTTGTATAGCCTACCTCAAAAACACAAATGCCTATCAATGTGAGATAATGGCTAATACCTGTAAATGTATCTATATATGTTATACTCTGATAATGCACAATAAGGCATTGTGAGAGTTATAACAGATTACCTACCATGATGGTTCAGGGACAGGAAGGGTACTTACCTGGTATAGGTCGGGCACAGAATAGATAGTGTGGGGTTGTCGTGTGAGGCTTTCCCTCGCTTGCCAATGCTGTTGTCGCCTTCCACCCATCATGCACTATGCGGCGCAGTGTGTAAGAAAATACTAACACTGTATAGAATTATATTGAATTCACCCGAAATATTACACCCTTTTGAACATTAGGAATAGATAAACAAATTTGCTATGGAGGCTATTTAGAGTTGTACTAACTACACAATATTAGGCCACTATGTGAAGATTAAAAAAAAATGCAAAGTAGAGTTTGGGGTGTACTTTTACCAGATATTTTGATATAATTGCAAATGCTACCAAAACCTGTGTAGCTTCTATATGTCGAAACTGACTGCGACTTGACTCTTTAATTTTCACAATCTCTTCATTATAGGGAAAGGTATATAAGGTCTCTAGTGTTCAAAGTCCTAATGTGTCTATATGATATATTGTATTTGGTGACTGATTATAATAACTACATATGTAGTGCTTTCTTTAGCCAATAAACAGTGTTAAAACTTCAAACTAAATCACAAAGCTGTTGGGGCCTAGGACGCCAAATGGGATTCAACCTTGTCGCCAGTTGTGCATATGACACTTGTTGTTGCATAGCCTTGTCATTTCTGTGTCAAAAGGAGAAAGTGCCTATTGGCCATGGCGTCCAGCACTACCTGTGTAAGTTGTAAATTATAAATCACTCAGTTGTGTACAGAAAGACTGCTTATGTAAGGTCATACTTAATACTATTCACTTGATTACTTAATCAATAAACCAGCTTGATCTCTTGTCGGGCAGGATATTGGGACAGGAGGTGTCATATCCATGTAGGTGTTGGGAACCTATGCAAATTTTGTTTCGTCATTTCTTCTTTATGTTACCATGGGAGGATAGGAATACTAGGAAAGATGCAAGGTAGATCTAAAGGTTTACAGACATCTATAGGCTAACTTATAATGGCGTACTACCGACCTACACGGTTAACACGATAGCTCCCTCTGGCACTCCGGAAGCGGAAACTTATGATACAGACTTATGAGCAGAAACTGTGTTCATATCTGGATATTATAATTATGATTTTTCTAAGCGCATTCATTGATCTGATACTTGTACAGGAAGAGAGTACGGAGAACTCTGGCAAAGCAGTGAGGCTCTCCGAAATAGCCAATGCTCTTGGGCTTAAAAGAACTGGGCTATCATGTTGTTACTAAGGGCATCCACTAAATTTTATTGTCAATTTAAAACAGCAAATTTCTTGGCTAAAAATGCAGAGTTTGAGCCAGCGTATTTATATACTTTTGCAAAATTATTTTGACCTGAAATGAGAATGTGCCATAGAGCTGATAACAAAATGTTTTGTCCCATTCTTTTTTTATCAGATGCATCGTTGCCTGGTTTCCCATCAGCAAATCCATTTGCTCTTTTGATAAACCCCACATATGATATCTGTATGATGGATATCCTATGTTATGGCTACACCATATAATGGTTCCCTCTCATATACTCTTTATTCTATATTGTATATTCTGGGCTGTTGATAATATGAATTATGTATTAGTTGTTTTAATAGGGTCCTAATCATTTGGAAAGGTGAAATATGGACCGTTAATAAGTGGTGGCGATAATTATATAGAGATTACTATATAGTGGGATTTTTAATGAATATAATGTATGTATTATGCTGACAATCAGAAAGGTATTACCATAATCGGTGTCGGTTTCACTCCTACCCGTCGTCATATCTGTATGACTGCATGCTGACCTTGACTCAGTTTATGCATCTAAAAGGAGCGATGTTAGTTTGTTCTTCAGGGAGCAATGTTACCACTAAAAATACCAACAATTATGCCATACCTTGCAGTGGTAAGCCTGCAAGCTGCGAGAAAAAGGGGAGGTGTTAATGTTCAGCTATAGCAGGGGGCTGGGCTAGCATCGCAACATTGACCTCTACACTGCAAAATGTTTAGGTCTAAACACGTTTAAATCCTAAACATATAGGTCAGTTAGGTGTCTCATCGACTACACATTTAGGAAATGAACACTTTTATTCTAATTACATAAACGTTTACGCTAAACATGTTTAGATGTTTAGAGTTGAAACAGTTGAATAATAGGTGTTTAGATTTAAACATCAATATGTTTAGATACTTGGATGTTGAATCCACACCAGGTAGCAGCACTACCTTTGAATGGACTATCTGCACATAGTTATAATCAATTGTTGTGACAAATGTCCCCAAATCCCATGTTTATCATGGTTTCATTTTATAGAATGTCATGTGAATAGAAAGGGCAATAGAAAATTGACTAGATTCACCTTATGCCACCATCATTAGCATTAAATAATCAATAAGCCCCATGCCTGACACCTATTTGATGTTATTCTGGAATAGATAAGGCACTGTCCTTCCTGCCAAGCTGTTGTACTTTCTCAAGTCTCTCATTCTAATGCAGTGTGTAATACATGTACATGTATATAGCTGTGGCTGACATCTTTGGAGACTTTGACAAGTAAAGACCTGCTGATCCCCCCCCCAGTAAATGAGAAAACAAACAAAATATATCTCTTTTTTTAATGCATACATGTCTGCAAAGCTTAACCCTCCATCAAATCATTTAATCATCTAAACACAAAAATTCATAGATATCTAAACACAAAGTTTTAACCTAAACACCTACATTTCTAAACACTTGAGCTAAGCACATTGTTTGGCTAAACATGTTTAGGAAGTTAATGTGATTACAAAAACGTTGCAAGAATATGTTTAGAATTGTGTTTAGGATCTAAACACCACTGCAAAAATGGTAGCAAGGGTACATTTGGCCAATGTCGGCTTATACTGGGCCATGCCAGCTTATATTAGGTCAAGTAGGGACAAACAAGGCCCAATGCTCCATTGCTGATTGGGATAGAGAGTGCTTTTCAACATTGGGCCTACTGTTGATGTCCAAATGGACCAGTGATAAAAGATCTGCTGCCCTCTCCTAACCTTGCTGATTAGCAGTGCAGCCAACCTTCTCTCTTTAGATGGATTTTCCATCAAACATGGGAAGTGGAGCAAAATCCTGTCTTTGACCTTTGAACGCTTATAATCGTGGATTATATAGATCCAATGTACTTCAGCAAAATTGTGTGGAGCTCGAGAATAGTGAATGAGGCTGATGTTGAGGCTCCCAAAATCTGCTAGCAGCAATAGTGGAACACAATGCAACAAGGCCACCTCGTGGGAAACTATAGAACCGTCAATACAATGTGTACCTTTCTTGCAATGAGCCACTGTGTGACTTTCTGCAGAACTAGATGGCATTCCCTCAAATGAGTACAATAGGAGCCATGATTGTTAAATTGTCCCACAAATTTGAGAATGGCCCATTAAATGGTCAGAATGGGGGATAAATACACATCCTCGACCGACGGATTTTAGCTCCACCTGCTTGAAAATGAGATCATAATTATGCTTGTTATCACCGTATTGTATGTTACATCCACATACAATGCACACCTTTCTGTGTCTGATGAATTCCCAAGTTTTGTGAATGGATGAGTATAAATCGATGCATTCTGGTTGTCTTGACAATCTAGGCTATTCTACTCTTTACGAACTTAGCAATGTAAGTATTGAATCTACTCATTCGTCTTCTGAATGCATTGTTGGTCATGCATGTAATGGAGAGTTCATAATCTGGTTAGTGGTACACACTGAAGCAACAATATATTTTGTAATCGAAAAGAAAAAATCATGCAATTACTGGTAGTTGGAATCCCTCTGTCATCCAGGGGCTCATTTCTGAAGGAATGTATCTACTTTAGTTCCCCTCACTATCACACGATGTCAGCACTGCTTCACCTAGCTTTGCTGCTCCTGTGGATAACAGGGAAGAGCAAGTACATCTATGAGGACTCACGTTCAGTGCCTGGTGTAATGCATTATAATACGATAATTCAGATTACCATATCAACTTCCCAGACAATGTTGTTGGGTTCCGATAGGATGGGTTTCTTCATTTCCATTCATTCAGACTTGATGCAACACTTTGCAGAACGCATAATTATTTGATGTAAATGCATCATTTGATAAACCTCTACGTGTGACGTTATTGCAGAATTATAGGACTAATCAGGCATGTTCAGATGGAGAAGCAAACCGTAAGAATAATAGTCCAATAGTCTCCCACTAGATAGCAGGTCTGCGATTTACTCCAACTCAAAGATTAGATACAGGTCTGGCCTTTTGAATATATATCCAGAAATGTAATATCAAGAATGTATCAGGCGCGAAAAGAAATATTTATTGGGTGTGGCCTTTATATTTAATGATTGTCACATACAATTGTGTTGCACTATTGTAGGAACCAAATTAAGAAAGATGCATTGTTATATAGTTTCATATTAAATGGCTTAAATGGATGTGTCCTCTGATGTCTGCAATTGCCCAATATCTCAGAAAAGGTGTAACAAAATATACAACTAAAACTGGAGGTTAATTCAGAACATCCTACCATCCGTGCCCCAGCAATGGTAGGAATTTCTAGCCCTATTGATTTATCTCATGGTAAGATGTGACTGGCATGCATTGACACAGGCAGTGCTATCAATTTTACTAGTGGTAGGCTGAGCCCTGTGTACACTATCACAAGCAGAACACAATGTGCACAGTGGCAAGAGGGCCAAAATAAACAAAACAAAAGGGCATAAACAGTCATTATCCTATAAGCTATTTATAGTGTGTACTGGCTGCCTCTGAGGGAGGGAGAATGGAATCAATTGATAGGGCATGTAATGCATGAGTGGCTTTTGAGCAGAGGAGTGATAATAATACATACAGCTAGTACTGTCACAATCCACTACCACTCCACTATTTTCCTGCCGCAACCCTTGATGGTAGGCTTAGAAAATCAATAGTGAATAATCAATCAGGACATGCTGTGCCTGACAGGACTTGCCAACAGGGACTAATCATAGAAAGTGTTGAATTAACTTCCATGATAATGTTGCTATGAACTCTCATCAAAGTTTTGGAATATCAGGTCTGGGTCTACATGTAGGCAGGAACTCCTCAAGCTGCAATAACTGTTGGAATACCCTATTCTAATATCTATCTATGCATGATGACACAGACAACAACTGCGAGAGTTTTAGGTCTCTATGTAAAGATTATGGGTGGAAGATACTAATTCATGAAGTCACCAGGTTCCAGCAAAGCTGAAATAACCTACCGGTGTGGAAAACTGCTACGGCACCAAATCACACATCACAGCAGCCTGTGATTTGGGGGTGGTGTGTGATTTGGCATCACTGCCAAAATAACCATTTCAAAGATGATTTTGACGAATCTGATTTATATTCTAATGGATATAAATCATGGTAATTCTTGAAACAAATAGTCTAAGTTGTACCTTTTCAAGTTTTACCCTTAGAGTTAGTTTATAACAGAGAAAAGTTGATTTTCCCTCTAGATTATATCCCAAATTCATCACAACCCATTTTGTATCTAATTTGCTATTCCTTTATGCATTTTGCTAAATGATGTAATGTGTATCAATGATTGGAGCAACATCCCAGTAAGCTAATCACAAAAAAACCAAAGTGATCTAATCAGTCATTAATGATAAAACCCATTTTACAATACACACTTGACAATATGAGACAATGCAGCATAGCAGGATTTCCTACTGGTGCCTTTTCTTGCACTGGCAGCTTTTTTTGCACTGACACGGAAAATCACATCACCACCTTGGGAGAGTGGTGTGTAAAACGACAACAGTGTGTAATTTCCTACCGGGGTGTAATTAAGGTAGTTGCTCAGACCTGGTCACTAGGCATTTCAGTGGCACTTGTATCGACAATATTGTGACAAATTGTTTGAATGTCACTGACTCAAGTACAGTAGTGGCTATGGTATCTGATCATATTCCTGTGTATGCATGCAGGGGACCTGGTTTTTGAAAGAGAGGGTTGGCTTAGATTATATAGTGTAAGCAAGACTGACGGAGATAAGCAGGCTATTAAGGATTGTAGAAGAAAGATTAGGAAGAAAACCAAAGCCAATCAGGTAGGTGGAGTCATACAAGAGTAACATGAGTGTGCAGGAAACCACAAAATATTCTGGAAACATACAAATGATTTATTCAAGAATAGTGACTCTATTGTATATCCTGAAATGAAGCAGTATGCTTGGTTTGAGTAGGTCAAATCTTTCTTTGGTTCAAGAGTTATTTAGAAAATAGAAAGCAAAGGACGAGTTGTAGAAATGCAATCTCAGAACAACAAGCTATTAAATATAGTGTCCCACAAGTGTTGGTTTTAGGGCCCGTGCTATTTGTATTATAATTATATCAATGATGTAATTAATTCCATCCGAAATTGCAGATTAAAATTATATGCTGATGATACAGTGATTTATTATGCCACCAAGGATGTTAATGAGATTGACAGAGTGTTGAAAGCAGACGTGGAATTGTTCAAACAATTGGTTTTTTCAAAAAGATTAACCGTTGATCTTTGTAATGCACACAAGTTGAAAAGATGTTATGATACTACAGTTGACTTCTACGGCACTATGATAAAAACTGTCGAAAAAGGATTTAAAACTCTTCAAAGACTCCAGAATCGAGCACTGAGAATATGTTTCAAATGTAATATTAGAAAGTACAGTGTAGATGAGTTACATAAAACATGTAAAGTGGCCATGCTACAGAATAGATTTGACATGTTATTGCATAACACAAGATCTCAGGATAGAATATGTTTAAGCTGGCGAGAGTGATTAGCAAGCATTATAAGAGATCTCCATGGTACAGGGGGTGGATCTCTGGAATCTCTTGCAGAAGGTCAAATTTAAACAAGAAGTTTGCAAGATTGCACATCTAAGATTGGGTTTGAAATTACCGTAATCTCCTGCGTATAAGGCGCACCCCACATATAAGGCGCACCTAGAGTTTTACAATATGGTCAAAAAAATCAAAAACATCATAGCTTCTCTTCTACTGAATGGATTCTCAAATTTCAAAAAGCTATGTATTGCTTGGACCCCCGGGACCCCACTGAACCATATGGGAGTGTAACATATCAAAAGAAAGGTCTTGGTGTCCCCCTTGTGGATCCAGGTAGAACTAAAACCCCGCGTATAAGACGCACCTTAAAGGGTAGTTTACAATTGATCTTTTATCTAAACTGAGTATGTTACTTTATGCATCCATGGAAAACAATTGATTCCTTTATCTATCTGAAGATGGTGCAGCTACTACCCCTCTTCATAAAAATGGTGCTTTATATACATGTGTATCATATCCTCTGAGTTTGCTTGCCTTGAATACTTGCTCCTGAATTTCTGTGTATTCTCCTCATTGACTTGTACTCTGTGTTGTATTTTCTACTGATATTGCAGCCTCCACAATCCAGGCCCATACTTAGGGCCTGGACCGGTCTTTACTTGTGACTTTTGATGCTATAAAATGGGCAGCCTTGGATGCCCATTTTCAGCAGAGGGAGGCAAAGGGCCAAGTGAGGGTTCTTGGGTTCTTGGGCACCCCCTCAGCAATAAACAACTCCCATGTACAGTGCTTAATAGAGGGAAGTTATTTGGCCAAAATGAGAAACAAAATCATACAAGGGAATGTCAAACAATTACATCACTGCTAAGGGGTGTTCCATAAGAAAAGTCATATTTAAGACAGGTGATAAAGTTCAAGACAACATATTTACAACTGCTCAACAGGAAATATTTAAGAAATCTTCAAAAATTCTGATATCTGAAAAATGGATTCTAAAGAAATAAGAAAAGGCAAAAATCTAGAAAATTTTAAATTTATACCTAGGGTTCAGGGTGCAGATAAATTTTGCTCATGAACCACAAAAAAATGCCATCATAAGTCCTTATTATAACCTCTAGACTTGGGGTGAAAACTTGTGGTAAACCCTTTTTATGAAACACACAGCTTTTACACTGTTTTAAGACAATGGATGCTACTTAAGACCAGTTGCCTTACCACAAGTTATGATAACTTATTTACCATAAGTCTTTATGAAACACACTCACTTTAAGATATCCTAAACTTCTCTTATGAAACACCCATCTAAGGGGGTGGGGGGCTCTTTTGGTACCAGTGACAAACAGTGACATTTGGGTGGGGGGTCCTAAAACTGCCAAAAAAACAGCGACATATTTGTTGAATGTCTCCTAAGATTTTAGTCTATATACTACTAAACGAATATATAGCCTACTAAAAGTCTGATCTATGCATAGGCCTTGTGTATGCGTCACCTACAAGGTTATGCATGAGATATACTCCATGGGGTCAGAAGGCAATATCATATATAGGAGCCAAGGGCAATATGTGCTACTACTTCCTGCAGGTGTCTTAGCAAAGTCATATAGGCCCTAGGTATCAGAGTGACATAATGAATTGCCTTTGGTGGAGCACAGTGCAGCCCCTTTCATTTGGCTCTTGGAGTATTGTGCACTCAGCTGTGACCACCCCCTTACTGCAATGCACAGGTAGTTAGCAGGATGGCAGCAGTGGGGGCATGGTGATCAAAAGTACAGGGCCAGCCCAGGCAGTATATTCAAATACTGCCTGGGGGTCAGAGGCTGCTGATATTGTTGCTTTGAAAATAATAAACCTGGTCTGTTTGATAGCATTATTTAAAAGAACACTAGTGCCTTCGGCACTACGGGGGCATGCCCCTTTCCCATAGTCCCCCCCCCTACCAAAGGAGGGCACACCATAACCCTAAAGGGGTGCGTGCCCCTTTCCCATAGCCCCCCTACCATAGGAGAGCACACCAAACCCCCCCCCCCTCCCCATGCTCCATTCTAGGTCGAGCCAGGCTGCTGATAGCGTGGGAAAGTGAGGTGACGTACATTTGTGGGTAGCGACCGTCTGCCTTACATTGCCATAGCAACACTGCCTTTCCTGCAGGTGATTCGGAGGTAGCCAATGGAAAGTTTAGCTCTACATACATTGGATATTTCAAGTGCATATGACATGAGAAATGTGCGGGGAAAAATGGCAGATTTTGAAAACCTTTCTCTGTGTTGTTGCTATGCACACTCAAGAGTACAGTTCAAAAGTGGATAAAAGTTAGATTTCTCTATGCAAAGAATGGGGCTGGGAATAGAGTATGGTACACTCAAAATGTAAATTTTAGTACATTCAAGAAGAAAAATCGAGTAAACTTTGAAAAAAGTACATACTTTCACCTAGCCTCTTTTGGTTTATCTGTTCCTAGCAAGCACTCAACGTTATTTTAATGGAGTGGGTACCAGCGACGAACTAATCCCTTTTTATATATAGGGTAATAACAGTTCATTAATGCAATGAACAAATAAAAAAAAACCCAGATGATGATATATAGCTCTTTTAATATGGCCTGCTAAGGACTCAGGCCTCAGCTGCTCAATCCTTATTTTGGTGGGAAGGGACAACACTCAGCCAAAGAGTCTTGACTAATCCCTCCAGGTGGCAGGACTGAGTATTGTGAGGCCTCCAATGTAGAAATATTTCCACCATAGAATACCAGTCTTTCCACCATAAAACACATGAGGACAATAACTAAGTTTGACCCAAATTGGCATTGCAATGGTGGATATCAATTGGCCACACTATACACATGGTATCTGAGCCATGAAACACTGATGTATCAAGTTAAGGCAAATGTAATAGTGGACTGCGATGTTTTGGTCTTTTGACATTAGGTTTAGATGAAGACGTTAGAGATTTCTCTCAGAATAGCCTGGAAACCTCTCAGATTTCAGTTTTGTTAATTGAAATGGCCACCACTCATTCATTCCCCTGAATATCAGCCAGTGGAATCTGGAGGGCATTTCAAAGTGATATAGCTATAGTATATCATTTTGAAATGCTCTGCTGGAGAGGTCCGGTGTGTAGGTGAGATCCATTGTGATTTTGGATGTATATGTAGCGATAGAAGGGGTTTTAGAATATTAAACCCATTTCAAATAAGCGCATGTCTCATAATAACCACATGGTAAATCAGAGGCTGAAACATTTTAGAACAGGTGCGCTGAAATGCCCCCCCACTGCAGTATACTTAGTAGAAAGATGGGCGTTCAGGACTTTCTTTCTATAGGAGTATTCCTGTCTTTCTGACGGCAGGCCGGGTTTGAGCTCAATAATTTGAGCTGTGGGATTTACAATTCAGTGTGCTGCTCATGGTGGGATTCCAGTGCCACTGTAGTGCATATGCCTGTTTATAATACCTTACAAGTGAAACCCCAGAAATACAGAGGCTAATTCCTGGCGTGGGTTGCACGATTGAACAGCATAAGACAGATTAGTTAAAACTCACCAAATTTGACTTTGAGAGACTGGAACAGGCTCTTTATCTTGATGACTAACTTTGCCCTACCTGAACAGCCTTGGGTTAGTGGTCTGATGTTGTCAACATTAAGCATAGAAGCTGTCAACATGAGGAGTGTGTGCCAGGTCTGACAAGTTAAATTAAACCGGGTTTGGGTCTGCTGCTCAGTTTGACAACCCTATTTTTTCAGTGCAGACTGAGGGCTCTCCTCCGGATGCTTTGCTTGTCTAGCCATCAAGGAGCAGACACGGATATGTTAGGTAGTCAGGAGGGTGTTGCGGAAGGACAGGAACTCAATTCTGTCGGAGGTGCTATTCCCAAAGGGGAACTGGCTACCCTCAGGCAATGATTTCTCCCCTGTTTAGCAGCAAGGTAATAGGTTATAGAATTGATTCTTAAGTTTTCATGAATTGGGAAATGGTTTCCAGTATGACTCACGCTAAGAGGATTGATTCTGAGTGTAAGATGGGATGTGGGTTCTGAGCAGCAGAACAGCCAGGAACTGGAAGGTGACTGATGACAGTGAGAATCCATTTCTGATTCTTTTCGCAATAGCCACCTGGTGTGTTGCTTCCAGTATGGCTTCCCGTGCATGATTCACAGCCTACACAGTGAGGTGTCTATAGACAATTGTGTGGACTACTCTAGAGGGAACAGATAAGAAGACGATCTTCAACTTAGTGTGGTATGTTAACTTGTGTAAAGTGTGAAAGAATATCTGTCTAATCCAAGTAAACTGACTGGTGTTCTCCACAGAAACCTGCAGGTGAAACAGCCACAAGGTGTTTCTGTTTGTATTTCATAGAATTATGCACAAATTGTGTAAAGGCTACATCACAATGCTCATAAAATAACCCAGAGTTGTGCTCAATATGATTATACTTTATATTCATTTTTATGTAATGATCAATAATGTCAATTGGAAAACTTGAAATATGAGGAAAACTTCAATTTACAACACTGTCCGTCCCACCACGTAGATATACAGTAGACTGCTTTTTATCCTCCAATACAGGGGTAGTTGTTGTAGGTATAAACCTACATACCAGAAGGGCATACTGGTGTAGGTACAGGTGGTTGCACTGCCTACTTACAGAGGCATTTATAGCACATTTACAGTTGAGGGTGAGAATGTATAGCAACCCCCCCTACCCGTTAAGGCCCTGTGACAAGTGGGAGGGTTACCACATGGGGAATGAATGAGATGCAGTTATCTTGGGAAAATCGAGGTTTCACAATGAGTACAATGTCGCCCCCTCTATTAGGTCATCTGCACAATTGATTTCAGTATTAAACAGCAGCTGCAGATGATTAATAGATATTAATTATAAATGTGACCTGTTATGTTTATCAAATATTGAATGGTTGCTGGCATGATGGTGTTGGTATTGATTTTCTGATTCTATTTGCAACCTTCCCAGTACCATAAACCCTAAATCATTTGGTATTAGTGGCGGAGGTTGGGTACACTTGTTGGTCGTCAGATCTTTGTCAATGATGAATGTCGAGGTTGAACCCCACAACACATTCATTTTGTGTGAATCATTGTGCGACGGTCAACTGAGGTGATTTCAATAAATCGAGGCAGTCAATCATAGCTATGGAGGTATTAACAGCGAGAAATCTCTTGCAATTTAGGCAAAAACTGGGATTCCTTTGCTTTAGTGAAAGTGTCTCTAGTTTGCTCTTAACAACCTTTGGGTGAGAACCACATTGAGTTATTCCATACAATGTGGATTATTCCTGTCTTCAAGGTGGCAATATAATTCCTATTTCAGAGGTCAATGCAATCTGATTGTATGTAGAGGTGCTACCCTCCTAAATGCACAGAGCGGACCTGAAAATACCATGTTGCCCAAACAGCTTAGCACAATGCACCAATTTTTACCTTTTTGAAATGTAGACGAAGTAGGTGGGAAAAAAACAGGATCGATTCTTTTTCTTTTTCCCTTTGTTTATAAATTGCCATGTTAAACACCATACTGATTTTGAGCAGGGAGACATACCTGACTAGTGTATGAATACCAGATATTGCCATTTGACACCAATAAATCTCCACATTTTTCCTGATATGAATGAAATGTTAAAAACTAAGCTTAAATATCTATGGCTTTAGGTTAACCTCCTCGCTAATGACAAGAATTTCTACCTAGATTTGGCCGAATTAGGGCAGTACCACCATGAGCTAGGACATAGGTGTGCAATAATTATATACGTGGCCTTAATCCAACTAGCAGACATGATCTAGGCGTAATTCTAAAGTCATTCCTCTTAAATTCTGAGTTATGGGATCAAAGTGAAAACGTTTTACACCCATGTGCCCTCAACTGTGGGGTTTAGCACCCTTTAATTACCCTTGTGATATTTTTAGCAAAAACATTTAAATTTTCAAAGGATTGAGCCTTTAGATTGGTACAATTCGGGTGTAGGTGACATCTTATACTGACCTGTGTAAACATTTTACCACGGAGTGGAACCAGTCACCCCGTACTAGATCTTAAGGTCGAATCTACCACTCAAAAGACTTTTCATGGTATCTTGCAAACTGTGATCCTTGCTTGAAGTTAAAATTGCAAGGGTTATTGAAGGTACCAAGATTGTCTCAAAACCCACTGTGAGCTATAAAGTGCCTTGAATCTCTGCAATTTTGGACCCCACTGTGAGCTATAAAGTGCCTTGAATCTCTGCAATTTTGGACCACACTGATGTGATTTTGAGCCTTCAGATTTTGATTTTGGGAGTGGTACTAAGGACCTGTCATTATTGACATTTCATTAAATGGTCACAATAAATCAAAATATACCTCTTTAAGATATCTGGAGTGACTCCCCCATCCCCACCATTTTGACTCATGTTAGTTATACTGTAAATTGCAGAAACTTTTCAGTTAAGCAAAGAAAAATGTCTAATTTTCTGGATCATAATTCGTCATCCTATTTGCAAGATTCTACTTGTCTTTATACCTCCTAGTATCTGTCATACCTCTTACAATATACACACAACACCAAATTGTAACAGGTTGCTAAATTGCAACTTTCCTCTGAAAACTGCAGCGTGGGATTCGACCTTACTGCTGGTCTGCTCATTTGATCTGAAGGTTAATTCAAAACATCCTACCATTAGAACCCTGCAATGGTAGTGTTGGCAACTCTTGTGGATTAAATAAGACCTTGTTATACTCCACTATTGATTTACACTGTGGTAGCAAAGAAAGAAACAGCAAGTACAACTGATAGTCCACTATTTCCTTTCCTAGGATACCACAAGCTCCTGTGGTAGTGTAAGAAATCGATAGTGATTTGCCACAGCAAAAGCTGTATGTATAATTACCACACCTATACTCAAAAGCATGCCCTATCAAGTGATCCATTCTCCCTCCCTCAGGGGCAGCTGGTACACACTATAAATAGCTCATGGGATTAAGGGGAACGATTGTTTATGCCCTTTTGTGAAAATGAGTCTTTCCACTGCTATTCAGTCATTTTGGCCCACTTGCCTCTGTGAACAGTGTGTTATGCCTGTGATAGTCTATGCAGGGCTCAGCCTACCACCAGTAAAATAGCGCTGTCTGTCACAATACATGGCAGTCATATCCTACCATCAGATAAATCAATAGGGCTGGAAATTCCTACCATCACTACTGGGGGACTGATGGTAAGATGTTTTGAATTAACCTCCTGAGCTCATAGGTAACCAGCCCTGAAATTTAGGGGCACCAAAGTCCCCTGGAATACAACAAACCGAATTGCAAAGACCTCATTGGCATAGTTTTCCAATGAAAATGTACCTTCTTATTAGTGGCTTAGTAACAGATTAGGTCGAATCCAACGATGCAATTTTAGCTCAAAGATTTCTGCAATCAAGTTATCTGTTGCAAAATGGGGCCCTTTCCTCATATTGCAAGACCTATAAAGGCTACAGGGTCTTTAATGGCAAGGTAACTCTTGCAGATTTGGACACAAGTTAAGATCTTTATAGTTAGATATTTCCCCTGCTTAAGTGAAAGTTTTCTGCAATTTTGAGGATTCTTTTGCAATTTACAGAAAGTAAATAGGTGTATGTGTCCATCTAAACTTGCAACCCAAGTCCCACTACAGGCTGATCTTTTACCATACATTGCCATTATGTCTATTCTGAGCCCATACCAGAGTTCAATGTTTGTCTTATTCTACACTCTGTTCACACACAATAGCTTGCAAATTCAATATCAATGATAAAGGCATTTGATTTAAAACAGCTTTCTTTTCTCATAAAGTCTACATTGCAAGGCTGTGAGGTCATTTTGAATGCAACTGTGGGAGCTGGAAAATGTAATGTTAGAAGGCTTGCAATTTACAGAAAAGGCAAGACCCCCTATTTGCCAGAGTTCCCAAATTGCAACTTTCAAGGGATAGATTGCAATGTGGAATTCGACCTTTTGATTTTTTATGCTTTCGGTACATTTCACATAAATTATTTGTAGAAAAACATCAGTAAGTAAGCCTGAGTGTCGAATCTCACGATGCAATCTAACCCTCCCAACCCCTTGCAATGGAGACCTTAGACCCTTGTGTACACTCTAAATTGCAAGGGTACCTCTCTACATTGGAACATAGACTGAATCAGCCAATTAAGCTAATTTGAAATTGTTATAGGTCAAATTGCACGGTGAGATCTATCCCTCAAAAAACTTCGGAGCTTGTGCAGATTGGCAGGGAATGAGATCTATGTTGCAAAGAAGACCGGAACAGTGGCAAGTGTACATTAGAATCCTTGCAATTCACAGTATTAGCATACGTCATCGTGGGATTCGACCTTCATGCTAGCTGATGGCAATAATACCTAGGAGGCCCAATTACATGAATGCAATGGATAGACACATTGAGCATGGCTACTGCGTATTACATAACCTAACATTGCGATCGCATCCTCCCATACAGGGGGCCTAATATATGCCCCTTGCATATTAGATCTAGATAATTTTTCCTTACTTATGTGGAAGGTTTCTGCAATTTAAAAAGCAGAAATACAGAAATGAGGGGGGTCACATTCCATATCTTTTCATGTTCTCGGTCTATCATTATCGTTCCATATAGATATTAGATGAGTTTGAGTTTGAAAACGTCATGAAGGTGTATCTGGAGTATGCATGTAGAACCATAGAACCTAGAAAACCCATTCAACTGTGGCCCTTCTGACCCAGTAATCCTCATTACTGAATAAGGTCTGGCTGAAGAGATTTCCCTATAGGTCGAATCCCACAATGCAATCTAACCCTGGAAAGTTCTTGCAATTTGGGAATTCTTGCCTTTACTGCAAATTGCAAGGCTTCTAACATGCCATTGCATTTTACAAATCCGACTGTTGTAATTAAACTCACCCCTCACTCTTGCGATGTAGATCTGTAAGCTTTGTTAAATTGCAATGCCATTCTCCTTGATATTGAATTTGCAAGCTGTTGTAGGCAAGCACAGTGCAGAATGAGACTGAAATTGAACTCTGTGTGTAATTTATACAGACATTTTGCATACAAATTGCAGGGTATGGGGCAAGTTTAGATTGCATAGTGGGACTTGGGTTGCAAGTTGAAGTGAACACACACCCCTATTTGTCAGTGACTTTATCCACATTTCTGTAAATTGCAAGCAAATTCTGTAAATTGCAGAAACTTTTAACTTAAGAGATCGAAAATATCTAAATATAAAGATTGTAACTTCAGTGCAAATCTACAAGGGATTCCTTGCCATTAAAGCCCCCTGTAGCCGTTATAGGTGTAGAGGCAAGGAAAAAGGGTGCTCCGTGCTAAAAGTCAACTTTAAAATTCAGATCACTAGCTTTTCAGTGATATATTGCAAGAGCAGATACTCCTGTTAGTCAAAAGGTCGAATCCCACAATGCAATCTAACCCTGGAAAGTTCTTGCAATTTGGGAACTCTTGCAAATAGGGAGACTTGCCTTTATTGCAAATTGCAAGGCTTCTAACATGCCACTGCATTTTACAAATCCGACTGTTGCAATTGAACTGACCCTTCACCCTTGCAATGTAGCTCTGTAAGCTGCATTAAATTGCAATGCCATTCTCCTTGATATTGAATTTGCAAGCTGTTGTAGGTAAGCACAGTGCAGAATGAGACCGAAATTGAACTCTGTGTGTAATTTATACAGACATTTTGCATACAAATTGCAGGGTATTGGTCAAGTTTAGATTGCAAAGTGGGACTTGGGTTGCATGTTAAAGTGAACACACCCCCCTATTTGTCAATGATTTTATCCACATTTCTGTAAATTACAAGCAAATTCTGTAAATTGCAGAAACTTTTCACTTAAGCAAGGGAAAATATCTAAATATAAAGATTGTAACTTCAGTGCAAATCTACAAGGGATTCCTTGCCATTAAAGCCCCTTTTAGCTGTTATAGGTCTTGCAATATAAGGAGAGAGCCCCAAATTGCAACAGATGACTAAATTGCAGAAACTTTTCAGCCAAAATTGCATCGTGGGATTTGACCTTTAGAGGAATGGCTTGCTAAATATGGGTAGTTATGACCATTTCCTGAATGGCAATAAGCTCTACATCTAATTGGTCATGAGATACATCTAAAATTAGCATAATTTATGCTAATTAGCTAAATTAGCATAATTTTTTATTTCTTTTGCCCATAACTTTTGAACTAGAAATGGTATTTTCGTTCTGTTTTCACCATAGTAAACCTGGTGAATCATACCTTCAAATGAGATCATTGATTTTCCTATTTAGAATGAAAATCATGTTTTATGGCAACATAAATCAACAAAAATGCCTATTTAGGCCCAAAAACATTCTTTTTACATGCCTTGTTTGGAACCTTTCCACCCAAAATAGAACGTTTTATTAAAAATCATTGAATTCTCCATGAAAAAGTACCCTAAAACAGTTTTAGGCATATTTTTCCTATACTAGCCCATAGTAATGCCCCCTGGTGGCTAAAACAGGTACTAAATCCCACAGGAACCCCCATTTCTGCTTGCTGGCTCAATTTATTAGGTCTTGCAATATAAGGAGAGAGCCCCAAATTGCAACAGATGACTAAATTGCAGAAACTTTTCAGCCAAAATAGCATCGTGGGATTTGACCTTATGGCCAGTTATAGTCTACTAATTGTCTCTCCACCACTCTAAGCTGTCCAAATTTGATGTGGCCCAGTAGCAATTGGGTAGTAGTTGCTTATACCTTCTGTCAGGACAACTGGTTGACAAGTACTATATAAATTATTGGAAACCAGAAATGGCATGTGGCAAGTCTAGTATCCGCATTTTTGCTCATTTAAATATATGACATCCTGATGTAAGGACTTCTAAAGGGCAGGTTCCACATTTCATTAATTCACACAAAAATTGAAAGCTTAGAAATCAATGTTCTTACTACTTTTGGTTGTGTCAAGCATTTATGAAGAATAACTTATGAAAACATGAAAAAAATGATTAATTACTGACAAATAGTGAGTAATTATTAATATTCATTGGCTAATTGCTAATTATCATACTAGTAACAATTAGTTCTTCAGCATGACCAATGTAGGAAAACAAATAAGTAGCATCAAACAATAGTAGTATATACATGCAAACTGAGCGCAATGGATTAGCTACTAACTAGGTCATGACCTACTGGTAGACCGGAAGTGACCTAGTTTCAGCCAATCAGAGGGCTGGATTTGACAGGAAGTGACGTCATAAGGTCATGACCTAGTTTTTTCGACCAATCAGAGAGCTGGATTCCATTTGACCTAGTGACCTGACCTAGTTACATAAATTAAAAGAATTGTGCAATACCTAGAGCTGACCTACTTGCAAACCGGAAGTGACCTACTAACCTACTTGCAAAAACGTATGACCTACGTATGAGGGTGCATTGCGCAATGCTTGTAAGAATTTACACAATGTTCTGATGCAATACTTTTATGGATTTACGCAATACTTATGACTCATTTTGTTATGTCTCTTCATTTCATGCATTAAAATAAAACACAACTCATTTATTTCACATAACAGATTATATTTTTATTAGACACAATATTTACAGATGAAGACAGATTTTCCATTTCCGGGGCGTGCACATATACTACAAAAACATTTGTTGTGTGTGAATTTACTTGCTTGATACCAGCTTTGACCAGTGAGACTAGTTTTCCATGTGTTGTGGAAACAATAACTGTTAAGTTTGGCTATGTTAGATATAGCATGCTCGAACAAAGCCTGGGCCAGGAAGTAAGTTTGACTGTTTTTGGGTCCAGGTAAAAGACCAGATAAAAAACCATCCTTAAAGTTTACCTCAAAGGAGAAATGATTTTTCACTCCAGGTATACTTAAGGCATGAAGTTCCAGTGAGACCTGCAGACATGTGAAACAAATAGTTTTAGCAATAGCAGATACTTCCAGTTTACAATTACACTGACAAATCACTCCTACTATGGGATTACATTCTAACTCTTGGAGAGTAAGAGCAAACTTTCTTACACTTCCTAAAGTGTACCTTGTGTAGTGTCTTGGGCAGCCAGGTTCAGTGTGCAATTGATATACTCCTATACACCAATCATGCATTATCAAGTTAACTTTTTTCACTCGACAATAGTACATGCAGTTTCTGTAGGCGTCCCAAAAAGCTGAAGAGAAATATTTGTACATTTTAACACTAGTTATACAGTGGTCAACAGTGTCTGGTTCAGCTCCTCTAAAATAACCAATGTTTTCTCCAGGTATTATTTCCCAAAAGAAATTCTCTGAACATCCACATGCTACAGAACTTATATCATTGTCAGGTGTTATAGAAGAAGCTTGATTATATGAAGCAACACTTTGTAAAACTGGACGCATGTAATAGTCATAAGGTGGAGTTTCTGTGGTTTGCTCCACAAGCATAGCTTCTAAACTTTCCATGTTAAAATGGTTGCTTAAATCTAACCAGATACTAATAATCTGGTGAACGTGACGCTATGAGTTAAGAAATCTGGTACCACTTTTTTTCTGTTCCAACTTAATTTCTTCAGCGCCGGATTTTTTATTTTTGTCGTGAACATGTACAGCGTTCACTTTTGTGAAAAGTTTTTTTTATTTTTTGGGTGATACAGTTCACTTTTCTTACTTTTTTATTAGTTTTTTTTCATGATACAGTACACATTTTTTTACCTTTGTTTTTTAATGGAAAAATGTTCATTTGAACAAAAAATATTTTCCAGTTTAACAATGTTTTCTATGGAAAAAAAATGTTCATTTGAACAAATGTTCGTTTGAACAATTGTTCAAATGAACATTTTCCATTTTAACACTGTTTCCTATGGAAAAAAATGTTCATTTGAACAAATGTTCGTTTGAACAATTGTTTAAATGAACATTTTCCATTTTAACACTGTTTTCTATGGGAAAAAATGTTCATTTGAACAAATGTTTGTTTGAACAATTGTTCAAATGAACATTTTTTATTTTAACACTGTTTTCTATGGGGAAAAATGTTCATTTGAACAAATGTTCGTTTGAACAATTGTTCAAATGAACATTTTCCATTTTAACACTGTTTTCTATGGGAAAAAATGTTCATTTGAACAAATGTTCGTTTGAACAATTGTTCAAATGAACATTTTCCATTTTAACACTGTTTTCTATGAAGGAAATTTGTTCATTTGAACAATTTGTTTAAAATTTTTTCTTTCAACGAAATGTACAACTGGAAGTGAAACTAGAAAAAGAAACCATTTTTTTTATATAGAAAGGGGTAGGGTGCTTACACCGTCTTCACATACTTGTCTCTTTATGTACTGATAGGTTAGACCTTGTTTCCTTTGAGAGTAAGTCGTAACGCTGTGGTTAACTACTTTAAATCCTTTGTTGACTACCGTGACAACATTTTTACTGTCCAGTACTTCTTTGTACTTGTCAGTGGTCAGGGGGTTTTGTTTTTGAATTACACCTTTGCAACTCATTTTAACGGGCACATTTACTCCTGTGCCTATGTAACATTTGGAGTTCAAGGCAGTCATTTCATCACCTTCCCACTCCACTTTGAATAACCCGGGGGTTCTCTTGTCAAACGCCAGACGGCTCTTACAGCATGGTTGAGGCAGCCACAGCTCACCCAAAACTTTGGTTTGAACATAGGTCTCTCTGTGGTGACTGTTGTCACATGATTCAGAGGGCAACCATTTGTGACGTTCTCTGAAAAAAGCTTCACGTTTTTCAGGAATAATTACGTCTTCTATTTTCTCTGCACTTAAAGCAAAGTAAAAACTGTCAGTGTCCATTTCACACATTTCAAAATCTTTCTCGTCTATGTATTCAAGGAGAAAGTCGTAATAGAAAGCCAACATTTTAAGTTTGGCATATTGGTATACCATGAACCCTATTTGAACTGGGAGGTCGTAGGTGATGGAGGTGGGCAAACAGGACAGTTCTACCGTGTTCTCACTTATGTCTTGCACATCTTGCACTGACCAGTGCATGGCCAAACGTCTTGCCTTAGAGGGGTGAAGATACTTTGTTTGAACAAAGTTTTGTTTGTTGCATATGGTTTTTCCGTATGAACCATTTCCCAAAAGTTTGTACAGATCTGACAGAATCTTACAGTCTATGTTTTCATCTCCCTTCCTCCTAGCTTTGGTCACTTCGTCCATGAAGGGTAAAAAAGTCTGTTCTGGTGTGTATTCTACGAGAAGGTGTACTGTCGTAACTACCAAACCTTTCTCCAGGTACCACTTTAAGAGAGGAGTTCCCAACAAAATTCCCTCTGCGTGGTAGCTGCCTATAAGTTGGCGTTGCGGTTGTTTCAGCTTACCTGCTGCTTCCAGGTAACGTTTCATATGTTCACCTACGTCTTTTTTTTCCTACTAAACAGTTTTTGAAAATAGGTGTCATTTCACTGAATTTTTCTTTCAAAGATTCAGGTGTTTCTATGTCTACCTGGATAAGTCCAAAAGTTGTTCCTTTAAAAACCCCTCTCAGTATTTCATCCTGACTTTTTCTGCCTTGGCACAACGGTCTTTTAATTTCCCATTCACTTTTTGTTTCTCTGCACGAGTTTTCAGTTTTTTCTTTCAGCCACATACACTCATACTTTTCCTCTACTTGGTAACCTAACGACTGAAGATATAGGGGAGTCAAAATGGTATTTTGGTTTTTTTCTTCTAACCATGCCTTTCCATTGGGGTCTCTCAAAACTGATTTAGTGAGGTGACATATGTGACCATGCCAGTAGCACCCGTGAAACTGGTATACTTTTTTTGAAGCTGGATCATAGCCGTCCACTTTTATTTTCCTTGAACCCAATACTACTTCCCCGTAGTTGTATTGGTGTAATATCTTCACTTTGTCTGTCACAGTTTTGTATCGCAACCATTCTGTGGCTGAGTAGCTAATTTGTTGACTGCAGACAGCTTGAAAATCGTTTTCTTTCCTGCGCACCACATAATAACCTGTGCAGTGCTCTTCACCCATGCACTTGAGGTACAAGCTGTTAGCATCTACCCCTACTATGTGTCTGCATACTTTGCTTTGTGACCCGTATTTTTTTTGTCTTATTCTTGTTTCTCCACTTTTGTGATGTCTGTGAAAAATAATAGAGGGACCCCCTACTAAGTTGCGTCTGAGCAAGGAGTGAACATCCTTTTCTTTCTCTCCAAAAAGAATGTAAGGAGTGGCATTAGGTGCAGTGTTGTTGAAAAGAAACTTCAAGGTTAAACCTGGCAAAGTTAAACCGTCTTTGAACATGTCTACCCCACGATCTATAAAAAATTTTGTGTGCTCGTTTATGGCTAAAACAAAGGGTTTAACGTCCAGGTTGTTGTAATATATCAAGTAGTCCTTCATAGTTTTCATTTTGTTTTCTGTCCAGACCTTTTTACATTCAAGATAATCTTCTTTGCTTATTCCACCACCCGACAAAGAACTGTAGAAGCAGTGGCGTGGAGGAAGAGCTTTGTTGTTCAGTTTTCTTATGTTGTCCATCCACTCGTAGGGAAAAAAACCTTTTTCAGCTTTCCCTTTTAGAAAGGCTTTCAGGTAGTTTGCGTAGGAATAACCTGGTGCCAAATAGTTAAACATGTCAAGGAAAAGAAGATGGTCTGTGTACACTGCTATGTACTTGTTGCATTTTTTTATGGTTTTCATTTCTGTCTTGTCTGTGTCTATAAAAAAAGAATGAAATTCCTTTTTTATCAAATTAATGTCATACTTTCCAGAGTTGAAACCTAGAACAGGGACTCTTTCTATGTAGGTAAGAAGTTTTTCCTTCACTTCAAGAACATGGGAGATTTTTTTTTTGGATTTTTTTTGTTCTTTGCTGGAAAAACTTTGCTAGCTTTATGTTCTAGTTCCTTTTGTTTTTCTTCTAGAGAGTCTAGTTGGTCTAAAACATCTCTAAAATTCTGTTTCACCTGTTCTCCTATCAACTGCCCCAAGTTGTTTATGTGTTCCAACACATTTTTAACCAAAGGATCGTCGTCCCTGTTGGAATTTCTGACAAAACACACTGGTTCTGTATGCCCAGGAAAATCAGAAGCTACACTGGCAGAAAGGGGTATGTGAGTTTTTTCTATCACAGTGTTAGCATTTTCTGGGGACGAATTTTCAGGTTGGACGAAATAGCTTTCAAAGTCAAAAACAATTTTATAGGGATATATTTTTTTCTCAGGTGAACAAACTATTCCCAGTTCCTCTAAAACTTGAAAAACTGTTTTGGATGGATTGTATGCTCCACCTTTGTACCTGAAGCTGACTTTGGTGCAATCTTTTTTCACCCCATTGTGTTGTTTCAAAAGGAAGCTACGAGTGAAAACTTTATGACACTTTTCACAGGGGTACATTTTACCATACAGTCCCATGTTAGTTATTAAACTTACATGGTTTCTGTGTAAGTTCAAGTTCATGATTTTTTTGGATGAACACATGTTTGACCTTATAATTTTAGGTCGCCCCTTTCTTTTACCAAAAGAGGGAAGGTAAAAAATTCTTATGTTAACTTCAAACATTTTTTCTAACCTGTCTAATTCTCTTATGTTAACACCCTCAAAAGTCTCCTTGTTCACCCCTGGATAGGCTTCAAGGAAAAGCTCTTAAAGATTCATACAGGAAGAAAGACAGACATCTAAAGAAACACAAGTTGTCCTTGTACGCCCTTTTGGTTTTAGGGTCTCTGTGAAAGTGTTGCATTCCTCTTTGTCTTAAACCTGGTGGAACAGTTTTCATTTTACCTAAAAGATATTCTCCTCCCGTAGCCCTTATGAGTGTGATGTTGGCGTTCACGTTGCCTATTACACTCCATTTAGTAGAGGGTCTTTGAGTGTCTTCTTTAATGTTGTTTTCAATTAAATCTAAACACTCTGCAAAGTCTTTGTCGTCCCTTATAAAAATGTAAGGGTCTCTATGACTTTCACTGTCATAGAACAAAGACGAGTTGTTGGCAGAAGCATGAAAGTACATGACTTTCTCTTCTTCTTCCTCCTTAGAGGAAGACAACAACCTTCCAAAAGAGACAGCCACTTTGTAAGCCATAACTTGATTTCTATGAATAGAGGTAAGCGCCTCTATTACCTGTTTGGCTCCCAAGTCTTTGTTGAAACTTGTCATTCTGACGTTGAAAATGGACTGAAGCTTACCAAGCACAGCCAAACCTGAAGCTATGGACTTGAAGTTGTCACGGTAACTGCTTTTATGCAAAGAATTTTTTTCTATTTCTTTTGGAAGTTCTAAGCTGTCGGAAAAAGTTTCTCTTCTACAAGAATCTGAGTTACATAAAGTTTTTCCACTGTTTTCTACAGTGACCAAACGTGGAGGTCTAGGGGTGTTACACATTGGACAGTTGACGGTGTAAAGTTGTTTTACCTTTTTGGGCGGCATTTTTTCAAGGTTTCTTTTTCTTGTTTCACTTTATGTTCAATATACAAACTTATAACTAAAACCTAACCTAAGTATACATGGAGTACATATGGAACTTAAACCTACGCTGGGCTATGTTGACTAAAAACGGAGTACATCTAAATCTAACTACAAATTAGCTGATATACATGATAATGTAAAAGCACTGAACAAGGAGCTGTTGACCAGACACTATACAAAGTTGACCACTTACCCAGAGTAGAAATCGGTCGTTTCGTCTAGGAAGGGACCAACTCGTGATTTTATGTCCTCCAGAATGAAGGGGGACACAGTGTGTCCGCAGTGTGTGGCTGAGGGGGGCATTCTGAAGCTGGAAGACACCGAGGCGTTCATTTCCTCCACGTAGCTGGTTGTTCCTATGTGAACTTTAGGAGTTCCCTTGTACAAGTTTACCAGGATCATAGCCCGGCCTCCACTGGGGTCGGTGCAGTCTTGGTTCAAGGACAACAAAAGATTATCCACCTTCCTCTCTCCAAGGGCAGCTAGGCGGTGTAACTCCTTGTACTTTCCTAGGATGCACTCTATCTGGTCCACTAAGTTCCTGAATTCACGCGCCTCTAGGTTTAAGCACCGCTCGTAAGGTTTGTCCAGGTAGGTCCTCAAGCATACTCCCCTGATGCTAGGTTCCCTGTATATTTCTATGCAGGCGTTGTTATCCCCTTCCGGATAAAAAACTTGGTCGGGGGCAGGTGACTTTTCTTGGAAACCAAATCGAGCAGGCCACTTTTTTGCCACCAAAGGCACTGACCTAAAGCCCACAAGCTTGCTGGAAGAACTGGGGGCAGTGCCCTCCCCAAACTTTTGCCTGTGTGACTTGTCTTTAGAAGAAGGAACACCTGGGACAGAACCAATTGGCTCGGCACCATAGGATGAAGTCGCTGAGGAAACTGAAGCAGGGGTAGAGACAGGGGTTTTCTTGTGGTAGGCGCGCTTCTGTCTTTTTTTCTTAGGCTCCCCTTCTCTTTCACTGGAACAGTTTCTTTTTTCCGGCGGGCTTTTAAGAAGCAGCTCCTCTACCGGAACCGGGAGAGAGTACAGAGGAGAAGGGCCGGTCAAATCTATAACCTCTACCTGTGAATACCCCCCGCGGTGAGCAGGTGAAGGTGTCCCTTGTGTTAAGTCCACCACTTCTATGGGGTTGACTGCCGGTGATGAGGTTGTAAGGTCTATAACCTTTATTGGACTGACCTGGGGAGAAGGTTCCTCCGGAGTCACGGGCGAGTAAGAGGCGGACGTAGGTGCTTCAGTGGGGGGTTGGTAGTTCAAAGGTGCCGGGGGATTGATGTATTCCCTGATGTCAAAATCGCCGTCGCCAGCTTCCTGAGGAGAGCGATCCCGGACGCGATCCAGGAAATCAGTGATTTCGCCATGAAGAGCTGCAAAAGCGGCTTCCTGTTCTCCTGCATCAGGCACTTCAGTTGGAAACCGAGCAGGAGTTGCAGGTGGTTTATCAGGTGAGGCTGGAGAGGTAGGAGGAGGGGCGATGCCCGACGCCTTTTCCACTGTCTGTTTAGAAGTAGTAAAAGTCAGTGGAGCCAGTTTTTTAGCTCCTCCTCTCCTGACACTAAGTCCCGTCTTCATGCGACCAGGCATTGTTCTCCTTGAAGATGAAAGGGTGGCAGGGCTGGAAGGTGCAGGAGCAGGACGGCGAACAGCAGACAAACGTCAGAAAAGGTTTGATGAAGATCGAGCAGCTCAAGCCTTCTTTATAGTAACTATCCTGATACGATGCTGGGACGTTCCCTTGTCGTTCAGATAACGTACAACCACGTCCATGAGTCGTAGATAACCGTGCTTTTCCATTCATAGTATGTTTTACAATTAGTCAGTGTTGTTTTGGAAAAAAGTAAAAAGCTTAACTCAAATAAAAAAAACGTGATAACGCTCAGTCAACGTTCAGGGTGAGGCTTGTAAAACGAATCTTGTTGTTACCATTCTGTGATTAACGCAGACCATTCGTCATTTATCAGAACTAGCTTCTCTCAAGCAGATATGGCTAACTTTTGTCCTTTGCCTTTGTCTTTGACCGTAGGTCACAAAAGGCGTCAGGAGGTGTTTATTTCAGACATCAGGAGGGGCGTAGAAGAAGGTAAGGTGTGGGCTGTGTGGAAATTCTGTCCTGAAAATTTGAACAGGGATCTTTACATCCCTCCTAACTGTAACTTCAAACAATGCTTCTTGCACAACCAAACCACTGCATTGGTTCCTAGTGGACCCTCTGTGAAAAAACTTATCTCAGAAAATGGGGAAAGTTTTTTTTCAGGTGTTCTTTTGGGGCATGGTGCCATGGTACACTTGATGTCTAGACATTCCATTTCCTCTGGAAGTTCAAAGAAATTCATTTCAGACAGACAAAAACCCTTTTTTCTAAGGGATCAACCTTTGGGGGGAGGGCCTGGTAATTCAGTTTTCATCGATTCTACTATGGTGAAGGCTTTAATTAAAGCCACTTTACTTCACCCAGACAAAATTACACACTCTTTAGGTTCAAAAATTTTCTATGAAAGAGGATTCAGGACAGAGATTGGACACAATTACCATGGATGCTGTCATGTTGTGAGAGTTATAACTGAAATAACTACCTCCCATGAAAAAGGTCAGCTGAAGGTGGTAACAGCCTACCCCGTATCTAATTTTTGGTCCTCCTAATAAAACTGAACAAAAATAAACGATGATCCTCCGGGTAAGGCCCCTGGGCCAAACCCACCCTTCCACATGTTTTCCCCTCTTTTCAAAACGCTCAGGCACTGACCCTGACGTTTGTTTCGTCCTTGAGCAATAAATCATTTCAGGAAAGTGCGATAAGGAAAGACTGACAGGTTTCCTATAAAGGTTAAACGGGGACTAAACCATCGTTATTTGACACAACAACCTTCGCCCTACTATGTCGCGTTACTCCCTGCAGCGTGTATTAGAACAACGTCACCCTGACGACACTCAAGTTCTGACATACGTGAGGGAAAGAAATGAAATTATATGTTGCTCTTCAATTTGTTTCAGGTACGTGTGCAAATACTTGAAAGAATGTGTTCTTCACCGGAAAAAATTATACTTAGTTTTTTCTTCAGTGGAATCAAGTTTTACATCCAAAGACAGAAAAACCTTGAGGAAAATGGTTTTGAGTCATAACTTGTCGAAATTTTCAGCGGTGGAAACCTTGGGTTATGCCCTGAAGCATGGAAGAAAGGGAAAGGGCCCACTGAAAAACCCCTTCCATTTGGAAGCATTGAAAGCGGCAGAAGAGCATCACGCCAAAGAAAATCCCCGCCTACTTAACCAGCGTCTTCATTTCTTCATGTCTATTTTGGAACTTCTAGCTGAGTGCTTAGAAACCAAAACTTTGTTTTCCTCCTGCCCCATATTTCACATCCCATCATCGTCCCTGGATCGTTTCAGTGTAGAGGAGAAAGAAAAAGTTTAGTTTTATCTGGCTATGTGGTGCACCCAGCTTATCTCCCTTACTCACTGTTTTCACCACAATCAGCTCGCTTTACACTCAACGTCATAACAAATTTAAACGAACGAAGAACGATGTAACAGGCTTACCTAAACAGGGGGAAGGGAATGGAAGAGCTATATAATATAGGGTAGAATAGGGTAGGATAATATAGGGTAGGGTAGGGTAGGGTATGGTAGGAATGGGTGGGGGTGGGTTTAAAAAACTATGGGGTGGGGGGGTGGGGGCACCCCTCAAGTATGGGGGGTTTGGGGCTTGTTGGCCCGGGCTGGCCGCCCAAATAACCCACCTAACCCACCCACCCACCCACCTAAACCACCTACCCACCTACCCTACCCTACCCTACCCTACCCTACCCTACCCTACCCTACCCTATATAAGTTAACTGTATGCTTTCTAGCCTGTCATAACCTACCTGCCTTCCTACCTGCCTACCTTACTTGCTGAACACCTTTTTTTTGGTTGCTATGGAGTTTCACCTTTCGGACGAGTTGTTATTCAAGATCAATATCGGAAAATATCGGAAAAAGACTACCCTCGATTAGGGGTTTACTTAGGACTTAGACTAAGTTTAATGGATTACATGGAAAAAATACCGTCTCTTCGTTCTATGGGGAGAGAAATGCTTATTTCATGGAGCAGAAAGAACGTGCGTTGCAAGTGGATGGTATTGAGACATGCATTAAGTGACATAGGTCGTTACGATCTAACTGATTATTGTAGATGGTACATGGGATATTACAACGTAGTGGACCATTGTGAAATTCCTCCAGAACAGTGGAAAGTTGATACTTTGTTCGTCAACCTGGCAGACAAGTTCAAAATGCTTGACTGGAGGAAACTGGGAACTCAACTTGGATTGAGCGACCACGAACTTAACCTAATATCCACCCCTGTTCCAGGGAAAAAAGGTGTCACAAATCCTGTTTTCGAAGTTCTAATGGTTTGGAAATATAGAGAAATATCTCATCCAAGCTGTCTTATAGCCAGTCTATACAACATGGGACTTTCTGATGTAGCTCTTTACGTGGAAGGTTTGAACAAGGGTTCAACTGGTTTAAAAGAGGCCGAGGTTGCTCCTTTGGTCACTTTGGTTTAAGATATCGTCCAACATGGATCACAAGGAAAAGGAGATCATTTTTGACCCACGTCTACAAAGCCCCTTCACAATGATCATAGCTGGACCTACTTCTTGTGGAAAAAGTCAACTTGTTTTCAAGTTGATTAAAGGTGTAGACGAGCTTGTTACTCCAAAAATACACGACATATACTACTGCTACAGTCAATGGCAAGATGGATTCGACGAAATGGTGAAGTTGGGGGTTAAGTTTAACAAAGGTCTTCTTTCAGAAGACTTTTTGTTCGAGGATAAAAGAGACGTGACTAAACATGGACTGGTCGTTATAGACGATCTCATGGATCCCGAGTACGTTCCCACCATAATGAAACTTTTCACTGTGGGCTCTCACCATCGCAGTTTAAGTGTAATTTTTATTACTCAAAACTTGTTTTTCAACAATCCTGCCTTCAGAACCTTGAGCTTAAATGCACACTACCTAGTTGTTTTTAAAAACCCTAGAGACATGAGTCAGATAGGGCACATTAGCAAACAGGCCTTTCCAGGACAGAAATCCTTTTTGACGGAGGTATATAACTCAGAAACCAAAGAGAAACATTCATACATCCTATTGGACTTTAAGCAGAGCACACCTAACGAGCTTAGGGTAAGAAACAGCATAACAACTCCTTGGAACACCTTGGTTTTCATTCCTCAAGCTTCAGCTTCGAAAAGAAAAAGATAGAATGGTGACCAAAAGATTTGCTTCTGGAGGAAAATTTAAAACAATAAGGAAACATTACCACTTGTTGAAACACATATCCAAGTGTTCCTCGGCAGAGTGTTCCCACATTATCAAAGGTCTCAGCGATGAGGTCATTAGGTTGATGAGTCAAATTTGCGTCAACGTAATGAACAAAAACCTGTTGCGTAACGAGTCCGACGCAGTCAAACGTTTATCACCCTACAAGAAAGAACTCAAGTCAGTCACAAGGCACAAGGCTACCGTTAAGCAGAAGAGGAAAACCTTTGAGCAAAAGGGTGGATTTCTGGGAACCATTTTGGGTCTGGCCTTACCCCTGATAACAGGTCTCATAGGAGCACGTCGATAAAAATCATGTCTTAATCAAGGATGGCCCTCGTAAGGGCGGATCTTGTTCCCCGAGAAAAAAGCCCTTCTTTTGTTAGTCCTTCCTCTCCTCCCCAGCCTGGACCTAGTGTTCAAGACCAGTACTACAGCACTCAACTTTTAAGAGAAGGTTTAACTCCTGATTCCAGCCTGGTTCAAGTCCTGAACCACCTTCAAAGTAAAGCACATGAGGTGCTTAACTCTCCTAACCTCAAACTGAAGGAAAAGTTAAGACAGTACAATCAACTTATGATAAAGTCGGGAATTTTAACTAAAAAAGCCAAGGCCTTAGGACAACGTAGGGAAGGTCCCTATCCTGGTCGAGCAGTAGGACAAGGCCCTGCAGGAGCAGCAGCAGCTAGGGGTGTAAACAATTCTTTAGAAGACACCGACGACGGCGACGACGATGACGACACTTTCACAGAGACTAGAGACGATCCTTAACTTCCTGACGATTCAGACGGAGAGAGTGTAGACGAATTCAAAGGGGAGAAAGGATTTAAACCTCGTGCAAGAGACAACACAGAGGGTATGGACGCCGACATAAAAGAAAGAATACCCGCAAGTTACAGAACGACTGCTAAAAATCTCTACAGAGAATTATCTCGTCACGGAAGTCAAATTTTGAATTGGAACAGAGACGGAGAAATATATGTTAACGGGGAACGTGTGCCTGGAACTGACATAACAGATTTGTTAGCTTTTGCTGCCCGACCAAAGTCTTTGAAAAAGGACCAACCTAAAGGAAGCCAGGTTTTCATGAGAGCAGTTAAAAGGCTGAACCCCACCTTAAAATTTGTCAAAAACAAGTCGGCTTTTGCAGGGCACAGTCCTTCCTTTGCTGCCAGTCCCTTAAAAAGAGCTTCCCCTATAAAGAAGAGGAAAGTAAGTCAAAAAGGAACTGGACGTAAGTTTATATGGCGCACAAGGCTTTGAAAAAAGATGTCCTCAGGTTTTACACAGATCCTGAACAACCTGGAAGTTTCACCAGTGTATCTAAACTTCAACGTCATCACTTCAAGAAAACAAAGAAAAAAAACATAGAACAAGCTTTGGAAGATGTAGACGCTTACACCAGACACAAACCTTACAAGAGAAGATTTCCAAGAAGAAAAACACAAACATGGGGGATAGACAAACAGTGGCAACTTGACCTCATAGACATGCGAGAATTTTCAAAGGAAAACAAAGGATACCAGTACATTCTAGCGGGAATAGATGTTTTTTCAAGGTATGGTTTTGGACAACCTGTGAAAAGTAAGAGAGCTGATGACGTGACAGAGGCTTTCAAAAAAATGAGCAAAGAAAGAAAACCTCAACAAATTCAAACTGACAAGGGCAAAGAGTTTGTCAACAAAACTTTCAAAAAACACTGTGAAGATCAAAAAATTAATTTTTTCACAGGAGAGAACGACGACGTGAAGTGCGCCTTAGCCGAAAGGTTCAACTCTACTTTACAAGGAAAAATGTGGAGATATTTCTCTCATTTCAATAACTACAAATGGGTTGACTTGCTGCCCGACTTGGTTAAGTCCTACAATTTAACTTACCACAAATCCTTAGGAGCTGCCCCTTCAGACATAAATAAAGACAACTCTGAAGTCTTGTTCTACAGGTTGTACGATCAACCTCAAAAGAAAAAAGTTCCTGTCCTTCAGTTGAAGAGAAAAAATCAAGTGCGAATGTTGAAAACAAAGAAAACATTTAACAGAGGGTACGAACCTAACTGGACTGAGGAAATATACACAGTCGACAACATTTCGCCCAAAGGGTACAACCTGAAAGATCTCCTTGGAGAAGAGATAAAAGGAAGCTTCTACGAACCTGAAGTTCAGAAGGTGCAAGTCCGTCACGGAAGACGCTACAACATAGAAAAAATAGTAAAATACAGAGGAAAAGGCAAGAAAAGAGAAGCCTTGATCAAGTGGAAGGGTTATGGAGACAAGTTTAACTCTTGGGAACCTGTCAAGAACATAAACAAATGGCGTTTACCTTAACTTTACCTAGTAACTCATCTATGAACGTTTTTCCTGACAACACTTTAACTAGTTACAATACAATTTTGGCAGAATACATTAACTCTCCTACTCAGTTAGAGTGTGCTCTTCAAGAAATAACCTGTCCTACCATGTGGTACAACGTCAAAGAAGAACCCATTCTCTTGGTACAGGGAGAAAACGACCTGACAAACCAGGAGCCCATAGTGTCTTCAGTAGAGCTTCAAGCTCTACATCAAATTTATCAGCCCAATCTGCTTTGAAGAGAGGAGTAAAAATAACAAAAAACCTACGTCATGTCAACCCTGTGGGATCGACTGAAACCATTCCTCCTGCTGGTCCTGAAAGTGAAAGTCCACCATCTCCTGCTGCTGCGACTGAGATGCCATCTGGAGGATTCACTTCTAACCAACCCACGTCAGAGAAGGAGGAAAAGGAAAAAAAGGAGGTTGAGGGGGAGCGTGACACGGCAGGCAGAGAGAAAAGGGAAATATCGTCGGCTGTGGCTGAAGTGATGTCTATGGATAACAGGGAAAAAAGGTCTCTTTCTTTTTTTGAAGAAAAGGCCGTCTTCACAGACTCTGCTAATGTTTCTCCTCTCTCTCCCAGTCAGTTACAGGCTGTGAAAATATGTACACGCTTCAAGGAAATTAGCAGATACCTGTCTAAGTATTACTTCAAGGAAGGTAGTATCTACAACATGTTTGCCTTAGAAGGTGTGAACCTGGAAAGCAACTCAGAGTTGATAGGATACTTGAACAGGACCATAAATAAACTACAGAGCATGTTGGTGAGAAAACTAAGAAACTACAGGAAAAACAACAAAGCCACCGTGTTTCACTACAACAAATACACAATGAAAAGTGTAGTTTCCTTGCCTCCTGGTGTGGTCATGCAACTCCCAGAACACTTAGGGAAACAATTAGGTTTTGACGGAAGTGTTTTCCTAAGTGGAAAAACACAAAGCCCCTACGTGGTAGACCTTCAGTACAAAAGTCGATGTGCTTTCGTGTACTCTGACATAGTCAAGCACAGTCTTGTGGGTGACTCTAAAGCACCCCTTCTGAGGCAAATCAACATAAATCGCTACAACGGTGACATGCAGACCATAAGTTTCCAAAACTTGATATATCTGCCAGTCACTAAAACCACCTTCAGACAGATAGGGATATACTTAAGAGACAAGACTGGGGAACCGATACCATTTGAAAGCGGATCAGTGTCGGTGGTACTTGCCTTCAGACCTCTTCAAGGATAGGAGTATATTACCATGCTTCACTACTATGGAACACCTCCATACCTGGCCCCTAGGGGTCAGTACGCTGAATACTACAGAAAATCACAGTTTGGGAACGGTGCTTTACCAGCGTACGGTGGCAGGGGCAGACAAAGAGGGCACGGACTTGGTTCGTTAATAGGTGGTTTACTGAGAGGAGCTGTTCCCCTCTTAAGTAAAATAGGACGCTCAGCTGCCAAATCTGCAGGCAAAGCCTTGCTTACTACAGGAGCTGGAGTCTTGTCCGACGTGGTATCAGGAAAAGGCTTCAAGAAAAGTGTAGTTAGGAGAAGTAAAGCAACAGGGAAGAACTTACTCAAAAGGGCTGCTTCTTCTGCTCAAGGATACATAAAAGGTACATCTGAACCTCCTCCAGTCAAACGACGAGCAACCGGCAAGCGCGGAGGACGTAAGGGGCAACGCGGCAGAGGTAGAGGACAAGCTAGAGGAAGTACCTTGTTCTAGTCATGAGTCTCCTTCATCCCAAGGGTCAGGTATGTGCAGTAGGTGAACTAGACCTACACGCCTTGCCTGTCACTCAAAAGGACATATTAAAGTGTCAAAAAATAACCAAAACTACCAACAATGCCCTGACTCCACACACTGAATCATTTGACTTCACCTTCGAACCAAGCAACCTGTGCACAGACCTCTCAGAAACTGAGCTGTACATGGAACTGGAAGCCGTGGCGGCAGACGGAACAACTCACCTTGCCGTCGGCATAGAAGCTGCTCCAGTCAACAACTTGGCACACGCTCTCTTTGCTTCCTGTCAGTTGCTGATAAATGGGGAGAAAGTCACCGGCAACAATGAAGACTATGGTCTCAAGGCCTACATTTTGGACACAATTTGTTGCAACAAAGAAGACAAAGAGACTCGGTTGAAAGGGTGTCAAAAGTACATGAAAGACACCTGTGGTCACATGGAAGCCAGAGCGGGCGAAAATGCTGGATGGACGGCACGGAGAGCAGAGTTCAGTGCCCGCAACAAACATGCCTTAGTAATGAAGCCGCACCTGGATTTAATTAAACAGTGCAAGGTGCTGCCTCCGAACTGTGAAATCAAGTTCATATTCGAAAAAAATCAGCCCAATTACTACATGATGCAAGCAGCCGATCAAAACTACTGGGTCAAAATCACCAAAGCTGAAATGACACTTCTCCAAAAATGTGTCAACGACGAGGTGGTGAAAACTCACGTCAGCAGTGTCAGGAATCCACATTGGGGCCCTTTCAACTATCACATAGCCAGGTGTAAAGTAACTAAACACACTTTGGACGGCGGCTCACAAGACTACAGTTGGACTCAACCTGACACTACTCAGATCCCCACCAGGATAGTCTTGTGTATGATAAAGGAAACAGCAGCTGCTGGGACTAAGACAGAAAATCCTTTCAACTGCAGGCATTTCAACGTGAAGGAAATATGCGTGAGATATGACGATCAAAAGTTTGAGTTGAAGACCGACTTCGAAACAGGCAACTGCATCAGAGCCTACAGTCAAATGTTCATAGACAGTGGGCTGTCGGCTTTGGGGCAAGACTGTGGCATAACTTTGGAAGATTTCAAAGATGGGTATTCCTTCTTTGTTTTCGACCTCACCCCAGACAGAGCACCTGAAGACAGTCGTATAAATCTCATCAAGCAGGGAAAGCTGGGCATTTCCCTTAGGTTTGCCGCCCCGACTACTCATGCCATATCTGCCGTCTTGTGTTCCTTCTACGACAACAACATCCAACTAACGGCTGACTGTCTTCCTGTCACAGACTACCACATGAACTGAGAAAAAAATGAGAACTTCAGACATAACAGGTGCACTGGGAAACCATCCACACACAAGGCGTTTCTACCTGGGAACTTTTGCCAGTAATCAATGTCCTAAAAAACCAATTCCCTCTACATGTTTCGTCAGTAACACAGATCCAAGCTCTAAACCTGGTCAGCACTGGGTGGCATTTTACGTTTCTCATAACGGGAATGTATTCTACTTTGATCCCTATGGCTTACCTCCATTTACTATATATCACCAGAGGTTCATGCAAAAGTCGTCAGATGGTCACGGGTCGTTCAGCAGAAAACAAGTGCAAAACTTTTACGCTAAAACGTGTGGAGCCCACTGCATCATAGAAACTCATAGAAACATGTCGGACCAAGGATCCACACCACACTGTGAAAAGGTTTTCTCAGGTCCCTTTCAACTTAATGGACAAAATAGTCAGGCCCTTCCTGAGAAAAAGAGAGAAGAAGAGGCAATGAATTTCGAGATGAGTCCAGAAGAAGTAGCAGTCAAAGCAGACGTGAGCAATCTTTTGGTGAAAGGAAAAGTTAAACGTGAACTGGACGTGATAGACGGGCTTCAGAGCACGGCGGAAGTAATAGACAAGATTCTCATGATCATGGCCGAGTTAATGGACAAAGTGGTAGCCCTGGAGGAGAACGACATAGGAAGAAAGGCCTTGAAGGATTTAATGGAGAGAATGCGGGCCTTAGAGGACCGTAGTCAAAGTCCTACTCCAGCCAAGACCGGGTGCAGTTGGTACTGCAACAAGAATTCATTTTCCATATAATATCCATGTACTCTGCTTGCAAGCATATCTGATTATAATGATTCATACCTAGCATGTACTCTGATAGGAAGAAAAAATAAAAAGATTGAATTAAAAAACCGAGTTGTGTCTTTGTTGCATTTAATCTCATATCAAAATAATGAGTCATAAGTATTGCGTAAATTCATAGGAACATTGCATCAGAAAATGAGTCATGGTTATTGTGTAATTTCTTTCAAGGATTGCACAATACACCCTCATACGTAGGTCATACGTTTTTGCAAGTAGGTTAGTAGGTCACTTCCGGTTTGTAAGTAGGTCAGCTCTAGGTATTGCACAATTCTTTTAATTTATGCATCTAGGTCAGGTCACTAGGTCAAATGAAATCCAGCTCTCTGATTGGTCGAAAAAACTAGGTCATGACCTTATGACGTCACTTCCTGTCAAATCCAGCCCTCTGATTGGTTAAAACTAGGTCACTTCCGGTCTACCAGTAGGTCATGACCTAGTTAGTAGCTAATCCATTGCGCTCAGTTTGCATGTATATACTACTAACAATGACATTACAATTTCAAACAATGCCTCATACATAACAATAGAGATGATGATTGTACTCAACAACAGGCAGACAGGTATAGGCGGGAACAGTGATTTTATAGTGCCAACTAAGAGTTCCGATTGCAGCAGTGAATTAAAGACCTTTAGGTCGAATCCCATGATGCAATCTAACCCTGGAAAGTTCTTGCAATTTGGGGACTATTGCAAATAGGGGGACTTGCCTTTACTGCAAATTGCAAGGCTTCTAACATGCCATTGCATTTTACAAATCTGACTGTTGCAATTGAACTGACCCCTAACCCTTGCAATGTAGATCTGTAAGTTGCGTTAAATTACAATGACATTCTCCTTGATATTGAATTTGCAAGCTGTTGTAGGCAAGCACAGTGCAGAATGAGACTGAAATTGAACTCTGTGTGTAATTTATACAGACATTTTGCATACAAATTGCAGGGTATGGGGCAAGCTTAGATTGCATAGTGGGACTTAGGTTGCAAGTTGAAGTGAACACACATCCCTATTCGTCAGTGACTTTATCCACATTTCTGTAAATTGCAAAGGAATTCTGTAAATTGCAGAAACTTTTTGCTTAAGCAAGGAAAAATATCTAAATATAAAGATCTTAACTTCAGTTCAAATCTACAAGGGATTCCTTGCCATTAAAGCCCCCCGTAGCCATTGTAGGTCTTGCAATATAAGGACAGGGCCCCAGATTGCAACAGATGACAAAATTGCATCGTGGGATTCGACCTTTTGCATTAATAGCAGGCTGGGTTTATGCCGGTAGCTGTTCTGATAACCTTTGGCTGTATAGAGAGGGCTTTTATGATATTTAGCACACTTTGACCTTTCTGATTTAAACTTAATCTGTTATGATTCCAAAGCACTCTTGCAGGTTCAATGATGTTAATCCCCAAGAGACTGTTTAGACAGTCGGCTTAGGGGTGACTTGCTTCTTCTGATATACAGACAAGTACAGCAACTATTGTCATGTATTCATCTATTTCTGTTCATTTAATCTGTTTTTTTTTTATGCTCAAACAACATCTTAAGAATTATTTTGAGCCGTCTGGAGGTATTTTCTGGCTCTCTTTGAAAATGATGTCACCATAACCAAAATATGGGTGTATCATTTGTTTGAATATTTTGAATGATATTTGCCAGTTTTTGCACCTTCTTTAGATGATAAAGCTTGTTTAATACAGACTGTTTCTTTTTTTAAGACGGAATTCACTGACGTCAATGTATATATTAATGGTGACACCTAGGCACTGCTAGGTAACAGAATTCATTAACTGTCTCCAAGACCTTATCATTTAAATACACACTACTTTTTTTAATATTCCTTTCACCATGTGACCATAAAATCGTTGATTTCTCTGCATTTACAATTAATTTGAAACGAGCACACCATTTGGATATTCTACTCATGTCATCCTGTAGCCTGTTGACCATATCGGCCAGGTTAAAATCCCACAATGCAATTTTGGCTGAAAAGTTTCTGCAATTTAGTCATCTGTTGCAATTTGGGGCTCTCTCCTTATATTGCAAGACCTATAATGGCTACGGGGGGCAAGAAATCCCTTGTAGATTTGCACTGAAGTTCAGACCTTTATATTAAGATATTTTCCCTTGCTTAAGTGAAAAGTTTCTGCAATTTACAGAATTCGCTTGCAATTTACAGAAATGTGGATAAAGTCATTGACATATAGGGATCTTTGTTCACTTTAACTTGCAACCCAAGTCCCACTATGCAATCTAAACTTGCCCCTTACCCTGCAATTCGTATGCAAAATGTCTGTGTAAATTTACACAAAGAGTTCAATTTCGGTCTCATTCTGCACTGTGCTTACCTAGTACAACAGCTTGCAAATTCAATATCAAGGAGAATAGCATTGCAATTTAACGCAGCTTACAGATCAACATTGCAAGGGTGAGGGGTCAGTTTAATTGCAACAGTTGGATTTGTAAAAAGCAATAGCATGTTAGAAGCCTTGCAATTTGCAGTAAAGGCAAGTCCCCCTATCTGCAAGAGTTCCCAAATTGCAAGAACTTTCCAGGGTTCGATTGCATCGTGAGATTTGACCTACCAGTAGATCAAATACCCCTGCTAGCAACCTCATCCAAATGATGTATTTTTTACGTAAATCACATGAGTTTTCACGTAAGAAGTGCTAGCTGGGACAGCTCTTAAATGTCGGCTCACAACAGCAGACACCTATTACATGCTGTTACATCTCAATAGCATATGATGTTGTATACTCAAAACATAATAAATTTCTGGAGTGACCCCCCTCCATATCGACTCCTTTCAGTTATACCGTAAATTACAAAAACTGTTCAAGGAAAAATATCTAATTATTCATATCCTAGTTTATGTCCCAATTTACAAGATTCACCCTGCTATTATACGTCCCTGTTGCTGTTATATCTCTCACAATATACAGGCAGAACATCAAATTGCAAATTCCAACAGAGTGTTGAATTGCAGAAACTTTTCTGTTGAAATTGCATCATGGGATTTGACCTTTATAAACATTAAAGAGAGAGCCATGATCACTTGCAAACAGAATCATGGCAGCTTGTAGTATGGACAAGCTCACAATCTGCAAGAGGGGTTATACTATGGGTATCACATTTCAGAACAACTTTTGGCGCCCAAACTGGATAATCTGAGTGCATTTATCACAAGATAGTGCACTGAGAGTTGACACTTGACAGTGTTCTTTTTCTATACTATTCTTACATGTGACAGCAGCTCAGGTCTAGCTTTGACAGCGGTTCATACAGGAAAAGCTCAGCATGGGTTGGACTAGAACCTAGACTACTGGGGCAGGACAGGTGTCCTGCAGACGAGGCTGGTTGTTGTCACCCTGCTTGACCGAAAATGACACAGAACCAGTGGGTTTTAGTTCCAACCTAAACTCCGGCAGTGTCATGTGACCTACCTGAGAAAAAAGATTTTTGCGGAAAACTATACTCGCCACCTGAGTGGACTGCGTTTCCCCAGCACTCATCTCAAAAAGATGAATGAAGGGTAAGTGCAGTGGAGCTGGTGAGTTAAAAATAAAAACACAAAAAAAATCAATTATAGATTGATGAAAACATTATGATAAAGTCCATAGAAATTAGTCAAAGATATGGCTAGCGAGTGAGTGAGTGAGTGAGTAATAGATGTTTAACGCCATTTCGACAGCTAAGGTCATATTCATGGCGAGAACTGCATTACACAATTTCACAGGGAATGTGTCAGTGCCCGCGCATATGTGCACCACACACATCCTGAGTGGATAGAAAAGAAGCGATATAGACCCTTTTAAGTGGTCTAGGGAAGCCCGCTTATTGGCATGAATAACCACCCAATCACTTATAATTATACCAGTCTTTGGAGGGCTATTACCCAGGACTCAAAAGTATTTATACTGTCAAATATTCCTATTAGAATCAAAGTTATGAGCAATTTAATTTTCAGTTATAACAAACAAAACTATTGGTACGAAATCGTCACCATATATTTCTATAGTAAAATGCCCCCTTTACAATGAAGTTTTGGCATCCATATTCGGATATAACAAAGTAATTTTCTCATAAACACATTATGTAAGTGTAGCATACACAAGCCATCCCAGCTAGCAAAACTCGTGCAATTTACATCATTCTTACGTGAAAACTCATGTGATTTACGTAAAAAAGACATCATTTGGATGAGTTGTGCTAGCAGGGATAGGTGTGAGGGGATGTGTTAGGACATCTACAGCCGCCCCAACTTCTCACCTGGGTGGCCATAGAGGTCAACATAAAGTTTTATTTGTAAAAAATCTATCTTTCTTTGTTTGGTTACTACGAAATTTGTTTATAAGGAATTATTTTGCCTGTCCCAAGCACTTTGTTGTAAAGTAATTTTACTGTATTAAAAAGACAACATTTTTATTGAACAAAGTGAGATAATCTGAACTTATATTGATACACATGACATTGTAGTCCACAGGCATCGTAACCTAAAAAAGTAGGAATATTTTCATTCAATAATTAGGGGAAAATAGGAATTTTGTCTATTTGTAATGTTAAAATAGGGAAAAACAGAATTAAAAATGGAATTTTAGAATATAGGCTTCTTTATTCATGGTATTGTACGGCAAAGATAGCAAAATGCCTGATTTTGGGATCCGGTCCTACAAAAAATGTAGCCAGTATAAAATGAAAATCTTCAGTACCGCATGTCCTGCAGGGTGAAAAGGTTTCGGGAAGACTGTTGAAGTACTGTCAATGCTTAGCAACTTTAAGACAATAAAAAGGACAGATCTTTGGCCGGGAGTTGAGCATTATAAACTGAGAAAAATCATAATAAGGAATAATCTTTGCATTGATAGTTGGTGGGTTAGGGGAGTTGGTTGGAGAGGACGCTGGGATAATTCCACTTTATTACTTGAACTGATTAAGGCACATTCCAAGTTAAGTCTTGCAAATAGGGAGAGAAAATGTCTAAAATTGGATATATTCACAGAGGTAAGTGTGAGGTACCAACAAAAACTTGAAGTCATCCTGATACTTCCAAAAAAAAATAAGTGAACATAAATGTTTCCTGGTTATCAAAATATTAGCCCTCGAATACAGGTTGCACAATCCAATTTCAGCCCCCCCCAGGCAACTGCCATGGAGATTGGACATTTTTCCTATGCAATTATTTTCTCCACTTTTATCAAAAAATCCCTTTTTAGAATAAAAAATTGCATCTGTCAATGGCCCCTAGGTTGTTTCTTGACTATTTGTGCAAAATGGGACCCATCTTAAAAATTGGCATACTTTTTTTCTGGAAAGGCCTGTTGGCATGGCAACCTGGTTGCCATGGCAACCAGCTCAAACAAAATGAGAAATCGAAGATATCACATATTGAGCCATAGCATTGGTTTAAATTCATTTTTTAACACAATTTGAACTTTTTAAAAAAAAGATCTACTCCTTGAGTACTTTTTCAAGGTTATGACATGTCCAAGGTCAAGGTCACCCTTTTCAAGGTCAAACACTAAAATTTGGCAAAAATTAGCAAGGACATCATATTAATTTTTATGGCCATAAAATTGGATTAAATTCACTTTTTGACATGTTTTAAAATCCTAAAATGGTCAAGTCTTTAAGTCCTTTTTCAAGGTTCCAACATCATTGACCTTATCTTAGGTCAAGGTCATCCTTCTTAAGGTCAAACCTCTAAATCTGATTGAAATTTATATGAGAATTAAATTTTTGGCCATAAATTTGGTTCAAATTCACTATTTGACATGCTTTAAGATGATAAGATTCCACTCCTTAAGTTACTTTTACTAGAAATGGCCACATCTAGGTTGGTCAACTCATTTTTTGACACACCTTGAAATCCAAAAATTTGCTACTCCTTGAGTACAAGGTCATGACACATTTAACCTTGGCCAAGGTCAAGGTCAAGGTCATCCTTTTCAAGGTCAAACATTGTTGAAATCAGCTGGGAAATTAAATTTATGACCATAACATTGGTTTGAATTTACTTTATGCCATGCTTTGAAATACTTGGTCTACCTTTTGAGTGCATTTTCAGGGTCATAACACAGTTGACCTTGGCCAAAGTCAAAGCCATCCTTTTCAAGGTTAAACACCTCAAATTGGCTGGTTATTAGCAGCTCATCCTAAAAAAAAATGGGAGAAAATTTACACTTTTGAGAACACAGAAACAGGCCATTTAAAGGTAAAAATGCTGTTTTGTCCAAAAATGAGTTATGGTAATTTTATTAGAATGGATGTCAATTTAACTGAATCAAACATTTTTAGGTAGATTCCCATTCTGAATAGTTTAAAATCATCATAGATCCTGCTGGATGGGACTAATATGCTGATATAAGTGGGGGATATTAACTAATGACAACAGAGTATTTCAGGTTGCCATGGTAATCAAATTTTGAATTTTCTTTAAATTTGTATTGAAAATGCCACTCCAACAGCTTTCAGAAGATGTAATGTAAACTATCAAAACAGTATGTTCAGAGATAACACAAAGTATATCATTGTGATTACAGTATAGTAACTGAGTAATTTTCCTGAAATTGATTGGTTTTGTGAATATATGACCAGAGCCTTAATGAGGCATTTTACAGTTTAAGATATTTGGCATGATATCTTTCAACAATGGTTTCAATATACTTCCCATGCCCTTATTAATGTGTATTACATGAAATGAAAGCTCTTGATGACCTTTTTTAAATACTCTTTTCTCTGAGGCCTATCCCTTAGTTTTAAGGATGGGTCAAAACGGTCTTCTTTTTGTTTAATTAATACTTTTTCAAAGTTCTAACATTGTTGACCTTAGCCTAGGTCAAGATCATCCTTTGCGAACACCTTTGGTAACATCTCTTAATTTTTAACCTGTGATTTGTGGCTTTATATTTGTTTGAAGCAGAATTCTTTAATGTATCTTTAACAATATGCAGGGTAACACTCATTAATTGTTCAAAATGGCTGCCATAAATTATACATGGTTCTAAATGTCATGAATAGATTCCTGGACTTCAGTAATGTCCTTTTAGTAATATTTTTTTTTGTCTTTCTATTTTGATTAGGGATCGAGTAGTCATTTTTTTAAAACACCCTATTGTTCCAAGATTTTGATCTAATTCTGGCAGCCATCTTGATTATCTCAATTTCATTCATAGTTGATATTGTAACAGTTACAGAGAACCCAGGGTCTGGCTAAAAATCCATCTTCCACCAAATACTATAGTCAGTCACATTAAATTTTAAGTGTCCTTGACCTTGTGGAACACAACTTTGACCTATTTACCTAGGTCAACCATGTCAACTTTAGAATTCCAAGCATGTTAAAAAGTGTATATAAACCAATTTTGTAGTTGTAAATATGATTCCCTTAATGACTAAAATACCTTAGTGTTTGACCTGGAAAGGATAACCAGTGATAACATTGAACTTGAGCATGACCTACCACATTATGGCCTTCCTTGGTCTTGGAGTAGACCACATTAGTATTTTTTAAAGCATGCCATAAATTGAATTTAACCTAATTTTATGGTCATAAATGCAATTTCCTTGCTGCTTTTATCCAAAATAAGGTGTTTGACCTTTCAAAGGAGGACCTTGACCATGTCAACCATGTTATGACCATGAAAAGGTAATCAGGAAGTAAACCATTTTAGAATTTTAAAGCATGTCAAAAAGTGAATTTAAACCAATTTTATGGCCATAACTTTTATCCCCTTGCTGTTTTGACTTTGAAAAGGATGACCTTGGCTAGGGTCAATAATGATAGGACCTTGAAAAAGGACCCAAAGAGTTGACCATTTTAAGTTTTTAAAGGTAGACATTATTTGTCAGAGAACTGAACAGGTGGGGATTTTTTTTCCTATGCTTCCCCGGAACACCGGGAAAATACAAAAGATAGGGGAAAAAAATTAGTCGAGCAGACCACTTAAATTTTTTAAAGGATTTCAAAACCCTTAAACTGCCTGTACTGCATAAATGCATCACTATAGCACTGTATTTGGGAAACCCAGAGATGGAAAGTCTATTTCATAGCCATAAAGATGATTCCCTTGAGAAATTCAGCCGAATTCAGGTGTTTGACCACGAAAAGGATGGCCTTGACCGAGGCAAAGGTCAACCATGTCATGACCTTGAAAAGACACTTAGCGTTTAGTTACCTGCCTGATTTCAACCAGATTTAGCTGTTTGACCTTGAAGATGATGAGCTTGCCCTAGGCTAAGGTAAACAATGTTGGAACCTTGAAAAAGTATTCAAAGAGAAAACCATTTTAGGTTTTCAGATGGGTGTTAAAAACTTAATTTAAGCCAAATTTATGGCCATAATCATGTTTGACCTTGAAAAGGATGGCCTTGACCTTGGCCAAGGTCAACCATGTTATGATCTTGAAAAGGCACTCAAAAAGTAGACCACTCTAGTATTTCAAAGCATAACATAAAGTGAATTTAAACCAATTTTATGGACATAAATTAAATTTAATTTCCCAGCTGATTTCAATGATTTTTGACCTTGAAAAAGATGACCTTGACCTTGTCTAAGGTCAACCATTGTTGGAACCATGAAAAAGGACTCAAGGATGTGGCCATTTTTATACTTTACAGCATGGCAAAAAGTTAATTAAAGCCAATTTTTTAGCCATAAACATGATTTCCTACCTAATTTCTGCCAGATTTAGGTGTTTGACCTTGAAAAGGGTGACCTTGACCTTGGCCAAGGTCAAATGTGTCATGACCTTGTAACCAAGGTGTAGCTAATATTTGGATTTCAAGATGTGTCAAAAATGAGTTGACCAACTTAGGATATTAAAGCTGACATTGTGGCTTGACTCAGGTGGGTGAGCAGGCTATGGAAATGGAGGTAACTGAAAATGGGGGTGGGCGGTAACGGAGGTCACCGGTAACGGAGGTCACTTTTTTACAGTATTTCCTCTCTAGAAAATTAGATATACCATCAATCAATCTGATTTTTGGTATACAGTTTCCTTTTTTCATTACCTTTGGACTAGTATCAGTTATTTTTGTTTCCACCTTAATTATACGTGCTTAATCATGGTAACGGAGGTCACTCACCTTAAAAAAACTACTTCAGATTTTGGCAGGGAAATGCATCTAGTGCGGAGATGTGAAGAGATATCAAGTCATCATCTGGCACATAACTATGTCCCTAATTGGTCTTCATTTTAGTCTGACATTGACCAGAATATTCTTTTTATTTTCTGCCCAGGGCCACTAAAGGCTGATGGTAACGGAGGTCACCCTAAAATACTGGACACTGGTATAATGAGGTCCAGTCCGTCAGCTTAATGGGGAAATTTAGGGAAAATTTTTTTTTTTTAATTTTAACACTTAAAAAACTATAAAACATCACATTTGATACCATACATATATTTTCTTGCCAACTGTAATGGATCAATAATTGTAATCATGCTTCAGGACATAGTGTTTTCAGTAAGCAGCCTTTTTCATCATAAGGCCCCCCACATGCAAAAAGTACGAAAATAATCTATGTTGTGGACATTTTTCTTTAATTAGTTCTAGAAATCCTAAAAAAGTCCAAAAAGTTAGTAAAAACTGATTTTTAAATGTACTATGGCACATAAACTTCCCTGGACAGCAGTTCCCTACTTAACATGGAATGTGCCTTAAAAAAAAATTGTTTGTTTCAGGTAACTAAGTCATCCCTGGGTCACCTGAGTAACTCCCCCCCAAGTTATCCTGACTTGTGACAAGTCTTGGAAGCAGTTAAAAACAAAATACAAAAAATTCGACGTACACTACCTAATTCTTGTCAGCATGTCACACAACTTTTTTTCTTTTGGCCTAATCAACGTCCAAATGAAACAAGTCCCACCTGTTCAGTACAGTGATCACACTATTATCAGATATTCTTGGGAATATTGTAATATACCGTAATCTCCCGCGTATAAGGCGCACCTCACGTTTAAGACGCACCTAGAGTTTCAGAATATGGTCAAATAATTTGAAAATTCATTAATTTTGTTCTACTGGATGGATTTTGAAAATTCAAAAAGCTTTGTGTACCTAATACACTCAGGAACCTCCTAAACCCATCAATGTCTTATTATGATTTAGGGGGAGTGTAGGATATAAAAAAAAAGGTATTGATCTCCCCCTTGTGGATCTAAGGAGAACTAAAACCTCGCATATAAGGCGCGAGATTATGGTAATACATATGTGATATTGCAATAAAAGCCATATATTATATGCATTGTGCAATACTCCAGTAGGGGGCAGCACCAACCCACATAGGGGTTGCTGGAGGACTATCAGGTATATTGTGGGTATAGGTGCTGCCCCCTACTGGAGTATTGTACAGCTACATGTCAATGTTGGTGTTGTTGGTTACAACTTCTCACCCATACCTCATCCACCTAGCTATTTCTCAGGTTCTGGAGAATTGGTTTTCTCTTATTTTTCCATGTATCATTTTCATTAGATAGGGGATGAGGCCACTCACAGTCAAACGAGGGCAAACATATGGACTTACTCATGTTTGACATCTTGCAATTTTAATATCATAGGTTATGGGGGCATTGTGAAAACCCTCATTTATGTCATCCCCAATACTGTAATACCTCATACATATGCTAGACCGTGTGCATAAGGCACGTCCCTATAAACTCAATCTGATTTCATATTATATGGGACATCCACGACCATATGATTGTTCTGATACTGCTTCCTTTTCTATACACCACATGTGTAAGGCATATATCCATGACTTTTCAGTGTTTCTATGCATAGTAATAACTTTAGTTAGCCACCCAGGTTTGAGAGCATTCCTAACACTGCATAGGTGACCATCAGTTGTCAAATATGACATTAACCGGATGCACCTAGTAAAGATCTACTTGAGGAGAAAGGCATTCAGTCTATATGTATGGTTTCTGAGTCTCTCCAGAAAAGGAACACTTAGGCTTGAGGTGAAATATACCATTATAAGTCCTGTGTATAAGCCACACTCCAATATAAGCCTCACCCAAATTTGTCAACCCCCCCAATAAAAACCCATATCTGGTATATTTCAATATCCCCGACAAAATTGTAGCGGCTATATCAAGTTCATGAAGCCTATCTAATAATCTTGTGATCAGAGACATTGAAACAATCCTGTGACTAAACAGTTAATGTTATAATACTGCCATTTTATGTACCTGGTACTTAAAAAAATACTTGATTGCCAAAAGGTGACTTTGCTTGTCTGAAAGTGCTCTTTTGGGGCATTGTAGGTGGCCTCCAGCCACTGGGATTTTTGACTCTCAAAATCAAACTTTTTTTAAAAGTTTTTACCTCTGGTCACCAAATATCTCAAGTCATCCAAGTTAATTATTGTAGTAACATGGCCTGACCGATCTTTCAAACCCCTATAATATAGTAACCTAGCAGCCGTTTAGGAGATGTGTATCATTTGGGGGGGGGGATGTGGGTGCAGTTTATTCCATTCTAAGGAGATTAAAGATGGTCATAGCTACACATAGCTTTTCAAACTTTGGAAATCCATTCCTCTGGAATTCATTCTTTAGAGTACAAATCTATAACAAGTAGGTTTGTAAGTAAGGTATAGACAGCATCTTCAAACGTTTACCACATTTATTTTAAACCCCCGGAAAATCTTTTTTTCTATATTCGGGGTCAGCATAAAATCCCCGTTTCCAGTGAAATCCCAGAAACTTACATATCTTTTGTGTAGGCACCTTGAAGTTAGCTTTTATTGATAACCATCAAAGTTATTCAGGCACAATATGGGGTTAATGGCAGTCCATGGTAATTTTAGTACCGGTAGTTATAGTTTTCCTGGTGTTTTGTGGCATTGAGAATTGAGGATGCTGCCATGTCCAGGGTGTCCTCATTCCTGAGGAGGGAATCCTGAGTCTTGAGGCGGCCTGGGAGCTAGCCATGTCCAAAGGGCTCTAGGTACACATAGCTTTTTGAATTTCGAAAATCCATTCACTAGAAAAAGATTTATGCATTACACGGGATGCAACTTATAAATGGGAAAGTATGGTAACTAATATCCAATTGAACACCTCAAAACTGTAGAATATTAAATGTAACACACATGGTATTGATATAATTTCTAACTATGTTTTCTATAGGCAATTCGTCAGTAACGACAGACAATCAGAAAAGAAGTCTTTAATCCATCTATTATTATTTTAGCACTTTATTATACCAAATTGTCCAGGTGTGGTTTATCTGTTTGAGAATTCGGAATATAATCTACAAAAGTGTATTTAGGATTTCACCTTGAGCACTGTTTATCCTAATTCATGATTATTCAGGTTGGGATACATGCTATACAAGATAAAAGATATTTATTAACCTTTTCGTAATAAACAACCAAGTGTTTTCAATATCCTTGTACAAAGCTTTGGACATGTTCATATCAAATGTCTTAATACTGTTCAACTGAAAAGAGTAGCTAGTCTGGTTCGACATCTCCAATTAAGTGGTCCCCTTCAATATTCATTTCAACATCTTCTTCACTCTCAGCATGTCTTTCCTCTTGAATATTGGCCTCAGCATCATCTACATTCGGCGATTTACCTCTTTGAACCTTGAGTGACTTGGCATACCCCAGAAGAGCATCTATATCTATTGGACCATGAAATAATACAGGACCACAGGAGCTTTCAAGTGACTTTTGAATGGCACATACACCTTTTAAAGCACTACATAGTGTCACTGCACACCCAACATCATAGCGTGTGAGAGAGTCTGTCATTACATAATGCTCCAGTTGAGTTTTAATGACTGAATGTCTGTTCTTGATTGAAGTGTTGAATTCAATAATATCTTTACTGAGAAGAATGAGTTCCTCTTTTGCACGATCTATGAGGTTTAGCAGTCGCACTGCTTTTCTTTTTGTTACTGCTGGGATTTGAAGATCATCTTGTAAAGCTTCATTGTTGGTGATTCCATGGTATATTATATTATCAGGGTTCATTGCCGACTCGCGCGTAAGCTGGGGTAAGTCAGCCATCTTTGAGCACTCATTGAATTTCTTCAGGGACATATTTATCCGCTGGCTTGAAGCTAGGATCTGCTTTGATAATTTCTCTCCCAAAGTAGACCCATCTAGAAAATGCATAAGAACGATATATTTGTATATTGAACTTATAGGTTTGGCAAGTGGAAGAGATAGAAGAAGAGAGAGGTATTATGTGTGATATGTCATTGAATATATAAGAATATCCTTACATCACTGAATTTCACCCTGATCCTTATAAGCAAGGTCTCCTTACGAGCAAGGTTAACCCCGCCCAAGTTCACTCATTACCTCTATAGGTGTTCAATGGAGGTGAGTGCGATTTTGCAGCCCCAAAGTGCATCTTAAAGGCAGGGTGCTTTTAATTTAGAATATAACTAGGCCTTCAGAAATAAGACTAAGGCTGCACCTTATAATACACAAGGTATTAGGATAATCAAACCTGAATATCTATGACGGGTCTCTCTCAGCCGATTGTATTGGTTGACCTCAGACCATATTGCCTTTGACAGCTCCTTCTGCTTGAGTTTACATGCGTCTTGTAGCTCTGTCATATAGGTTTCTGTGTCCTTTCCCCATCTTTCTATTTTGTGTTTCTTTTCAATGTGTTGTATCCTTTTCTCCAGCCTTAAATTACAATAAAAAATTGGGATCTCAGCTCAATTCCTTTAAGGAACGTTCATTGCAACAGTTATCAATTCTTCACACAGTCCATTTTCATATATCTATAGACGTTACAAGTGTATAATAAATGTTAAATAAAATTGTTCTCCCTGGAAAATTATTTATTCTTTCACATCCCATAACTGTCTAATTTACTCAGTGTAACTCTTGATGTTTCATATTAGGCTAGGAAAATTTAAATCTCTGCAGACATTCTCATCTGAGAATATAAATACCTTTCCATTTTGAGCTCAACACCGCTTTCCTCAGTCTGAGGATCTGCATTGCTGAAATTAAGGATGAATAACATAAAAAGGATTGAAAAGTTTGAGTCAACACATAACGATGTGTGTGTGTTAATTCTTTATCATTTAACATATAGTTTAGTCCTGAAAACTTAAAACTCCTGGTCTTGTCTTGTTGAGTCTCGCATATTATTTCATGGTAGAAATGTGATCTACTATAGATTACAGGGATGTCATTTCATTTTGGCCAATGTGTAGAAACCTCGATAAGTCATGCCTAAAAGCTAGGTAAGTGTGATTTCTTTTGTCTATTTAACCATCATGAAATAAATACAGAGTTTCACTTAAGAGTGTCTCCACTCCCAGTTTCTTCACTTGTCAACCCATGCATGAAGAAACTGGTTGTGTTTACACTTTACCATGCAAATCTGTCTTATATGTTATGAGTTAAAGAAATGAGTGGTAACTCAGGGTGTAGTACTCCTGCAGAACTAGGACATAAGTACCTTTCCAAGAGAGAGTTGACTGGACTGTCGAAGAAAAGATTGTAACAATAAGGTTGGGTCGGTGCATTCAATGACCAAAGCCAAGGTGAGATGTACAAGAAACAAGAGTTGCATGATTACTGATAAAAGTGTCCAACATGGCTAAAACCTATCCAAAAGTCCTGATCATTGACACACACACAGAACAGATTGTTTCTAATCTAGTTACATTGCAGCCTATTATAAGGCCATTTTATTCTAATTACTTCACATCCCAGCGACAGGGTTTTTGGTAAATAAAAAAAGCAAAACATCTTTAAGGCATAGTGAATCCCTCAGAATATCTGTCACAGCAATGCTCAATGTGCTATGTACTACCGGTATATGTAATAAATCCTAGGACAAGGCCTAATGTTCAATGTCCATGAGGTATTGCACCCACAGTGGAGCATGCAATAGAAGAGTCTTATACCATATCTGTAATAGGAATGACCTGTTTTGGTCAAGGATTAAGAATGCCTGATAAAAGATCTTTATTCCATATATTATGATACTGACATAGGTCCGCTTAGGGCTGATACTGGCTGACATAGGGTAACTACATTGTGCTAGCAATCCTGAAGGCCACAGGGCAGTCCTGACGGACATAGATCAATCCTGACTGACATAGGACACTCCTGACGGTCATAGGGCACTCCTGATGGTGATAGGGCACTCCTGACGGCCATAGGGCACTCCTGACGGCCACAGGGCACTCCTGATGGTCATAGGGCACTCCTGATGGTCATAGGGCACTCCTGACGGCCATAGGGCACTCCTGACAGACATAAGGCACTACTGACGGACATAGTGCAGACATAAGACTCATACTAGCAGACATAGGACACATGCTAGCAGACATAAACTCATACTAGTGGATATGGGGCCCATACTAGCGGACTATACAAGAGAATTTATGGTATTAGCTCCGCCCTAACTATGGTAGGCTATAAGATGCCCAAGCGGTCTGAAGTGGTAGTGTATTGGTAGTTTACAAGTTGTGAACTTTACAATGTTTACAAACATTGTAAAGGGGTATGGTAAAATGGTTATCTACTCACTTCCATCACTTACATAAGATGTAGCCTAATGTCACCACCTCTGTAAGTCCTAAGGGTGTCCGGATTACCTTGGAGTTCTTCTTTATACTTTTGCCCGAAATCCTGAAAGATCTGTGTTAAATAAAGGACATAAACTGATGTGTTTACCTTTTGATGCATCCATCCTTATACTGTTGACTTCAGATTGGTCCCACTGCTGTATGGTCTCCCTTGTAATTGTGCCTATTATTTAAAAGGAAAGAGTTATGATCGGTTTTATGAATAGGATCCTCTTTCACATCATTTTTACAAGAACAGCAACAGGTCATGTAAAGTGGGGCTGAGGAAGCTGAGGGAAGTTTGTTATTGCCAAATCCACAGATGAATATTGATAAAATTGTATTGGTGATATATAGGTCATGTAGTGAAGAGTTAAGTCCAAAGCATAATGCAGATATTTAAAAGCTACACAAGTGCTTATATACTGCTTGTCCACCACAGCGGTGACAGCATCTCTGGATGACTGCATCTTTGAGATGAATGATCGAATGTATGAGGAGGGTAGAGGGAGAAAACTGCCTCATTGTCCTACAATAGCAAGATAGCAAGTGCTACAGGATAGGAAGTTCTTTATTTTGCCTGGTACCATAGGCAGGGGAAGAAAAAGCCACTGTCTTTTATCACTCAGACGTGGTTTGGTGAGTCTGAGGAGTAATCCCATTACTTGGGATGCAGTTGCCATTATAAAGATAGTGAGAGCATAGCTCTTGTAAATTGCTGTCCACAATGTTCAATAATACTAAATACCTCAACAGCCCTCAAGAATTTGCATAGGGGGTCACAAATCATAGAAGGTTTGCATATGACAAATTTGGATGTATTCCAGCTCCTACACTTAGGATTTTAGTGTCCCCCCTAATTCTTTTGGCTCAAAATGTAGGGCTCATTGAGATCTTCATGTTACATATGGGTTTTGATGGTCCAATATGCATATTTTGGGCACCAGGGGGTTAAAATAGGCCCAAAATGACCAATTTTGTAGGGAAAAATCAATAAATCCGACACTTTTTATAATTTTTTTAAAATTTGACAATAGAAATGTGTCCTTCCATTTATGTTCACTGAAATCTGAAGGGAAACCGAAATTTTGGACCTAAGATTGCCTTCCTAGGGGCACTTGGTCTATATTTTTTGAGAAATTAACTTTTTGTAAAGTAGTTTGTCTGGGCGAAAATTTTAGGGCATATGACCCCCTCCTAAAATATCTATGATGTATATGGGTTAATTTTCTGTGCTAACATTTAGAGTTAGTCCCATGCTAAAGTAATCTGGAAAAAAAATTAGAATTGCTCCATTATCTTGGCTGTGAGCAGGCCATCAGTATTTTTTCAGCCAGACAGCCCTTTTTTGGGTGTCTTCACGAAATAGGACATTCCTTCTCATCCTGGCTGGGTTTTACATATTTAACTATATTAACTATGTCACTTATTTACCCCCCACATATATCTAAGTGCCATAGTGCAAAACAGATAAATTATCCCTCATGGTTTGGAATAGCAGGGGGAAAAGTCTAAAAAATGTCTTGCCGAATGACATGTCTTGCCGAAGGACATTTTAGTTACATGCTATGTTGAGTGGTTCGTTTCCTAAAGATATTATCATCATACCTCCATGGAAATCTCTAGTCTGGACCATTCTGCCCTGTAGATTATAAAAATTGTATTAGCATTTATGTCAGATGCGTTCTTCTTATCATAGAATGCGTTCTTCTTATTATAGAATGAACGTTCTTGTGATAAACCTTTATTGCGATTCTGTGAATCTGTCTTTCCGAATGACATTTGAGGTACAGCCATGGTGAGGGCTTGGTTTCCTAGAGAAATTATCATCATACTTCCATGGAAATCTCTGGTCTGGACAATTTTGACCGGTAGATTATGGAAATTGTATCAATATTTATGTCAGATGTGATCTTCCTATCCTAGAATGAACGTTTTTTGTGATAAACTTTTATCACAATTCTGGGAATCTGTCTTCCCGAATGACATTTGAGTTACATGCCATGTTGAGGACCTCGATTGTGAGGTGTTCACATATTTTTGGCCCATTCAACCTATATACCACCTGAAAGTACACATGGTGGGCATTGTCTTCCACATGATTAAAAGTAACTACCTAAGACTGTGTCACTTTTATGTATACCAGCAAGTTTTGAAATTTCCTGAACCAGGAATTTCAAGGAATTCAGTGAAAATGCCATTTCAGGCCTGAAGAAAAAGGATTCAAGTGTAGGACAAAAGTCCAAGTCCTTTAGCTGCATCTCTCTGAATCCTACCCTTAGACCCAGTACTCAACAAAAGTTAACATTAATGTTGACCAAATACATAAAAGAATTAATTTTGCAGGCTTAAGGGAAAATATCCCCCTAATGTCATTCGGCAAGACACCTTTCCAGGGTCTTCCAGAGTATAGATGTTCAGGGTGTTGCCATGGCAACGGATTTCATATTTAACTGAAAATATTTCGTGGGTAGATACCCCAACACCTATACATTATCCACAAAAAATATCTTTCAGATACTCCAGGGTTTAATCTCAGGCCTCCAAACTCCACAGGTGGCCCCATCTGCCAACTTTCTATGATTTTCGATTAGGGGTATATGGAATGCACCATTGACCTGGGTTCAAAATGTTGCCTTTTGGCATTGACTCTTTCATCTCCTCAAACCTTGTTTTTTAAAATAAAATCTTTTTACCATTTATTTTCATCATTTTGTTGTCCCTGTTGTCTTGCAAAACCTTTAAATTCCCTTGGAGTTTCCTTGCTTTTCATTTTGCAATAAAGAATTCCTGCTTTTGGACTAAAGTGTCTGAGAGAATCCCATATTCAATATCATTATCATTAACACGAAGGAGAATGGTTTCATGGGTAGATACCTTGAAAGGGAAGAAGAAGTTCCTGTAGTTCAGACTCTGATTCATGAATAGTCTTGTATGCTTTCTGCATCTTTTGCAAGAATGATACATCTGTAAGCATTTAACGAACAAACATGATTAGAAACAGCCACAGTTACATGTCAAATGGTCAAATCTATCATAGCTTGTGATGGTAGACAAATATAGCTGTTGAATGGCATAATATTAACTGAATGTAATATACAAAAATGATATCGCTTTTATTGATGGACTTACAGGTGAGAGACATAATTACCAATTTTATTAGTCAGTTTTGTGGAATGATGGAGGAGCAATTCAGTCAAGAGATCATGTCGATTTTCAGCTGTCATTTCCTTTGTGAAACTTGAGTAATCACCAATGTAGGACCACAATCATTCTGTGCCCTCACCATCACAAAGTCCAGCACCTGGTATCCTCCTAGGGCAGTAGTTCATCTGAGTTACAAGAAGCAAAGTAGAAAAAAAAACACTCCATCTAAAGGTGAATCGCAGTCACAAGTTCAGTGTCAAATCTCTTTGATACTACCAAAGAGTCCCTGGTATAAACTACACCACCTGTTGAGAATCAAAACAGGTGGTGCAGTAATGGATCTTCAAAATTCAAAAAGCTACAGGGTCCTAAAGGCCCCCTGGATACTGATACAGTTGGGTGAAATGTTTTAAGGGAGTGTGTTGAATCTAACCCCTACCCCGACCACATGGGTATTGTTCTCACAAAAGCTGTGGCTTATTTGAGTGATGTGAGCATATACTGAACTATAATGCTCACATCACTGGTGTCATCCTAGATGAATTAAATGAGAGATTCATGATACAATCAGGACTAGATACTACAAAAGCTTATTTTATATAGTGAGGAAAGCACTGTGTCTCTGCGATTCATTTGTCAACTTTCGGTAAAACATGTCAGGGAATTGGCATATGAAATTTTCGCCACAGCCCTGGGTTTATATAGATGAGATGAGGACATTTACCTGACAGTTTAGACAATGTCCTTTAACATGAAAAGCTGGCACTGAGAAGATTATATCATCTGGTATTGCAATGGCCTTTTTCTAGAAAAGAAAGAAACAAAAGGCATTCGGTAACAAAAGCTCTTGAAAAATAGGAGATGGCATGCACTAGTGTGATTCCCTACAGAATTACAATTTATACCCCCATATCTTGTCGGCCCGGTACTGAAAATGAGGATCATGCAGCATCTAAATGTGCCACTTATCAGTCTCATCTAGTCCAGGACAGAGGTCAACACCATAATATAACTGCCAGTATGCGTTTGAACTCAACAAACAAAATAGAAAGATGTCATCTTTTATATAGCAATTATGCTACTACAGTCAATTTAAGTTGAAGACTTAAATGATTGAAATAGTTAATTCTTGTTTTTCATTGTTTCTTTCCTCACAATAATGTTCTTAAACTGCAGGACTGAATTTTCTTATACACTGCTACTGTGGGGACTCTACAATTCACACTATTTATTTGGTGTTGGTAATTAACTCTTGGTTATAATCGGTAGTGAATTAAAAGCTGATGTCTGTAGTGCTGTGCCCAGACATCCACATGTCCATGACACTGAGAACAGACATCTAGTGCTCCCAGTCAGTAGCCACTCATGGAGCACTACCTGGCCTGTGCCTGCCAGTGACTCAACCCTAAAAATGGTCCAAATTTGTGTGTCTATACTACAAGATAAGGTAACAATATCTAAATAGTTTTAAAATGTGTCATTGGCCTTTGCCTTGTACATATATAATTTGTGTATATTAAGAACGCCAGGGGTCCAACATATTCATAGCAATCATGAGTTACATTGCTTATCTGTGCCATAGCTGACTGAGAGGACATTGAATAGGATGTGTGTCCTGCAGTTGATATAGTCAAGTCGGGTGTTTAAACATATTTTAGAACGTTATTCCATAGTTGTTCAAACTTATGCAAGGACTATATGAAATTAGGTCAGCTACATTAGCAACATTGCTGGGTAACTGAACTCCTAAAATGTTTTCGTTTTTGCTAATTAATCATGCCATTTTGTTGTTTCACATCAGATATAATGCCTGGCATAGCACCATCATGCACAGAAATGTATGACATCTTAGGCCTATGGAGGCAGACCCTACAGAGTGTCAGCTTTGCTGAATATCTGTTTATGGAGACTACAACACAAACACCTTGTTCATGATGTCAGGATACATGAATGCACCCCTATTATGTTTAGTACCAAGAAGCTTTTAAACGTTACGCCAGCCTTCCAGGGTAAATCCACTGCTGAAATGTTAGCATGTTGGGCAAACGTATATAGGCATACTTCCAAAAATGTCTAATTGGAAGGGGAATCTAGAAAAACGCCATTCATCCACAGTAAGTATTCCTTGCCATGGCCATTGGCCAAAAAGTGAGTGTTAGTGTCTACCCCTACTGGGACATCACAAAAGTGGATGTACAGTCAGATAACAGAGGGCTATGCTTATAAAAAAGAGGGTGACCAGAATACAGATATAATCAGACACAAACCTTCAGGTGGGGCTTCATCTTGCAGGCAATATCATAGAGGAGAATCCTTATTATCATCTCTTATCTTCAGATAAAGATATACTGAATATGCTAATCTGAAATACAAAGAATGAGAGTGTAAGGTACTAAATAATGAAAGGAAGGGAGTTAACAGATACAGAGAATGACAATATTTGTAAACAAAAAAAGGAAAACAAGAAGGACATCAGGGGAGCTGTGCAATTGTAAACAATTGTGGGAGACAACACAGATTACAGACACCACCTCCCACGGGCGTGGACTGGTTTCAGGTGTACAGGAGGGGCTGGGGACCCTGGTTACACATAGCCTTTTGAATTTTTAAAATCCATTCAGTAGAATAAAATGAACTTATTATTTCTATGATCAAATCCTAAAAATCTAATTGCGTATTAGAGGTGGGGGTGCACCTAACAGGCAGGAGATTACAGTAGTATTTGTCAGTGAACCAGGATGTCAGGATTGCCTCATACTGCACGATAAAGCTAAATCCATCAGAATGGGAAGAGTGTTTGATGCTGGTTGATGATGACTGAAGCTGGTTGGGAGGTGCGTAGGGGACAGAGCTCCCCACGCCTGGTGGTGCACCCTTAGTTTATGGACATGAAGTCCTCTCTTTCTCAGTCTGGACAGGTTATACTCGGTGACCCTTAGACATGCTTAGTAGCTAGAAGCACGGCAAAATATGAATGGTTCGGGATGGGCAAGGTAGAGCTATAACAACCGCAGGTGACTATTACTTCTGGCTATAGAAATGCCTCAGGTAGCGCATATTGACTGGATGGTCAGTCAATATGAAAACTCGGCTGACCTCGTCTTTTGCCAACAAAATTGCTACCGGGCCAGTGGGAATAATCAGGCTGTCAGATTATGTCTGGCTGTAATCCTCGGAACATTATTAAGCTTTTCACAGCCTAAAACCAAAAAAAAACATTACTTTCTGTCAAGATTTAAAGACTTAAATGATAGAAAAGATTAGTTAATTCTTAATTTTCATTTCTTCTCGACAATGATAATCATTTAGATAATCATTTAGGTATTCTGTCTTGCCAAAACCGATCAGGGCCTGCAAAAAGATAAAATCTGCAAGACCGAATGGCCTGCCAGGGGAATATTTTTTTATAGACTGGACTGATAAGGTATCAGTGCTGATGTCTATCCAAGCCAGAAGGAACTAGGCACATATGAACACATCACTTGAACAAACCGCATAATTATATAAGGTGATCCTGGCACCTACAATACCATAAAACTGCCCATAAATTGATTTTTTTTTCTTACTGAAGCAGTATGGGAGATGGTCTCATATTATTATCTCAGGTGCTAAATAACTTTGAAAGGAAGGGATTATGATTGCCATCCTTAAAAAAGTGCCTTGTGTTTATCAAACTATAGTATGACATTGTATGAGGAAAAAGCCACACAAGGGGGTACTCATCTCATCTCAGCTCTAGTGGCTTTGAGCACTTAGGTATTCTGAGTAAAATATCTGTCTTGGGCAATACATCAGAGGAATGATATGTTAGTCTTACCTCTCTCCATGTTTGAGGTTAAAGAACTTGTATGGGTATTCATGTCTACAAACAGAGCCAAAAACACCTTTCACCTCCAGCTTCTTGTTCTGGTTATCAGTCCGCAAGACATTACCTGCCGTGAAGTTGCTGCAATCCTGCCAATATACAAATAAATAGATATAGATTGCAACTCACTGATTCTGATTATCATTGGGGCCATCTCCCGGTACATATGAATGAGTAGCCTGAGAGAGATTAAAGTATACTTGTGTGTATCATCACCAAGCTCAGAATAATACATAATATAAAAGGTGAGAAGCTAAAATCACATAGATCTATGGCGAACAATGTGTATGGCCTGGTAAAAAGGTATTAGACTTGAATAGGTCCAGGACAAGGTATTGGAAAAGGTAATTTCTCCAGTTAATAGGCAATTTAAGGATTACACTATACTCAGTACTATAACCATTCTATATGTACAAAAAATGAATTACCAAACGCACCTGGGAAAGGCCTAAGCGGTTTACATCATGTACTAGTGATTGCAGTAGATAGTGAGTGAGTAATAGATGTTTAATGCCATTTCGACAGCTAAGGTCATATTCATGGCGAGAACGACATTACACAATTTCACAGAGGAATGTGTCAGTGCCCACACATATGTGCACCACACACATCTGAGGGGATAGGAAAGAGGAGATATAGACCCTTTTAAGTGGGCTAGGGAAGCCCGATTGCAGTAGATAAGCTATTGGTCAAAAGTAAATGATTTACTTTGATAGATGACAATTAATTGATATTAGTATCATCCAATGTATAGGGTTTCATATGATTTTTACACTCCCCCAAATCGCTGCAGAAGCTGTATGGCGATTTTTAAAATGTTGGGTATCCATTGACCCTTTAAGGGCCGCTGATGCATTAATGCATTGGTCGTCATGATGCGACAATGAAGTGCCGGTGAGAGTGTTCGCCAGCACTTCATTGGAGCATCATGTCGGCCCTCCGGGACTATATCTGTCAGCCCCGTAGGGTCAGCATGATGCATCAATGTCCTACCAGCACTTCAATGTTGCATGATGACGCCCAATGAGGCACTCCTGCATCAGCGGCCTTTAAAGGGTTAAACATACATTAAAAATTATAGATTACCTTCTCTGGAATTGTCAACTCTCCATAGTTGGTAACAAATGAGTCAACATCGTCCTGTCTCAGGAAGAAGTGCTCTGGATGTCTATTCTGGAACCCTGTTGAGCTGCCATCACGATTTCTCCTAACCAAACTGAAGTTTGCATCAATTGATATGATCTTTCCAGTCTGTAATGTTTTGATATTCAGTGTGATTTAAACAACATTTGGAAGTGGTCCTGTTATGTACTGATAGAGCTAACACAAAACCCCACCCATAAATGGACCCCCCATGCGTGTCATCCACTTAGTTGAAAAGCAAGAATTTGATTGTAATAGAAAAAATAACATTTCACATTAATCATATATTATCAAATTCCCGTCCATAAAAAAACCCAATTTGGCGCCAAAAGTATTGACTTTTACTAAGGAAAACAAAAAAAAATTTTACTTTGGCAGGATTGTATTGTATACAATGCACTTCATTAATAACCAAGTAAACCAGCAATATATATCTTAAGTTTTACATTCATGCCACCTCATTAGAACATATCCGAGCCACACCATAAGATAAGGAAAAGGGTTCAAACCTAATACCTCTGGGCATGCAGGACATTTTTCTGTTCCTGTTATATCAGGACAAATGTTCTCAAGGTTCTCAACTTGATGGTGTACAGCAGTGAAGCTAAGTACCATATCCCAGGTGAAGATAGCTGGAATATTTGGTTGCTTGAAAGGAGAAACTAGACATGGTAAGATGGGAGACCAGTGAAGAGTGAATACTTATATATCTATAGAGATTAGTGTTTATGTGTCATATGTTTTCAACTTTAGTACATATCAACCATTATATCATAGTTGACGACATTTTGGGTTCATATTCGTAGGTAAAGGGAGTGCATTTAACCAGGCTAGAAAAAACGATGTTGACACCATTATATAAGGTAATATAATATGTGACACCTATTGTCACACTTGTTGGTGTTAGTCCATTGATATATGGGGTGATTCAGTAAAGGATGTTCACCAACCTGAGAACCAATAAAATCACAAAATCAATATTATTTAACAACACTTTATTTTATTGAAAGCCCTGTATCTTGGCTTGTTAGAAAGGTTGATTCAAGTCAACAACTCCAAATGCGTCAGTTTTTATAGCCTGTGGAGTAAAACCATAATTCTTTACCCTCATGTACGTAACGTTTTTAAACAAACAGTCATAAAAGCTGTTAAATATCATCCTATGTACATCAGATTTCATGTCCAAAATGTTACAATACATGCCTTAAGGTGTAGCAAAAATGAAATCCCTGCACCAAGAACTTTTTATTACACCTCATCGCTAAATATGGAGTTCAGTGAAAGTTTTGAATATGTAGCCTAGCATTCTTAACTTTTCCCTCAAACATTTAAAAATAACTAGATCTTTATGAAAAACACTCTCTATTATCTAGAGTGTCCCTACTTTCAAAAAGATGTCACTCTTTTCCAACAATACATATACATTCTGGTCCAGATCTGCAAAGGCACTTCTGAATACCAAAGAAAAAAAATGTTACGTATGTGAGGATTTGGATAGAGCAATACTTTTAAACATCACAGATCATCTGCTTCATATTTCTTGTACAGGACTTGTTAAATTAATAGTTCAAATGCATATCTTAACACACTAGACTATATTATGGGTCATTTTCATCTCACTCTGAGTGCATGCTATCCTCATTGGGCAGCCTGTCCTCCTCAGAAACTTGCAGACTGCAAAAGATTGAATATAATTGTTGAACAACTAAGGTGAGTAATATCAAGCAATTATACTCTAATATTTACAGTTTCTCAAAGGGGATGAGAAGTTAGTAGAAACAAAAAATTGTGTATGGATAGAACCCCACAAATATCATTACTGACTGACAGTGCAGCCTTACCCTAGAATATAGCAACCATAAAAACATTTTGAAAAAAAAATTGCAGGAATGCTACATTCACTAATATTTTAGTTTGGGGAACCATATGTGCATTTAATGGTGAATTATGTATAGTCTGGGTGGGTGTGAAGTGCACATTGTAACCAAAATGAACAAAACCTCACATACGTAACGTTTTCAAATTTGTGGGAAACTTGCAGAAATTTAAATGGTAAGTGCCTTTATTCTATCCAGGACATTAGATAGGGACACTTTTATAAGATTATCAACCAATCTATTTGAAAAATTCTATTTGGAGGTGTGTGGTGCAACACATATAGTAAACACCTCACATATGTAACGAAATGCTGAGGAGGGGGGAAAAAGGAATACTGCTGGCAAAGTACATACCAAAAGAGAGGTTATATGTACTGAAATGATTGATTGTAGGTCCAGGAGTAAATGAACAATGGTAAGATCAGGTAATCTTGCTAAATAATGCACTTTTGGGGTGTGGGAGGTGAAAATTTCGAAAAATAATCTACACTTCTCACCCCAGACAGGCTGGGATGTCATTTCAAAATATCCAAACTGGACCTAATGAACCCTAGCAGTAAAGGTAAGCCCTAATTTCAACAAATAATAATGATTTGGGGATAAATATACAGCAGGAGTAGCTCAGGAAGGGCAATTGCCATTCCCCAGTGAAAACGTTACGTATGTGAGGAAAATAAAGCCTTAAAGAGTATGGGGCTTCCTGGCCAAATTAAATGGCATTACCAAGCTGCTATGGCCAGTCTATGGCTTGGGACTTTCAATCAGAGGGAAATAAAACCTAAAATACATCATTTCAATGCAATCAAAAACAATTGCAGACCCTCACATATATAACACACACTATTTCATGAGAATTTGATTGAAATTCCTTACCTTTTTGAGAAATTTCAGTGTAAATGGAGCTGCAAAATCACAGTAGACTGTGAGCTTAGCTAATTTGAGATCCTCTGAGTGACTTCCAGTGGTCGGTCATTTCTGCCAGGGCAACTGGAAACATTTCCTTTCTCCTCCACATATTTTCGTTACGTATGTGAGGATTTCCACACCGATACCAAAAGACCCCCTCTGTGGCCTTACTATGCAGACTTGAGCCATGATTTTTGTTTTAATCATTTAATTCATATACATACTACACTAGAATAGACTAGAAATAAAGAATCATTTATTTAGATAGCCTACAGACATCTAAAAGTGTACCTCACATACGTAATGTTTTGGGGAGTTGAATTTTGGTTTATGAGACCTAGCTTGTATCTGCAGCAAACCAGCACTTTCATTTATTTACCATCAAAACCCCCCTAGGGACCCTCCTCAACACAGGTAATAAGAACAGTGAGGATACTTTTTTAGCATGGAAGTTTAAGGTGTAAAAAAAGTGTTACATATGTGAGGATGCTCACAGTTTGATATTATAACACATGTGTGAAAGACAGTTGAGGAAGGGACATGGCAAAAGTCTTTTTAATAGATAGCTATGCCCTCTAACCAAAGGCAAAATAGGTTTATCAGACCCTGATACTGCCTAGCTTAACAATAGATAGGTGGGAATGATGGAAAATTGGACTAAAAAGGGTATTTTTGGTGTATTGTCCAACTTCGAGCCTCTGTAACTCATCAAATTATAGGCCGATATACATAAATTTGCCCTCTACTTAAAGCGCAAGATGTTTTCTATCAGATGTGACTAAAATAATGAAGAATAGTGGTCTACATTCTTTACTGTAGCTCCTCAAAGCTAAAATCCTCTCAAAATATGCCCAAACATTGCTCAGTGGATCTGCCCATATACACTCACCTGATGGCTCAAGGATCTATCTGGGACTAACACCAATGTGTGCATCAATAGGTGCCATATATCCCCTAACCATAGGCTGTACAAAAAATGAATGCACATTTAGGATAAAACCTACCTGCCTGTATTGCGATTCATTTAGGTGTTTTAGTGAAGCAACAAATGATGTGAGAGACAGTTTTCCATTGAGGACAAGGGACCTTAGTAAGGTCATCAAATGGATGCTTACAGCAATATTGGGTCTACTAGGGCTTGAAGGCCAAAACCCAAACCGCACCAGTGTCACTGGCTCTTCCTCGCATGAACAAAACTCTTATTTTTTGTTGATGGGAACGACCTAGAAAAATGCAGAATGACACCAAATACAGTTCATAGAAAACATAAGAAGGTTTCACAACTAGACATCTAATTACACTGCACTAATACCAAAGAGGGTTTGTACAACTCATAAAGTTTATACAATGTAGCCAGTTGCCAGCCATCGAGACTGAAAGGAGGGAAAGCATAGTAGTCAGTACGCCAAGGGACAGACTCTTTTGTCAGTCCAGATGTTCCTGGTTTAACAGAAGTCCCAAATTGTTTTGCTAGTTTGTGACATGATAGGAAAATTTCTGCTCATGCTTTATGGCTGACATAAGCTACAGCTGTATTATTGTCTCAGATGCAACATAAATCGCAGTTGCTATAAGACTCTGGATAGACCTGTAGGCCTAGTAACTCTCCTACCCTCTCTTTGTTGCTTGTGTGAAGTTCCCTTTCTTTAATTTTATATGTGTGGGTAGTTTTACATTTAGGGGCAATTGAGGAACTCAAACATTCAATTTAAGAGACCAAACCCCCATCTTCCTTTTGCTACAACAGACTGCCCCTCCCTCAGTGGCCTGAAATGACCTCCATTCGTTCCTTTGGTGAGGGGAACACAGTGATGGTCAACTAGTTCACCATGTCCTCAAGGATATTACAGTATAGGATAGGTCAGTCCATACAGTCCTATAGTGAAGGCCAACCCCCCTCTACCCCCCCCCATGAAACTAGGTGACCTTGTGTGTTCAGTATTGGGCCCTATGTAGGATAAGGGGGGTTCTGGAGCTTTCATGTATCTTCATGAAAGGAATACCAAATGAAATGAAGAGACCATCTAAGCTAAAAAATCCTGCTAAATCCAAAAATGATGGTCTTTATTCTCAGAATTTGACTGAAAGTGATGTTTGATGAGGGAAATATTTTGGAAATGTACAAATATGATATTGAAAATGATTGGAAATCTTTAAATATAGAAAATGTAAATCAGAGTTAATACCTCAACCCACATATTCAAATGTGACAAGACGTGGGAAAACCTAACATTATGGGGATTTGGTGATACTCAGAGTTTCTAGGTGGTGCAGCCAAAAAGAAGAAGAATGTATATTTACTGTAACCTATCGGAATACTATCTATGGGTCTTCCCATATATTTGGACAGTCATAGATCCTAAATAATGGGCATAGTCCTCTTTTACATTACAGATAAGCATGTTATCATGCCTAACATGGATAATAACTGTGCTGGTTGACAGATATTGTGATATTCTGTGTTCAGGTATATAATATCTGGTTTGAGTAAGCAGTTTGCCAAGATATATCAAATGAACCAATTAAACCATACTTGTTTTCATTGGGATGAGAAGGTCTCAAGGATCATTTTGATATATGGATCATCAAACTCTGACAAGGGAAAGTGGGAGAACATTCCATGTTCAGCACTGGTTGTGCCCCCTGGTGGCAATAAATAATACTAAATCCCCGTAATGTTAGGTTTTCCCAAGTTTTGTCACAAATGTCTGCCTACCTCTCAGTCAGCCAAATTCTGGGCCTGTGCATTGCTCTGCCTATCCCACATACAGCATATCAATTGTGTACCTATCACTCATCCTGCCTATCTCTTCAGTCCAAAACATCTACTGTTAAATCTGGTTATCTTTTAAAAGACTTCATTTATAATGCTTACCCCTCACCTTACCTTATCTTTGTCCCTTCTTTCCTTTAGTCTACCTATCCTCAATCTCCCTATCATTCATTTTACCTATCCCTCATGTGACTATCCCTCAGACCCTCATGTTTAATCTGCTCTGTTTGTCTGCTATATAAGCCTTTATTGTTTTACGGTACATTCCTTACCATGTCTACTACTTCAATTTTACCTATCCCTGATAATGCCTATCATGAAGCCTACCTATCCCTCATTGTGCCTATCCCCCAACTCTGCAAATCCCTCATATTTGACTTGCACATCTGACCCTAGGACTATGTTTTTTTTTTATGTTTGCTCATCTTACAAGGTACTCTGTGCCTATTCTTCAAATTGCTAATTACTCATACTACCTATCCCCTTTGCTACCCATCCTTACCTATCCCCCATGCACTCTATATAGCTCTCTTACCCATCTCAACTCTTTTGACCTACCTGTCACAACCAACCTTCATTATGATGACCATTTCTTAATCAACCCATCACCTACCATACTGGTTACAGTCCACCTTATTCATACATCTACCTATCATTCATGCTGCATATCTTTCAGTTTACCTATATAATGATATAAATGGAGGATAGGCATAATGGGGGATAGGTATATTTCACAAGGCATAGACCTGGAGACAGGTGGAAGAAATTGAACACAAGCTGAGATATGTATAGAGAGAGCGGGTTAGACTGACTGAGCTGAGATGGTAAGAAAGCAATATGGAGAGTATGAGGGATAGGCATTCATAAGGATTGGTAGCAAGGGGGATAGGTAGCATGAGCAATATCCAGTTTGAGTGATAGGCACAGAGAGTACCTTGTAAGATGAGCAAATGTAAAACAAGAAAACATGGGTGCTAGCGACAGATGTGCAAGTCAAATATGAGGGATATGCAGAGTTGGGGGATAGGTATAATGAAGGATAGGTAGGCTTTATGATAGGCATCGTTAAGGATAGGTAGGATCAAAATGGCAGACATTATAAGCAATGTACTGTTAACAATTAGGACCTAAATAAACAGATGAACAATACAGTTTAAACATGGTGGTCTGAGGGATAGTCACCATGAGGGATAGGTAAAATGAATGATAGGCAGATTGAGGATAGGTAAACTATGGGAAACTATAGGACCTGAGAAGATTAGCTAAAGTAAGGAGTAAGGTTTCTCAATAATACATATGAATGCCAGGAGTGTAAGAAATAAATTTACAAAAATCAAAGAGGAGCTGAATGATAATTTTATAGATATTATACTATTTTCTGAGACATGGTTGAATGAAATGGATTGTAGTAACTTATATAGCTTCCCGAGGTATAATCTCTTTTGCCAAGACCGTATCAGTATTTATAGAGGAGGCGGACTGTGTGCTTATGTCGACGAGAGTCTATCATGTTCAATAGACAAGTTTAAAGCCTTAAACAGAACTAATGAAAATATAGAAGTTCAATGGTTATTATCAGCCAAGGGTTCAAATAAAAAATGTATCGTATGTAACATCTATAGACCACCTTCAGGTAACCTTATGGAATTTTGTAATATTATACGAGCTTTACTGTTACAATTTGATAATCTGGATGGATATGATATTTTATCCTTGGTGACTTTAATGTGAATGTACTTGCTAATACCCCAGATAAGCAGCTTCTTATAGAAACTTTCGATCATTTTCACCTGGTACAACTAGTTAATGAGGTCAACTACATCAGGTACCAACACGTGCATAGACTTGATTTTCTCAAACTGCGATACTATCACTTCTAGTGGTCCTTTGAATGTACACCTATCTGACCACCTACCGGTACATATTCTAAAATCCCAAATACATACGAAGAGAAATTTTAGGGCCTTTTTAGGAAGATCATATAACAAACTAAATTTAGAAAAATTTTATTTAGACTTAGAAAACTGCAACTGGAATTATTTCAATCAATCTAATGATCCGAATATTTGTTGGAACATACTAGAAATCATGATTAAGAGAATGCTCGACCTACAATGTCCTGTTAAAAGCTTTAAGGTTGTAGACAAACCTAGCCCATGGATGTCTAATGAGTTGCTAGAAAGGATTAACGACAAAAATGCATTATTAAAACTAACTAAAAATATGGATATAATTTCGTGGCACAGAGCTAGACAATGTAGAAACAAAGTTTTCAAGAAAGATTCCAAGAGTACTATGAAGGATATTTTGGAGTACTATGAAGGATATTTTACCTGCAAAAAAAGGCAATAGCAAATCAATCATGTTGACGGATGAAAATGGCCAAGTAATTTCCATTAATGATACCTCTACTTATATGAATAATTTTTTCGCAGAGATTGGTCCTAGACTCGCTGAGCAGCATCAAACTATTTTTAATTTCAAAGGCACCCGATGCGAGGTAGATATGCCGGAGATGAACTTTACAGATGAAGAAATTATAAAAAGCCTATCAGATATAGATACGTCTAAATCATCTGCCATTGATTACTTATCCACTGAAATATTTAAAAAAAACTATGCTAAAGTTTCCTCAAAAATTTATAAAAATTATTAATTTGATCACAAATACAGGCCAAATTCCTGACAGCTGGAAAATTGCTACAGTGACTCCTTTACCTAAGGGTGGAGATCCAACCAATGTTTCTAATCTTAGACCGATTAGTGTCTTACCAGTGCCTGGCAAAATTCTTGAAAGGCTCATTCATAATAAATTAAGTGAACATTTAGAAAGATTTGATATATTATCGAAAAATCAAGGAGGTTACCAGAAATGTAAATCTACACTAGACTCTATCTCAGTACTAGTTGATGATGTATTAAAAAATAGAAATGAAGGTAATATAACAATGGCTGCTTTTATCGACATGCTTTTGATTCGGTTAATCATTTGATATTATTAAAAAAAAACTTGAACAATACGGAGTCAGAAATAGGAATTTAACTTTAATAGAAAATTATCTATCAAGAAGACAGCAATGTTCTATAGCCAACCATATACGTTCTGAAAAAGCAAATTTATCATGTGGTGTACCACAGGGCTCAATCTTGGGTCCTTTGTTCTTTCTATTGTATATTAATGACTTCATATCTGATAATGATGTACATAAAACTTTGTTATATGCGGATGACTCTGTACTGTATGTATCAGGAAAAAATTTGGATGTGTTAACAAATGAGCTTTCCACTGCACTTAATTCCTTCTCTCTCTGGTCTTCAGCCAACAAACTCACAATGAATGAATCCAAGATGAAAATTATGACCTTTGCTTCAGCAGTTAAGTTGAAAAGAATACAAAAACCAAAGATTGTTCTAAATAGTAAAACTTTAATGAATGTCCAATCGTACAAATACCTAGGGGTCACCCTGGACCAAGAAATGAACTTTAATATGTATGTGAGAAATGTTATTAAGAGTGTTTGGTTCAAATCATTAATTTTGTATAAAACAAGAAAATATTTATCAACCGCAGCAAGAATAAGAATGTATAAAATGCATATAATACCAATTATCAATTACTGTGATATACTATACAATGGAACAAATGCTGAGCTGCTACGAGTACTTCAGAGATTGCAAAATAAGTGTTTAAAAACCTGTTTAGACGTACACGTATTGACTCCAACAGATCTTGTACATAGAGATACAGAGAGCCCCAAACTTGAGGCTAGAAGATTACACCATATAAAAATGCTCGCTTATAAAAGGTCAACAATGGAAGAATATATTAAACCAACTGTAAGGATTACAAGATTTTCAAGTGCTCCTGTATTAAATTATATGAAAATCAACTGTATAGCTTACACAAAATCTCCTGAATGTCTTTGTGCCCAGACGTGGAATAATCTAGAGACTGATATCAGAAATATTAGAGACAAAGTTAAATTTAAAGCTTTATCAAAAAAATGTATGATAGAATCTATTGATATATAAAATATTTTGTAGATAATTATACATACTGGATCAAGAAATGCTAGAGTTAAACCTACCCCATAAGGTGCAATGGTAACGGTATATTTAAAAGACTACTTGTGATTGTTTACGTCGACTTTGTCAAAGCTTGCATAACGTTATTTATTATTGGACTGTATCAGTGCATGTTGTAAAAATCATTTATTTGACTAGGGAGGGGATATTATTACTATTACTATTTTGTATTTAAAGTAGACTGAAAGTGCCCCAAATTGTCCAAAATAATTGTTATTATATCTTATAATTGTATGAATACCGGTAATGATTTAAATGGTCAGATCATAACAACATTTTTGAAATGACGATCTGGTCATTAACTGTTTGGTCATGTTATTATAATAATGAATTACCTTATAAATAGGTGATCGTGTAATATATCAACGTATGTACTTAGGCAAATTTATATAGACGCTATAATTTCTAATACATAATGACAAATACACAGCATGCCTATGTTTACATGATGTATGTACTACTAGACCAAATAAAGTTTAAATCTGTTCAAAAAAAAGCTTTAGTATCTAGGCCTTTTGGGAGATAGCCTTACTTAACTCAAGATGCTTTGGATTCAAGAGATAGGCAGTATGAGTGATAGGTAAACAGTATGTGAGATAGGCAGAGTAATGCACAGTTAGAATACTTGTCCGATTGAGAGATAGGCAGACATTTGGATATGTGCATTGAGGTACTAACTCTGGTTTAAATGTTGTGTCTATAAAGACTTCTCATCATTTTGAATATTTTTGTACATCTTTAAAATATTTTCTTCATCAAACCTCATTTTTGGGTACTTTTAGTCAATTTCTGTGAATCATGATCACAAAATTTGAATTTGGCAGGATTTTCTGGTCTAGGTGGTTCCTTCTTCTCCTTTAGTATCACCCTGATAAAGGAATACTACAGCTCCATAAACCACCTAATCCTCTAGAGAAATCAACAATGAAGACACAGGGGCACCTAGTTTCATGGGGGGGTAGCCTGTCACACTCTACCCATAGACAATGCTCTCAGTGACCTCTCCTATAGTATGTAATCTTCTTGATGTCCTTGCCAAGTCAGTCACTTGATGGGCCAAAAAACAGGTTGTGTGTTTCAGGTACATCAGGGGAGTATGGAATCCATGTTTGCTGAAAAGAATTTTTGGAAATCTTTTTAGCTGGTACAGCGACTCCTGCTGATGACTTGCGACTCGTGCCCATGACTAAATTGACTAAAAGAACACCCCCAAATAAAAAGTTTTCTTCATAGTTGAAGAAAAAAAGCTAGGGTCGGCCCTGTTTTGCTAGGTAGGTTCGGGTTACCTGAAACAGACTTTTCCTTGGAAGTGATTGTATGGCAGACAGATGCAGGGTAAGGCATGTGATCTAAAGTGTGTATAGATTGCGGCGTATTGCCTGCAACCAGCTATAAACTAGTTAATTCAAGATTATGATTTTGTACATTTACCTTTAATGTCTATGAGTGTGATAATTTTGGGGTATTTTGAACTGGTACTGAACAAATGTGCTTCTCTCTTCCATTCATTTTCGGGTACAGGGTATAACACCCATGTTGATTCCTGTGAAATAGATGATAGAATACTATGAATACTGTGGAAAGGGAAGGACATGCACTTTAGGATTTGTTTTAGGGGAAGAGAAGTGGGTCGTCAAAAGACCTGCCAAGGAGTTTCTATAACATCTAACAGGGACATACCAGTAGATGAGATAGAAAACCTTAGCTATGAAAAAGTTTTGTTTTATAGTGATGTTTGTTTAGCGCCAATTTGGTAGGTAAGGTCATACTATTGGCAATAAAAGTAGATTGGGTATAACTTTAACAAAGGAAGATACATATCTATATGGACATCAGACATGTGTAGAAAGGTATAGATCAACGGGTCCTTGGTATCTATCATCAACAGAAATGGGGAAATGAATTCAAGTATTGAGTACCATAATGCCCCATGTATAAGCCGCGCCCTGTGTTCAAGACTTTGCTATAAGCCTCACCAGTGGCCAGAAATGATCCCCGTTCCTTCATGGTAAAACCCCTCGTATAAGCCAAACCCTGTGTTCCTGGAGATCCTAGAAGCAACACCAGGAGCTTGAAAGTGTCCACTGTACATGCAGGGTTTTACGGTAGGAAAAGTTAAAGGGTGTTAATGCATGCTGGTAATAGTCCCGTCCCCTCTCCCCATAAATCACCCTCTATATAGGGGTACTATGGTAGATGATTTAAAAAATATATTTCCCAACTACTTCTAAAAGTGCACCAGAATGCACTATGTTTATTTTCAAGTAATAGTCTCTACCTGTTGGACTCTTGAGTGAAAGATTATGCCAAAAAAAAAAGAGGTTTCCGGTCACCCTACTGTCCTCAGCCCAAAGGGGCCGACCTCAGCATTTTTTGCAATTTTTTTCATAATGTTCTTTTTTTTTAACCCTTTCGTGCCCAGAACTATCTTGAGAAAGATGATTTCTTCAATAAACTTGACAAAGTACAGGCCATTACAGATCTATATCATGTTGAAAATAAAGTATCAATTAAAATAGTACCAAAAAGGGCAGTATAATGGTTTTAGGAAAATGTGATATGAAGTGTATGTTAGGGTACTATATGAATTGATAAGGAATGGTAATGACCCAAGATGTTGAAATGGGCTGATTTGAATAGAAGTTCCCAGAATATCATGAAGTGTATTTTTGAGATTTCACTTAAGGTCATCCTGGTGGAAATTGAAGAAAATATGTATCATAATCAAACTCCTTGGGTAAAATGAAGTAAAAAACATTTTATTGCAATTTTTGGTATTTTTATCAATATTTTTGCAAATTTAGTGAAGTTTCTGCATTTTTCTCTATTTTCCCATGGCCAGAGCACACACTTTTTCATGCATTTTTAGCTATTTTCAATTCTATTTTTCCTACAATAGGGTCTACTTTCAATTACATACATAATGCACCATGACATATTTGGTATCTTAGGAAAGCCCTTGACATTACGAGTCTTATACTGTTGAAACCATCTTGATCATACAAATATTAAACCTATGGTGGTCTGTTAAATTTATATAGGTGCCTAAGAGTGCACTTTTGGAGTTCTGGGCACATAAGGGTTAAGATTTTTTTCATTTTCTTTTCAATGTTTTGACTATTTGATATGAAAATGTACATTCAAATAGTATGTCACATGTCCTTGAACCTAAATCCGAATTTCTTGTTTTCAAGGAGGCTTAAAATTACAGAACAATCTCCTTCTCCAAACTTCTGAAATATTGTAAAAGATGACCAATATAAGAAATAACAAATATATACCTGCCACTCCTGCAGTTGATGAAGAGCTACGTGCTGGTGGTGTTCATTACAATGACTGGGACAGAAATATGCTTCTGGTCCACAGTCAAGGCACCGTATAATATTGTCAATGGGATACTTGGTGATGCACATACAGCATAGATGAGTATCTGGGGCTCTTTCCTCAATGATAGCTTGAGCTAAGAGTGGGCGCAGACAAGTCCATCTTTCTTCCTTTATTCTCCGGTTGTAGTTGTAATCTGATTCTGGAAGGTTAAGCATAGTGAGAAGGCATTCTCACAATGTGCCAAATACTAAATCATCAAATTTATGCTCCGAAGATGTGAAGGGGTTGCTTATTAGGAGGAGGCGATGGGCACTAAATAATCCAATTTCAGTTTTGCTTAAAGAGAAAGACATAAGTTTATTCTCCCCCATGATGCACTTATTGGTGACTCACAATTCTTACAGAGAATTTACAAACGTGTCTATATTTCAAAGACAGAAAGAAGGACTGTTATGTACCTGTTTTTGATTTATTCTGCGGTGTATTATTATCAGATTTATCTATTAAATCTGAATTAAACATATCACCATCAGTTAGTTCAGCTTCCAGATGGCCAGTTTCAGATTGTGGGGACCTGATGAGGATATGGGGAACCTTATGTCCCGAACCCATAACACATACTGTATTTGACTCTTCCTCATACCTTCATTTTACAGCTATCACTCCTCTTATCTTAGATCGTTTTCTTGAATACCATGTTGGTACATGCTCAGGTGCTCTATGAGAAAGGGGACAAAAATATACAGAATTACACAAAAATCAAAATACCTAAGAGCTGATAGATTGATAATGAAAACCAGAGCTGAATTTGATATTTGGTCTTGGACACTCTTTCTACAAGTGCAACTTGAAAGAAATCCATGGCAAAATCTGCAGCAGTGGGCCGCCCACTAAATGCAGGGTTTTACATTAGTTTTTATGTGGGTTAAGTATTAGGCCAGAAAAAAAACAGATTATTTGTTTCAGGTGACCCGACCCTACCTAACCTAGCAAACCAGGCCGAGCCTATTGTTTTCTTTACTTCAATTTTGAGGGAGGAATTCTAGATTTTTTTTTCAAGCTTTCGGCAAATTTAGTCCACCCCAGTTGACTCTGTCTGTGTTTAGTAATCATGGCTTGTCATGAGTCATTATAGCAGTTTATAAAAAAAATCTAAATAAAAAAAACCTCATTGTGACGTGACATTCCACACATATATAGAATTGATTGTTTGTTTTTTTTGGAGAGGGGGGTATTTCTGGAAAATCAGTTTTTAGTGGGGGAGGGAGGAGGTTGCAATAATTTATATCATAGTGGTGGTGGGGGCGATTGAAAAACATCCGCCACGATCCTCCAATATCCATCAAGCTCCCAACCCAGCTGGAGAAAAATGACTCAGCATTTATTGAGAATCATAACGATTACAAAACTAGCTACATCAGCCAATGCTGAGTGGCATAAGCCACAATTTGTAAAAAAAATAACATAATTTTATAGACGGACAGTAAATGAGTTTTGGTAGTTTAATATATATGCCAGTGTGAGTACAAGTGCAAGTAGCGTCGGGTTACTTGAAGACTAGGAGTATCTTTGTACTATAGTATATCACTACAGAAAGTGACCTAGGGCTGGGGCCACTACGCCAGTACTAGTCTAGTCTTCCCACTTGGCAAAAAAAACATTTATTCAACGTTCTCAAACGTTTTTATTTGGTTTTTAAACGTTTTCTCAAACAATTTTCAACCAAATAAAAATGTTTGCTTTTTCAAGCAATTTACGTTTCTTTTACGTCAAAAAACCTTTTTTAAACCTAAAATAAAAATGTTTTATAAGAACGTCAAAGAAGGGGTGTTTTTTTAGTAGATTTTTTTATGTCTAAAAAAATTAGGAACCAAATAAAAACGTTATTTTAAAGTTAAAAAAGGTTTTTTCGCCAAGTGGGTTTAGGTAGTATGCTGGACCAGTAGTTAGGTATATAATGTGTGGGCCATTACCATGACTAGGGGTACAAATCACTTCATGCAGGAGGGGGGAGGAGGGGTTAGGCCTGGCATTACGGAATTAATTTTAAATAATACGGGTACCTTCAGCATTGCAAAATTGGCAACAAAAAACAGGACAAGGGGGAGGGGGTTAAAAATGGGGAAAAAAAGCATAACATCATTTGTACACAGCCCTTAGGCGTACAATAACTGTTTTGAAGATGACTATCTGAAGGTCCAAGCTATTTGATGACTACCCTGTGTACGGTACCAACTACTTGTATGGGTCTAGTTGATCACCACGCAATAAATGGGAGTGAACAAGAGGTCGACAGTGGTCAGAATAATGTGAATATGGGTGCTGACACTGTCAAATTGTGAGAGCCGTGCAAGCCTGTCTACATGCTGCATATAGTGAGCGATAATAAGGGATCTTAAAGTAGAAGAGAGACAGACACTGTCTGAGACAGTGCCACTGGTTATGCGAATTGGTCGTGGATTATTATAAGGACATGCAACTCTGACAGGTAGATTATTAAGTATTGTACTTACCCTATTGACCCTGAAGGGTTTTCCCTGTCCTCTAGTCCCTGCATTTTTGTGCAAGAGACTGCTGTATCCCCGACCCTGCTAGCTAACACAAATTGCCTGACCCGGAAGTCTCCAAGGATATGTCCTAAGAAACTATTGCATATGCTGGGAGAGTGATGCCCCCTGCCTTTGTGCACATGCACATCAGCACTTCCGGTACATATGGACTGATGCATTATGTAAGGTCAGCGTCTGCAGGCTGGGTGGCACAGTCTCCTGTGTCATGTTGCTGGTGAAGGTGAAGGATTATAGACTACCAGTGTTGTATATAAGACTTGTATTTACTGAATAATATGCTTTAGAAGTACATCATGAGTTGCGGTTCTCGCGCTGGTTGGCGCCAAGATCAAAACGAATCTCGATCGTCGTACGGACGAATGACGACATAACTTTTACGACATTCTACATCTCCCTTTCTTTAGTCTATGAGTATGATATATACTGTGAGTATTGAGTCTAATAAAATGAGGGAGTTTGATGTATCTCATATGAGTCTTTGAGTTTTGATATGATGATATGATATATGTCTCATACGAGTCTTTGAGTTTGATACGATAAGTCTTTTAGTTAGATATAATCTCATACGAGTCTTTGGAGTTTGATATAATGCTTGAGTATAAAACATAGACTAGAACCTTTAGTCTTTGAACTTTATGATAATACAGATACTTGGGTTTTAACGATAACCAACAAAACTAAACTTGTGGAGAGAGGTTTCTAGCACGTCTTCCACGCATGAACCCTCAGAGTTCATGTCCCTAAACTAGTCTTTAACCTGTCTGGTTTACGGATCTCTTGACCCAATCTGGTACGAGTGATCTTAGGTGACTGTGATTGGCTAGGAGTCACTGATTTGGCTGGACTAGCTGGTACTGCCTTTGGTGTAGTAGGTGTTGGCGGTACTGGTGGAGTTTCCACCGGCTGAGATGCCTGTTGAACTGGCTGTGGAGCTGGCTGTGGAGCTGACTGTGGAGCTGAGTTCCTTCATCTGGACTCTGTTTCGCACAAGAGTCTTCTTAGGCGTTTGAACTATATACGACCTATCGTGATGATGAGATTCCTTTACTGTTGCCTTCTCTTTCCTATCTGGCAACCACACCTCGTCTCCTGGTTTGAGTGGAGTGAGATCATGTGCTCTGTGATGGTTATCAAAGTTTTCCTTTAGCTTGCGCTTATATTCCTCCTCGCGTTGTCGGATGGTGTCCATATCTGGAGGGTTTATTCTCAATTTAGATAGAAGGATTGGGATTTTAGTGTTAAGGCGACGTCCCATGAGCAATTGCGCTGGGCTAAACCCATTTCTGATTGGTGAGTTTCTCAGATTAAGGAGTGCAATATAAGGATCAGGTGCTTTGATGATGTCCTTTAGAGTGCGGACTGCCCTTTCGGCTTCACCGTTCCCGGAGGGATGCCCTGGTGAGCTAGTAATATGGAGGAATCCATACTCTTTAGCATATTTCTGAAAGTTTTGGCTTGAATATTGAGGCCCATTGTCTGAACACACTATTTGAGGGATGCCTTGATCTGACTTCATAGTCTCAACAATGGTATTCAAAGTTGTAGATTCTAGTTTCTTGTAGAAAGCAAACCTGGAATAGAAATCTACGACAACGATGTAGTGTACCTCTCCTAGCTGGAACAGGTCTGTGGCAACCTTTTGCCATGGATGGTCATGTAGAGTAGATGGAATCAGTGGTTCCATGTAGCACACTACAATCTCGAGATTAACTCTTCTACATCTGTGCTACATCCGGGCCACCAAACACTGTCTCGTGCCAGCTGACGACATACCTTGATGCCCTTCGTGTAACTTACTGAGGATGTCTGGGCGGAGAGATGATGGGATGACGATGCGAGTAGGTCGGCTTTGTACAGTGCCAGTACAGGAGTATTGCTTAGTATGTCCTTGATGTTGTCAAACGCCTCCTGTTGAGATGGTCCCCAGAACCATTCACTCTTGGTGCTTAGGAGTTCAAGTAGTGGCTGAATTACCGTAAAGAGGTCTGGTGTGAACTTCCCCAGATGATTCACCATGCCGATAAAACGGCGGAGTTCCGATACGTCGGAAGGAATACTCATCTCCTTGATCGCTGCTACCTTCTCTGGGTCGGCCTTGATGCCTTCAGCTGATATGATCTGACCCAGGAAGCTGATAGATGACTGTTTGAAGACACATTTGTCTTTGTTGAGTGTGATTCCTGCAGCTGCGAGTCTGCTGAGTGTTGCATGTAGACGCTGATCGTGCTCAGCTTCATCTTTACCAGATATCATGATGTCATCCATGAGACATACAACTCCCGGGAGTCCGGCAATGATGTTGGAGACTTGTTTCTGGTAAAACTCTGGTGCTGAGGTGATACCAAATTGCAGTCGGTTGTAGGCAAACCTACCATGGGTAGTGATGAATGTAGTGAGGAGACTTGACTCCTCGTCCAATTCAACCTGGTGATAACCACTATTGGCATCGAGTTTGGAGAATACTTTGGCATCACTGATTTGTCCAAGAACATAGTCAACTGATGGCAACACATGCCTAGGTCTCTTAACAGCCTTATTGACTCTGGTGAGGTCCACGCACAAGCGAACGTCTCCGTTCGACTCCGGAACTACCACGACTGGTGCACACCAGTCCGTCGGTTGGCTGACCGGAGTGATGACTCCAAGATTCTGTAGGCGTTCGAGCTCCTTGCCTACCTTGTCATGCATTGCGATGGACACGCGTCGAGGAGTCATAACCTCATATGGCTCTGCGTCATCCCTGAGTTGAATCTTGTAGGTCTTCTCGAGTTTACCCAGGCCATTAAACAATGTTGGGTACTGCTCCTTATACTGTGAGACAGAGCATGTGAATACTACCAATCCAAGTGCTGTCGATGATCTGCAGCTGAGAAGGTTAGATGCGTTTTCTATGACATAGATCCGCTCTTTGACCTTTTTCTGTCCATGCTGAATGACTCCATTAAAGAAGCCTAGTGCTGAAAACTGGCCTTGTTTTGCACCCCGGAACACACAGTTGGAGGCCAGCAGTTCCTCCGAGCTGAACTTTTTGGCATAGAGTTGGCTATCTATGAGTGTAGCCTCTGCTCCGGTGTCGATGCGCATAGGAGTGGGGATACCATTGATGACGACTTCTGTGACCTTCTTAGACACCGCCCCCTGGGGAGTGTCGACTGAACCGAGGAAGGTCTCTTGCGTCTGCAGTATCTCCGAGTAGTTATCGTTCTCGACCTCATTAACGGACTTCGGTTTCTTGCAAACCTTGATGAAGTGTCCTTTAACTTTACAATTATGGCAGACTGAGTTCTTTGCAGGACAACGATGACGGTCATGCGGACCACCACCGCAGAATGGACATTTGCCTGACTGAGCTGGTGCGGATGTCTTCTTCTTCTGGGACGATCCCGAAGACTGAGTGTCCTGACCCGATTTCTTCTTATGGTGATGCTTGTTCACTGCGAGAGCAGCCGCCGCGTCGTTAGCTGTACCACTAATTTCGGATGACTCTTTGAGTGCGGACTCATCACTTCGAGCCCGATCGAGGAATTCCGTCAGATTTATTGCCCCACGAGTGCGCAAAGTTTTACGCCGGATGCCATCATTGTGAGTGCAGTTTACGAGTTGTGCAATAATTAGAAGTTCCTCAATTTCTTCCACCTTCTTCTTTGTCAGGTCTAGCGAGTCCATGACATCACGGACACGATGGTAGAAACTATCCATAGTCTCCCCCTTTTCCTGTCTAGTGTGATAGAGTTTATGCAGGAGGGCAAATGAGGTTTTTCCAGGGGAAAAATGCTTGGTGAGTGCCTCCTTAGCTAATTTATAGCTTCTAGTTGCAACCCCATTATTGTCCAATTTCTTGGGAATTTTCCTAGTAGTTCTGAGATAATAAAACAGTTTGTCATATTTCTCCTCATTTTCATGGTCTTTCGTAAAAGATTGCAGTGCAAACATAGCTTCCAACCCCTCTAGCCAGTCTTCCCATTCCTGAGACAGATCTGCTGATTTTTCATCAAAGGTTGGATAAAAGGGAATTTCCCCAGAAGCCTTTTGATCACCCATGTTGAACTACTATTCTGAGTTTTAGCCAAAATTTTGAGTGACACTTTCACTTATGGACACTGTTGCACTTCTGAGTAAAGCATAGGCCTATGTAGAGTCAATGAGTCCTACACAATAGTTCATATGACAACAATTCTGAGTAGTTGTCAGTAGTAAACACACACAGACACTGGTATTGCTGAGTTCACAACTTGACCTAGTTGAGTGACTGACAGTGACAGTTTCAAAACATCAGTTTGAGTTGAGTTTCACTTAGCTGCACTTGTCATTGATGTCCACTTGTCTAGTTGCCCACTTGCTGTCACCATGAAGGATTATAGACTACCAGTGTTGTATATAAGACTTGTATTTACTGAATAATATGCTTTAGAAGTACATCATGAGTTGCGGTTCTCGCGCTGGTTGGCGCCAAGATCAAAACGAATCTCGATCGTCGTACGGACGAATGACGACATAACTTTTACGACATTCTACAGCTGGTACTTTCATTCCCCATACCCATGACTGGAACAGATTCAAATAAAATGATTGAAATCTTTACTGGGGCTACCAGATCTTAATACGAGTATGCTATATTAAATGGTGATTATTTTAGGTTGACACATATTTTTTAGTAGATTATTTCAATGTGGCACAATCTCCTGTGCCACAACAAACAAAGACAAACCCTGATCATTTTCCACATGGCACATGCTGCTTCCTGTGAAATGGACCATGTGGACAAATGAAGATATTCAGACAATATGCTCCATTAATTGGTCATGGTTACATATCTCTTAGCCTGTCAGATGTCTAATTATGTCAGCATATGTGGTACATCATTTTTTGAAAGTGCATGGAGGTAAAATGCATAGATTCATACACATGCCACATGTCCATGCACCATTGTTTATTTACATCTAAAAGCCAGTTTGTAGTGCCATCTGGTGTATACATATTGATATTGATGGTTGCGCCATCTAGAGGTAAATAAGCCCGCACTCCCTTATTATACTATATTAGTGTTCTCTGAAGCGCCTCTGCTTGAAGAGTGGTGCTTCCTGTGTTTGTGCAGTGTCTGGTAGAGTGCAGGGAGACTGATGAAGGCGGGAAAATAGGTTGAGGTTGGATGGAGGCTTGCGAAAATGACTTAAAATAATTTCTGTTCGGAGATATATCTAATTGTAATGTAGCCCTTTTATTGTAGAACTTTATGGAAAATGAAAAAAGAATGAGAAAGGAAAGAAGGATTGTATAGTAATGGGAAGCTTAAAAGCAGGATATGGTGCCTTCCAGGGGAAATAGAATTGGTAATAGATATTTTGGGGTGGGTTTTGGGGATAAAAGTATGTTTACTATTTTGTAAAAATGATTATGTACATAATGCCACCTTCCCCTCCCCCACCGATCTATCAGTAGTTGATGTTTTACATGCACACCAGGGAACACTAACAGAGTGTAGAAAGATGTTGATTTTCTACACCAGGGGACAGCTCTGTGCCTCATTTTATTCTCACACGCATGGGCTGTTATGCTTAAGAATTCTCGACGCCTCAAGCCTGTAAGATGAAGAATTCTCACCTGGGTCCAAGTGATGAGATGTGGAAGAAAGAATGTACGCCTAAGGGGGGTGAGAATCAACGGGAGAGCTGCCCTCCCTTACAATCTCACACTAAAGAGGCGTGAGTTCTTGAGGGTTCTCACAGGGGCTCTAAAGGTAAGAACACCCTAGCTGTTCTTACGCAGCACCTCCAGCAGCTGTGAGATTTACTGAAGTGCCACTAGCGCCATATTCACCCTGGTGCCATTTTCAGACATTCATGTGGTCCCTTCAATGTTTGTCATCCAGGTGGCTCTGCATATCAAATTATACCTTATTTTGCAATAATGAGTAAAAATTCAAAATACTATCTTTTTCCACTCTCTATTCTAAAATCCTTTCTATCTATTATACTTCAAATATAAATTTATATTTAAAAAAAAAGTTTTCTACTGACCATAGTGCAGCGTGAGCATTTGCACCAAACATCTGTTGGAGAGTGACCTCGTGGTTGAGGTTGAGCAATAGGTGAGCCAGTGAACCGACTTGGAAATTTAGAGACTTAACTTTCCACACATTTGGATAAACATGGAGAAGAGGAAAAGACAAATTATCGTAAGTATGGGTTTCCTTTCCTTTAAATTGAAGTCACATTCGATAAGTCCTAAATTTACTCTTCTATACTGGTGTTTACTAGCCTACATACACGTGACAGTGCCCTGGTGACAGTGTCAGTGCCAGGTTCGGGTTGACTGAGCATCGTCTGTGTCACGGGTTTAAGTTCACAGGGATGCAGTTAACTGTGGTTTGACCTATATTTTCACCACAGGCCAATGTACCTGTATGTATCCAGAGGATTCGCAAGAGATATTGGTTTATGAACTTAGAAGATGAAGGAACGCTCCTTGGTTCATAGATATGACCAGACAAACTGGCAGGGAAGCAGGGGGCTCCTTTTGAGCTGTATGAATGGACGCTTAAATTCTGACCTTCTATGAATAGGGAGGGGAAGTCACGTCACGTGCGGGCGGATTCTGAGCTCAGCATATTATCGCCCGCAAGCTTGGAGGATAGGGGAAAATTTTAGGCCTGGCATAACTTTTTTAAGAGTGAGAGTTGAGCCTTAAAATTTCAAATATGGTGGGCCTTCTGGTCAATTCAAATATTCGTTATTTTAGTTCCAAATCAGAAATTTTTTTACGACATAGTTTATCGCGAGACTTAGGCTCCCTATTATGAGTGGTCAATTCTAGATCATTTTTATTCAACAGTGGTGTCAATTTTAGTGTGAAACTCTCAAGCTAATTTTCCAAAATTTGCTACAAAATGGGGCAGTAAGTGCAAGAGGCACAAATCTAGGGTCATGTGGTAAAGTAGTGACTTTTGTAGCTAGCTTATTGTAGGCCTTTTCTTGGAATATTCTAGAATTTAGTAAGTACTCAAAATTCATCAACCAAAGTGGATGGAGGGGGATGGGGCTGGGGCATAAACAACCTTTACTTAAGCCAAGTTAAGGTGACCACAGACGGGCCTGACTCGCTTGGCCAATCCTGATGATCAGGAGCGTCTGTGCGGACGTCCAATCGAGTCAAACTTGTTTGATTGCCCCGATTGGATGGGCGCCACTCTACCTAACTACCGATTGAGTCCCGCCCATCTGTAGTCGCCTTTATATCCCTGCTGAGTGAATACAAATGGAGTCTCTTCCCCCCAAATTTTCACACCTTCACACCTTTCCGAAGTTCCTTTGAATATTCCTCCATGTCTGCCCAAAATCTCACCTTTTCACCATAAAAAAATGAGAATCCCTCCATCTAGTTTTTTTATAACAAATGATATGTATAATATACTGGATTCCATGTATAATTATCACATAGTGTCCTTAAAGGGTGGCTAGCATGGTGATTTTCAACATGAGTACTGGTTCAAAGATCGTTCATGAGATCGCATGACTCAGCGAAAAAATCGCAACTTCCTGATTGGTCAAGGGGTGGTCACGTAAAGCCTGGTGCAAACAGTACCCACTAGACGTGGACCGGACATAGACTAGATGGGAATCCAGTCTCATCTGTGATGTTTGCAGCAAAAACGGACGCAGATCAGACATCTTGTCTGAGTCTGAGGTGAATCTGGGCATATCAAACATTTTGGATATTGACAGATTCTCAACAGACGGTCTCAGCATACATTGACTGATAACAGCTTATAATCTGACTGATAACAGCTTAGAGCATACATTGACTGATAACAGCTTAGAATCTGACTGATAACAGCTTAGAATTTTAGAACCTGGGTGAAAACGAGAAGGGGGTGGAGGGGGTGCAGATTTTATACAGATGCCCCTAAATCCCGTCTGCGTTTGTCGTGAGTCTAGGCTGTGCTTTTTGCGGCAGGCTTAACTTGCTAAGGGAGTGGTCATTATTTATCAAATTTTCAGACCCCTCCCGAGGGGGGGCTAAAAACTTTGACCCATCTTGAGGGGGGGGGGCTAAAAAAATTCACCCTGTTTTTAGCAGAAAAGCCTGCGCATTACTATAGATCAAAGAGGGGCACGAAAAACTCTCCGTGCCTCCGGCGCGGGGGAGGGGCACAAAGAATTTTGCCTGCCATCAAGGGGGGCGTAAAAAATTTCCGTGCATCCGTGCAAAAACCCACCACCTCCACCCCCCCCTTGATAAATAATGACCACTCCCTAATGCGGGTACGTCTTTCACCATTAGGAAGCTGAGATTATGGCCTGCTTCCTAAGCCCCTTTAGTGGCCATTTCTATACTATCTGGGCAAAATCCGGCATGCCAGAGTCATAAAGTCAACACTAAGTATATACTGAATCTATTACTTTATAAATACTCATATGGGTCGATACTCAGATCTCTCAGATGGGGCAAAAGCTGGCATGCCAGCATCATTTAGGCAACACTAAGTACATGCCAAATCTATTAGTTTATAAATACTTACTATATAATCATTGTCCGCCTTTCTTTTCTAGACTCCTGATCAACTTGCCATCCTTTTGGAACACCATAATGCAGGCATGAAGGTATCTGCACAGAGGTCACCAAGGATTGCTGAGGCAGCCATGCAGACTGGTCTTAGCTATGAGCAAGTCAAAGTAAGTTTTCCTTTTTTTAATTGAATCAGTCTTTGCATTTGCTATTCTTCTCATATTGTATGTAATCAGCCTGTCCATTTTAGTGCATGATTAGAAGTGGTTCGTCAATTTATTCAATATTCACTAAGTAATAGGGAAAATTGAAATGATTGCTATTTAAGTACCTTCATCCTTTCAAGTATGTTAATGAATTTATACTTAATCTAAAGATAAAGGGTGGAGGTCAACGCAAAGGTGGTGCTCATTATAGGAAATCAGGCAAACCCAGACCTACCAATGGCTATAATCTATACTGCACTCGCTATGACACACCAAGTAAGTTATTCTTTATAGGCCTAATAAGCCTCTAACCATCCCCCCATCCACCCCCATCAATATCCATGTGCAAGGTCACACCAATTTTGAATTGATACTTGGTACCATATCATTCAATTTATACAAAAGATTAAAGACTGTTTTTGGCAAAACTACGATTTTGAGGCTTCAGGGTGTGCACTTAATATAATTAATTTTTGATTAAAGGAATTGAGCATGTAGCAATAAATTTTCTGCACATGTGTTCTTATTAGAATGAATATGGTAACTGAGCTTTTTACATGACATCACAACTACTCATTGCAAAAACACTCGGAAATGATAAGGTTCTACTTCGGTCATGTGAGGGAATCTTTTTTTCTAGAATCTGTACAATCTGGTCACTCAATTACCATTCACTATCTCATCACCTTTTATTTGGATCATACATTCAGTGTTTGTCTAACTATACGAAACCATATTAAATCGCTCTGTCTTTTATTACAGAGAACCTTTCACTGGCAGCTATGGCTGCCCTCTGGTCCACTGGATGGAAAAACCTTTCATCTGCAGAGCGACAGGCCTATAGAAATAAGGCTGCTGCTGCAAAAAAGCAGAATCGCACAGAGGCCCTGACAGGAGAGGAAAAGTATTTAAGGAAGGCATATTTGCTACGGGATAAAGCATACTTGAAGCGCACTCCATGAAATGCACCTGGCTTGCTTGGATACCATATTTATTCTAAATAAGAGTGCACATTTGTGGAGAGAAATGTCTTTCATCTTCTAAACCTCAATTAGAAATTAATGAGTGGACAAAAACAGCCATGAAATTCCCTAAGACAAAGACCCAAAAGAAAGCTTTCATAGTAAAAGTTCACTGAAGACCCCACATTGGGTTTACAATGGAAAAAAAGAAAGCAATGATTATACTTCCAAACATTAAGTTTGACTGGTAATATTCTCTTTTCCAGTATGATGAACTAGAAGCTTCTGGAGTGGATTGTGCCAGTGTTTTGGTGGAGAAAAATGAAGTAGACCTACATATGGGCACAAAAGTTGGTCTCAGATTCCTCTGCTCAAAAGGGGCAATGGCCAACAAGTTTGGCAAAGATTTTCACCTGTTTGCTGAAACAGGTACTATATCTTACTTACAATAGTGCCTGTTCTGTATCACTTAACCCAGTTAGTCATATAGTGTATTGAAGTAAAATATATATGCTCTAAGACATTTAGATTTGTCTCAGGACTAACCTTTCTTTTAATACCGTAAATTCTCTCGTATAAGCCATGGCTTACACCATAACCCAAATCAAAATTTGTCTTATAAGTTATAGACTGTGCCCAAAGTGAGCATGCGGCTTATGACATTTTAGAACACTATGAAACTGCAAGCTTTCAAGCCTCAGGTGCAGCTTATAGCTCCTCCCAAAGTCGGGGATGCAGCTTACATGAGGGATGCAGCTTATACGAGAGAATTTACGGTATTTCTATGAATGAAACTGCAATTCTCAATTCAAATTGAATTCACCCTTATACCCTGTGGGAATATATCAGTATAGTTCTACAGGATATTACCTAAATTAGAGAGGTTAAGATTTGCCTACATGAATCGTGTACGGCAAGGTCTAGCCTACCTTTTCCTATCTTTCTAGACGTACATGTTGGGATCTTAACCTCTCTATTGTCCCCCATTCTTGTACCTTGAAAACCTAATTAGTTATAAATACTGTTATGAGTACCAAACAATGCACAAGAAAGGGTTCTTAGGTGAACGCTTTGCGTAAAGTCCAACTTTTTATCGACTTTATCTTCTTTTTGTCCCTCCCCTCAACCTTCAAAGTTCTCTGCTGGATTTTTTGGGGGAAGAGGTCTACCTTCTTGTTGGTTTAGGTTTTGTCCTTTGGATTTGGCATCAGTAGTTTTTTGCTGTTTGGCACCAACTAGTCCTTATATGTCAGTAACTTCTCACTATTTGTCACCAATTACTGTAGTCAATATTATAATGTCAGTACTTTATTATCGTATACCATTTTATTATTCCATAAATTGTAACATATTACTGTATTAATCAAAGAATACATAAGAAATTAATACATAGGTTGGCTAGAAGAGCACTCAAACATTCTAGAAGAGCGTTCATGCTCCACTGCACACCAGCCAGGTCAGTCATACATAAGTTGCATCACTAAAGACAGCGACCTCATGGTCCACTGCACAAACTAATAACTTGTAAGTGAATGCAAACAGCCGTCACGGGTGCCTGGGCACCGCCGACGCTGTCAGGAGTGTCTCAGCACCCAAACACTGAACAATAGGTTACATAAGTCACGATGCCATAACCTTCCGGTCGCTCTAGCGTCGCTTCTAAGCAACCTAGGTCAAATATCAAAGCATCTATTCAACCTCCAAATGCGCCACAGACGAACCAGCATGAGTTAAGCACACAAAAAGCGGGCGTTGACAAATTCACATATTCAAGTCTGCCCAGGCGCAAAATGGCGGTTGTAACGGCGTATTTGGCCGAGTTATGAGGGTCAGAACATGCCACAGTGACCAAGACAATGGGGGACATGGCGGCGTCCATGGGGGTCCTTTGTGCACCCAGTGACACATGAAAGACTCCCCTCAAACAATTGCAGAGTTAGGCAGATGCCACTGCCTCCAGTCAGTCTGAAGGGCCAAGCCAGGAAATGGTACAAATACCACTGGCTGCACCTCCTAGAGGCAGAATCTCCAGCACCACCCTAGAGGTAACATCTCCAGTCATCACTCCTGCTACCTGCTATAGCTCTACACTATGCTGGGCTAGACTATGCCAGAACAGGCATAGGTCTGAACCACTAGTGGCCAGAGTATACCTGCTACAAGACACCTACGAGAGGGTAAAGTTGAACATAATTATATTATTCCTCTAAGCAGCAGGTCAGGAGCTAGGTGTGGGAACCCACCTAGAACTATACTGGACATTGTATTATTATTATTATTACCTCACAGGTGCAGTGGAACAGAAAATTATACTTTATGAACAATTGTATATTTACTGTATGTGGAAATTACCTCCATATTAACATATGTGTGATTGATATTTCCTACATGGGTCAGGTCGCCAGAAAGCAGTAGATTTTGTGTTTTTGGGGTCATTTTGGACTCTTATGGCTCTGGAAAGTTTTGCACCAATCTTGTCTCACATAGACTCATTTGATAGAGGACACATAGGGCTATCAGAAAAATGTTAATTTGTGGTCATGCATCAAAAACTCTCTCACTTGTAGCCTGCCGAAGTAAAAAAAAGGGCCAAATTTGTTCTTTTTTTCCTTTCTGTATTTTTTACAAGTGTCCTGTATTGAATAAAGAACATCTGGAGTATCCCAAAGTTATTTTTTATATTGTATATGATTATAGGTATCATTTCCATGAGGTTTGATCATGTTACTGAATGAGAATTTTTCATCATGTGTCTTTGAAAATGGAAATCTGTAATTTGTAACATCCGGTACCTAAATCTAAATCAGTTATATTACATGAAAAAAAATAAAGCTTCAACATTTTTGTTATTACCTATATAAAGGGACCTATTATCCCCTACTTTGGTGAAAAAATTGTGTGTCTATCAGCATTTGTCTCCATGTGAGAGCAGCTTATGTGAAATAATTCTGATAAAAGTACCGGACGTTACGTAACGTCCCGTACTTTTATCATCATGTAAGAGGCAGTCTACTGTGCATGCATAACTCAAATTTTGTTCCATTTCGTAATTGAAGTCAATAATAGACATATTGGCCTTGCTATTGCATGGGTTTGCTATGCATAATGGGACATTCTATATTACTGACAGCAACTTTAATCACCTCCATATTTCATCATTTTGGTACCGGACGTTACATGACACAAAACCAGCAATAAAAATGGAACCGGATGTCCTAAGTCAGTATTTTTTGGTTTTCTGAGCTGAGGGGATGTCCCTCACAAAGATATTAGGGTTATGTAAAGTAGTTAGAAAATTAATTTTTAAGGGCCTTCAAGGGCAAAATCTTACACTTTCTGACAACCTGACCCACATGTTGCCTTAAGCTGAATAAACCAGTGATAACTGGAAAGAACACATTATAAGAGCTTGATGTACTTACACTATATACCACTAGTCATATGATATTTCTCATATGACAACTTGATCATGCACAAATACTAGTATGACAAAGTGGTGGAGAACAAAATCCTAAATCTCACAAGCTCATAAAAATTAAGCTGGCAACATTACTAAAAACAATCACACACACAGCAAATCCCACTCCACCGACCCAGTGACCTCGACACCATGTTCAATAAGATCACCAGTGAGATCTCCCACACGTCAGTGAGGTCTCCCACACGTCAGTGAGGTCTCCCACACATCAGTGAGGTCTCCCACACATCAGTGAGGTCTCCCACACGACAGTGAGGTCTCCCACACATCAGTGAGGTCTCCCACACATCAGTGAGGTCTCCCACACGACAGTGAGGTCTCCCACACGTCAGTGAGGTCTCCCACACGTCAGTGAGGTCTCCCACATGTCAGTGAGGTCTCCCACACGTCAGTGAGGTCTCCCACACATCAGTGAGGTCTCCCACACATTAGTGAGGCCCCCCACACATCAAGTTCTTATCAGTCAAGCTGGCAGAACAACACACAAAGACCTTACGTAGTCAGGGACCTGCTGAAGAGGTCTCCCTTCCACCTAGATCTAGGAGACCCACAGGGGGCAACCCAGCCTCCAATACAGCAGACCCACACTCAGTAGACCCCACACCACCCACCCTGTCTACTCAGGGAACAACCAGTTCTCAGGGATCCAACACCTCCTAGGGATCTCTACAGGACGCCCAGCTCATGCTATCTACCTATGAGGAAGAAGGACCTGCCTCAGGGGGTGGATCCAGACCCTCATCTAGATCTTCCACCCCAGCACCTGCCTCTGATAGCCACTCCTCCAGAGACACATCTCCCACACCCTCCACCATGGACACCGATGAAGGCCCCCAACCTAATCAGACAGCTGAGAAGATAAGGGCCTATGAGAAGGCCATCCAAGATGCAGTTACTGCCCTAGAGACCAACATGTCCCAGCAAGAGGAGAGGGAGAAGATCCTCAACCAACAATTGGCAGAGAGGAATGCGGCCCTAGAGAGACAACAACAACAGATAGCAGATCTCATGAAGATGGTATCATCCCAGACCTCACAGCCTCCCACACCCACCACCACACCTGTTGTCACACCATCTGCCTCTGGATCCAAGGATGACATCATAATCTCCATGGTGTCCAACGTGACCAAGCTCATAGACAGACAACAACATGACGACAGAAAGATCAGGCAACATGAGGTAACAAAACCAAAACTTTTTCTCAATCATCACCACTCATGTCAACAGCATTATTTATTGATCACAAATTCCCAGAATATCTGAAGGACAAGTACAAAGTAACAGACAGTGACACCATGGTAACATATTTACCCAAGTACCTCGAAGGACAAGCACTGGCTTGGTTTGAATCCTTCAAGGAAAGTGCCACTCCTGATAAGTTGACATGGAAAAATGTAGTGCATGAACTAAAAGAGTATTTTGCTACTCGAGACAATATCATCTCCAGGACTGCACTCCGTGCACAAAAGGTAGATGAACCTATCCTAGACTATGCATGCCATCTCAGAATAGTGTGTAATGCCCAACGCCTAGACGATGAAACCTTAAGTACAACATTTACCCAAGGCATGAGGCCCTGGATCTCTGTAGCTCTTGAGAACAAGAAAATAGACTCTTTTGACCAAGCCCTAGACCTAGCCTTAGAGGTTGAAACCCAAGATAGATCTAGGAAAACAAGAGATGCAGAGTCTAACCCACAGTCTACTAAGAAAAAGGTCCAGGAAGTCACCACTAGTTCAGACGAAGATGTTAACCTAATGTCTAGTGCCCATGTAAGACAGCAGGAAGCTAAGGCTGTATCCAAAGACCCTACAGGTAGATATAGAGGAAATAACTATGACCCCAACTACCGCTCCAGTAGAGGTAGAGGTAGGGGGGGTAACAACAACAACCGGGGGGGGGGGGGTCACAACAGTAGAAAAGACAACAGCTCATCCAACTCCAACAATGGTTACTCTTCATACAATGATAGGAGAGACAGAACCCCAAGTAATGGCAGATCCTATAATAACCAAGGATCCAACAGTAGGAGCCATAGTCCACATAGGAACTACAACAATGGATCCTACAACAACAATGGTTCCTACAACAACCAGGGTTCCAACAACTCTGGATCCTATAGTAACCAAGGATCCAACAATAGGAGCCATAGTCCACATAGGAACTACAACAGTGGATCCTACTCTAACCAGGGTTCCAGCAACTCTGGTTCCTACAACAACCAGGGATCCAACAACTCTGGATCCTACAATAACCAGGGTTCCAACAACTCTGGTCAATACGGCAACTCTGGTCAATATAACCAGGGTTCCACCTCACATTGGGAGGATTACAAACCCAACACAAGAGGGTACCAGGGGAACCAACACAGTAACCCCCAAGTATCTCACGTGATGGATCAAATCTCCAAACTCCTGGTGGCAGGCATTGCAACCACCCCACAGAACCAGGAAAACTAGGATGTCACAGTGCCGATGGGCCAGTGCACTGTGACACCCCAAAAACAAACAATCAATCAGGATTAACAAAGATCCAACCAGAGACAATTGCTAGTGCAAATCTACCATCTAACAGACAGAGACGTCATATCAGTGATACACATCACCCCACCAGATTCATCATCAAAGGATACAGGTGAGAGTACCAAGCTTTCTATTGTACTTCTTCAAAATGGCTGTATCAATGCAAATCTGTATGATGTTTCAGATGTACAATGTTTGGTTGATACAGGTGCTACTATCACCTGTGTCAGACAAGCATTCCTCATGGATCTCCAAAAGAGATTCCATATCCAACTAAAGAAGTCAAAAACCAACATCCATTTGGCAGATGGATAGGTGTGTCATGTTAGACATTCAGCTATGCTGAATTTTAGAATCCAAGGTGTCAGATTCCAATACCAATTTGCTGTAATACCCAACCTCACACAGCCCGTTGTTCTCGGCACAGATTTCTTAAGCCTTACAAAAACTCAAATTGAATTTAATGTTGATCCAGGAACAAATTCTCAAACCTATTAGGGCGGTGAGGGATTTTACCATGCCTCCATTCTCTGAACTTGCAGTATTGGGTAAAGTCACATCTACTCAATCACTGCAAGGCAAAACTGGAATAGTAGATAACCTCCAAAGAAATAACAATGCCCCATATCTAGTTCAAAGGGCAGCAGTAACCCCCAGGGAAAATAACAAACACCCCCTAGTGTTACTCAACACCAGCAGGCGCCCACATAAAATCAAAAAGGGTGCCATCATAGCTCTATTTCAGGAAGTCAAGGAATCTGATTTAGAAAAACCTGAAAAGCCTGAAGATGAACCTCCATTCAGTGACACAGACTCAGACTGTGAGTCTACATATGCTGACCCTGAACCTATATAACTCAATCAGACTCTATGAAATAGCAGCTATACATAGTGAGGCACATGACCTCGAGCCAGAATTGGAAGAGAATGTTCCACCAAAATCTGTGCTCACATCAAAAGATCAGCATGATAGGTTAGAATCACTGCTGACCAAGTATGATGATATATTTTGTAGGAAAAGATGGAGTGCTACACACCTGTATACCCACTCTATACATGTAAAACCTGAAGCAGTACCATGTCATTTCCTACCATATAGACAAACACCAGAAAAACAGGCCACAATAGGGGAAGAATGTGAAAGGCTAGTACAGCAGGGCATTCTAAAAGAATGTGCCGAGGGCCCCTGGGCATCCAGATCCTTTTTAGTACAAAAAGCATCAGGAGGCCATAGGCTCGTAACAGATTTTCGTCATTTGAACCAGAATACGATCAATCAAGCCTTATCAACACCCCGGGCCGATGACACTCTAGACATGATAGGGTCACTCAGACCAAGAGTATTCAGTAAGCTGGATGCCCAACAGGGATTTTCAAATTCCTATAAGAGAGGAGGACCAGCATAAAACCGCATTCATAGCAAATGACAAAAAATATGTCTACCAAAGGATGCCGATGGGGTTAGCGACCGCCCCGGCGGGGTTTTGCCATCTAGTAACATTGATTCTGAACAAACTCAAATACAAATGTGCCCTACCATACCTAGATGACATATTAGTATTATCACCATCGATCGAACAACACTTCCACGACCTGGAAGATGTTTTCAACAGCTTAAGAATTGGTAAACTTAAATTGAAGAAATCGAAATGTGAATACTTCATAGACAGAATAGACTTCTTGGGAATGAGAGTCACACCCATGGGATTGCAACCATCTCCCACAAAGGTGGAATCAATCAAAACTTTCCCAACACCAAAGTCAGTCAAAAATGTCAGATCCTTCACAGGACTATGCCAACACTTCAAAAAGTTTATCAAAGGTTATGCCCAAATTGCTAGACCATTGTATGATCTACAGACACATCTCAAAGCATTTGTCTGGGCAGAGGATGCAGATAATGCGTTCAAAGCATTAAAGCATGCCCTCTGTACCAATGCTCTTCTCAGATATCCAAACTATGAGAAAGAGTTCAGTTTGGCAACTGATGCTTCCAATGTGAGTTTAGGAGCTGTACTCTCACAGAGAGATAATGAAGGAGTGCTCAGACCAGTAGCCTTTGCAGGTAGAACCCTCTCCAAACATGAGAGAAATTACAATACCACAGAGAGAGAACTACTGGGAGTAGTGTATGGAGTATTACACTTCAGACACTACCTAGAAACTAGACACTTCCAATTATACACAGACCATGCAGCCCTAATCCCACTATTAACCAATACAGGCCTCACACATAGATGGGCCAGATGGGCTCTAGACATACAGCAATTCTCATTCACCATTCAACATGTGAAGCGTGATGATAACATACCACCAGATGCTATGTCTAGAAGGGAATACCCAGATTCTGGGCCCATGACTAACCCTCCACCCCCACCAAGGAGAGTTAGAGCAGCCAGTAGAACCAAGTTTGCAAAGTAACAAAGAAAGTACCATTCAAAAGGGACGATCCACCCAACACCATTGAAAGGCCAGAGACACCCATTAGGGGTATCTTGAAGCAATCTACAGACTATGTGTTTTGCTATTGTGAGAGAGAATACTCACAACTCTTTCCAGATAATGACTTCGAGCCTATTGAATTCTCATCACTCAACCAGATGCTGAAGGCAACTCCTAAGGAGCCACCCTTCACCCCACCTGACACATTATATGCTATTACTCAAGCAACTTCCAAATCCGTCAGATTCATTGAACCAATGCAGGGAGAGGAAACATCAAACCATTTGTGTCCTATGACCACACGCTCAAAGACTAGAGAAATGATTCAGGAGGGCACACCAAAACCCCCCACATAATCACAAACTATTCTAAATGAGAAAAAGGTCACAGGAAACAAACCTACCAAAATCCCACCTGCCAGGAAAAATGTCACAATAGACACTGCATCTACTAAATCAAAGAACTCTGAGACAAAGAAGAATGACAAAAAGCAAAATGTGCCTTTAAAGAAAAAGGTTGCCACTCCCATCAAGGCGAGAATAGGCCCTCCAAAGGAGCCTACACACCAAAACAAGAGTGACACACCCCAACAAAAGGCACAAGATAGGCCAATAGGCGATGAAAAAGAAAAAGAAAGAGACATGTGCTAGATATAAATCAGTTACTGGATCAGATTCCCAACACATCCATCTCAGGTACAAAACTTGGCTTGGAACAAAGGAAGGACAAGGAACTATTGCCCCTCATACAATATCTTGAGGATGGGACCTAGGTCTGCACCAAAAGCACAAGCAAATAGAATCATCAACCAAGGCCAGACATACACCTTGGTAAATGGTACATTAGTCCATATATGCCCCATAAATTGGAGAAAACCCAATACTGTACCACTTCAAATTGTTATACCACAGCAATGGGTAACAAGTACACTACAGTATTTCCATGACTCACCTACTGGTGGCCATCTTGGCTCAAGTAGGATGCTGTCAGCACTCCGACCTAGGGTATATTGGAAATCTATGCTAGCAGACACAACCAAATATGTTTCCACCTGCCACACATGCCTCACAGCAAAAAGGCAAGTACACTCACACAAAACACCAATGACAGTGAGAGAGTACATGGCTTCACCAATGAAGTTCCTAAACCTCGATGCGGTGGGACCACTTCCCACAACTGCCAGGGGAAACAAACATATACAAGTCTGCATAGATTATGCTACCAGATATGCAACAGCTTGGGCTACTACTGACTTAAAAGCTGAAACAACAGCAGCAGAGTTCTACAAGAATATAATTTGTCATCATGGAACACCAGCCACTCTTCAAACAGACAATGGAACATGCTATACAGGTGCAAAGTTCACAAAGTTTACTAAACACCTCAAGATCAAACATAAATTCTCCTCACCATACAGGCCACAATCCAAGGGCTTGTAGAGAGATTCAATGCTAGCATTGGCACAGCACTCAGAGCATTCTGCTCAAAGCATCAGAATAATTGGGATTCATTTATTGAACCCATAACCTTTGCATTAAACAACACTGAATCCCAAACCACAGGATTCACCCCTTTCTTCCTACTCCATGGAAGAAACCCAGCCACCCTAATGGACTTAGGGAATACAGGAAGACATATCCAATGTAGCAGACCATGTAGCTAACATGATAACAAATCAAGATACCTCTAGGAGGAAAGCTATACAAAGGGTCGCCAAGCTACAGAAGGAAAGGAAGGATAGATATGATAAAGAACTTACACCACAGGAAATCAAGGTCACCGACATGGTGTACCTCAACATACCAAGAATCCTGACCAACACAGAGTGTAAGAAGCTTCAACCCCTTTTTATGGGACCATATGTTGTAGTAGATAGACCTAGTTTGACAAGTGCCAAACTCAAAAACCTGGACACCAATCTACTGGTGGCCAGACCTGTACACATAGACAGACTGAAAAAGGTTGTAGCTGTCAGGAACAATGAATTTGCACACAGGCTTATTCCACATGAAGCCAAATACTACAACAAAATTGTGAGGAACAAAAATGATATCACTCTTACAAGAGAAACCACAGGTATAGGCCCCATTAAGCCTAGGCCTGCACACCACATGCTAAGAAAAACATCTTAATGTGGTGCAGTTTCAAGAAATTAGAAACATATTGAGATACCTAAAGAACATAAGATTTTCAAAATTTATTACAAATTCTCTTCATCCACACATAGGCATGTGTGACTGATAATGAATTACTTATATATATAAAGCCATCAAATTTGTAGACATATCAGTAGGTTATTACCACTGAATGGTCAAAGACTGGGACCCTCCAAGTAAAGCACACATGAAGTCTAAGAAGAGTAAGGGTCACACAATGGAGTGTCTAAAGCCTAATCCCCACATGAAAGAGCACGCTATGCCAACATAGCAGTCTATAGAGATCAATTGACCTTATAAGCTACCCTCAGACAACTGTCTAGACGGTCATGAATGGCTGTTCTGGATGACAGGAGGAGCTAATTACCAGTACACAGACTACACAATAGACCCCCACAGTTGCAGACACTGGAGATCAATGCATTGACTCCAGAGAAACAATACCAGGCCCACAATGGATGTGGGTAGGGTAGGCTACATAAGAAGCACTGTGGACCATAGCCCACCATCAGTCTTCATCCAGCTGCAGTCTGGAACACAAGTCTACAGGACCCCACTTGGGAATTAGCCAGCCCACTTCTCCATTAGGAGAGACTGCACTAGGATAAAGAACACACCTACTTCACCTTCAACCTGACCTTACCATTTACTGGTCAATCTCTATAGACTCACCGGACATATTGCCAAGACAGCCCAATCTTGCAAAGGTACAGTTTGAACCACTCTATTTAAAGTGTTACACCATACACTTAGACTTTACCAGCACCAAATTACTACAAATTTGACAAGACTTTAAACAGCAAATTTGCTTTAAACAAGCACCATGGGAAGACTGAGAGTTGCACCCATACTGCTAACTGTGCTGTTATTATTATTATATATTATAGAACCACTTACTGCAGGATATACACCTGTGGTGAGACAAAACATAGGAGTAGTATTCAAACCTAGCCCTCAACCTTTGGTCAATGGACATACAACCACAACACTGTTGCTAGCTATCCCCTACAAGATACCTCGGGCACCCGTTACCCAAGGATCCATAAGGGATAGAATTCTCCAATTGACCACTCCTACTCCACAAGATCACACCTCTGGTCAAATTATCCAACAAGCCAAGGAGCTTGACACCTTGCTGGAAATTGCAGACAAGGAGATAAATGAAACCTTAGCCTCCATCAAATTGTTCTTGTCAAACCCCATAAATACATTGGACAATCAGTGTAGGAGAATTTTCTCTTCCAAACACAAGGTTGCCCTGTAACTCAACCTTATCATTTCATTACATTCTTAAGACAATTAATTTACCATTCATGGCAGCACTTAATCAAATTTCTGAAACCAAACCAGATGAAAGAGATAATCTTCCAAATTTCCCAGTAGTAAACCTTTCTAGAACCTTAGACAAACTACAGGAAAATCCAATTATGGATGATATTATGACATTATCACTATCTGTCACAAATAAGACAATATATGTCAGTATTGTATTAGTGGTACGGGTGGGTCTCAATAATCTCAAGTGTCTCCCACATTTGTCTACAAACATGCATGTCCCCTCATGTACTTCTTTTCAATCTTAATTATTTGAAAGTGAAACTAAATGCCATGTGATTACAGTTGTGTGCATTTTTAAAATTTCTTCTTACCTTTATAGCACGCATAAGTCCTGGCAAAGAAAATGGTAAGTAACATTATGCACTCATTTACAAGGGTGATGAAGTACCATCTAACATTTTATCATTAATAAACTTGCGCATAACAGCAATGGGCCAGCGACTATAAGCGACTATACAAGTTTCCTCACTAGTTCTTCCTATTATATATTTCATGGTTTAGTCCGTGGATTGTGTCATTTCTCCTGTTTCCTGTTACACAGACTCTCCTAATGAGAATGAAGAAGATGGCTCCACTTATTCTCCATCGCCCAGTCAGGCATCTGCAGTGCCGTCATCTGCCAGCTCTCCATCAACCAGTCAGGCATCTGCAGTGCTGTCATTTGCCAGCTCTTCGTCAACCAGTCAGGCATCTGCAGTGCCGTCATCTGCCAGCTATCCGTCAACCAGTCAGTCATCTGCAGTACCGTCATCTGCTAGCTCTCCTTCAAACAGTCAGGCATCTGCAGTGCCGTCATCTGCCAGCTCTCCGTCAACCAGTCAGGCATCTGCAGTGCCGTCATCTGCCAGCTTCCATCAACCAGTCAGGCATCTGCAGTGCCGTCATTTGCCAGCTCTCCGTCAACCAGTCAGGCATCTGCAGTGCCGTCATCTGCCAGCTCTCCATCAACCAGTCAGGTGCCAATGTCTGTGGCATCATCTCTGGTTGCTTCTACATCATCTACCGAGAGTATGGTATCTGTTACTTCTGCACCCATGAGTCATATGACTACAGTGCCCTCATCTATCAGATCCAGATTTACCAGAGATGGAGGCAAAGTATGTAACACACGATCTGCATCTGCTTCTGCATGCAATAAAAAAGAATGCAAGACCAGGTCACGAAAAGAGCCACATGCTGCAAAACAGTCTCCTCATTTTCCACCAGCCAGTGAGCCGCCAACTGATCAGTCCTTTTCAACAGTTACCAACCTGCAATCCACTGTCTCCTTGGTCCATGCCTCCATACCAAATAGTCTGCCAATTGTTACATCCTTATCCACGATCACTCCAGAAATAACTGGACAAGACACTTACGATACTTCCTATATACCTAGTATGTCCTTTCCTTCACTATGGATAACATATGACCTTCAACACTACCTTGAGCCTGGCCTTAGAAATATAAAAGGAAATCTTGAAAGATTATAGGTTATTATGGAAAAATATGACAGTGTCAGATTAAGAAATTTACTGCATTTGACGTAATAAGTGCCCATCCCCTTATGGATCTTTTTTTAAGACTCCAAAATGACCAAATTTTTATGTTTTATACAGTGATTTAACTTGAGTGACTGGGCAGTTATTACGTTAAATATAGTAAGCCAGCCTCATGTGTAACCCTGTGACATGCATATGCCTGGTCAATTCACCCTAAACCCCTGGGTGTAAGGTGCAGCTTATAGACCCATTTCAGACCTATGGAATGGCTTATAGATCCATGCTTATAAAGGAGGTTTCCCTTATATAGACTTAACTACAGAATTATTTTCATACGCCCCTGATTATAGCAAAGCCACAAACTAAGGTTAGGTCTATATATGCATGGTTTTATGGTAGTACTTGTATAAGCCCAGGCTTATGGGGAAATATGGTAACCTCTCCAAAAATTTCATTTGAATTGTAAACACTTTTTACTAACTATAAGCCCAATATTTCACATTCATTTCCTACACCTTGGTTTCATGATGATATTTGAATCAATCTTTACCTGTAAATACCGAAACAGGTTGACAAAGAAAACTTTGCCTTCTTTTCAGAACACAAAGTGGGTGCAGATGTTGTTAGTGTTCCACATCTGTCTGCAGAATGTGCACTCAAGGCTGGCCAGCAAATGGCAGATGAAGAGGTAAATAAAATGTTTAGATACTTCAAATTTTCTCAGTGTCCAACATTATGTTTTTATTCTAAAAGGCAACACTTATGGCAGAATATACCTAGTCCAGGTGTCTTGTCTGAGAATTCAGGATTAAGTTGAGTGGTTATAGGCACTTTGTCTGTATTTATTCCCAACTACCTGGACCCCCTATACAGTCAGTATTTCTAAAACAATGTCGGCACCCTTCTCAGGTGACCTCATAATGATTACATAATGGTCATGTTATTCATATCGTTTGTTTAACACTTTGTCTCTATTCAGGACTGTTGTTTGATGCTTTTTCAATGTGCTTTTTCACAGAGGAAGAAACGTCAAGAGAAGGCCAAACAGTAAGTACCTATTCTCCTTTCCACTACCATAATTACACCAGGAGTGTTGCTCTATGTTTAACTAAATATAACGTTCAGTTGTCTTGTTTATAAGTGTATATACATAACACATGTACATGTACCTAAACCCTGAAACTAGAAATGCCTGCTGTCATCCAAAATTCATCTCTATGTAGTAAATGTCTTCTTTGTGCTATGAAATCAGGATTATTTAAGTTGTTTTTCTCACTCACCTCATTGTCATTTTCCTTCTTTGTCCCTAATTCCATGGCATAAAATTTGATCAAAACACACAACGATGGGGCGGGGTCAAAAGTGATCAACTTTGGCATGACGTCATCTATAGATGGTCCTTAGTTTTCTTTCATGTTGATATGCCCGAGATACTGACAGCCAATAGGTTTAACACTGCAGCTCCGTATCTCACATCCCCGTGAGATAACCCACCGCATATCTCACAGCCACTGAAAGCATATGTATGAGTGCATGTCTCAAATTAGCGCCAGGCTACAGATCCCCACCAAACTAAAGAGCACCCATGTGCTATATCGCGATGGTATGGTAGACTTCCCATAGACTTCACTTTATAATTCTCATCCATCTCTTCCATAGGACTAAAGGCCACCCCATTAAAACAAGGTTTCGGCAGCTGTATAATGCAACTATGGAAGATGGCTTCCCAGGTCTTGGTTATTATTATGGTAAGTAATAAATAATATTCGGTTAATACTTGTAACCATCAGCTTGTCATAAAAAAGTGTAATTCTATTTGGTTTCATATTTGCCCCTAGTTCTACACTTTACATTTTCTTAAGCCTGACCATCTTAAGTAAAATTGTGGTGAGACATTAATAATATTAAAAACAATTTACTGTTGATAACACACAATTTTCCTCAAATCATGAATCCTCACTACCTATTCTATTTCTAGGGACGATCGAAAAGGCCAACAAAAGAAGTTATTCAATTAGGTATGATGACGGAACTGTATCTACAATGCCCCTTAGACAGTTCAAGCGACTACAGGCCACCATGCACATAGTAGTCACCTCAGAATAGCGACATTTATGGATGCCTGGAGGAATGAATTGAACATCCATTTGAAAGTCTTAGAGAAAATACATTGTTAATCTTCTATTTTCTTATAACTCATCAACCTTTTAGATAGCTCACACCAAATCAAAGAAGCCATTAGATATCATAGTTACCCAAGCCTACTAGGTAAGCCAGGGATGTCGGCTGTGAATATAGAAATAACTTCCTATTTCCTATTATTGTCACTGTTTACAATTGGTGTAATCTTTTGTATATTACTTGAGAATCTTTTTGATCAAATATAGTTTATTCAATCTTTGGGTTAAAAATGCATGTTTGAAATTGGTACAGTGCTACAGTGCTACAGTCCTACCGTAATGCCTCCTGTATAAGGCATGTATTACATGCAATGATAGACCTATGGTGTGCCTTATAGGAGAGGGAATTATTTTTTTCTAAAACTGTGTCAAGAGTAAACACTCTGGGTATGTTTATACTGGGGGTTTTACAGTATACCTTGTCAGCTCTTATACCATATGATACATTTATAAGTTAACTAGGGGCGACTACATATACCGGTTAACCACTACCGGTAGATTATTATATTAGGGTAGTAACCAGTATATTGAATAATAAAGAGATGAAGGTGGTTACCATGGAAACCACATATTATATTATCATATAATGAATACTAGGATGACTTAAGGGTATTACCGGTATATTAACATTATAATAAATATCAAGATGACCCACTAGGAAGCTACCGGTATATTAACATTATAATAAATACTAGGATGACTTTAAGGTATTTACCAATAAAATGTTGACAAGAACAAGTACCGTCAACACAACTTTGGTAAATGTTTATACTAACATTACCTGAGCAAGTCACATCAAAAATGGGATAAAAATCCCCAACATTTGGACTACTCCTTGAGGAAAAACCGGTAATACTAAGGTTTTCCACAAAATTATTTTCAGAGCTGGCAAAATTCAACAAGTCCACCTCTACTGGTGGCTTTTGACAACATTCATCAATAACTGGAATATCTGGCATAACATTGCCAAGAACATAATCCTCAACAGGGGGGTCAACCAACAGTGCCTCTCCATGGCCAGCTAATCTGGAGGCACGACCCTCCCCAGAGGCAACATCCTACTTCTCCGAACCATTCTTCTGACACTTGTCAGCAGAGTGGTTTCCAGAGTCACATGAGCTACAAACGTGCCTGTAGCGGCAGGGGTTTAACTTGCAGCCCTCGGGCCTATTGTAAGCGTAACAGTGATTTTTTGAGTTAGCAGATTTTTTGACAACAGGTTTGGATGATTTAGCCAACTTTTGGGCTGTGTATGTGCCATCGTAGCTCAAGTGTCGTAGGATGTCACAATTCTCCACAGTCTCAAACGCTCTTATACCCTTCTTGTCAGCTCGCTCTTTGACACTCTTGTCATAATTTACAAGTGAGCTGAGAGTAAATATTCTAGTGGCAGATTTCTCCAGCAGCATTTCTATGTGGTCAAGAATATATTTTACTTCCTCACCTTGTTCAAGTTTAGCACTAACTAAACGAACATTGACCATTAGTAATTTTTCTAGGCTGTCAACATTTTTTTTGTGACCTAAAAAATTTCGCTGGTCGAACTCACCCCTTGGTTTCCTTGATCTATGCTTGGATCTCGACCTGGAGTGAGAGCTATCACTGCTGGAGCTTGAACTTGACCTAGATCCACCTCTCGATCTGCTGTACAGCCGTCGTGGCCTAGAAGTCGTGTCCCGATCGCTGCCCCCGACGGTGCCCTCTGAAGTCAAAACGTCCAACTTATCCAGGATTTTCGCCAGATTCTCCTCCACAGCCTCCGTCCGGATCTTCAACTCAGTCAGCTCGTCTGTCATAGCGTCTGTCATCCCATCAGCGGGTAGAGGATCTGTGGATTGGTCTGTAACGGACGACCCAGGGGGCCCTTGCCTCCTGACAGATCTCCTAACACCGCTCGGCGGTCCTGAATCAGGCTCTAAAGTCTTCTTGTTTGGTCTTCTACGGCCCATCTTGGCCAGAATTTTTGGTAGAAACCAACTTTGCCAGGTTAAAAGACGGATGGTAATGTTGATTAAGTCCAACCAACCTTGGCAACCGGTAAAAATTAAAAAATTTGTGCCAACCCCCAGCACAGGGGTGTTGTGCACCGTATGAATAGTAGAGCCCGACTGCCGATCGAATGGCAGCGCCGCGCTTATATAGCAGGGGGTAGCTTTGCCATAGTTACCAAAAGGAGCGCTGTATTGCTGCGCGCAACAAGTAGTACCGGGAGGGCGGAACACTCGCCGTTGTTAATTATATGAATATACACGCGTGTATATAGTCCCATAGTTTTGAACTAATTCTGATAAAAATAAAGTAATACGTTTATGATATTAGCATTAACAACCTGAAGGAATTTTGTAGATACATTTATTGTGATAAACCAAATTCTTAATAGCTAGAATAAACCTAATAAGTAAGAGGTGAGATTTATGATATGGCGATATGAGCCCCAATAACAGAGAAAACATTATCAAAGTTAGTAAACGTTATCTATACTAAGGCCAGATGGCACCAAATCAAACTCCCTGGTTTGATAATACATGTATTTGCTTAAATTCCTAACTTACATGGCAAAACCGACCTTTATCAACACTTCAGGTAAAATGCATTGGTGTTATTACCATTCTTATCACTTGATTTCATATTTCCTGGACCCATCGACTTTGATGCTTAACAAGTTGGTAATGGGATTATTTTCATTCAGGAAATTTTCATTTATGCAATCCCTCAGATTCGTTGAGAAGTAGTTGGAGGAACTTTTTATTAAAACATATACTCTTGCATTTTTACACTGGTTGAAATTCATTTCTGCCCACAATGTATACAAAATGTAAATGTATAAAGATACAGCATTACTGATTGATTCTTTTTTTTGCCTTTGGCTGCTGTGAATCTTTGGTCTCAAAATCAAAATCAAACTTTTTATTTTTCCCTCTGACCACCGAAAATATCAGCTCAAAAATCCAGTGATCCAAGTTATTATGATAACATGGCATAATAGGCAATACTTTTAACCCTTTAGACCCTAAAATCGCCACATCTAGTTTTCATAAAACAGCCTAATTTTTCCCAATGTCCACTGATTTCTGATCGCACGACAGGAGTATATACAAAAATATTCAAAGAAATGCTTCAATGTTCAGTCAAAAAGTTGAAATATGTGGACTGCCCATCTAATTTTGGACTTCAAGATATCAATTTTGTGGCACATTGAGCATAGGAAAGCCAGGTTCAAGCCCTTCAAAACGCACCCTGATATGCTTGGGGTCAAAAAGGTCCGATTTTTGGCCAAAATCTGTGACACAAAAGCACCATTATTTTGCAATTGTTGAGTCTAAAGGGTCAAGAGGAAAATGGTCACACTCGCAAACAGAATTTCACCTATTACACATCAAAGCATATTTTAGATTTCGGAATTATTCTTTCCAGCATAAAAAGGGGACTGTCAGTATTTGAATCAAAAGCCATACATATTTTTCAGCTTTCTCCCTCAAAAGAGTAATCATTATCAAAAAAAGACACTTTGAATTTTATTGAAGGAAGCTGTCCATAGCACACTTAAGGTTGTGGGATTTGTTTGGATTTTAAGGAAATCACAGAGGGCCAAAAACCATCCAAAATGTCACAATTCACATAAACATGATCTGTAAACTCAAAACAATGTGTGGTTGGGAAATGAAGAGTTAAGGCCTGCTGTTGACCTCGAACCATGAAGACAGCATAAGCAGTCATTGTCTAATGGACTACACATTTGACATACCTTATTAGCGTGATTGAGTGAGTAATAGATTTTTAACACCATTTCAACAGCTAAGGTCATATTCATGACCAGAACGACATTACACAATTTCACAGAGGAATGTGTCAGTGCCCGCGCAATTGTGCACCACACACATCCTGAGTGGATAGAAAAGAAGCGATATAGACCCTTTTAACCCTTAGGTGCCCAAGCGCGCTTAAATGCGCGGTTTTGCGCTTAAATACATGCACATTGAAGTAAATTTTCATCCAGGAACATCTACTGGTCCAATCTGCAAAGTTATACCCTCATTAGAACGACCTTGACCCCCTTATTCCAATGAGACCATCCATTTGACTGTATCACCATTACCTCAGACATACTGAGTTAAAACCTGAAAATTAGTTGTCATACATGTGAGTCTTTGGAAGGGGACCGGCCAAGGAGATAGGATCTAGCATGAAAGCAAGGTTGGATCATTTGTCCGCTATTGCCACACCTTTGATAGACTTGCCAACCATACAAATAATCTATTCATAGGAATTGTTCATATCCATGTAAATGATGTCTTGAACTGTGACCAAGACATTTTGCTCCCTGGTAGTACACACAGGCAGAACCAGTTGAGTATAGTTATGCAAATATCACACACTATATGGGATTAGAGCAGGACAGCACTAAAAAGGCTATATACTAGTGAATAACAACAAAAAGAACATTTTGGTTGCTATGGTAACCACACTCAGTCAGAAATTTATTTCTTAACTGAAGGTTTAAGTAAAAAAGAACCAGGTGCATAATGTGAATTCAATATCAAATACCTCTTCAGAATTTTATGTACATCGTCTTTATCACTGGGCAGATGTACATGTGAAATAAATGGAAACTCATCAAATAATTCTGGGCACGTAAAGGTTAAGTGGTCTAGGGAAGCCCGCTTATTGGCATGAATAACCACCAAATCACTTATAATTATACCAGTATTTGGAGGGCTATTACCCAGAACTCCAAAGTATTTATACTGTCAAATATTCCTATTAGAATCAAAGAGCAATTTAATTTTTCGGTTATAACAAACAAAACTATTGGTACGAAATCGTCACCATATATTTCTATAGTAAAATGCCCCCTTTACAATGAAGTTTTGGCATCCATATTCGGATATAACAAAGTAATTTTCTCATAAACACATTATGTAAGTGTAGTATACACAAGCCATAGGTGTGAGGGGCTGTGTTAGGACATCTACAGCCGCCCCCATTTCTCACCTGGGTGGCCATAGAGGTCAACATAAAGTTAGAATATTTTTAAAAAATCTATCTTTCTTTGTTTGGTTACTACGAAATTTGTTTATAAGGAATTATTTTGCCTGTCCCAAGCACTTTGTTGTAAAGTAATTTTACTGTATTAAAAAGACAACATTTTTATTGAACAAAGTGAGATAATCTGAACTTATATTGATACACATGTAGTCTAGGCATCGTAACCTAAAAAAGTAGGAATATTTTCATTCAATAATTAGGGGAAAATAGGAATTTTGTCTATTTGTAATGTTAAAATAGGGAAAAACAGAATTGAAAATGGAATTTTAGAATATAGGCTTCTTTATTCATGGTATTGTACGGCAAAGATAGCAAAATGCCTGATTTTGGGATCCGGTCCTGCAAAAAATGTAGCCAGTATAAAATGAAAATCTTCAGTACCGCATGTCCTGCAGGGTGAAAAGGTTTCGGGAAGACTGTTGAAGTACTGTCAATGCTTAGCAACTTTAAGACAATAAAAAGGACAGATCTTTGGCCGGGAGTTGAGCATTATAAACTGAGAAAAATCATAATAAGGAATAATCTTTGCATTGATAGTTGGTGGGTTAGGGGAGTTGGTTGGAGAGGACGCTGGGATAATTCCACTTTATTACTTGAACTGATTAAAAAAAAAATTGTTTGTTTCAGGTAACTAAGTTATCCCTGGGTCACCTGAGTAACTCCCCCCCAAGTTATCCTGACTTGTGACAAGTCTTGGAAGCAGTTAAAAACAAAATACAAAAAATGCGACGTACACTACCTAATTCTTGTCAGCATGTCACACAACTTTTTTTCTTTTGGCCTAATCAACGTCCAAATGAAACAAGTCCCACCTGTTCAGTACAGTGATCACACTATTATCAGATATTCATGGGAATATTGTAATATACCGTAATCTCCCGCGTATAAGGCGCACCTCACGTTTAAGATGCACCTAGAGTTTCAGAATATGGTCAAATAATTTGAAAATTCATTAATTTTGTTCTACTGGATGGATTTTGAAAATTCAAAAAGCTTTGTGTACCTAATACACTCAGGAACCTCCTAAACCCATCAATGTCTTATTATGATTTAGGGGGAGTGTAGGATATAAAAAAAAGGTATTGATCTCCCCCTTGTGGATCTAAGGAGAACTAAAACCTCGCGTATAAGACGCGCCTTATACGCGAGAGATTATGGTAATACATATGTGATATTGCAATAAAAGCCATATATTATATGCATTGTGCAATACTCCAGTAGGGGGCAGCACCAACCCACATAGGTGTTGCTGGAGGACTATCAGGTATATTGTGGGTATAGGTGCTGCCCCCTACTGGAGTATTGTACAGCTACATGTCAATGTTGGTGTTGTTGGTTACAACTTCTCACCCATACCTCATCCACCTAGCTATTTCTCAGGTTCTGGAGAATTGGTTTTCTCTTATTTTTCCATGTATCGTTTTCATTAGATAGGGGATGAGCCCACTCACAGTCAAACGAGGGCAAACATATGGACTTACTCATGTTTGACATCTTGCAATTTTAATATCATAGGTTATGGGGGCATTGTGAAAACCCTCATTTATGCCATCCCCAATACTGTAATACCTCATACATATGCTAGACCGTGTGCATAAGGCACGTCCCTATAAACTCAATCTGATTTCATATTATATGGGACATCCACGACCATATGATTGTTCTGATACTGCTTCCTTTTCTATACACCACATGTGTAAGGCATATATCCATGACTTTTCAGTGTTTCTATGCATAGTAATAACTTTAGTTAGCCACCCAGGTTTGAGAGCATTCCTAACACTGCATAGGTGACCATCAGTTGTCAAATATGACATTAACCGGATGCACCTAGTAAAGATCTACTTGAGGAGAAAGGCATTCAGTCTATATGTATGGTTTCTGAGTCTCTCCAGAAAAGGAACACTTAGGCTTGAGGTGAAATATACCATTATAAGTCCTGTGTATAAGCCACACTCCAATATAAGCCTCACCCAAATTTGTCAACCCCCCCCAATAAAAACCCATATCTGGTATATTTCAATATCCCCGACAACATTGTAGCGGCTATATCAAGTTCATGAAGCCTATCTAATAATCTTGTGATCAGAGACACTAAAACAATCCTGTGACTAAGCAGTTAATGTTATAATACTGCCATTTTATGTACCTGGTACTTAAAAAAAATACTTGATTGCCAAAAGGTGACTTTGCTTGTCTGAAAGTGCTCTTTTGGGGCATTGTAGGTGGCCTCCAGCCACTGGGATTTTTGACTCCCAAAATCAAACTTTTTTTAAAAGTTTTTACCTCTGGTCACCAAATATCTCAAGTCATCCAAGTTAATTATTGTAGTAACATGGCCTGACCGATCTTTCAAACCCCTATAATATAGTAACCTAGCAGCCGTTTAGGAGATGTGTATCATTTTGAGGGGGGATGTGGGTGCAGTTTATTCCATTCTAAGGAGATTAAAGATGGTCATAGCTACACATAGCTTTTCAAACTTTGGAAATCCATTCCTGTGGAATTCATTCTTTAGAGTACAAATCTATAACAAGTAGGTTTGTAAGTAAGGTATAGACAGCATCTTCAAATGTTTACCACATTTATTTTAAACCCCCGGAAAATCCTTTTTTCTATATTCAGGGTCAGCATAAAATCCCCGTTTCCAGTGAAATCCCAGAAACTTACATATCTTTTGTGTAGGCACCTTGAGGTTAGCTTTTATTGATAACCATCAAAGTTATTCAGGTACAATATGGGGTTAATGGCACTCCATGGTAATTTTAGTACCGGTAGTTATAGTGTTCCTGGTGTTTTGTGGCATTGAGAATTGAGGATGCTGCCATGTCCAGGGTGTCCTCATTCCTGAGGAGGGAATCCTGAGTCTTGAGGCGGCCTGGGAGCTAGCCATGTCCATGGGGCTCTAGGTACACATAGCTTTTTGAATTTCGAAAATCCATTCACTAGAAAAAGATTTATGCATTACACGGGATGCAACTTATAAATGGGAAAGTATGGTAACCAATATCCAATTGAACACCTCAAAACTGTAGAATATTAAATGTAACACACATGGTATTGATATAATTTCTAACTATGTTTTCTATAGGCAATTCATCAGTAACGACAGACAATCAGAAAAGAAGTCTTTAATCCATCTATTATTATTTTAGCACTTTATTATACCAAATTGTCCAGGTGTGGTTTATCTGTTTGAGAATTCGGAATATAATTTACAAAAGTGTATTTAGGATTTCACCTTGAGCACTGTTTATCCTAATTCATGATTATTCAGGTTGGGATACATGCTATACAAGATAAAAGATATTTATTAACCTTTTTGTAATAAACAACCAAGTGTTTTCAATATCCTTGTACAAAGCTTTGGACATGTTCATATCAAATGTCTAAATACTGTTCAACTGAAAAGAGTAGCTAGTCTGGTTCGACATCTCCAATTAAGTGGTCCCCTTCAATATTCATTTCAACATCTTCTTCACTCTCAGCATGTCTTTCCTCTTGAATATTGGCCTCAGCATCATCTACATTCGGCGATTTACCTCTTTGAACCTTGAGTCACTTGGCATACCCCAGAAGAGCATCTATATCTATTGGACCATGAAATAATACAGGACCACAGGAGCTTTCAAGTGACTTTTGAATGGCACATACACCTTTTAAAGCACTACATAGTGTCACTGCACACCCAACATAATAGCGTGTGAGAGAGTCTGTCATGAGTTCCTCTTTTGCACGATCTATGAGGTTTAGCAGTCGCACTGCTTTTCTTTTTGTTACTGCTGGGATTTGAAGATCATCTTGTAAAGCTTCATTGTTGGTGATTCCATGGTATATTATATTATCAGGGTTCATTGCCGACTCGCGCGTAAGCTGGGGTAAGTCAGCCATCTTTGAGCACTCATTGAATTTCTTCAGGGACATATTTATCCGCTGGCTTGAAGCTAGGATCTGCTTTGATAATTTCTCTCCCAAAGTAGACCCATCTAGAAAATGCATAAGAACGATATATTTGTATATTGAACGTATAGGTTTGGCAAGTGGAAGAGATAGAAGAAGAGAGAGGTATTATGTGTGATATGTCATTGAATATATAAGAATATCCTTACATCACTGAATTTTACCCTGATCCTTATAAGCAAGGTCTCCTTACAAGCAAGGTTAACCCCGCCCAAGTTCACTCATTACCTCTATAGGTGTTCAATGGAGGTGAGTGCGATTTTGCAGCCCCAAAGTGCATCTTAAAGGCAGGGTGCTTTTAATATAGAATATAACTAGGCCTTCAGAAATAAGACTAAGGCTGCACCTTATAATACACAAGGTATTAGGATAATCAAACCTGAATATCTATGACGGGTCTCTCTCAGCCGATTGTATTGGTTGACCTCAGACCATATTGCCTTTGACAGCTCCTTCTGCTTGAGTTTACATGCGTCTTGTAGCTCTGTCATATAGGTTTCTGTGTCCTTTCCCCATCTTTCTATTTTGTGTTTCTTTTCGATGTTTTGTATCCTTTTCTCCAGCCTTAAATTACAATAAAAAATTGGGATCTCAGCACAATTCCTTTAAGGAATGTTCATTGCAACAGTTATCAATTCTTCACACAGTCCATTTTCATATATCTATACACGTTACAAGTGTATAATAAATGTTAAATAAAATTGTTCTCCCTGGAAAACTCTTGATGTTTCATATTAGGCTAGGAAAATTTAAATCTCTGCAGACATTCTCATCTGAGAATATAAATACCTTTCCATTTTGAGCTCAACACCGCTTTCCTCAGTCTGAGGATCTGCATTGCTGAAATTAAGGATAAACAACATAAAAAGGATTGAAAAGTTTGAGTCAACACATAACGATGTGTGTCTGTTAATTCTTTATCATTTAACATATAGTTTAGTCCTGAAAACTTAAAACTCCTGGTCTTGTCTTGTTGAGTCTCGCATATTATTTCATGGTAGAAATGTGATCTACTATAGATTACAGGGATGTCATTTCATTTTGGCCAATGTGTAGAAACTTCGATAAGTCATGCCTAAAAGCTAGGTAAGTGTGATTTCTTTTGCCTATTTAACCATCATGAAATAAATACAGAGTTTCACTTAAGAGTGTCTCCACTCCCAGTTTCTTCACTTGTCAACCCACGCATGAAGAAACTGGTTGTGTTTACACTTTACCATGCAAATCTGTCTTATATGTTATGAGTTAAAGAAATGAGTGGTACCTCAGGGTGTAGTACTCCTGCAGAACTAGGACATAAGTACCTTTCCAAGAGAGAGTTGACTGGACTGTCGAAGAAAAGATTGTAACAATAAGGTTGGGTCGGTGCATTCAATGACCAAAGCCAAGGTGAGATGTACAAGAAACAAGAGTTGCATGATTACTGATAAAAGTGTCCAACATGGCTAAAACCTGATAAAAGTGTCCAACATGGCTAAAACCTATCCAAAAGTCCTGATCATTGACACACACACAGAACAGATTGTTTCTAATCTAGTTACATTGCAGCCTATTATAAGGCCATTTTATTCTAATTACTTCACATCCCAGCAACAGGGTTTTTGGTAAATAAAAAAAGCAAAACATCTTTAAGGCATAGTGAATCCCTCAGAATATCTGTCACAGCAATGCTCAATGTGCTATGTACTACCGGTATATGTAATAAATCCTAGGACAAGGCCTAATGTTCAATGTCCATGAGGTATTGCACCCACAGTGGAGCATGCAATAGAAGAGTCTTATACCATATCTGTAATAGGAATGACCTGTTTTGGTCAAGGATTAAGAATGCCTGATAAAAGATCTTTATTCCATATATTATGATACTGACATGGGTCCGCTTAGGGCTGATACTGGCTGACATAGGGTAACTACATTGTGCTAGCAATCCTGAAGGCCACAGGGCAGTCCTGACGGACATAGGACACTCCTGACGGTCATAGGGCACTCCTGATGGTGATAGGGCACTCCTGACGGCCATAGGGCACTCCTGATGGCCACAGGGCACTCCTGATGGTGATAGGGCACTCCTGATGGTGATAGGGCACTCCTGACGGCCATAGGGCACTCCTGACAGACATAAGGCACTACTGACGGACATAGTGCAGACATAAGACTCATACTAGCAGACATAGGACACATGCTAGCAGACATAAACTCATACTAGTGGATATGGGGCTCATACTAGCGGACTATACAAGAGAATTTATGGTATTAGCTCCGCCCTAACTATGGTAGGCTATAAGATGCCCAAGCGGTCTGAAGTGGTAGTGTATTGGTAGTTTACAAGTTGTGAACTTTACGATGTTTACAAACATTGTAAAGGGGTATGGTAAAATGGTTATCTACTCACTTCCATCACTTACATAAGATGTAGCCTAATGTCACCACCTCTGTAAGTCCTACGGGTGTCCGGATTACCTTGGAGTTCTTCTTTATACTTTTGCCCGAAATCCTGAAAGATCTGTGTTAAATAAAGGACATAAACTGATGTGTTTACCTTTTGATGCATCCATCCTTATACTGTAGACTTCAGATTGGTCCCACTGCTGTATGGTCTCCCTTGTAATTGTGCCTATTATTTAAAAGGAAAGAGTTATGATCGGTTTTATGAATAGGATCCTCTTTCGCATCATTTTTGGAAAGGCTCTGATTATTTTTACAAGAACAGCAACAGGTCATGTAAAGTGGGGCTGAGGAAGCTGAGGGAAGTTTGTTATTGCCAAATCCACAGATGAATATTGATAAAATTGTATTGGTGATATATAGGTCATGTAGTGAAGAGTTAAGTCCAAAGCATAATGCAGATATTTAAAAGCTACACAATTGCTTATATACTGCTTGTCCACCACAGCGGTGACAGCATCTCTGGATGACTGCATCTTTGAGATGAATGATCAAATGTTTGAGGAGGGTTGAGGGAGAAAACTGCCTCATTGTCCTACAATAGCAAGATAGCAAGTGCTACAGGATAGGAAGTTCTTTATTTTGCCTGGTACCATAGGCAGGGGAAGAAAAAGCCACTGTCTTTTATCACTCAGATGTGGTTTGGTGAGTCTGAGGAGTAATCCCATTACTTGGGATGCAGTTGCCATTATAAAGATAGTGAGAGCATAGCTCTTGTAAATTGCTGTCCACAATGTTCAATAATACTAAATACCTCAACAGCCCTCAAGAATTTGCATAGGGGTATATGGAATGCACCATCGACCTGGGTTCAAAATGTTGCCTTTTGGCATTGACTCTTTCATCTCCTGTTTTTTTAAATAAAATCTTTTTACCATTTATTTTCATCATTTTGTTGTCCCTGTTGTCTTGCAAAACCTTTAAATTCCCTTGGAGTTTCCTTGCTTTTCATTTTGCAATAAAGGATTCCTGCTTTTGGACTAATGTGTCTGAGAGAATCCCATATTCAATATCATTATCATTAACACGAAGGAGAATGGTTTCATGGGTAGATACCTTGAAAGGGAAGAAGAAGTTCCTGTAGTTCAGACTCTGATTCATGAATAGTCTTGTATGCTTTCTGCATCTTTTGCAAGAATGATGCATCTGTAAACATTTAACGAACAAACATGATTAGAAACAGCCACAGTTCCATGTCAAATGGTCAAATCTATCATAGCTTGTGATGGTAGACAAATATAGCTGTTGAATGGCATAATATTAACTGAATGTAATATACAAAAATGATATCGCTTTTATTGATGGACTTACAGGTGAGAAACATAATTACCCATTTTATTAGTCAGTTTTGTGGAATGATGGAGGAGCAATTCAGTCAAGAGATCATGTCGATTTTCAGCTGTCATTTCCTTTGTGAAACTTGAGTAATCACCAATGTAGGACCACAATCGTTCTGTGCCCTCACCATCACAAAGTCCAGCACCTGGTATCCTCCTAGGGCAGTAGTTCATCTGAGTAACAAGAAGCAAAGTAGAAAAAAACACTCCATCTAAAGGTGAATCGCAGTCACAAGTTCAGTGTCAAATCTCTTTGATACTACCAAAGAGTCCCTGGTATAAACTGCACCACCTGTTGAGAATCAAAAAGACTTATTCTTAATGGATCTTCAAAATTCAAAAAGCTACAGGGCCCCCTGGATACTGATACAGTTGGGTGAAATGTTTTAAGGGAGTGTGTTGAATCTAACCCCTAACCCCGACCACATGGGTATTGTTCTCACAAAAGCTGTGGCTTATTTGAGTGATGTGAGCATATACTGAACTATAAGGCTCACATCACTGGTGTCATCCTAGATGAATTAAATGAGAGATTCATGATACAATCAGGACTAGATACTACAAAAGCTTATTTTATATAGTGAGGAAAGCACTGTGTCTCTGTGATGCATTTGTCAACTTTCGGTAAAACGTGTCAGCCCTAAGTTTATATAGATGAGATGAGGACATTTACCTGACAGTTTAGACAATGTCCTTTAACATGAAAAGCTGGCACTGAGAAGATTATATCATCTGGTATTGCAATGGCCTTTTTCTAGAAAAGAAAGAAACAAAAGGCATTCGGTAACAAAAGCTCTTGAAAAATAGGAGATGGCATGCACTAGTGTGATTCCCTACAGAATTACAATTTATACCCCCATATCTTGTCGGCCCGGTACTGAAAATGAGGATCATGCAGCATCTAAATGTGCCACTTATCAGTCTCATCTAGTCCAGGACAGAGGTCAACACCATAATATAACTGCCAGTATGAGTTTGAACTCAACAAACAAAATAGAAAGATGTCATCTTTTATATAGCAATTATGCTACTACAGTCAATTTAAGTTGAAGACTTAAATGATTGAAATAGTTAATTCTTGTTTTTCATTGTTTCTTTCCTCACAATAATGTTCTTGAACTGCAGGACTGAATTTTCTTATACACTGCTACTGTGGGGACTCTACAATTCACACTATTTATTTGGTGTTGGTAATTAACTCTTGGTTATAATCGGTAGTGAATTAAAAGCTGATGTCTGTAGTCCTGTGCACAGACATCCACATGTCCATGACACTGAGAACAGACATCTAGTGCTCCCAGTCAGTAGCCACTCATGGAGCACTACCTGGCCGGTGCCTGCCAGTGACTCAACCCTAAAAATGGTCCAAATTTGTGTGTCTATACTACAAGATAAGGTAACAATATCTAAATAGTTTTAAAACTTGTCATTGGCCTTTGCCTTGTACATATATAATTTGTGTATATTAAGAACGCCAGGGGTCCAACATATTCATAGCAATCATGAGTTACATTGCTTATCTGTGCCATAGCTGACTGAGAGGACATTGAATAGGATGTGTGTCCTGCAGTTGATATAGTCAAGTCGGGTGTTTAAACATATTTTAGAACGTTATTCCATAGTTGTTCAAACTTATGCAAGGACTATATGAAATTAAGTCAGCTACATGAGCAACATTGCTGGGTAACTAAACTCCTAAAATGTTTTCGTTTTTGCTAATTAATCATGCCATTTTGTTGTTTCACATCAGATATAATGCCAGGCATAGCACCATCATACACATAAATGTATGACATCTTAGGCCTATGGAGGCAGACACAACACAAACACCTTGTTCATGATGTCAGGATACATGAATGCACCCCCATTATGTTTAGTACCAAGAAGCTTTTAAACGTTACGCCAGCCTTCCAGGGTAAATCCACTGCTGAAATGTTAGCATGTTGGGCAAACGTATTGTAGCGGAGAGGCTCGTCCGCCGAATGACTGCCACGCAGTCATTCGGGGAAAGTCTCAACACTCGGGAGTGGTCCGCCGAAACGCTGCACGAGAGGCAGCATCTCGGCGGAGACTTGTATATAAAGCGCGACTAGTTCCACCGGAGGTCAGATCCAGCCGACAGCCCGAGGTGAACAGTCAAGCAGCTAGCTCCCGGAGGAGGTTGCAGACGACATTTCTACTAGCAGATGGCATTTAGATGGTGTGGCCAAGGAGTGCCAGGGCAATAAACCAAGCGAGTTAATTTTACTTGACGGGTTGTGTTCTTCGATCATTCATAATACGAACGGGCGCTACATTGGTGACAGCGGTGTTCTTAATACTTTTCTACGAACCTGCGTCCGGTGAGACCGAAGAATGGCTGAGGGAGGATCTGGAGAAAAGAAAATGGAGTTGAGGTCTGCGGTAAAGAAGGACGAGAATCGGGAAAAAGGGGCGGAGGGGGGACCACAGGGGTTGAGAGGCCGCCAGAGAAAACCGGAGATGGCGTTGGGGCGGCCTCCCATGATTGGTGGAACCCCTGCGACAGAAGGAAGAGCCGCAGAGGGGTGGGCTTGGGATGAGAGAACACCCCTAGGGCAACCTCAACTGCCTGAGGGAGAGGTAGAAAGGGCTCAGGAGGTGGAGGAGGAAGCTAGAGAGGCTGAAGGGGGAGAGATCTACTTACCTGAATTACCTGAGGACGATACTGAGGAGGACGAAGAAGTAGAGTTCAAGGAACGCCCGGGGGACGAGGGCAGAGAGGTAAACGGGGGACAACCGGAGGTGGGTCAGGGAGGTCGGGCACGAAGAGAGCCCCCCGAACGGATAAAAGGGGAAAGGAGAGAGGGATTAAGAAGGCGCCTGATTCCCCCACGGAGGGGCCGGACGCCTCCGGTGGAGGAGGGAGAGATAGGAGAAGGAGAAGGTGTCGTCGCCGGTAGAGGTGGGAGGAGGAAGATCGGAGGGGGAGGAGGAGGAGATGAGTGTGGACCACCCGAGGGGCGGAAGCCAATTATTAAGCCTACCAAATTTGATGGGACTGGTGATTTGGCGGACTACTTCAACCATTTTGATTTGTGCGTAAGGGTTAATGGGTGGACACCCGAGGAGGCCGGAATGTTTCTTGGGTTGAGCCTAACAGGGCCGGCCCGGCGATTGCTTACAGGGGTTAAACCAGCTACGGCGGAAGGGTATCAGCAGCTGAGGGAGGCCTTGGAACTCAGGTTCGAACCGCCTAATCAGATGGAAACTTACAAAGCGCTCCTCCGAACCAGGGAGCGTAAGCCGGGGGAAACGTTACAGGCGCTGCAAGAGGAACTTACAAAATACACATGGCTAGCTTACCCCGATGCCGATGCAAAGATGGTGGACGCACTGGTTCTGGACCGGTTCCTGTCCGCGTTGGGAGACAGTCAGCTTAGGCAGTGGGTATATCAGACGCAGCCCAAGGACCTGCAGGCGGCTGTTATGACAGCAATAGGGGCGGAGGCCTATCTGAAGACCATCAACCGGGAAGGGGTAGACAAGTTCAAAGTGAGAGCCGCCGACGCCTCCCTCACCGAGAAGATGACAACTTATTGCACCAAGATGGACGAGATGGCTGCCATGGTGAAGGAGCTGAGCCAGAAGGTAGATGCAGGGTCCCAGGCAGGAGGGCCATTTTAAGAGGGAGTGCCCCCAACTGAAGAAGGGGGGAGACGCCAAGAGGAAAGTGGAGTCAGCTCCGCCTAGCGCATCCCGCCCGGCGGAAAACTAGAATCGACCCTGACCAGCGGCCTTGTTAGGGTTGAAAAGAAATGGCCGGAAGAGAGGGTGCAGGGGAGACAGGAAAAAGGGGGTAACGGGATAATAGTGGCTGGGAAGATAGGCGGAAAGGAGGTACAGCTGTTGGTGGATACGGGGTTGTCCCTTAACCTGTTGTCAGTGGACTGGTGGAGACGGGCAAGGGGATACCCCGATTTGGATCCCGCCGAAAGTGACATCTTTAACGCCGACGGCAGGCCCATGGCGGTGCGGGGGAAGTTCACTGGAAGCTTTCAACTGGGGTCTACAATCACGACTACCACATTTACAGTAGCAGAGATTGGCAATGAGGCCATCTTGGGAGCTTCCTTCCTGAGGGACCACCGTATCAAGGTGGATATGGCGGAAGCATCGGTGGCGTGGCCGGGGGGGGACTCGAATCCAGAAGGGCTGGTCCGGAGGATCGTGTGTGCCAGAGCAGCAGTGGTAGCCGGTGGGCAAGAAGCGCTGGTGGAGGGCCAGGTCTTAGGGGATAGGCCTGAAGGGCAGGAAGAGATGGTGGAAAAGGTGGAAAAGGCGGAATCGGCGGGAAAGAGTAGCCCGTTCCTGGTGGGGCAAGGGCTAATAGTCCCAGAGGAAGGGCAAGCCTGTGTGCGGGTTTTGAACCCGGGAGGGGAAGCCTTGACAATCCACCGCGCCGAAACGCTGGGAACCCTGACTTCGGTGGAGGCTGGCGAAGGGGGGATCGGCGGAAGGTGTTGTGTGGTGGGAAGGCAGGAACTGACGGCAGAAGGGAGGAAGGTGGTGGCTGAGCTGGTGGACGGGACTGAGGTGCACAGGAGGAGGGCATTGGCCACCTTGCTCAGGAGTAGGATCAACGCATTCCAGCTGGGGCCGGAGGACAGGGGCCATACTACGCTGGCTCAACACCACATCAACACGGGGGGCGCAGCTCCCCTGAAACAGCCGCCGAGACTTCTGGCACCTCACAGGCGTCAGGTGGTAGACGAGGAAGTGGATAAGATGCTGGAAGCGGGGGTAATCGAGCCGGCAGTGGGGCCCTGGGCATCCCCCGTTGTACTAGTAAAAAAAAGGACGGTACAACGAGGTTCTGCGTCGATTATCGGCGGCTAAATGCTGTCACTATCAAGGATGCCTACCCGCTGCCTCGGGTAGAGGATTGCCTCGACACCATGGCCCGGGCTGCCTGGTTTTCTTCCCTGGACTTACCTAGTGGCTACTGGCAGTTGGACATAGCCGCCAAGGACAGGGAGAAGACTGCATTTGCCACCCACCGGGGATTGTTTCAGTTCCGCCGTATGCCCTTCGGGTTATGCAATGCACCCGGGACATTTGAAAGAGTCATGGAAGTGGTGATGCGGGGCCTGCAGTGGGAGACCTGCCTAGTATATCTGGATGACGTCGTAGTTTTCGCATCTACCTTTGAAGAGCACCTTCACCGGTTGGAGGAGGTGTTAGACAGGCTTATCCAGGCGGGGCTTAAGATCAAACCAAGCAAGTGCCAATTGGCCAGAAGGAGAGTGATGTTCCTGGGGCATATGGTGAGTGAGGAGGGGATAGCCACCGACCCAGCCAAAGTAGAGGCGGTGGAGGGGTGGCCCACCCCTCAGAATATCACCGAATTGCGTAGTTTCCTTGGGTTAGCCGGGTACTACCGAAATTTTGTCAAAGATTTCTCAGCAGTAGCCAAGCCCCTCTCCAGCCTGGCAGAGAAGGGAAGGAAGTTTGAATGGGACCGAGACTGCCAGCGGGCCTTCGAGCATCTGAAGCAGGAGCTTATTAGAGCCCCCATCCTAGCCTTTCCTCAGCCGGAGGGGGAACTGAGACTGGACACCGACGCCAGCGACACCGGACTGGGGGCAGTCCTGTCACAAGAGCAGGAGGGGCACGAAAGGGTCTTGGCTTATGCTAGCCGCACCCTAAATAAAGCGGAGCGGAATTAATGTGTGACCAGAAGGGAGCTGCTGGCCATTGTCTTTGCTCTGAAGAAGTTCAGGCATTATTTGATAGGACGGCCTACGAGAGTAAGGACAGACCATGCGTCCCTCCGGTGGTTAATGGGGTTTAAGGAACCTGAGGGGCAAATCGCTCGGTGGCTGCAAGTGATGGACACCTACGACCTAAGGATAGAGCATAGGGCGGGGAAGCTTCACGGGAATGCTGATGGCTTATCTCGTAGGCCGTGCAGACAGTGCGGGAGAGAGGAGGCAGGAATGGAAGTGTGCAGAGTGATCACTCGTGCTCAGGGGCGGAGGAGGGAAGCACCCCCAGAAACAGTAGGGGAGGAGATCTCGCCGGAGGCTTCAGCGGAGCCCCCCTCGTCGGCTGAGATAGCTTCCCCCAAAGAGCTGGACTGGGAAAGGGAGCAAGCAGCTGACCCAATCCTGCAGCAAGTGAAGAAGTGGATAGAAGGGGAGGAGGTGGACCCGGCGGAACTGGGAGGGGCTGGCTACGAACTGAAGGCGTGGGCAGCCCAGAGAGACCTGCTGGGGGAGGTTAACGGTATCTTGGGCCGGTGGTGGGTGGACCCGGCGGGGCAGTCAAGGTTCCAGGTAGCTGTCCCCCCAGCTATGAGGGAGGAGGTCCTTCGACAGGTGCATGGCTCAAGCTTGGGGGGGCATCTGGGGCAGAACAGAACCATCCGGCGTCTTCAGGATAGCTACTACTGGCCCGAGTTTCGGCGGGATGCCACTTGGTGGTGCGCCAGGTGTGAACCCTGTGTGAGAAGGAAGTCGGCCAGGCCACCCCACCGAGCACCCATGGGGCATGTGGCGGTAGGTCTGCCTATGGAGAGGGTAGCCATGGACATCATGGGCCCCCTACCAGTGACTAGGGAAGGGAACAAGTACATCATGGTGATTGCCGACTATTTTACCAAGTGGACAGAGGCGTATGCCATGAGGGATCAGCAGGCAGAAACGGTGGCTAGAGTCTTCGTGGAGGAGTTTGTGTGCCGCCTGGGACGGTCCACACCGATCAGGGCCGTAATTTCCAGTCGGCGGCGTTCCAGGAGGTCCTAGGGTTGTTGGAAGTTAGCCAACATGTGCCTTCCGCCCCCAGAGTGATGGGATGGTGGAGAGGGCTAACCGAACCATAGAGATGCTGTTGGCCACCACGGTGGCCAAGGACCAGAGGGACTGGGACAGGAAATTGCCCTATGTAATGGCAGCATACAGAGCCTCCGCTCACTCCTCTACTAACATAACACCCAATATGATGATGATGGGCAGAGAGACGAAAATGAAGGTAATCAAAGAGTAGAAGAGAGGAACGCGGGGGTGCTGGAGGAGAGGAAGGCAATCACTCGAGAGGAGGAGAGAAGGTGGAGAGGAATGGTCTCCGTGCGCTTCATCATGACCTCAAAGAGGAAGACCTTCCTACAAAGCATCACCCGACGTACATCTCAAACTGGTCTCCGCCTCTCCGGGGCCCAGGAAGGGGGGCCCCCGGTCACCAGCCTAAGGTCTCCCCGGGCGATAACAGGGGAGGACCCGCCGGGACCCAGCGCTAGCGGTGACGTCATGACGACGGTTGACGGCAAGATGGCGGCAACAAATGACACGCGGTTGGTGGTGCCAAGAAGCCAGCAAACTTCTTCTAAGAAAACTAGATCCCCGAGCAAAGAAGGAGGGGAGAGACGACGACACGGGAGCCCGGGCGGGTCCCACAGCCGGGAGAGGACGGAGAGAGGCGCCAGAGAGGTGAAATCGGTGGTGGTAGCCAGGGAAGGGGAGAGACGGCGGAGCCGTTCGGCGGAGAGGAGGCGCCATGGTAGAAGTCGGGCTAGATCCAGGGGTCAGTCACCTCGGCCAATAGGGAGATCGCCACATAAACGGGAGACAGGTGGCCAGCCAATAAAAAAAAAGTATAGAAGGGAGGAGGGGCGCTCCCACGAGCGGAGACCGCCTGACACAGGGTTCCCACGCCACCGAAGTGGGGAGGGGAATACCCAGGCGACTTTCCCAGGGCCCGCCAAGCTCGCCAAAAGCAACCAACCAATCAGGGCAAAGGGGGACACGGGAGGAGGCGGGACGTCTCGGGGCCGGGGAGGTATAAAGGAAGGGCGAGGTGCTCAGTCAACTCAGAATCCGACGGAGAAGCAAGCACCTAATCTACGACGAGAAATTATCCACTACGCCGACTTGGAGGTCTTCACGGCCAGCATGTCACGACAGGCCAAGTCCAAGGGGGAGGGAGCCGGAGACACTCCGGAGTTCGCCTGCCAGATGTGCGCCGACAGGGGAATAGTAAAGGTATTCGCAAGAAAGGACACCCTGGAGCGACATGTGGAGGGCCACGCCGGAGCGGGGCTTGGGCACCGCTGCCCACTGTATCCAGAGTGCTCCCACCAAGTTCGCAAGAAGAGGGAGGGCGACCTCCAGGGGCATATAAGATCTGTACATAAAGAGTATGACGTGGACGAATGGCAGCCGGGGGAGCCGGTGATGCTGGAGTTCCCCGACGTAGGAAGCACCATAGGACAAGGAAGTAAGCCCCGAAAACAGCTAACCCCACAGAAGGTGTTGCAGGGGGGTAGCCCCTTCAGTGACTTAAGCTCCCCAGGAATACAGCTGGGGGAAGGCGACACTCCTGGCAGTTACACTATGTCTGCACACATGTTGGAGCAGATGTTAATCCAGATATCACCTGAGAAGAAGCAAGAGGAGGCAAAAGCGAAGAGCTCTCCGGCGGGTCCACCTAGCGCTGGCACCCGCTCATCAGGGAAGAGGAAGAACCCCAGTGACTCGGCGGGGGGTAAAAGTGAGAAGAAGAGAGTAAAAAAGGATATCAAAGGGGGCAAGGGGAAGTCCTCGGCGGCAGCAGGGTAAGCTCTGGCTTCTCCGGAGAAGGAGTGCAGCGGGGGGAGGCGGGGTGAGCAGCCGCCACCGGGCCCACCTGAGTCTTCGGGGGGGATAGTGGGGAGTCGGACTAAACCAGCTGTACGCACCAGCACCGCCGAAGTGAGGACTAAGATAGACGAGGAAAAAGCTAAGATAGCAGACCTGTGTGCCAAGTACGGCAAGAAGGGGGAAACACCTAATCAGATGATGATAAGACTCAAGAGACTGTTCCCGGGGGCAGAGGTGGACTATGATTTAGTGGATCCGGGGTTTGAGGAGGAACTCCAGTCTTACGAGGAGGAGGTGTTGGGGGAGGGACCTAAGGAGGAAGTCGGAGGAAGCGGGGAAAAAGGGGGTCCAGTGGGGGTCCAGGGCACTGAACTCACATTGTATGGACTGGACACTTCGGTGAATGTCTCTGAGGCTACAGACGTGTCACTAAACAGATCTCTTAATCTGGACGATGCCCTTGCTATGGTGAAAACTCCTTCGGCAGATACTTCGGCGGGGTCGGTGAAGGGGAAGGAATTGGGGGATTTTGCAGTACCCGCCGAGTCTGGGTCGGCGGCGCAAGAGCGGTGGAGGAGGGGGTGCTCGCTACCTTATCTCCCACTGGACTGGCCGGGATTAATATTCAGACGCAGCAGCTGAAGAAACAGTTGGAGGCGCTAGGAAAGAAAAGGGCAGCTGAAGCCAAGAGAATAGAGGCAGAGGCAGAGGAGAAAAGGAAGAAAGCCCAAGAGGCAGAGCAGAAAAAGCAGCGAGATGAGGAGAGGAAGCAGCGGGAAGAGATAGAAAAGCAGGAGAGAGAGAAGGTGGAGGCGGAAAAGAGACAGAAGGAGAAGGATGAGAGGGAAGCCGCTGAACTCCTGGCCAGGCAGCAAAGGCAGGAGCAGTCACCGGTGAAAAGGGGGGAAGGGAGAGTGATAGCCATAGGACTGGATGGGTTAGTGGTGAACTCGCCCCATGGCGAATTTCTCATGAAATTGGAACTAACTGACGCGGAGGAGGGGGAGACCAGAGTGCTACTACCAGCGGGGGTGAGGGCCTCCTTGAATGATGCTAAACTACCCCCACCGCCGATGGAGGCGGGACCACGTGTAACAGTGTTATCAAACTGGGAGCCGGGGACTCCGGTGGCATCCACCCCCGCACCCACAGCGCCACCACCGGACGGTCCTGGTGCATCTCCACAGGCCGGGACGTCCGGCGGAGCGGTAGAGGAAGGACATGCTGAGGAGGCTGGGGCGCGTAACCCCTGGCAATCGGATTACCAAGGGTCGGCGACCCTGAGACGACTGGCACAGAGAGTACTGCCCCCGGAGGAGCAGGGGCCAGATGTGCGCCAGTTAGGGGAGGGGAGCCAGACCACCTCTCTAGTGATGCTCCCAGGAGGTGAGTTCAAGACTGTGGTTATAACCCGGAACAGATTTGTGGACTTAAGCCAACGGGATACCTGTAAAACCTGCGGCCGGCCCTGGGAGCAGCAGCAGCCGGAGGCGGAGGAGGCTGCAGGAGAGGGGGAACCGGAGGAGGACGGTGAGGAGGAAGACGACGATGCGGCTGAATAAACTAGGTAAGCTGGTCACTCCTTGTTGATAGCAGAGGTCGGGGAGCCGTTCAGGGAACGGGAGCGGTCGGGGAGGGCTGAGGAAGATAGACGACAGGGTGGTCGGGGAGCAGCCTGGACCGAGTACACGGCCGGAGAAACGGGAGATGTTCGGCGGGGAAGGGCCGGAGCGGTTGTCGGGGAGGCAGTAAGACCGAAGTACACGGTCGGAGAAGGGAGGAGTTCGGCGGGAGCTGAGAGGAGGGAGAAGGACAAGGGGGAACCCGGGGCCGAGTACACGGCTGGAGAGAAGGAAGAAAAAGGGGGGGGTCTTTTTGGTCGAAATGTTTACCAAATCGAACCTGTTGCCAAATGAAAACTTACCTGGGTGTCCTGTCGGTGGAGCGCAGTCCGGAGGGAGGTCGGTGGAGGCAGTCCGGAGAGGTGTCGCTGCAGCACAACCGGGGCGGTGGAAGTGGTACCGGGGAAGAAGCAGACGGCCTTAAGCCTTAGGGGCCCAGAATTACTGGCGAAAGGGCCCATATTGCGATTGATCATTTGTAAATAATGACAACCATGTGTATGTAATATAACGACATTTTATTATTATTCTCTGTCAGTGACGCTGTAGTTAACATAGGGATGTAGTTCTCCGTCCAGGGTATTAGTTTTTACACCCCCCAGAGTTTTAAATTAGTTGGGAGGAGTGTAGCGGAGAGGCTCGTCCGCCGAATGACTGCCACGCAGTCATTCGGGGAAAGTCTCAACGCTCGGGAGCGGTCCGCCGAAACGCTGCACGAGAGGCAGCGTCTCGGTGGAGACTTGTATATAAAGCGCGACTAGTTCCACCGGAGGTCAGATCCAGCCGACAGCCCGAGGTGAACAGTCAAGCAGCTAGCTCCCGGAGGAGGTTGCAGACGACATTTCTACTAGCAGATGACATTTAGATGGTGTGGCCAAGGAGTGCCAGGGCAATAAACCAAGCGAGTTAATTTTACTTGACGGGTTGTGTTCTTCGATCATTCATAATACGAACGGGCGCTACAGTATATAGGCATACTTCCAAAAATGTCTAATTGGAAGGGGAATCTAGAAAAACGCCATTCATCCACAGTAAGTATTCCTTGCTATGGCCATTGGCCAAAAAGTGAGTGTTAGTGTCTACCCCTACTGGGACATCACAAAAGTGGATGTACAGTCAGATAACAGAGGACTATGCTTATAAAAAAGAGGGTGACCAGAATACAGATATAATCAGACACAAACCTTCAGGTGGGGCTTCATCTTGCAGGCAATATCATAGAGGAGAATCCTTATTTCATCTCTTATCTTCAGATAAAGATATACTGAATATGCTAATCTGAAATACAAAGAATGAGAGTGTAAGGTACTAAATAATGAAAGGAAGGGAGTTAACAGATACAGAGAATGACAATAGTTGTAAACAAAAAAAAGGAAAACAAGAAGGACATCAGGGGAGCTGTGCAATTGTAAACAATTGTGGGAGACAACACAGATTACAGACACCACCTCCCACGGGCGTGGACTGGTTTCAGGTGTGCAGGAGGGGCTGGGGACCCTGGTTACACATAGCCTTTTGAATTTTTAAAATCCATTCAGTAGAATAAAATGAACTTATTATTTCTATGATCAAATCCTAAAAATCTAATTGCGTAATAGAGGTGGGGGTGCACCTAACAGGCAGGAGATTACAGTAGTATTTGTCAGTGAACAAGGATGTCAGGATTACCTCATACTGCATGATAAAGCTAAATCCATCAGAATGGGAAGAGTGTTTGATGCTGGTTGATGATGACTGAAGCTGGTTGGGAGGTGCGTAGGGGACACAGCTCCCCACACCTGGTGGTGCACCCCCAGGGGCCCATCGTTGGGTAATAACTCCCCCCCCCCAGTGTGTAACATACAGATCCAGATGTTGGTAGTGGATGACTAGGGCAGGCATGGGGTCTCTAGTTCAGTGGGAAAACGCCCATATTAATGTTGGTGGGTCCCAGGTTTGATCTCCTGAGAATCCAGACACCATTTTTGCTGTCCACTACAATGTGGAATGGTTTGTTATACTGGGGTTGATTGATTTGTTTAACATCCTGAGGCTCTTACAAGTAATGGGACTGCCTGCTTAGTTTATGGACATGAAGTCCTCTCTTTCTCAGTCTGGACAGGTTATACTCGGTGACCCTTAGACATGCTTAGTAGCTAGAAGCACGGCAAAATATGAATGGTTCGGGATGGGCAAGGTAGAGCTATAACAACTGCAGGTGACTATTACTTCTGGCTATAGAAATGCCTCAGGTAGCGCATATTGACTGGATGCTCAGTCAATATGAAAACTCGGCTGACCTCGTCTTTTGCCAACAAAATTGCTACCGGGCCAGTGGGAATAATCAGGCTGTCAGATTAAATGTCTGGCTGTAATCCTCGGAACATTATTAAGCTTTTCACAGCCTAAAACAAAAAAAAACAAACATTACTTTCTGTTAAGATTTAACGACTTAAATGATAGAAAAGATTAGTTAATTCTTAATTTTCATTTCTTCTCGACAATGATAATCATTTAGATAATCATTTAGGTATTCTGTCTTGCCAAAACCGATCAGGGCCTGCAAAAAGATAAAATCTGCAAGACCGAATGGCCTGCCAGGGGAATATTTTTTTATAGACTGGACTGATTAGGTATCAGTGCTGATGTCTATCCAAGCCAGAAGGAACTAGGCACATATGAACACATCACTTGAGTGAGTGAGTGAGTAATAGATGTTTAACGCCATTTCGACAGCTGAGGTCATATTCATGGCAAGAACTACATTACACAATTTCACAGAGGAATGTGTCAGTGCCCGCGCATATGTGCACCACACACATCCTGAGGGGATAGGAAAGAGGAGAAAACACATCACTTGAACAAACCGCATAATTATATAAGGTGATCCTGGCACCTACAATACCATAAAACTGCCCATATTTTGATTTTTTTTTCTTACTGAAGCAGTATGGGAGATGGTCTCGTATTATTATCTCAGGTGCTAAATAACTTTGAAAGGAAGGGATTATGATTGCCATCCTTAAAAAAGTGCCTTGTGTTTATCAAACTGTAGAATGACATTGTATGAGGAAAAAGCCACACAAGGGGGTACTCATCTCATCTCAGCTCTAGTGGCTTTGAACACTTAGGTATTCTGAGTAAAATATCTGTCTTGGGCAATACATCATAGGAATGATATGTTAGCCTTACCTCTCTCCATGTTTGAGGTTAAAGAACTTGTATGGGTATTCATGTCTACACACAGAGCCAAAGACACCTTTCACCTCCAGCTTCTTGTTCTGGTTATCAGTCCGCAAGACATTACCTGCCGTGAAGTTGCTGCAATCCTGCCAATATACAAATAAATAGATATAGATTGCAACTCACTGATTCTGATTATCATTGGGGCCATCTCCCAGTACATATGAATGAGTAGCCTGAGAGAGATTAAAGTATACTTGTGTGTATCATCACCAAGCTCAGAATAATACATAATATAAAAGGTGAGAAGCTAAAATCACATAGCTCTATGGCGAACAATGTGTACGGCCTGGTAAAAAGGTATTAGACTTGAATAGGTCCAGGACAAGGTATTGGAAAAGGTAATTTCTCCAGTTAATAGGCAATTTAAGGATTACACTATACTCAGTACTATAACCTTTCTATATGTTCAAAAAATGAATTACCAAACGGACCTGGGAAAGGCCTAAGCGGCCCTTTAAGGGACGCTGATGCATTAATGCATTGGTCGTCATGATGCGACAATGAAGTGCCGGTGAGAGTGTTCGCCAGCACTTCATTGGAGCATCATGTCGGCCCTCCGGGACTATATCTGTCAGCCCCGTAGGGTCAGCATGATGTCCTACCAGCACTTCATTGTTGCATGATGACGCCCAATGAGGCATCAGCGGCCTTTAAAGGGTTAAACATACATTAAAAATTATAGATTACCTTCTCTGGAATTGTCAACTCTCCATAGTTGGTAACAAATGAGTCAACAGCGTCCTGTTTCAGGAAGAAGCGCTCTGGATGTCTATTCTGGAAGCCTGTTGAGCTGCCATCACGATTTCTCCTGACCAAACTGAAGTTTGCATCAATTGATATGATCTTTCCAGTCTGTAATGTTTTGATATTCAGTGTGATTTAAACAACATTTGGAAGTGGTCCTGTTATGTACTGATAGAGCTAACACAAAACCCCACCCATAAATGGACCCCCCATGCGTGTCATCCACTTAGTTGAAAAGCAAGAATTTGATTGTAATAGAAAAAATAACATTTCACATTAATCATATATTATCAAATTCCCGTCCATAAAAAACCCCAATTTGGCACCAAAAGTATTGACTTTTACTAAGGAAAACAAAAAAAAATTTTACTTTGGCAGGATTGTATTGTATACAATGCACTTCATTAATAACCAAGTAAACCAGCAATATATATCTTAAGTTTTACATTCATGCCACCTCATTAGAACATATCCGAGCCACACCATAAGATAAGGAAAAGGGTTCAAACCTAATACCTCTGGGCATGCAGGACATTTTTCTGTTCCTGTTATATCAGGACAAATGTTCTCAAGGTTCTCAACTTGATGGTGTACAGCAGTGAAGCTAAGTACCATATCCCAGGTGAAGATAGCTGGAATATTTGGTTGCTTGAAAGGAGAAACTAGACATGGTAAGATGGGAGACCAGTGAAGAGTGAATACTTATATATCTATAGAGATTAGTGTTTATGTGTCATATGTTTTCAACTTTAGTACATATCAACCATTATATCATAGTTGACAACATTTTGGGTTCATATTCGTAGGTAAAGCGAGTGCATTTAACCAGGCTAGAAAAAACGATGTTGACACCATTATATAAGGTAATATAATATGTGACACCTATTGTCACACTTGTTGGTGTTTTGATATATACACTCACCTGATGGCTCAAGGATCTATCTGGGACTAACACCAATGTGTGCATCAATAGGTGCCATATATCCCCTAATTATAGGCTGTACAAAAAATGAATGCACATTTAGGATAAAACCTACCTGCCTGTATTGCGATTCATTTAGGTGTTTTAGTGAAGCAACAAATGATGTGAGAGACAGTTTTCCATTGAGGACAAGGGACCTTAGTAAGGTCATCAAATGGATGCTTACAGCAATATTGGGTCTACTAGGGCTTGAAGGCCAAAACCCAAACCGCACCAGTGTCACTGGCTCTTCCTCGCATGAACAAAACTCTTATTTTTTTGTTGATGGGAACGACCTAGAAAAATGCAGAATGACACCAAATACAGTTCATAGAAAACATAAGAAGGTTTCACAACTAGACATCTAATTACACTGCACTAATACCAAAGAGGGTTTGTACAATTCATAAAGTTTATACAATGTAGCCAGTTGCCAGCCATCGAGACTGAAAGGAGGGAAAGCATAGTAGTCAGTATGCCAAGGGACAGACTCTTTTGTCAGTCCAGATGTTCCTGGTTTAACAGAAGTCCCAAATTGTTTTGCTAGTTTGTGACATGATAGGAAAGTTTCTGCTCATGCTTTATGGCTGACATAAGCTACAGCTGTATTATTGTCTCACATGCAACATAAATCGCAGTTGCTATAAGACCTGTAGGCCTAGTAACTCTCCTACCCTCTCTTTGTTGCTTGTGTGAAGTTCCCTTTCTTTAATTTTATATGTGTGGGTAGTTTTAGGGGCAATTGAGGAACTCAAACATTCAATTTAAGAGACCAAACCCCCTTCTTCCTTTTGCTACAACAGACTGCCCCTCCCTCAGTGGCCTGAAATGACCTCCATTCGTTCCTTTGGTGAGGGGAACACAGTGATGGTCAACTAGTTCGCCATGTCCTCAAGGATATTACAGTATAGGATAGGTCAGTCCATACAGTCCTATAGTGAAGGCCACCCCCCCTCTACCCCCCCATGAAACTAGGTGACCTTGTGTGTTCAGTATTGGGCCCTATGTAGGATAAGGGGGGTTCTGGAGCTTTCATGTATCTTCATGAAAGGAATACCAAATGAAATGAAGAGACCATCTAAGCTAAAAAAATCCTGCTAAATCCAAAAATGATGGTCTTTATTCTCAGAATTTGACTGAAAGTACCCAAAAATGATGTTTGATGAGGGAAATATTTTGGAAATGTACAAAAATGATATTGAAAATGATTGGAAATCTTTAAATATAGAAAATGTAAATCAGAGTTAATACCTCAACCCACATATCCAAATGTCTGCCTACCTCTCAGTCAGGCAAATTCTGGGCCGGTGCATTGCTCTGCCTATCCCACATACAGCATATCAATTGTGTACCTATCACTCATCCTGCCTATCTCTTCAGTCCAAAACATCTACTGTTAAATCTGGTTATCTCTTAAAAGACTTCATTTATAATGCTTACCCCTCACCTTACCTTATCTTTGTCCCTTCTTTCCTTTAGTCTACCTATCCTCAATCTCCCTATCATTCATTTTACCTATCCCTCATGTGACTATCCCTCAGACCCTCATGTTTAATCTGCTCTGTTTGTCTGCTATATAAGCCTTTATTGTTTTACAGTACATTCCTTACCATGTCTACTACTTCAATTTTACCTATCCCTGATAATGCCTATCATGAAGCCTACCTATCCCTCATTGTGCCTATCCCCCAACTCTGCAAATCCCTCATATTTGACTTGCACATCTGACCCTAGGACTATGTTTTTTTTATGTTTGCTCATCTTACAAGGTACTCTGTGCCTATTCTTCAAATTGCTAATTACTCATACTACCTATCCCCTTTGCTACCCATCCTTACCTATCCCCCATGCACTCTATATAGCTCTCTTACCCATCTCATCTCTTTTGACCTACCTGTCACAACCAACCTTCATTATGATGACCATTTCTTAATCAACCCATCACCTAACATACTGGTTACAGTCCACCTTATTCATACATCTACCTATCATTCATGCTGCATATCTTTCAGTTTACCTATATAATGATATATATAGAGGATAGGCATAATGGGGGATAGGTATATTTCACAAGGCATAGACCTGGAGACAGGTGGAAGAAATTGAACACAAGCTGAGATATGTATAGAGAGAGAGCGGGTTAGACTGACTGAGCTGAGATGGTAAGAAAGCAATATGGAGAGTATGAGGGATAGGCATTCATAAGGATTGGTAGCAAGGGGGATAGGTAGCATAAGCAATATCCAGTTTGAGTGATAGGCATAGAGAGTACCTTGTAAGATGAGCAAATGTAAAACAAGAAAACATGGGTGCTAGCGACAGATGTGCAAGTCAAATATGAGGGATATGCAGAGTTGGGGGATAGGTATAATGAAGGATAGGTAGGCTTTATGATAGGCATCGTTAAGGATAGGTAGGATCAAAATGGCAGACATTATAAGCAATGTACTGTTAACAATTAGGACCTAAATAAACAGATGAACAATACAGTTTAAACATGGTGGTCTGAGGGATAGTCACCATGAGGGATAGGTAAAATGAATGATAGGCAGATTGAGGATAGGTAAACTATGGGAAACTATAGGACCAGAGAAGATTAGCTAAAGTAAGGAGTAAGCTTTAGTATCTAGGCCTTTTGGGAGATAGCCTTACTTAACTCAAGATGCTTTGGATTCAAGAGATAGGCAGTATGAGTGATAGGTAGACAGTATGTGAGATAGGCAGAGTAATGCACAGTTAGAATACTTGTCAGATTGAGAGATAGGCAGACATTTGGATATGTGCATTGAGGTACTAACTCTGGTTTAAATGTTGTGTCTATAAAGACTTCTCATCATTTTGAATATTTTTGTACATCTTTAAAATATTTTCTTCATCAAACCTCATTTTTGGGTACTTTAAGTCAATTTCTGTGAATCATGATCACAAAAATTTGAATTTGGCAGGATTGTCTGGTCTAGGTGGTTCCTTCTTCTCCTTTAGTATCACCCTGATAAAGGAATACTACAGCTCCATAAACCACCTAATCCTCTAGAGAAATCAACAATGAAGACACAGGGGCACCTAGTTTCATGGGGGGTAGCCTGTCACACTCTACCCATAGACAATGCTCTCAGTGACCTCTCCTATAGTATCTAACCTTCTTGATGTCCTTGCCAAGTCAGTCACTTGATGGGCCAAAAAACAGGTTGTGTGTTTCATGTTTGCTGAAAAGAATTTTTGGAAATCTTTTTAGCTGGTACAGCAACTCCTGCTGATGACTTGCGACTCGTGCCCATGACTAAATTGACTAAAAGAACACCCCCAAATAAAAAGTTTTCTTCATAGTTGAAGAAAAAAAGCTAGGGTCGGCCCTGTTTTGCTAGGTAGGTTCGGGTTACCTGAAACAGACTTTTCCTTGGGAGTGATTGTATGGCAGACAGATGCAGGGTAAGGCATGTGATCTAAAGTGTGTATAGATTGCGGTGTATTGCCTGCAACCAGCTATAAACTAGTTAATTCAAGATGATTTTGGGGTATTTTGAACAGGTACTGAACAAATGTGCTTCTCTCTTCCATTCATTTTCGGGTACAGGGTACAACACCCATGTTGATTCCTGTGAAATAGATGATAGAATACTATGAATACTGTGGAAAGGGCAGGACATGCGCTTTAGGATTTGTTTTAGGGGAAGAGAAGTGGGTTGTCAAAAGACCTGCCAAGGAGTTTCTATGACATCTAACAGGGACATACCAGTAGATGAGATAGAAAACCTTAGCTATGAAAAAGTTTTGTTTTATAGTGATGTTTGTTTGGCGCGAATTTGATAGGTAAGGTAAGGAGCCCCTAATAGGACATACCAAAAATATTTTTTTCTGTGGAAAAATTTATTCTTGCGGGTACTGAACAATTCCTGCGGATACTGACCAATTCATCCCCTAATAGGACATACCAAAAATAATTTTTTCTGTGGAAAAATTTATTCTTGCGGGTACTGAACAATTATTGCGGATACTGAACAATTCCTGCGGATACTGAACAATTCATCCCCTAATAGGACATACCAAAAATATTTTTTTCCCCAGAAAAAATATTCTTGCGGGCACTGAAGAATTCTTGCGGATACTGAACAATACTAAAACGATGTTTTTCATGAAAAAAATATTCCTGCGGGTACTGGAAGATTCCTGCAGGTACAGGAACATTTTTGCAGGTGCACAAAGAATTCTTGTGGGTGCACAAAGAATTCTTGTAGGTGCTAGAATCATCCTTGTGTAGTGTACTCTCAGGAATGTTCCTGTACATGCAAAAATACCCCTGTATCTACAAGAATACCTCTGTAGCCGCAGGAATGTCCCTGTAGCTGCACAAAGAATTCTTGTGGGTGCACAAAGAATTCTTGTAGGTGCTAGAATCATCCTTGTGTAGTGTACTCTCAGGAATGTTCCTGTACATGCAAAAATACCCCTGTATCTACAAGAATACCTCTGTAGCCGCAGGAATGTCCCTGTAGCTGTAAGAATGTCCCTGTATCCGCAGGAATGTTCCAGTATCCGCAGGAATGTTCCAGTATCCGCAGGAATGTTCCAGTACCCGCAGGAATATTTTTTGAATGAAAAAAATCTCTTTGGTATGTCCTCTTAGGGGCTCCGTAGTAAGGTCATACTATTGGCAATAAAAGTAGATTGGGTATAACTTTAACAAAGGAAGATACATATCTATATGGACATCAGACACATGTAGAAAGGTATAGATCAACGGGTCCTTGGTATCTATCATCAACAGAAATGGGGAAATGAATTCAAGTATTGAGTACCATAATGCCCCATGTATAAGCCGCACCCTGTGTTCAAGACTTTGCTATAAGCCTCACCAGTGGCCAGAAATGATCCCCGTTTCTTCATGGTAAAACCCCTCGTATAAGCCAAACCCTGTGTTCCTGGAGATCCTAGAAGCAACACCAGCAGCTTGAAAGTGTCCAGTGTACATGCAGGGTTTTACGGTAGGAAAGTTAAAGGGTGTTAATGCATGCTGGTAATAGTCCCGTCCCCTCTCCCCATTAATCACCCTCTATATAGGGGTACTATGGTAGATGATTTAAAAAATATATTTCCCAACTACTTCTAAAAGTGCACCAGAATGCACTATGTTTATTTTCAAGTAATAGGCTCTACCTGTTGGACTCTTGAGTGAAAGATTATGCCAAAAAAAAAGAGGTTTCCGGTCACCCTACCGTCCTCAGCCCAAAGGGGCCAACCTCAGCATTTTTTGCAATTTTTTTCATAATGTTCTTTTTTTTAACCCTTTCGTGCCCAGAACTATTTTGAGAAAGATGATTTCTTCAATAAACTTGACAAAGTACAGGCCATTACAGATCTATATCATGTTGAAAATAAAGTATCAATTAAAATAGTACCAAAAAGGGCAGTATAATGGCTTTAGGAAAATGTGATATGAAGTGTATGTTAGGGTACTATATGAATTGATAAGGAATGGTAATGACCCAAGATGTTGAAATGGGCTGATTTGAATAAAAGTTCCCCGAATATCATGATTTCAATCTTTTGGTGGGGAATAGACTAATTCAAACTCATGAAGTGTATTTTTGAGATTTCACTTAAGGTGGAAATTGAAGAAAATATGTATCATAATCGAACTCCTTGGGTAAAATGAAGTAAAAAACTACTGAAAAAACTAGTGAAAATAAAAACTACTGAAATTTACTTGACCTTGTCTGTCAGTTTTGTCAGCTATACGACATTGAATATGAAGTAAAAAACATTTTATTGCAATTTTTGGTATTTTTATCAATATTTTTGCAAATTTAGTGAATTTTATGCATTTTTCTCTATTTTCCCATGGCCAGAGCGCACACTTTTTCATGCATTTTAAGCTATTTTCAATTCTATTTTTCCTACAATAGGGTCTACTTTTTATTACATACACAATGCACCATGACATATTTGGTATCTTAGGAAAGCCCTTGACATTACGAGTCTTATAGTGTTGAAACCATCTTGATCATACAAATATTAAACCTATGGTGGTCTGTTAAATTTATATAGGTGCCTAAGAGCGCACTTTTGGAGTTCTGGGCACATAAGGGTTAAGATTTTTTTCAATTTTTTTTTCAATATTTTGACTATTTGATATGAAAATGTACATTCAAATAGTATGTCACATGTCCTTGAACCCAAATCCGAATTTCTTGTTTTCAAGGAGGCTTAAAATTACAGAACAATCTCCTTCTCCAAACTTCTGAAATATTGTAAAAGACGACCAATATAAGAAATAACAAATATATACCTGCCACTCCTGCAGTTGATGAAGAGCTACGTGCTGGTGGTGTTTATTACAATGACTGGGACAGAAATATGCTTCTGGTCCACAGTGAAGGCACCGTATAATATTGTCAATGGGATACTTGGTGATGCACATACAGCATAGATGAGTATCTGGGGCTCTTTCCTCAATGATAGCTTGAGCTAAGAGTGGGCGCAGACAAGTCCATCTTTCTTCCTTTATTCTCCGGTTGTAGTTGTCATCTGATTCTGGAAGGTTAAGCATAGTGAGAAGGCATTCTCACAATGTGCCAAATGCTAAATCATCAAATTTATGCTCCGAAGATGTGAAGGGGTTGCTTATTAGGAGGAGGCGACAGGCACTAAATAATCCAATTTCAGTTTTGCTTAAAGAGAAAGACATAAGTTTATTCTCCCCCACGATGCACTTATTGGTGACTCACAATTCTTACAGAGAAATTCAAGAGAATTTACAAACGTGTCTATATTTCAAAGACAGAAAGAAGGACTGTTATGTACCTGTTTTTGATTTATTCTGCGGTGTATTATTATCAGATTTATCTATTACATCTGAATTAAACATATCACCATCAGTTAGTTCAGCTTCCAGATGGCCAGTTTCAGATTGTGGGGACCTGATGAGGATATGGGGAACCTTATGTCCGGAACCCATAACACATACTGTATTTGGCTCTTCCTCATACCTTCGTTTTACAGCTCTCACTCCTCTTTAATAGATCGTTCTCTTGAATACCATGTTGGTACATGCTCAGGTGCTCTATGAGAAAGGGGACAAAAATATACAGAATTAGACAAAAATCAAAATACCTAAGAGCTGATAGATTGATAATGAAAACCAGAGCTGAATTTGATATTTGGTCTTGGACACTCTTTCTACAAGTGCAACTTGAAAGAAATCCATGGCAAAATCTGCAGCAGTGGGCCGCCCACTAAATGCAGGGTTTTACATTAGTTTTGATGTGGGTTAAGTATTAGGCCAGAAAAAAAAACAGATTATTTGTTTCAGGTGACCCGACCCTACCTAACCTAGCAAACCAGGCCGAGCCTATTGTTTTCTTTACTTCAATTTTGAGGGAGGAATTCTAGATTTTTTTTTCAAGCTTTCGGCAAATTTAGTCCACCCCAGTTGACTCTGTCTGTGTTTAGTAATCATGGCTTGTCATGAGTCATTATAGCAGTTTATAAAAAAAATCTAAATTAAAAAAACCTCATTGTGACATGACATTCCACACATATATAGAATTGATTGTTTTGTTTTTTTTGGAGAGGGGGGTATTTCTGGAAAATCAGTTTTTAGTGGGGGAGGGAGGAGGTTGCAATAATTTATATCATAGTGGTGGTGGGGGCGATTAGAAAACATCCGCCACGATCCTCCAATATCCATCAAGCCCCCAACCCAGCTGGAGAAAAATGACTCAGCATTTATTGAGAATCATAACGATTACAAAACTAGCTACATCAGCCAATGCTGAGTGGCATAAGCCACAATTTGTAAAAAAATAACATAATTTTATGGACGGACAGTAAATGAGTTTTGGTAGTTTAATATATATGCCAGTGTGAGTACAAGTGCAAGTAGTGTCGGGTTACTTGAAGACTAGGAGTATCTTTGTACTATAGTATATCACTACAGAAAGTGACCTAGGGCTGGGGCCACTACGCCAGTACTAGTCTAGTCTTCCCACTTGGCAAAAAAACATTTATTCAACGTTCTCAAACGTTTTTATTTGGTTTTTAAACGTTTTCTCAAACAATTTTCAACCAAATAAAAATGTTTGCTTTTTCAAAATTTACGTTTCTTTTACGTCAAAAAACCTTTTTTAAACCTAAAATAAAAACGTTTTATAAGAACGTCAAAGAAGGGGTGTTTTTTTAGTAGATTTTTTTATGTCTAAAAAAATTAGGAACCAAATAAAAACGTTATTTTAAAGTTAAAAAAAGTTTTTTTTCGCCAAGTGGGTTTAGGTAGTATGCTGGACCAGTAGTTAGGTATATAATGACTCATGTGTGGGCCATTACCATGACTAGGGGTACAAATTACTTCATGCAGGAGGGGGGAGGAGGGGTTAGGCCTGGCATTACGGAATTAATTTTAAATAATACGGGTACCTTCAGCGTTGCAAAATTGGCAACAAAAAACAGGACAAGGGGGAGGGGGTTAAAAATGGGGAAAAAAAGCATAACATCATTTGTACACAGCCCTTAGGCTTAGGCGTACGATAACTGTTTTGAAGATGACTATCTGTAGGTCCTAGCTATTGGATGACTACCCTGTGTACGGTACCAACTACTTGTATGGGTCTAGTTGATCACCACGCAATAAATGGGAGTGAACAAGAGGTCGACAGTGGTCAGAATAATGTGAATATGGGTGCTGACACTGTCAAATTGTGACAGCCATGCAAGCCTGTCTACATGCTGCATATAGTGAGCGATAATAAGGGATCTTAAAGTAGAAGAGAGACAGACACTGTCTGAGACAGTGCCACTGGTTATGCGAATTGGTTGTGGATTATTATAAGGACATGCAACTCTGACAGGTAGATTATTAAGTATTGTACTTACCCTATTGACCCTGAAGGGTTTTCCCTGTCCTCTAGTCCCTGCATTTTTGTGAAAGAGACTGCTGCATCCCCGACCCTGCTAGCTAACACGAATTGCCTGACCCGGAAGTCTCCAAGGATATGTCCTAAGAAACTATTGCATATGCTGGGAGAGTGATGCCCCCTGCGTTTGTGCACATGCGCATCAGCACTTCCGGTACATATGGACTGATGCATGATGTAAGGTCAGCATCTGCAGGCTGGGTGGCACAGTCTCCTGTGTCATGTTGCTGGTGAAGGTGAAGGATTATAGACTACCAGTGTTGTATATAAGACTTGTATTTACTGAATAATATGCTTTAGAAGTACATCATGAGTTGCGGTTCTCGCGCTGGTTGGCGCCAAGATCAAAACGAATCTTGATCGTCGTATGGACGAATGACGACATAACTTTTACGACATTCTACATCTCCCTTTCTTTAGTCTATGAGTATGATATATACTGTGAGTATTGAGTCTAATAAAATGAGGGAGTTTGATGTATCTCATACGAGTCTTTGAGTTTTGATATGATGATATGCTATATGTCTCATACGAGTCTTTGAGTTTGATACGATAAGTCTTTTAGTTAGATATAATCTCATACGAGTCTTTGGATTTTGATATAATGCTTGAGTATAAAACATAGACTAGAACCTTTAGTCTTTGAACTTTATGATAATACAGATACTTGGGTTTTAACGATAACCAACAAAACTAAACTTGTGGAGAGAGGTTTCTAGCACGTCTTCCACGCATGAACCCTCAGCGTTCATGTCCCTAAACTAGTCTTTAAACCTGTCTGGTTTACGGATCTCTCGACCCAATCTGGTACGAGTGATCTTAGGTGACTGTGATTGGCTAGGAGTCACTGATTTGGCTAGACTAGCTGGTACTGCCTTTGGTGTAGTAGGTGTTGGCGGTACTGGTGGAGTTTCCACCGGCTGAGATGCCTGTTGAACTGGCTGTGGAGCTGACTGTGGAGCTGGCAGTTCCTTCATCTGGACTCTGTTTCGCACAAGAGTCTTCTTAGGCGTTTGAACTATATACGACCTATCGTGATGATGAGATTCCTTTACTGTTGCCTTCTCTTTCCTATCTGGCAACCACACCTCGTCTCCTGGTTTGAGTGGAGTGAGATCATGTGCTCTGTGATGGTTATCAAAGTTTTCCTTTAGCTTGCGCTTATATTCCTCCTCGCGTTGTCGGATGGTGTCCATATCTGGAGGGTTTATTCCCAATTTAGATGGAAGGATTGGGATTTTAGTGTTAAGGCGACGTCCCATGAGCAATTGCGCTGGGCTAAACCCATTTCTGATTGGTGAGTTTCTCAGATTAAGGAGTGCAATATAAGGATCAGGTGCTTTGATGATGTCCTTTAGAGTGCGGACTGCCCTTTCGGCTTCACCGTTTCCAGAGGGATGCCCTGGTGAGCTAGTTATATGGAGGAATCCATACTCTTTAGCGAATTTCTGAAAGTTTTGGCTTGAATATTGAGGCCCATTGTCTGAACACACTATTTGAGGGATGCCTTGATCTGCGAAGATCGACTTCATAGTCTCAACAATGGTATTCAATGTTGTAGATTCTAGTTTCTTGTAGAAAGCAAACCTGGAGTAGAAATCTACAACAACGATGTAGTGTACCTGTCCTAGCTGGAACAGGTCTGTGGCAACCTTTTGCCATGGATGGTCTGGTAGAGTAGATGGAATCAGTGGTTCCATGTAGCACACTACAATCTTGAGATTAACTCTTCTACATCTGTGCTACATCCGGGCCACCAAACACTGTCTCGTGCCAGCTGACGACACTTGGTGATACCTTGATGCCCTTCGTGTAACTTACTGAGGATGTCTGGGTGAAGAGATGATGGGATGACGATGCGAGTACCCATGAGTAACAGATCGTCCACGATGTTGAGATCTGCTTGAAAGGGTAGATACTTCTTCGCAATACCCTTGACCTGTGATCGGTCTGGCCATCCATCCCGCACGTACATAGCTACTTCTCGACAAATATCATCTTCCCATTGGTGCTGACCAATCTGTTCTAAGCGTTGGTCAGATGCAGGAAGAGATCTGCGAACGAAGTTCACATATACCGTAGTGTCTTTCTGGAACTGGATGTCGGCCTCTGATGGCCCTGTGCCTGGGGCTCGGGATAGGGTGTCAGCTGTATAGAGTTCCTTGCCCAGCACATGGATGATACTGTAGTCGTACCACATAAGACGCATTCTAAACCTCTGGATTCTTGGAGTGAGCAGGTCCAAGTCTTTAGAACCAAGAAGAGGTATTAGCGGCTTATGGTCTGTCTCTAGAGTGAAATGTTTACCGATAAGGTAATCAAGGAACTTCTCGCATGCCCAAGTGCTTGCTAGAGCTTCCTTTTCTATCTGAGCGTAGCGGCGTTCAGTCTCAGAGAGAGATCTGGAAGCATAGGCAACAGGACGCCAAATGGAGTTGTTTTTCTGCATCAGCACTGCCCCTAGTCCGTACGAGGACGAGTCGGCGGAAACCTTGGTCTCAAGGTCGGCTTTGTACAGTGCCAGTACAGAAGTATTGCTTAGTATGTCCTTGATGTTGTCAAACGCCTCCTGTTGAGATGGTCCCCAGAACCATTCACTCTTGGTGCTTAGGAGTTCACGTAGTGGCTGAATTACCGTAGAGAGGTCTGGTGTGAACTTCCCCAGATGATTCACCATGCCGATAAAACGGCGGAGTTCCGATACGTTGGAAGGAATACTCATCTCCTTGATCACTGCTACCTTCTCTGGGTCGGCCTTGATGCCTTCAGCTGATATGATCTGACCCAGGAAGCTGATAGATGACTGTTTGAAGACACATTTGTCTTTGTTGAGTGTGATTCCTGCAGCTGCGAGTCTGCTGAGTGTTGCATGTAGATGCTGATCGTGCTCAGCTTCATCTTTACCAGATATCATGATGTCATCCATGAGACATACAACTCCCGGGAGTCCGGCAATGATGTTGGAGACTTGTTTCTGGTAAAACTCTGGTGCTGAGGTGATACCAAATGGCAGTCGGTTGTAGGCAAACCTACCATGGGTAGTGATGAATGTAGTGAGGAGATGCGACTCCTCGTCCAATTCAACCTGGTGATAACCACTATTGGCATCGAGTTTGGAGAATACTTTGGCATCACCGATTTGTCCAAGAACATAGTCAACTGATGGCAACACATGCCTAGGTCTCTTAACAGCCTTATTGAGTCTGGTGAGGTCCACGCACAAGCGAACGTCTCCGTTCGACTTCAGAACTACCACGACTGGTGCACACCAGTCCGTCGGTTGGCTGACCGGAGTGATGACTCCAAGATTCTGTAGGCGTTCGAGCTCCTTGCCTACCTTGTCATGCATTGCGATGGACACGCATTGAGGAGTCATAACCTCATATGGCTCTGCGTCATCCCTGAGTTGAATCTTGTAGGTCTTCTCGAGTTTACCCAGGCCATTGAACAATGTTGGGTACTGCTCCTTATACTGTGAGACAGAGCATGTGAATACTACCAGTCCGAGTGCTGTCGATGATCTGCAGCTGAGAAGGTTAGATGCGTTTTCTATGACATAGATCCGCTCTTTGACCTTTTTCTGTCCATGCTGAATGACTCCATTAAAGAAGCCTAGTGCTGAAAACTGGCCTTGTTTTGCACCCCGGAACACACAGTCGGAGGCCAGCAGTTCCTCCGAGCTGAACTTTTCGGCATAGAGTTGGCTATCTATGAGTGTAGCCTCTGCTCCGGTGTCGATGCGCATAAGAGTGGGGATACCATTGATGACGACTTCTGTGACCTTCTTAGACACCGCCCCCTGGGGAGTGTCGACTGAACCGAGGAAGGTCTCTTGCGTCTGCAGTATCTCCGAGTAGTTATCGTTCTCGACCTCATTAACGGACTTCGGTTTCTTGCAAACCTTGATGAAGTGTCCTTTAACTTTACAATTATGGCAGACTGAGTTTTTTGCAGGACAACGATGACGGTCATGCGGACCACCACCGCAGAATGGACATTTGCCTGACTGAGCTGGTGCGGATGTCTTCTTCTTCTGGGACGATCCCGAAGACTGAGTGTCTTGACCCGATTTCTTCTTATGGTGATGCTTGTTCACTGCGAGAGCAGCCGCCGCGTCGTTAGCTGTACCACTAATTTCGGACGACTCTTTGAGTGCGGACTCATCACTTCGAGCCCGATCGAGGAATTCCGTCAGATTTATTGCCCCACGAGTGCGCAAAGTTTTACGCCGGATGCCATCATTGTGAGTGCAGTTTACGAGTTGTGCAATAATTAGAAGTTCCTCAATTTCTTCCACCTTCTTCTTTGTCAGGTCTAGCGAGTCCATGACATCACGGACACGATGGTAGAAACTATCCATAGTCTCCCCCTTTTTCTGTCTAGTGTGATAGAGTTTATGCAGGAGGGCAAATGAGGTTTTTCCAGGGGAAAAATGTTTGGTGAGTGCCTCCTTAGCTAACTTATAGCTTCTAGTTGCAACCCCATTATTGTCCAATTTCTTGGGAATTTTCCTAGTAGTTCTGAGATAATAAAACAGTTTGTCATATTTCTCCTCATTTTCATGGTCTTTCGTAAAAGATTGCAGTGCAAACATAGCTTCCAACCCCTCTAGCCAGTCTTCCTGAGACAGATCTGCTGATTTTTCATCAAAGGTTGGATAAAAGGGAATTTCCCCAGAAGCCTTTTGATCACCCATGTTGAACTACTATTCTGAGTTTTAGCCAAAATTTTGAGTGACACTTTCACTTATGGACACTGTTGCACTTCTGAGTAAAGCATAGGCCTATGTAGAGTCAATGAGTCCTACACAATAGTTCATATGACAACAATTCTGAGTAGTTGTCAGTAGTAAACACACACAGACACTAGTATTCACAACTTGACCTAGTTGAGTGACTGACAGTGACAGTTTCAAAACATCAGTTTGAGTTGAGTTTCACTTAGCTGCACTTGTCATTGATGTCCACTTGTCTAGTTGCCCACTTGCTGTCACCATGAAGGATTATAGACTACCAGTGTTGTATATAAGACTTGTATTTACTGAATAATATGCTTTAGAAGTACATCATGAGTTGCGGTTCTCGCGCTGGTTGGCGCCAAGATCAAAACGAATCTCGATCGTCGTACGGACGAATGACGACATAACTTTTACGACATTCTACAGCTGGTACTTTCATTCCCCATACCCATGACTGGAACAGATTCAAATAAAATGATTGAAATCTTTACTGGGGCTACCAGATCTTAATACGAGTATGCTATATTAAATGGTGATTATTTTAGGTTGACACATATTTTTTAGTAGATTACTTCAATGTGGCACAATCTCCTGTGCCACAACAAACAAAGACAAACCCTGATCATTTTCCACATGGCACATGCTGCTTCCTGTGAAATGGACCATGTGGACAAATGAAGATATTCAGACAATATGCTCCATTAATTGGTCATGTTTACATATCTCTTAGCCTGTCAGATGTCTAATTATGTCAGCACATGTGGTAGATCATTTTTTGAAAGTGCATGGAGGTAAAATGCATAGATTCATACACATGCCACATGTCCATGCACCATTGTTTATTTACATCTAAAAGCCAGTTTGTAGTGCCATCTGGTGTATACATATTGATATTGATGGTTGCGCCATCTAGAGGTAAATAAACCCGCACTCCCTTATTATACTATATTAGTGTTCTCTGAAGCGCCTCTGCTTGAAGAGTGGTGCTTCCTGTGTTTGTGCGGCGTCTGGTAGAGTGCAGGGAGACTGATGAAGGCGGGAAAATAGGTTGAGGTTGGATGGAGGCTTGCGAAAATGACTTAAAATAATTTCTGTTTGGAGATATATCTAATTGTAATGTAGCCCTTTTATTGTAGAACTTTATGGAAAATGAAAAAAGAATGAGAAAGGAAAGAAGGATTGTATAGTAATGGGAAGCTTAAAAGCAGGATATGGTGCCTTCCAGGGGAAATAGAATTGGTCCTAGATATTTTGGGGTGGGTTTTGGGGATAAAAGTATGTTTACTATTTTGTAAAAATGATTATGTACATAATGCCACCTTCCCCTCCCCCCTACCCCACCGATCTATCAGTAGTTGATGTTTTACATGCACACCAGGGAACACTAACAGAGTGTAGAAAGATGTTGATTTTCTACACCAGGGGACAGCTCTGTGCCTCATTTTATTCTCACACGCATGGGCTGTTATGCTTAAGAATTCTCGACGCCTCAAGCCTGTAAGATGTAGAATTCTCACCTAGGTCCAAGTGGTGAGATGTGGAAGAAAGAATGTACGCCTAAGGGGGTGAGAATCAATGGGAGAGCTGCCCTCCCTTACAATCTCACACTAAAGAGGCGTGAGTTCTTGAGGGTTCTCACAGGGGCTCTAAAGGTAAGAACACCCTAGCTGTTCTTACGCAGCACCTCCAGCAGCTGTGAGATTTACTGAAGTGCCATTAGCGCCATATTCACCCTGGTGACATTTTCAGACATTCATGTGGTCCCTTCAATGTTTGTCATCCAGGTGGCTCTGCATATCAAATTATACCTTATTTTGCAATAATGAGTAAAAATTCAAAATACTATCTTTTTCCACTCTCTATTCTAAAATCCTTTCTATCTATTATACTTCAAATATAAATTTATATTTAAAAAAAAGTTTTCTACTGACCATAGTGCAGCGTGAGCATTTGCACCAAACATCTGTTGGAGAGTGACCTCGTGGTTGAGGTTGAGCAATAGGTGAGCCAGTGAACCGACTTGGAAATTTAGAGACTTAACTTTCCACACATTTGGATAAACATGGAGAAGAGGAAAAGACAAATTATCGTAAGTATGGGTTTCCTTCCTTTAAATTGAAGTCACATTCAATAAGTCCTAAATTTACTCTTCTATACTGGTGTTTACAACCTACATACACGTGACAGTGCCCTGGTGACAGTGTCAGTGCCAGGTTCGGGTTGACTGAGCATCGTCTGTGTCACGGGTTTTACATTCACAGGGATGCAGTTAACTGTGGTTTGACCTATATTTTCACCACAGGCCAATGTACCTGTATGTATCCAGAGGATTCGCAAGAGATATTGGTTTATGAGCTTAGAAGATGAAGGAACGCTCCTTGGTTCATAGATATGACCAGACAAACTGGCAGGGAAGCAGGGGGCTCCTTTTTAGCTGTATGAATGGACGCTTAAATTCTGACCTTCTATGAATAGGAAGGGGAAGTCACATCACGTGCAGGCGGATTCTGAGCTCAGCATACTATCGCCCGCAAGCTTGGAGGATAGGGGAAAATTTTAGGCCTGGCATAACTTTTTTAAGAATTAGAGTTGAGCCTTAAAATTTCAAATATGGTGGGCCTTCTGGTCAATTCAAATATTCGTTATTTTAGTTCCAAATCAGAAATTTTTTTACGACATAGTTTATCGCGAGACATAGGCTCCCTATTATGAGTGGTCAATTCTAGATCATTTTTATTCAACAGTGGTGTCAATTTCAGTGTGAAACTCTCAAGCTAATTTTCCAAAATTTGCTACAAAATGGGGCAGTGAGTGCAAGAGGCACAAATCTAGGGTCATGTGGTAAAGTAGTGACTTTTGTAGCTAGCTTATTGTAGGCCTTTTCTTGGAATATTCTAGAATTTAGTAAGTACTCAAAATTCATCAACCAAAGTGGATGGAGGGGGATGGGGCTGGGGCATAAACAACCTTTACTTAAGCCAAGTTAAGGTGACCACAGACGGGCCTGACTCGCTTGGCCAATCCTGATGATCAGGAGCGTCTGTGCGGACGTCCAATCGAGTCAAACTTGTTTGATTGCCCCGATTGGATGGGCGCCACTCTACCTAACTACCGATTGAGTCCCGCCCATCTGTAGTCGCCTTTATATCCCTGCTGAGTGAATACAAATGGAGTCTCTTCCCCCCAAATTTTCACACCTTCACACCTTTCCGAAGTTCCTTTGAATATTCCTCCATGTCTGCCCAAAATCTCACCACATCTTTTTCCATAAAAAAATGAGAATCCCTCCATCTAGTTTTTTTATAACAAATGATATGTATAATATACTGGATTCCATGTATAATTATCACATAGTGTCCTTAAAGGGTGGCTAGCATGGTGATTTTCAACATGAGTACTGGTTCAAAGATCGTTCATGAGATCGCATGACTCAGCGAAAAAATCGCAACTCCCTGATAACAGCTTAGAGCATACATTGACTGATAACAGCTTAGAATCTGACTGATAACAGCTTAGAATTTTAGAACCTGGGTGAAAACGAGAAGGGGGTGGAGGGGGTGCAGGTTTTATACAGATGCCCCTAAATCCCATCTGCATTTGTCCTGAGTCTAGGCTTCGCTTTTTGCGGCAGGCTTAACTTGCTAAGGGAGTGGTCATTATTTATCAACAGGGGGGGTGGTGGGTTTGAGGGGGGGGCGTAAAATTTTCAGACCCCTCCCGAGGGGGGGCTAAAAATTTTGACCCATCTTGAGGGGGCCTAAAAAAATTCACCCTGTTTTTAGCAGAAAAGCCTGCGCATTACTATAGATCAAAGAGGGGCACAAAAAACTCTCCGCGCCTCCGGCGCGGGGGAGGGGCACAAAGAATTTTGCCTGCCATCAAGGGGGGGCGTAAAAATTTTCGTGCATCCGCGCAAAAACCCACCACCTCCACCCCCCCCCTTGATAAATAATGACCACTCCCTAATGCGGGTATGTCTTTCACCATTAGGAAGCTGAGATTATGGCCTGCTTCCTAAGCCCCTTTAGTGGCCATTTCTATACTATCTGGGCAAAATCCGGCATGCCAGAGTCATAAAGTCAACACTAAGTATATACTGAATCTATTACTTTATAAATACTCATATGGGTCGATACTCAGATCTCTCAGATGGGGCAAAAGCTGGCATGCCAGCATCATTTAGGCAACACTAAGTACATGCCAAATCTATTAGTTTTTATACCACGATTTGTGGGTTACACAGTGCTTTTTGGTATCTATTCCCATCCACATATCTGTCGATGTTGCACACCCTATAGGCTGTAACATCAATTTTGGAAGGCGTGCGGTTATCCAGGTAAGGCGTGCGGTTATCCAGGATAACCGCACGCCTCTCCCATGTCACATGTCACATGTCACATGTTAAAACCCACGAAATTTTCCAGGCCAGGGTAGGGATCGAACCTGCAGTCTCACATCCCAAATCCAACTCCTTATGCACTGCGCCACAAGGACTGACGAGAAAAGCTCGGTTCGAACCAAGTCTGGATATGATACAAAGCCGTGTGCGCTGTCGCTGTCCGCTGCCGGGCGAGGAAGTGTATTATACACAAACATAACGGCGAGACGCATCTTTTTTCGCCGTGTGTGCTTTCGCTGTCCGCTGCCGGGTGCAGAAGAAGGGGACGCGGTGGTCTAGCGGTTAGCACGTCACGCTCAGCCGTGAGGGGTCCGCGGATCGAATCCCGGCCGAGGCGCATCTTTTTTCGCCTTGTGCGCTGCCGCTGTCCGCTGCCGGGCGAGGAGGTGTATGTACCGATCGTGTACACACAATGGCTGGCATCGAGTCCCGGGGAGAGGGAATAATTTTTGTTTTCAACTTGAGTTCATTGGTATAATATTGATTATTTATTGGTTTCGTGGTATAAAATAAGTAGTCAATGGATACGCGTGGGGGTTATCGACGATAATAACACTCGGCCTACGGCCTCGTGTTATTATCCGTCGATAACCCCCACGCGTCATGAGTTATCCATTGGTTACTTGTTCAATAAATACTTACTATATAATCATTGTCCGCCTTTCTTTTCTAGACTCCTGATCAACTTGCCATCCTTTTGGAACACCATAATGCAGGCATGAAGGTATCTGCACAGAGGTCACCAAGGATTGCTGAAGCAGCCATGCAGACTGGTCTTAGCTATGAGCAAGTCAAAGTAAGTTTTCCTTTTTTTAATTGAATCAGTCTTTGCATTTGCTATTCTTCTCATATTGTATGTAATCAGCCTGTCCATTTTAGTGATTAGAAGTGGTTCGTCAATTTATTCAATATTCACTAAGTAATAGGGAAAATTGAAATGATTGCTATTTAAGTACCTTCATCCTTTCAAGTATGTTAATGAATTTATACTTAATCTATCTTCAGAAGTGGATTGAGAACATCAATGGAAAGATAAAGGGTGGAGGTCAACGCAAAGGTGGTGCTCATTATAGGAAATCAGGCAAACCCAGACCTACCAATGGCTATAATCTATACTGCACTCGCTATGACACACCAAGTAAGTTATTCTTTATAGGCCTAATAAGCCTCTAACCATCCCCCCATCCACCCCCATCAATATCCATGTGCAAGGTCACACCAATTTTGAATTCATACTTGGTACCATATCATTCAATTTATACAAAAGATGTGTAAAATTAAAGACTGTTTTTGGCAAAACTACGATTTTGAGGCTTCAGGGTGTGCACTTAATATAATTAATTTTTGATTAAAGGAATTGAGCATGTAGCAATAAATTTTCTGCACATGTGTTCTTATTAGAATGAATATGGTAACTGAGCTTTTTACATGACATCACAACTACTCATTGCAAAAACACTCGGAAATGATAAGGTTCTACTTCGGTCATGTGAGGGAATCTTTTTTTCTAGAATCTGTACAATCTGGTCACTCAATTACCATTCACTATCTCATCACCTTTTATTTGGATCATACATTCAGTGTTTGTCTAACTATACAAAACCATATTAAATCGCTCTGTCTTTTATTACAGAGAACCTTTCACTGGCAGCTATGGCTGCCCTCTGGTCCACTGGATGGAAAAACCTTTCATCTGCAGAGCGACAGGCCTATAGAAATAAGGCTGCTGCTGCAAAAAAGCAGAATCGCACAGAGGCCCTGACAGGAGAGGAAAAGTATTTAAGGAAGGCATATTTGCTACGGGATAAAGCATACTTGAAGCGCACTCCATGAAATGCACCTGGCTTGCTTGGATACCATATTTATTCTAAATAAGAGTGCCTATTTGTGAAGAGAAATGTCTTTCATCTTCTAAACCTCAATTAGAAATTAATGAGTGGACAAAAACAGCCATGAAATTCCCTAAGACAAAGACCCAAAAGAAAGCTTTCATAGTAAAAGTTCACTGAAGACCCCACATTGGGTTTACAATGGAAAAAAAGAAAGCAATGATTATACTTCCAAACATTAAGTTTGACTGGTAATATTCTCTTTTCCAGTATGATGAACTAGAAGCTTCTGGAGTGGATTGTGCCAGTGTTTTGGTCAAGAAAAATGAAGTAGACCTACATATGGGCACAAAAGTTGGTCTCAGATTCCTCTGCTCAAAAGGGGCAATGGCCAACAAGTTTGGCAAAGATTTTCACCTGTTTGCTGAAACAGGTACTATATCTTACTTACAATAGTGCCTGTTCTGTATCACCCAGTTAGTCATATAGTGTATTGAAGTAAAATATATATGCTCTAAGACATTTAGATTTGTCTCAGGACTAACCTTTCTTTTAATACCGTAAATTCTCTCGTATAAGCCATGGCTTACACCATAACCCAAATCAAAATTTGTCTTATAAGTTATAGACTGTGCCCAAAGTGAGCATGCGGCTTATGACATTTTAGAACACTATGAAACTGCAAGCTTTCAAGCCTCAGGTGCAGCTTATAGCTCCTCCAAAAGTCGGGGATGCAGCTTACATGAGGGATGCAGCTTATACGAGAGAATTTACGGTATTTCTATGAATGAAACTGCAATTCTCAATTCAAAGGTCTAGCCTACCTTTTCCTATCTTTCTAGACGTACATGTTGGGATCTTAACCTCTCTATTGTCCCCCATTCTTGTACCTTGAAAACCTAATTAGTTATAAATACTGTTATGAGTACCAAACAATGCACAAGAAAGGGTTCTTAGGTGAACGCTTTGCGTAAAGTCCAACTTTTTATCGACTTTATCTTCTTTTTGTCCCTCCCCTCAACCTTCAAAGTTCTCTGCTGGATTTTTTTGGGGGAAGAGGTCTACCTTCTTGTTGGTTTAGGTTTTGTCCTTTGGATTTGGCATCAGTAGTTTTTTGCTGTTTGGCACCAACTAGTCCTTATATGTCAGTAACTTCTCACTATTTGTCACCAATTACTGTAGTCAATATTATAATGTCAGTACTTTATTATCGTATACCATTTTATTATTCCATAAATTGTAACATATTACTGTATTAATCAAAGAATACATAAGAAATTAATACATAGGTTGGCTAGAAGAGCGCTCAAACATTCTAGAAGAGCGTTCATGCTCCACTGCACACCAGCCAGGTCAGTCATACATAAGTTGCATCACCAAAGACAGCGACCTCATGGCCCACTGCACAAACTAATAACTTGTAAGTGAATGCAAATGGCCGTCACGGGTGCCTGGGCACCGCCGACGCTGTCAGGAGTGTCTCAGCACCCAAACACTGAACAATAGGTTACATAAGTCACGATGCCATAATTTTCCGGTCGCTCTAGCGTCGCTTCTAAGCAACCTAGGTCAAATATCAAAGCATCTATGGAAAGGCCATAATTGGACGGTCAAAATGAGCCCAAGATCAAGGCGGAACTCTCATTATCAAGGAAGTTACGCTATGTAGACTAATTCAACCTCCAAATGCGCCACAGACGAACCAGCGTAAGTTAAGCACACAAAAAGCGGGCGTTGACAACTTCACATATTCAAGTCTGCACAGGCGCAAAATGGCGGTTGTAACGGCGTAATTGGTTGAGTTATGAGGGTCAGAATGTCATACTAGTAATTGTGCATGATCAAGTTGTCATATGAGAAATATCATAAGACTAGTGGTATATAGTGTAATTACCTCAAGGCTCTTATAAATAGTGTTATTTCCAGTTGTCACTGGTTTATTCAGCTTTAGGCAACATGTAAGAAATATCAATCATACAGTAGTTAGTATGTAGGTAATTTGTACATACAGTAAATATACAGTAATTTATAAAGTATAATGTTCTGTTCCACTCCACCTGTAAGGTAATAATAATACAATGTCCAGCATAATTCTAGGTGGGTTCCAACACCTAGCTCCTGACCTGCTGCTTAGAGGTATAATGTAATAATGAATAACTTTACCCTCTGGTGGAAGTCTTGAGGAAGATACCCTCTGGCCACTAATGATAGAAACCAATGCCTGTCTAGCATAGTTTCACCATAGTGCAGTGGTATAGCAGGTAGCAGGAGATGACTGGAGATGTTACCTCTAGAGCGGTTCTTGGTGTTCTGTCCTCTTGGAGGTGCAGACAGGCTATTTGTAGCAAATCTTGGAAAAGCACCTCCAGACTGACTGGGGCCAGTAGCATTTGCCTAACTCTGCAATTGTTTGAGGGGTGTCTTTCATGTGTCACTGGGTGCACAAAGGACCCCCATGGGCGCCGCTGTGTCCCCCATTGTCTTGGTCGGTTCTGTAACTTCAGACCCTCATATCTCGGTCGTTTACACAGTTACAACCGCCATTTTGCGCATGCCCGGAGTTGAATATGCCAAATTTATAATGCCCGCTGGATAGGCGCGTAACTTGCGCCGGTTTGTCTGTAGTGCACTCGGAGGTTGATTCAGTCTCCATGGCGTAACTTCCTTAATAATGGGAGTTCTGCCTTGATCTTGGGCTCATTTTGACCGTCTAATTATGGGCTTTCCATAAATGCTTTGATATTTGACCTAGCTTGCTCAGGAGCGACGCTAGAGCGACCGGACGGTTATGGCGTCGTGCTTATGTAACCCATTGTTCAGTTATTAGAGTGCTCAGACACTCATGACGGCGTCAGCGGTGCTCAGGCACCCGTGACGGCCGGTTGCATTCACTTACAACTTTTAGTTTGTGCACTGAACCATGAGGTTGCACACTGAGACCCTCATTTTTATTATATTGTGCAGTGAACCATTAGGTTGGACCCTTTGATGTCATAAACTCTGTCTAACTGACTTGGTTTGGTGTGCAGTGGGGCATGAACGCTCTTATACAAAGTTTGAGCGCTCTTATAGCTCTTAGAACCAACCTATGTATTAATTTCATAGATATTCTTTGATTAATACAAAATATGTTAGAATTTATGGAATAATAAAATGGTATATCATAGAATACTCCCTCTCCCCCGAGAGAATGCGAAAGTCCGTCATTTCGCCGAGGGAATGTACAATCTATATATATTTTTACCTTATTTTGGAGTTATATACTGTTTGTAAGAGGATTTTAAGTAATGGGGAGTGCTTCAAATGCAATTTTTGTGGTAGAGCTTTGTCAGTATAAACAATTTTCTCCTGGGTATAAGTACATTTCCGAGTTTCTATATCTTACCATACCTGAGCGTATTTGCTTAAGTAACATCAATTTTGGGTACAATTTTCCATTTTTATGTACAACATACAATTTGGCAAATAGTGTGCAATTTTGGCATTCAATGTTCAATTAAGCGTGCAAATTGAACATAAATGACAATTTAGTGTGCAAATTTACAATTTCGCGTGTAATTGCGTTCAATTGACAATTTTAGTATGCAAATATATAATTTTCGCGTACATTTGGCAAATTTAGTATGCAAATATATAATTTCGCGTACATTTGGCAATTTTAGTATGCAAATATATAATTTTGCGTACATTTGGCAATTTTAGTATGCAAATATACAATTTCGCGTTCAATTCACAATTTTAGTATGCCAATATATAATTTTGCGTTCAATTGATAATTTCTGCATGCACATGTATAATTTTGCGTACAGCTTGGTTACACATAAAAATGTTGATTTTTGTTAAAAACCTGATTTTAGTGTATGAATTGGGTACAGACATACAGTATAATGTGCAACATACAATTTTAGTGTGCAAATTGGGTACAAACTTACAATCTAGTGTGCAACATACAATTTTAGTGTGCAAATTGGGTACAGCGTACAATCTGATGTGCAAACATACAATTTTAGTGTGCAAATTGGGTACAAGCGTACAATCTGATGTGCAAACATACAATTTTAGTGTGCAAATTGGGTACAAGCGTACAATCTGGTGTGCAACATATCAATTTAGTGTGCAAATTGGGTACAAACGTACAATCTGAGACAAATTTTTCCGAGGACCGGAAAAACAAAGTACTTCATGTACAATAGGCTTGTTTGTCTCTGAGTTACTCTTTGATTTTGCTATATGGGTGTATTGATTGGCAATTTCGGCAGTGGGCCGCTGCTTTTAATTGACTTTCCCCTAGCTTTCTTGAGTAAGTGTCCCTGAAAGAGATTATTTGGTGAGTATCTTAAGTAAACATTTTTCATGTCAACAATTTTCCTCAACAATTTTTTTTTTTTTTTTTTTTCATTCATTTTTCCAACAATTTTCTTGGATACCTAAAGTGTGTTACTTTAAGTAAACCTTGGTATAGTATACAAGTGCTAGTGGGTACAAAACTGTCTTAGTTATCTACCTGTATTCATGTATATTAGTGTTGGATTTGTACAATTTACAATTTTTAAATTGCAATTTCGCAATTTTGCGCGTATATGCGCGCATTAATCATCGATTTTGTGAGAATACCATAGATTTTCATATTATACATCAACAAGTGGCTGTGTATATTTTCTAATTTTTTTTTTTCTAATACTTTGATAATTTCATTTACAGTGGAGGTGTGTCAGGAGTGAGATGTGAGTCTCCTCCCTGATGTGCTCATGCAGTGGTGGCACTTGAGGTGTTAGGTGCCAGATTCTGGCATGTGTCTGTGGCAGTGCCTAGCTTGGTGTCAGTGAACAGTTCAGGGTGGGGGGGGGGTGTGTGTGTGTCCATTTAAGGAGTGGGTGGCTGGTATTGGAGTATCAGTTCCTCTCTGGAAACCTCTGCTGCAACACCATGGCTCACCTTCAAGCTATCTTTGCTTTGCCTGTCTCCCAGGTGATGGTGGTGGGGAGTCCGGCTAGGGCCCTGGTGGAGGCCAACCAGACCATACACTATGGCTACATAGTGAGGAATTTCAGAGAGATCAGTGAGCATGGTGATGTGTTGGTTGACATGTATTCCTGCCACTATTTCTTGGGCTCAGCCTTGCGTCGGGGGGCCACTGTGGCCCTTTTGGCTAGGGCCTTGAGTAATCTAGGGTTCTGGCCCATGGACTCTAACATCGGACCGCGGGAGCGAGTGTTGTGGGATTATTTGTTGGCAGTGTCCTTCATCGATCTTGCGGCATCCGGGGACCCATCTATGGCAGCCGAGTATGGACTGGGATCGATGGAGGCCCGACTTGTTGAGTGGGAACATGACCACGACCACATGTATGGATCGGACTCGGACTCCCACTCTCCCGTTGATGTTGAACCCGAGGCTCTGTGGTAGAATCCCGACTGACTGAAACCTAGGGTGTAAAAACCCGCCATCCCAAAGGCCCTTTTCAGGGCCGGCAAATTGTCTGAAAAGTTCTGAATACTGTCTCTGATGTGTTGTCTCCTGGTGGTGGACTGGGGGCAGTCTAGGCTGTGGGCAGTCTAGGCTGTTTCCACAGTCACCGGGGAGGGCTGGTGGTTTAGAAAATTAGCGATAGTCTGCATGTTTGACCTTGCGGTCTCCTCCTGTTGTTCGTCAATAATTATATCTGTTGTATTTTCCAGTGCTGTCATGGTCACCGGGCTGGTGCCACAATCATTCTGGAGAAGCATGGAGTAGTACAGTCCTTTGTTTTTAAGGGCTGGTATGGTACTGAACCTAGTGCGCCAAGGTAGGTGTATCACCTGAGGGAGGTGATAAGCAAATTCTCCTCTCTGTGTTGTTATAACTGCTGGTCCATTCCAGGTAAATATAGCCTTAGGTAGTGGGAAGGTTTTAACCACTATATCCTTATAGGTCGGGGCAGCTGCTGATTTAATCTCATCAAATTCATGTGGTATTGGCCTCAGGGGTAGCGCGAAGTTTGAGTCTCCACAATATATTTTAAAATATATTGTGGGATTTGTGCGCTTGGCCACATTTTTCTTGCCACAGTGTGTCTGTGCAAATTTCTTAAGGTACTTCATTATTCTGTAGGCTGAGTAGATGGTCAGGGTGAATAATATAGCAATTATCAGGGTGTGAGTTTCCTAAATTGTGAGGAAAGGGGTGTGGGTTTCCTCTGTAGGGGTTAGTTTGGTAGGATTCTTATCTGGGAGCAATTTGTGTATGGGCAGCTCGGTGACAAGTCTGAATGCTTTGGCTGTAGGCAGGTAGGCTACAGTCCCTCCTAGTCTGTACAGTTTGAGTAGTATGTATACTATAAAAATGTGAGCTGATATCCCTAGGATGAGTCCTAAGCTTTGGAAGATTGGATGCTCTGTAACTCGACGTAGGTGTGATTCTACGTAGCGTGTTTCCATTGCCTTATCAAGGTTGGAGGCATCTTTCAATAATGTTTTGGCAAAGGGCTCCAAATTTAGTTGAGTAATATCATCCATGATTGGATTTTCCTGTAGTTTTTCTAAGGTTCTAGAAAGGTTTACTACTGGGAAATTTGGAAGATTCTCTGTTTCATCCGGTTTGGTTTCAGAAATTTGGTTAAGTGCTGCAATGAATGGTAAATTAATTGTCTTGAGAATGTAATGAAATGATAAGGTTGAGTTACAGGGCAACCTTGTGTTTGGAAGAGAAAATTCTCCTACACTGATTGTGCACCCACAGGGTACACCTATGATTGAGTAGGACTGGGCTTTTCGAGTTTCAGACGTTTTACCATGGCAATTGATAAGGTAATGGGGTTCATTAGTAGTGACCAGATACTCATCTTCAGAAATGGAAATAGCATGGGTGGTAGGTGCTTGCAGTGGTGAAACTGTAAACTTGCAATGTTCCTTAATCTGTTGAGCCTGGTTAGTAAAAATGGCTACAGGGCATGTAGGCCTGTGTTTATAAATTCTACCATTTACATCTCTGCATACCTTTACTGTAGTACCTTCACATGCCTGCATATCTGCTGAGTCCAATTCGATGAATAATGATTCGTCGTAAGATACTGCTAGAAACTCAGTTGTGGTTTGCAATTTGGTGACTCCTCTGGTGGGGGTCTCCTGTGTGTCTATAGGCATGGGTGATGTAATCATTTGGTACAGTTTGAAGGTCGAGGTGGTAGATTGAATTATAATGTCCAGATGAATATATATATGGTGAGCTGAGTAAGTGTATGAGGTCAGCTTCTGTGAATAATAGAAATCTAAGTCATTAATTGCGACTTGTGCTCCAGGGTGTGTAATCCTAAGTTTGTTATTAATGTCAATTAAGTATCTAGCAAGGTCTGAGGGTGGTACTATATCAGGGGTTAGGATTCCTGATGATAGCATCCTCAGGGCTGCATTTGTCTTTTGCAGTGATTGAACTGTATTCATTCTTGCTGCTATGATGATTAATGCATCATTTAATACTTGCATTTTTTCCCTTTGAGTTTTCTCGTGCCTTGAATATGAGTCAAGTGACCTAGACATGTTAGAGGCCCATAGGTTGACGGTGTCACCTATGGTGTTGATTGTGCTGTCCAGTACCTTCTTATCTTGGATGTATGCTTTAACAAACTTATCTTGTCTGTCTGTGATCTTTTGAATGAGACTAGCTGCTTCTTGATCTTGTTTAGCAAATTTTCTTAGTATTTCATCTATGTTCTTGAGCTGTCCCATTACTTGGTTTACATCTTCTACTGTGGCTAGACCTAGCACACCGCGAAACAGGGGTGCTAGAAAACCCAGTTTGGCCTCTCTTTTGGCCTTGTCCAATGTGTTTATGGGGTTGGATAAGAACAATTTGATGGAGGCTAATGTTTCATTTATCTCCTTGTCTGCAATTTCCAGCAAGGTGTCAAGCTCTTTGGCTTGTTGGATAATTTGACCAGAGGTATGATCTTGTAGAGTAGGAGTGGTCAATTGAAGTATTCTATCCCTTATGGATCCTTGGGTAACGGGTGCCCGAGGTATCTTGTAGGGGATAGCTAACAACAGTGTTGTGGTTGTGTGTCCATTGACCAATGGTTGAGGGCTAGGTTTGAATACTACTCCTATGTTTTGTCTCACCACAGGTGTATAACCTGCAGTAAGTGGTTCTATAATGTATAATAACAGCATAGTTAGCAGTATGGGTGCAACTCTCAGTCTTCCCATGGTGCTTGTGTAAAGCAAGTTTGCTGTTTAAAGTCTTGTCAAATTTGTAGTGATTTGGTGCTGGTAAAGTCTAAGTGTATGGTGTAACACTTTAAATGAAGTGGTTCAAACTGTACCTTTGCAAGATTGAGCTGTCTTGGCAATATGTCCGGTGAGTCTATAGAGATTGACCAGTAAATGGTAAGGTCAGGTTGAAGGTGAAGTAGGTGTGTTCTTTATCCTAGTGCAGTCTCTCCTAATGGAGAAGTGGGCTGGCTACTTCCCAAGTGGGGTCCTGTAGACTTGTGTTCCAGACTGCAGCTGGATGAAGACTGATGGTGGGCTATGGTCCACAGTGCTTCTTATGTAGCCTACCCTACCCACATCCATTGTGGGCCTGGTATTGTTTCTCTGGAGCAGGTGCACCTAATCTCCAGTGTCTGCTACTGTGGGGGTCTATTGTGTAATCTGTGTACTGGTAATTAGCTCCTCCTGTCATCCAGGACAGCCATTCATGACCGTCTAGACAGTTGTCTGAGGGTAGCTTATAAGGTCAATTGATCTCTATAGACTGCTGTGTTGGCATAGCGCGCTCTTTCATGTGGGGATTAGGCTTTAGACACTCCATTGTGTTACCCTTACTCTTCTTAGACTTCATGTCTGCTTTACTTGGAGGGTCCCAGTCTTTGACCATTCAGAGGCAATAACCTACTGATATATTTACAAATTTGATTGGCTTTATATACATATAAGTAATTCATTATCAGTCACACATGTCTTATGTGTGGATGAAGAGAATTTGTAATACATTTTGAAAATCTTATGTTCTTTTGGTATCTCAATCTGTTTCTAATTTCTTGAAACTGCACCACACCTAGATGTTTTTCTTAGTATGTGGTGTGCAGGCCTAGGCTTGATAGGGCCTATGCCTGTGGTTTCTCTTGTAAGGGTGATATCATTTTTGTTCCTTACAATTTTGTTGTAGTATTTGGCCTCATGTGGAATAAGCCTGTGTGCAAATTCATTGTTTCTGACAGCCACAACCTTTTTCAGTCTGTCTATGTGCACTGGTCTGGCCACCAATAGATTGGTGTCCAAGTTTTTGAGTTTGGCACTTGTCAAACTAGGTCTATCTACTACAACATATGGTCCCATAAAAAGGGGTTGGAGTTTCTTACTCTCTGTGTTGGTCAGGATTCTTGGTATGTTTAGGTACACCATGTCGGTGACCTTGATTTCCTGTGGTGTAAGTTTCTTATCATATCTATCCTTTCTTTCCTTTTGTAGCTTGGCGACCCTTTCTATAGCTTTCCTCCTAGAGGTATCTTGATTTGTTATCATGTTAGCTACATGGTCTGCTACGGTGGATATGTCTTCCTGTATTCCCAGCCCTAAGTCCATTGGGGTGGCTGGGTTTCTTCCATGGAGTAGGAAGAAAGGGGTGAATCCTGTGGTTTGGGATTCAGTGTTGTTTAATGCAAAGGTTATGGGTTCAATAAATGAATCCCAATTGTTTTGGTGCTTTGAGCAGAATGCTCTGAGCGCTGTGCCGATGCTAGCATTGAATCTCTCTACAAGCCCATTTGATTTCGGCCTGTAAGGTGAGGAGAATTTATGTTTGATCTTGAGGTGTTTAGTTAACTTTGTGAACTTTGCACCTGTATAACATGTTCCATTGTCTGTTTGAAGAGTGGCTGGTGTTCCATGATGACAAATTATGTTCTTGTAGAACTCTGCTGCTGTTGTTTCAGCTTTTAAGTCAGTAGTAGCCCAAGCTGTTGCATATCTGGTAGCATAATCTATGCAGACTTGTATATGTTTGTTCCCCCTGGCCGTTGTGGGAAGTGGTCCCACCGCGTCGAGGTTTAGGAACTTCATTGGTGAAGCCATGTACTCTCTCAATGTCATTGGTGTTTTGTGTGAGTGTACTTGCCTTTTTGCTGTGAGGCATGTGTGGCAGGTGGAAACATATTTTGTTGTGTCTGCTAGCATAGACTTCCAATATACCCTAGGTCGGAGTGCTGACAGCATCCTACTTGAACCAAGATGGCCGCCAGTAGGTGAGTCATGGAAATACTGTAGTGTACTTGTTACCCATTGCTGTGGTATAACAATTTGAAGTGGTACAGTATTGGTTTTTCTCCAATTTATGGGGCATATATGGACTAATGTACCATTTACCAAGGTGTATGTCTGGCCTTGGTTGATGATTCTGTTTCCTTGTGCTTTTGGTGCAGGCAAGGTCCCATCCTCAAGATATTGTATGAGGGGCAATAGTTCCTTGTCCTTCCTTTGTTCCAAGCCAAGGTTTGTACCTGAGATGGATGTGTCGGGAATCTGATCCAATAGTTGGTTTATATCTAGCACATGTTGTTTTATTCTGTCTCTTTCTTTTTCTTTTTCATCGACTATTGGCCTATCTTGTGCCTTTTGTTGGGGTGTGTCACTCTTGTTTTGGTGTGTAGGCTCCTTTGGAGGGCCTATTCTCGCCTTGATGGGAGTGGCAACCTTTTTCTTTAAAGGCACAATTTGCTTTTTGTCATTCTTCTTTGTCTCAGAGTTCTTTGACTTAGTAGATGCAGTGTCTTTTGTGACATTTTTCCTGGCAGGTGGGGTTTTGGTAGGTTTGTTTCCTGTGACCTTTTTCTCATTTAGAATAGTTTGTGATTATGTGGGGGGTTTTGGTGTGCCCTCCTGAATCATTTCTCTAGTCTTTGAGCGTGTGGTCATAGGACACAAATGGTTTGATGTTTCCTCTCCCTGCATTGGTTCAAAGAATCTGACTGATTTGGAAGTTGCTTGAGTGATAGCATATAATGTGTCTTCTGAATCTTCGTCATCTGAGTCAGGTGGGGTGAAGGGTGGCTCATTGGGAGTTGCCTTCAGCATCTGATTGAGTGATGAGAATTCAATAGGCTCGAAGTCATTATCTGGAAAGAGTTGTGAGTATTCTCTCTCACAATGGCAAAACACATAGTGTGTAGATTGCTTCAAGATACCCCTAATGGGTGTCTCTGGCCTTTCAATGGTGTTGGGTGGATCATCCCTTCTGAATGGTACTTTCTTTGTTACTTTTGCAAACTTGGTTCTACTGGCTGCTCTAACTCTCCTTGGTGGGGGTGGAGGGTTAGTCATGGGTCCAGAGTCTGGGTATTCTCTTTAGACATAGCATCTGGTGGTGTGTTATCATCACCTTTCACGTGTTGGATGGTGAATGAAAATTGTTGTATGTCTAGAGCCCATCTGGCCCATCTATGTGTGAGTCCTGTATTGGTTAATAGTGGGATTAGGGCTGCATGGTCTGTGTATAATTGGAAGTGTCTAGTCTCTAGATAGTGTCTGAAGTGTAATACTCCGTACACTACTCCCAGTGGTTCTCTCTCTGTGGTATTGTAATTTCTCTCATGTTTGGAGAGGGTTCTACCTGCAAAGGCTACTGGTCTGAGCACTCCTTCATTATCTCTCTGTGAGAGTACAGCTCCTAAACTCACATTGGAAGCATCAGTTGCCAAACTGAACTCTTTCTCATAGTTAGGATATCTGAGAAGAGCATTGGTACAGAGGGCATGCTTTAATGTTTTGAAAGCATTATCTGCATCCTCTGTCCAGACAAATGCTTTGAGATGTGTCTGTAGATCATACAATGGTCTAGCAATTTGGGCATAACCTTTGATAAACTTTTTGAAGTATTGGCATAGGCCTGTGAAGGATCTGACATTTTTGACTGATTTTGGTGTTGGGAAGGTTTTGATTGATTCCACCTTTGTGGGAGATGGTTGCAGTCCCTTGGGTGTGACTCTCATTCCCAAGAAGTCTATTCTGTCTATGAAGTATTCACATTTTGATTTCTTCAGTTTGAGTTTACCAACTCTTAAGCTGTTGAACACATCTTCCAGGTCATGGAAGTGTTGTTCATTTGATGGTGATAATACCAATATGTCATCTAGGTATGGTAGGGCACATTTGTATTTGAGTTTGTTCAGAATTAATGTGACTAGATGGCAGAATCCTGCAGGTGCGGTCGCTAAACCCATTGGCATCCTTTCGTAGACATATTTTTTGTCATTTGCTATGAATGCGGTTTTATGCTGGTCCTCCTGTCTTATAGGGATTTGAAAAAATCCCTGTTGGGCATCTAGCTTACTGAATACTCTTGGTCTGAGTGACCCTATCATGTCTAGAGTGTCATCGGCTCGGGGTGTAGATAAGGCTTGATTTATCGTGTTCTGGTTCAGATAACGAAAATCTGTGACGAGCCTATGGCCTCCCGATGATTTTTGTACTAAAAAGGATCTGGAAGCCCAGGGGCCCTCAGCACATTCTCTCAGAATGCCCTGTTGTACTAGCCTTTCACACTCTTCCCCTATTGCGGCCTGTTTTTCTGGTGTTTGTCTATATGGTAGGAAATGACATGGTACCGCCTCAGGTTTTACATGTATTGAGTGGGTATACAGGTGTGTGGCACCAATGTCTCCATCTTTTCCTACAAATATATCATCATACTTGGTCAGCAGTGATTCTAATCTATCATGCTGATCTTTGGATGTGAGCACAGATTTTGGTGGAACATTCTCTTCCAATTCTGGCTCGAGGTCATGTGCCTCACTATGTATAGCAGCTATTTCAGAGAGTCTGATTGAGTTGGGTTCAGGGTCAGCATATGTGGACTCACAGTCTGAGTCTGTGTCACTGAATTGAGTTACATCCTCAGGCCATATGGCTGAGATGGATTGATCAGTGTGTGGGGTAGTGTCTGACACCTGTTGAGGTTTTTCTAAATCAGATTCCTTGACTTCCTGAAATAGAGCTATGATGGCACCCTTTTTGATTTTATGTGGGCGCCTGCTGGTGTTGAGTAACACTAGGGGATGTTTGTTATTTTCCCTGGGGGTTACTGCTGCCCTTTGAACTAGATATGGGGCATTGTTATTTCTTTGGAGGTTATCTACTACTCCAGTTTTGCCTTGCAGTGATTGAGTAGATGTGACCTTACCCAATACTGCAAGTTCAGAGAATGGAGGGATGGTAAAATCCCTCACTGCCCTAATGGGTTTGAGAATTTGTTCAGGATCAACATTAAATTCAATTTGAGATTTTGTAGTGCTTAAGAAATCTGTGCCGAGAACAACGGGCTGTGTGAGGTTGGGTATTACAGCAAATTGGTATTGGAATCTGACACCTTGGATTCTAAAGTTCAGCATAGCTGAATGTCTAACATGACACACCGATCCATCTGCCAAATGGATGTTGATTTTAGATTTCCTCAGTTGGATATGGAATCTCTTTTGGAGATCCATGAGGAATGATTGTCTGACACAGGTGATAGTAGCACCTGTATCAACCAAACATTGTACATCTGAAACATCATATAGATTTGCATTGATACAGCCATTCTGAAGAAGTACAATAGAAAGCTTGGTACTCTCACCTGTATCCTTTGATGATGAATCTGGTGGGGTGATGTGTATCACTGATGGACGTCTCTGTCTGTTAGAATGTATATTGGCACTAGCAATTGTCTCTGGTTGGATCTTTGTTAATCCTGATTGATTGTTTGTATTTGGGGTGTCACAGTGCACTGGCCCATCGGCACTGTGACATCCTAGTTTTCCTGGTTCTGTGGGGTGGTTGCGATGCTTGCGACCAGGAGCTTGGAGAGTTGATCCATCACTTGAGGTATTGTTTGGGGCTTACTGTGTTGGTTCCCCTGGTAGCCTCTTGTGTTGGGTTTGTGATCCTCCTGATGTGGGTTGAAACCCTGGTTATAATGACCAGAGTTGCTGTATCGCCCAGAGTTATTAGAACCCTGGTTGCTGTAGGATCCGGAGTTGTTGGATCCCTGATTGTTGTAGGCACCGGTGTTGTTGTAGGATCCACTGTTGTAGTTCCTATGTGGACTATGGCTTCTACCGTTGGATCCTTGACTATAGGATCCAGAGTTGTTGTAACCCTGGTTGTTGTAGGATCCGTTGTTGTAGTTCCTATGCGGACTATGGCTGCTACTGTTGGATCCTTGGTTATATGATCTGTCATTACTTGGAGTTCTATCTCTCCTATCACTGTATGAAGAGTTACCATTGTTGGAGTTGGATGAGTTGTTGTCCCTTCTACTGTTGTGTCCCCCCCGGTTGTTGTTGTAGTTGCCCCCTCTACCTCTATCTCTATTGGAGCGGTAGTTGGGGTCAAAGTTATTTCCTCTATATCTACCGGTAGGATCTTTGGAGACAACCTTATCTTCCTGTTGCCTTACATGGGCACTGGACATTAGGTTAACATCTTCCTTCTCTGAACCAGTGGTGACTTCCTGGACCTTTCTTTTTGTAGACTTTGGGTTATACTCTGCATCCCTTGTTTTCCTAGATCTTTCTTGGGTCTCAACCTCTAAGGCTAGGTCTAGGGCTTGGTTAAAAGAGTCTATTTTCTTGTTTTCAAGAGCTACAGAGATCCAGGGCCTCATGCCTTGGGTGAATGTTTTAAATAAGGTGTTGTCCTTTAGGCATTGGGCATTACACGCTTTTCTGAGATACATTGCATAATCAGATACAGGTTCATCTATCTCTTGTGCACGGAGTGCAGTCCTGGAGATAATATTGTCTTGAGTAGCAAAATACTCTTTTAGTTCATTTACTACATTGGACCATGTCAACTTATCAGGTGTGGCACTTTCCTGAAGGTTTCAAACCAAGCCAATGCTTGTCCTTCAAGGTACTTGGGTAAATATGTCACCATGGTGTCACTGTCTGTTAATTTGTACCTGTCCTTCAGATACTCTGGGAATTTGTGATCAATAAATAGTGCTGTTGACATGAGTGGTGATGGGTGAGAAAAAGTTTTGGGTTTGGTTACCTCGTGTTGCCTGATCTTCCTGTCGTCGTGTTGTTGTCTGTCTAGGATCCTGGTCATGTTGGACATCATGGAGATCATGACATCCTCCTTGGATCCAGAGGCAGATGGTGTGACGACAGGTGTGGTTGTGGGTGTGGGAGGCTGTGAGGTCTGGGATGATACCATCCTCATGAGATCTGATATCTGTTGTTGTGCCTGTTCTAGGGCCTTCCGATGGTCATCTAATTGTTGACTGAGGATCCTCTCCCTTTCCTTTGAGGCAAGGGCATGAGCATCATGTTGGGCTCTGTTTGCTTCTAGGGCAGTAACTGCATCTTGGATGGTCTTCTCATAGGCCCTTATCTTCTCAGCTGCCTGATTGGGTTGAGGACCTTCATCGGCGTCGGCCATGGTGGAAGGTGTGGGATCACTGGTGTGTTGTAGGTATCACTGACATGTTGGAGATCTCACTGGTATGTGGGAGATCTCACTGATATGTGGGAGATCTCACTGTCGTGTGGGAAATCTCATTGATGTGTGAGGGATCTCATTGATATGTGGGAGATCTCACTGATATGTGGGGAGATCTCACTGTCGTGTGGGAGATCTCATTGATATGTGGGAGATCTCGTTGATGTGTGGGAGATCTCACTGATATGTGGGAGATCTCACTGTCGTGTGGGAGATCTCATTGATGTGTGGGAGATCTCATTGATGTGTGGGAGATCTCACTGATGTGTGGGAGACCTCACTGACGTGTGGGAGACCTCACTGACGTGTGGGAGACCTCACTGTCGTTTGGGAGACCTCACTGACGTTTGGGAGACCTCACTGACGTGTGGGAGACCTCACTGACGTGTGGGAGACCTCACTGACGTGTGGGAGACCTCACTGACGTGTGGGAGACCTCACTGACGTGTGGGAGACCTCACTGACTTTTGGGAGACCTCACTGATGTTTGGGAGACCTCACTGACGTGTGGGAGACCTCACTGACGTGTGGGAGACCTCACTGACGTGTGGGAGACCTCACTGACGTATGGGAGACCTCACTGACGTGTGGGAGACCTCACTGGTGACCTTTTTGAACATGGTGTCAAGGTCACTGGGTGGGTGGAGTGGGGTTTACTGTGTGTATGATTGTTTTTAGTAATGTTGCCAGCTTAATTTTTATGTGCCTGTGAGAAATGGGATCTTAGTAGGATGTTCTCCACCACTTTGTCATACTAGTAATTGTGCATGATCAAGTTGTCATATGAGAAATATCATAAGACTAGTGGTATATAGTGTAATTACCTCAAGGCTCTTATAAATAGTGTTATTTCCAGTTGTCACTGGTTTATTCAGCTTTAGGCAACATGTAAGAAATATCAACCATACAGTAGTTAGTATGTAGGTAATTTGTACATACAGTAAATATACAGTAATTTATAAAGTATAATGTTCTGTTCCACTCCACCTGTGAGGTAATAATAATACAATGTCCAGCATAATTCTAGGTGGGTTCCCACACCTAGCTCCTGACCTGCTGCTTAGAGGTATAATGTAATAATGAATAACTTTACCCTCTGGTGGAAGTCTTGAGGAAGATACCCTCTGGCCACTAATGATAGAAACCAATGCCTGTCTAGCATAGTTTCACCATAGTGGTATAGCAGGTAGCAGGAGATGACTGGAGATGTTACCTCTAGAGCGGTTCTTGGTGTTCTGTCCTCTTGGAGGTGCAGACAGGCTATTTGTAGCAAATCTTGGAAAAGCACCTCCAGACTGACTGGGGCCAGTAGCATCTGCCTAACTCTGCAATTGTTTGAGGGGAGTCTTTCATGTGTCACTGGGTGCACAAAGGACCCCCATGGGCGCCGCTGTGTCCCCCATTGTCTTGGTCGGTTCTGTAACTTTAGACCCTCATATCTCGGTTGTTTACACAGTTACAACCGCCATTTTGCGCATGCGCGGAGTTGAATATGCCAAGTTTATAATGCCCGCTGGATAGGCGCGTAACTTGCGCCGGTTTGTCTGTAGTGCACTCAGAGGTTGATTCAGTCTCCATGGCGTAACTTCCTTAATAATGGGAGTTCCGCCTTGATCTTGGGCTCATTTTGACTGTCTAATTATGGGCTTTCCATAAATGCTTTGATATTTGACCTAGCTTGCTCAGGAGCGACGCTAGAGCGACCGGACGGTTATGGCGTTGTGCTTATGTAACCCATTGTTCAGTTATTAGAGTGCTCAGACACTCATGACGGCGTCAGCGGTGCTCAGGCACCCGTGACGGCCGGTTGCATTCACTTACAACTTATTAGTTTGTGCACTGAACCATGAGGTCGCACACTGAGACCCTCATTTTTATTATATTGTGCAGTGAACCATTAGGTCGGACCCTTTGATGTCATAAACTCTGTCTAACTGACTTGGTTTGGTGTGCAGTGGGGCATGAACGCTCTTATACAAAGTTTGAGCGCTCTTATAGCTCTTAGAACCAACCTATGTATTAATTTCATAAATATTCTTTGATTAATACAAAATATGTTAGAATTTATGGAATAATAAAATGGTATATCATAAGAACATGCCACAGCGACCAAGACAATGGGGGACATGGCGGCGTCCATGGGGGTCCTTTGTGCACCCAGTGACACATGAAAGACTCCCCTCAAACAATTGCAGAGTTAGACAGATGCCACTGCCTCCAGTCAGTCTGAAGGGCCAAGCCAGGAAATGGTACAAATACCACTGGCTGCACCTCCTAGAGGCAGAATCTCCAGCACCACCCTAGAGGTAACATCTCCAGTCATCACTCCTGCTACCTGCTATAGCTCTACACTATGCTGGGCTAGACTATGCCAGAACAGGCATAGGTCTGAACCACTAGTGGCCAGAGTATACCTGCTACAAGACACCTACCAGAGGGTAAAGTTGAACATTATTATATTATTCCTCTAAGCAGCAGGTCAGGAGCTAAGTGTGGGAACCCACCTAGAACTGTACTGGACATTGTATTATTATTATTATTATTATTATTATTATTATTATTATTATTATTATTATTATTATTATTATTATTATTATTATTATTATTATTATTATTATTATTATTATTATTATTACCTCACAGGTGGAGTGGAACAGAACATTATACTTTATGAACAATTGTATATTTACTGTATGTGGAAATTACCTCCATATTAACATATGTGTGATTGATATTTCCTACATGTTGCCTAAAGCTGAATAAACCAGTGATAACTGGAAAGAACACATTATAAGAACTTGATGTACTTACACTATATACCACTAGTCATATGATATTTCTCATATGACAACTTGATCATGCACAAATACTAGTATGACAAAGTGGTGGAGAACATCCTACTAAGATCCTAAATCTCACAAGCTCATAAAACTTAAGCTGGCAACATTACTAAAAACAATCACACACACAGCAAATCCCACTCCACCCACCCAGTGACCTCGACACCATGTTCAATAAGATCACCAGTGAGATCTCCCACATGTCAGTGAGATCTCCCACACATCAGTGAGGTCTCCCACACGACAGTGAGGTCTCCCACACGTCAGTGAGGTCTCCCACACGTCAGTGAGGTCTCCCACACGACAGTGAGGTCTCCCACACGTCAGTGAGGTCTCCCACACGTCAGTGAGGTCTCCCACACGTCAGTGAAGTCTCCCACACATCAGTGAGGTCTCCCACACGTCAGTGAGGCCCCCCACACATCCAGTTCTTATCAGTCAAGCTGGCAGAACAACACACAAAGACCTTACGTAGTCAGGGACCTGCTGAAGAGGTCTCCCTTCCACCTAGATCTAGGAGACCCACAGGGGGCAACCCAGCCTCCAATACAGTAGACCCACACTCAGTAGACCCCACACCACCCACCCTGTCTACTCAGGGAACAACCAGTTCTCAGGGATCCAACACCTCCCAGGGATCTCTACAGGATGCCCAGCTCACGCTATCTACCTATGAGGAAGAAGGACCTGCCTCAGGGGGTGGATCCATACCCTCATCTAGATCTTCCACCCCAGCACCTGCCCACTGATAGCCACTCCTCCAGAGACACATCTCCCACACCCTCCACCATGGACACCGATGAAGGCCCCCAACCTAATCAGACAGCTGAGAAGATAAGGGCCTATGAGAAGGCCATCCAAGATGCAGTTACTGCCCTAGAGACCAACAAGTCCCAGCAAGAGGAGAGGGAGAGGATCCTCAACAATTGGCAGAGAGGAATGCGGCCCTAGAGAGACAACAACAACAGATAGCAGATCTCATGAAGATGGTATCATCCCAGACCTCACAGCCTCCCACACCCACCACCACACCTGTTGTCACACCATCTGCCTCTGGATCCAAGGATGACATCATAATCTCCATGGTGTCCAACGTGACCAAGCTCATAGACAGACAACAACATGACGACAGAAAGATCAGGCAACATGAGGTAACAAAACCAAAACTTTTTCTCACCCATCACCACTCATGTCAACAGCATTATCTATTGATCACAAATTCCCAGAATATCTGAAGGACAAGTACAAAGTAACAGACAGTAACACCATGGTAACATATTTACCCAAGTACCTCGAAGGACAAGCACTGGCTTGGTTTGAATCCTTCAAGGAAAGTGCCACTCCTGATAAGTTGACATGGAAAAATGTAGTGCATGAACTAAAAGAGTATTTTGCTACTCGAGAGAATATCATCTCCAGGACTGCACTCCGTGCACAAAAGGTAGATGAACCTATCCTAGACTATGCATGCCATCTCAGAAAAGTGTGTAATGCCCAACGCCTAGACGATGAAACCTTAAGTAGAACATTTACCCAAGGCATGAGGCCCTGGATCTCTGTAGCTCTTGAGAACAAGAAAATAGACTCTTTTGACCAAGCCCTAGACCTAGCCTTAGAGGTTGAAACCCAAGATAGATCTAGGAAAACAAGAGATGCAGAGTCTAACCCACAGTCTACTAAGAAAAAGGTCCAGGAAGTCACCACTAGTTCAGACGAAGATGTTAACCTAATGTCTAGTGCCCATGTAAGACAGCAGGAAGCTAAGGCTGTATCCAAAGACCCTACCGGTAGATATAGAGGAAATAACTATGACCCCAACTACCGCTCCAGTAGAGGTAGAGGTAGGGGGGGTAACAACAACAACCGGGGGGGTCACAACAGTAGAAAAGACAACAGCTCATCCAACTCCAACAATGGTTACTCTTCATACAATGACAGGAGAGACAGAACCCCAAGTAATGACAGATCCTATAATAACCAAGGATCCAACAGTAGGAGCCATAGTCCACATAGGAACTACAACAATGGATCCTACAACAACAATGGTTCCTACAACAACCAGGGTTCCCACAACTCTGGATCCTATAGTAACCAAGGATCCAACAATAGGAGCCATAGTCCACATAGGAACTACAACAGTGGATCCTACTCTAACCAGGGATCCAGCAACTCTGGTTCCTACAACAACCAGGGATCCAACAACTCTGGATCCTACAATAACCAGGGTTCCAACAACTCTGGTCAATACGGCAACTCTGGTCAATATAACCAGGGTTCCACCTCACATCGGGAGGATTACAAACCCAACACAAGAGGGTACCAGGGGAACCAACACAGTAACCCCCAAGTATCTCACGTGATGGATCAAATCTCCAAACTCCTGGTGGCAGGCATTGCAACCATCCCACAGAACCAGGAAAACTAGGATGTCACAGTGCCGATGGGCCAGTGCACTGTGACACCCCAAAAACAAACAATCAATCAGGATTAACAAAGATCCAACCAGAGACAATTGCTAGTGCAAATCTACCATCTAACAGACAGAGACGTCCATCAGTGATACACATCACCCCACTAGATTCATCATCAAAGGATACAGGTGAGAGTACCAAGCTTTCTATTGTACTTCTTCAAAATGGTTGTATCAATGCAAATCTGTATGATGTTTCAGATGTACAATGTTTGGTTGATACAGGTGCTACTATCACCTGTGTCAGACAAGCATTCCTCATGGATCTCCAAAAGAGATTCCATATATAACTAAAGAAGTCAAAAATCAACATCCATTTGGCAGATGGATCGGTGTGTCATGTTAGACATTCAGCTATGCTGAATTTTAGAATCCAAGGTGTCAGATTCCAATACCAATTTGCTGTAATACCCAACCTCACACAGCCCGTTGTTCTCGGCACAGATTTCTTAAGCACTACAAAAACTCAAATTGAATTTAATGTTGATCCTGAACAAATTCTCAAACCTATTAGGGCAGTGAGGGATTTTACCATCCCTCCATTCTCTGAACTTGCAGTATTGGGTAAAGTCACATCTACTCAATCACTGCAAGGCAAAACTGGAATAGTAGATAACCTCCAAAGAAATAACAATGCCCCATATCTAGTTCAAAGGGCAGCAGTAACCCCCAGGGAAAATAACAAACACCCCCTAGTGTTACTCAACACCAGCAGGCGCCCACATAAAATCAAAAAGGGTGCCATCATAGCTCTATTTCAGGAAGTCAAGGAATCTGATTTAGAAAAACCTCAACAGGTGTCAGACACTACCCCACACACTGATCAATCCATCTCAGCCATACGGCCTGAAGATGAACCTCCATTCAGTGACACAGACTCAGACTGTGAGTCTACATATGCTGACCCTGAACCTATATAACTCAATCAGACTTTCTGAAATAGCAGCTATACATAGTGAGGCACATGACCTCGAGCCAGAATTGGAAGAGAATGTTCCACCAAAATCTGTGCTCACATCAAAAGATCAGCATGATGGTGTAGAGGTACATATTGTTTAACCATAGAGTTGGGTACCGTCTGACGTGGCGGGTGAGTCGAGTCGTCGGACGTTCCTCAGGTTCCGGATAGGTGGCAGCACCGATCCGGGTCTGTGGGGACATCTGACGACGAACACCTGGGTCCTTATATAAAGCCCAGGGCTCAGCCGCTACGTCAGAGGTCCTTCTGGCCTCCGCAGAATGTAGACCACCATTAATCATTATTAGCTGCCCCTTCTATACTATCCGGCAGCCGTGAGTGTGCATTAAGTAATAAATCTAACCGTTGGCATACACTTGAAACACTGTCTTACTCTTTCTTTCCGAATCGTAAGACCCGAACCCCCAGGTCCGTAAGGCCACAACCCCTTACACTGGTGCCGTGACCAGTTAATTCTGGTGTATAGCCCGGACGTTATAACATCCGAACGGCTAGTACATGGGTTAGATAGCCTCGCGGAAGCTAACCCAGCAGGGCAATTAGTTGCCCAGGAGAATGGCAATGGATCATTAGTGCTCCAAACCCATTCGAACTCCCAAGATGCTGAATCTGCATCTTGGAGAGATCCCGAACCCCACTATAATGATAGTGAGGAAAATCTACCAGACTCTGTACAACGTGAACAGTCCATACAGAGACAGGGTAACTTAATAGGCCAACAATCACTTGTTGACGAGTTAACTAATTCGATGTTCGAAGTTGGTGGTAGTACTAATCCAGAACATCCGGCACCAATGCCAAAAAGGTTAACATTCAGAGAACTACCTTATAGATTACCCAGACCTGGACTACCAATATTAGATTACAGCGCTATAGATGGCGACTTAACCTATGCGGTACCGGAAGGTGAGGAATTGAAACGACCGGATGTCCTGTTGTTAAATGAAACCTATGTAACTTTGAACGAGAACCTAAATACCTTGGTCAAAGCTAAAGATGAAGTATTCCATGAAAAACTTCAGCTGGAAGAGGACCTGACTGGCATGCGAAGTGAATTCGAAGCCAGAAGGAGTGAGTACATGAAGGAACTCGAAAATGAAGAACTAAAACTTCAGGAAATGAGAAAGTCATTCAATAAAGAATATGACAATAGACACATTCGTATCCAAACATACATAGATATGAACGAACAACTAAGTCTTGATAAGGCAAAATTCAAATCCGAAATATGCCACTATCAGAGCGAGTTAGAGAAATTGAAACTTCAGTGTAGTAAACAAGCTGAAGACAATGAAACCATCCGGGTAGGCATTATAGCTTACAATATACAACTGGAGGAAGATAGACAGAAACTCACGAATGAGCTTCAGGAATTGCAGACTACTGCAATAACCTTAGACAAATACGTAGAAGCTGCCCAACTGACTATAGGTACTATAGATCCAGCTGTGGTGTCTACAATGTTGGGGAAAACATCCAAGGATGCAACTCCAATTAGATACAACCCATTCGTAGACGACGGGGCTGATAAGAATGTAGTATCCGGAATCTATAAGAAACCTGATAATACCGCAGGTAATGGAAACTCACCTACACCAGCAACTCCTGTGCTGGATACAATAGGTCCGGCACCACCAATACCAGATTTGAGTCATAAAATTAAAGCGACTCACGATAGTGCTACTGGAGCTAACAATAATACACCCGTAGCACAACCGAGAGTACCGGTACCACCGAGACATATGTTAACACCACCTTCATATTTCTCCCAACCCGGCCACAGTACACCAGCAGGTCCAAGATTACCGAATCCACCTTCGGGTCAAGGTAATGGTCCTAATGATGGATGTTTTCCAAGACCAAACCCGCCACAAAACAATGTTAACGGCGGTACGTACCAACCAAGAACAACTTCCTATGGATATAGATATAATTATAATCCGGCAGGAAGTAGTAATTACCAGAATGGTAATAACTTTAATCAGGGATGGAATCAAAATAATTCTTACCCTAGGTATGCATCTTCCGGAACAGCCGGAAATGCCGGTTACAGTGGTGGATGTCCTAGCGGTTCATCCGGACACTATCCGAACAACGGTCCACCAGGAGGAAACCCTCCAGGCGGCCCAGGAGGATCCGGATCCGGAGGATCAGGATCGGGAGGAGATGGCAGGAAACCAAACAGAAGAACTTCCATGCCTGCAGGGATGCAAACCATCTTTGATAGAAGCCAATGTATTCAAAACCTTGGCATTGACTGCTACCGAAAGGGAGCAGATGGCATGGAAGTCATGAACTGGAGCATGCGAGAAGCAGACAGACTACGCGGATGTAATAATCCGGCACGTAGACAGGCACGGATACCCCCTCCATATGATTCCAATGATCCATGGAAGGATAGGTATCAAGCTTTTGTCTACGAAGTCAATTGTAGTGGCTGGACAAAAGAAGAAGCTCTGCCGTATTTGATCTGTTGGTTGAATAAAGGTGGAAAAGTAGCCCTCAATCAATGGAGAGCAGCATACGGAATATACCGCACTTATGATCAATTGGTCGAATGTGCCGCATACCTATTCGGATCAATCGTTAGAGAGGATCCATGGGTAAGCTTCAAGAAAAGGACACAGAAACCTAAAGAATCTCACAAGGTCTTTGGTTTGGAGCTACAGGAAAAGCGCGTCCGAATTGGGCTCATGATGATGACTGCTATCTACAGGAGTTGTTTATACAATTCTACAATGGATTGCGGGATCCAGATCACAAACAAGTAGTTTGGGATTCTTGGAAGGATGACACTTCCTTCAGTGACCTGTTCATATCAATCGATGGACATGATATGAAGAAACGATTGGTAGGTCTAGGACCTAACCCGGTAAGAGCAGCTCCGTTTCAATACGGAGGTACACCTGCTCCGATATATGAAACTTCCCAGTTAGCCCCGGTAGATTCGCATGAGGCTGATGAGGAGGATGAATATGTCTCCGATGAAAACGGAGAATATATTGGATCAGTCCAGGTAGCTGGAAAGTATTACCGACAAAAGCGGTATAGGAAGGTACATTCGAGAGGGAGGGGAGGATCCGTTGCTGGTAAAACAGCTTCCGGACCGACTCAATCTGGCAATGTAACCTCTACGGCGAAGCCAACTGTGGCAGCCGCTGTTGCCACGACTAATATGATGGAAACATTAATAGCCGGATTAACAGAAGCTCTAAAGAGACCGAGAGTTGATAAATCTCAAAGGAGATGTTTCAGATGCCAGAAACTGGGACATTACGCTCCCGAATGTATGGCTGAGAAACCTGTCCCTCGTAGACAGGAGGGTGTCTCTGGAATAAGTACAGAGGAAAACTAAGGAGGGGTCTCCCGATGGGCAAAGAAGGGGATCCCAGTGACAAATCTTGCCATGATATCACCATCCTTGATGATAGTTCGCATGTAGTAGCAAACTCGCCTAGCACCGAGGTGGTTGTAGACACCCGGAAGGTTAGGGAAGCTGATATAACAGGTGCCACGGGAGCACAGGGGAAACCCAATATCAGTAACGAGGCAGGCGGCTATGAGTTAGCCAGGGTTGGTAGTGCCCACCTGCCCCCGGGTCATCCTTGTCTGGAATACCTGAAAGGATGTGGATCGACTCCTGGTGTGAACAATGACGTTCCGATCATCACGGATATGCCCTCTGTTTTAAACGGAAGGCGGTGGTATGTTTGCCTTACTGTTAACGGAAGATCTGCCGAATTTCTTGTGGATACGGGAGCTAGCCACTCCTGTGTCTCCAAGAGGTTCTATGATCTTATACCGGATGAACATGATACTCTCAAATTGGGAGGAAGTGCTCAGACGGCCGATGGCAGTACCTTGCAGACGTATGGTAGAACTTGTGTGAAGCTACAATTGGATGGAGTACATGACTATGTCATGAGTGCCACCGTTGCGGATATAGCAGATGAGGGGATACTCGGGTTGGATTTCGCATCCCTGTATGGAGTTGTGTTGGAACCCCAATCAGAAGTGTTGAGTGTGAAATACCCGTATCCTGTAAAGGTTAGGTGTGTACTGAGACAAGTGAGCAGTATGGCTAGTGTGGCACACACTGTGCGAATCCCTCCAGGAGTAGCCTGTGATGTGCTAGTAAGAAGTGATCCTGCAATGCGCAAAAAGCCTGCAGTGATAGAACCGGATGTAGCTACTCTGTCAAGTATCAGATTAATATCTGTGGACACTATTGTAGCAAATGCGTCCTGGTCGGTAGTACCTGTCTCTAATACTGGAAACAGAACTATCTATTTAAAAAAGGGACAAGTTTTTGGAAACGTGACCCTTTCGGAAACTGTAACGGATAGTAAGTTAAACTTACAAAAGGTAACAGGAAATGATTAAATTTCGGAAGACTTAATCAACTTGTATGAAGAAACTTCATTAAGATCCGAAACACCGGAAAGAGTTCTATGATATGCTCTGTCAGTATAGGACTGCCTTTGCCAAACCTGGTGAGAAACTAGGTACGACAAATAAGGTAGTACATAAAATAGATACTGGAGATGCGGAACCCTTTAAAATACCGTATAGACGGTTGCCTTTAGCGAAAAAGAGAGTAGCTGAAGAGGAAATAAACAAGATGTTGGAACAGGATGTAATAGTCCCTTCCAATAGTCCATGGAGTAGTCCTGTGTGTATGGTAACAAAGAAAGACGGTACTATCCGCTTTTGCATAGACTACAGGAAGCTGAATGGATTAACGAAAAAGAATTCGTATCCATTACCGAGAATAGACGAAACCATTGACTCCTTAGGAGGAAACAGTTGGTTTTGTACCCTAGACTTGCAATCAGGTTACTGGCAAGTGGGGATGAATCCTTCAGATATGGAGAAAACTGCATTTTCGAGTCATATTGGGTTATTCCAATATAACGTAATGCCGTTTGGTTTGTGCAATGCACCAGCAACATTTGAAGCAATGATGGAAACAATCCTAAGTGATTTATTGTGGAAAAGATGTCTTGTATACCTTGACGATGTCATAGTCTTCGGAAAAACATTCGAAGAGTGTTCTAATAACCTAAAAATGGTACTAGAACGTATTATCTCTAATGGTCTCAAATTGAAACCTAAGAAATGCCACATGTTTAGAAAGTCCATAAATTATTTGGGCCGCATCATTAGTGATGAAGGAATAAAAGCTGATCCGGAGAAAATTGAATCAGTTACGAATTGGAATAGACCTAAAACACCCAAAGAAGTGAGGTCCTTTTTAGGATTCTGTTCCTGTTATAGGGAATTTATTCCGAATTATTCTAGAGTCAGTTACCCATTACAAGCAATAGCTAACTGGACTCCAGGAAGTACCAAGGAAAAATTTCCTTGGACGCATGAACAGGAATCTGCTTTTCAAAAGCTAAAAGACCTGTTCATGAGTACTCCGGTATTACAATATCCGAATGAAACGGATCATTTCATACTGGATACTGATGCTAGTAATGACAGCATTGGTGCAGCTCTCTCGCAAGTCCAAAATGGGAGAGAGGTACCTATTGCCTTTGCCAGCAATACACTGAGCAAAACTCAGCGCAATTACTGCACAACCAAAAGAGAGTTGTTAGCAGTAGTCGTATATACCAAGAAGTTCAAACATTTTCTATTGGGAACGAACTTTACATTACGTACGGATCACTCCTCTTTAAGATGGCTACTGAACTTCCGAGATGCTGAAGGAATGTTAGGCCGATGGTTAGCCCATCTATCAGAATATGGGCTTGAACATCACCAGATTCAGCATAGACCTGGAGTGAAGCATTTAAATGCTGATGCTTTGTCTCGAATACCAATCCGGAATTGTGATAATCTGGATTGTACTGATTGTGGAGCTCATAGGGCAGTGTTAGCAGGGATTCGAAGACCATTCGAACCCCTAGTTGCCAGTATACTGGATTGGTCTATGGATCACATACGACGTTTCCAGGAAGCTGACTCGATAACTGCGCAGCTACTGCAATTAGTACCAAAGGGTATACATCCAGTTAGACCTGAGGTCTCTCTGGAAAATCGAGAAATGAGAAGGTTTCTTGCTCAATGGACCGAGCTTGAAGTCCGGAAAGGCGTGTTATACCGTTGGAAGCCATGTAATAATGGTGAGAAAATCATGCAAGTGGTGATACCACATGCATGAGACATGACATTATGTACTTCTGTCATGGACATCGGACCAGTGGTCATTTCGGAAGGAAACGCTTGTTAGCACGACTTTCCAAGAAATACTACTGGCCTGGCATGACAAGAGACTTGCAAAGATGGGTAACCACCTGTCCGGATTGTTGTAAAAACAAGCCCGGACCCGGGATGGGCAAACTTCCCCTATCCCAAGAACTTTTCGGAGTTAGATCCGCAAGAATCGGGGTAGATATCATTAGTGGATTGAATACAACCGCTAATGATAATACCTGTATGATGGTAGTGTGTGATTATTACACGAAATACACTAAAGTATTTCCACTACCGGACCACAAAGCAATTACTTGTGCCGAAGCCTTTGTAAAAGGTTGGGTACTAAGTTTCGGTGTGCCTTTAATGCTACACAGTGACCAAAGCAGAGAATTCGAATCAAATCTCTGGCAGGGTATGTGCGAATACTTAGCTATTTGTAAGACTAGAACCAACCCGTATAGGCAACAAAGCGACGGATTGGTAGAAAGGTTCAATAGAACCCTTATCCAAGTTCTAAAGTCACTCGTCAATGAACACATGGACGACTGGGATGAGCAATGTCATTTTGTGACACAGTACGGTACATTCAAGTACAAATTGTACCCCGAACCTTTTAGTATTCGGAGAGGATCTGATAATGCCTGCCGACTTAGTGTTTGGAGTCGTAGGGATGGATCCGGAACTACCTTGCCATGTAGTTTTTGTGGAATGTTTAAGAGACAGATTTAAAAAAGCATATGAGTCTGTCCGAATTGATTTGGAGAAAAGTGCCAAATGGCAGAAAGCTGGGTATGATACCGATCTAAAGCATCGGAAATTCCAATCCGGAGACAGAGTTCTCAGATTACATGAACCACTTAGACACATAAAATTAGCGTCTAATTGGGATGGTCCCTTCACGGTAACACAAGTTATCAGTGATTGTACCGTAATTATAAAATCTGACCTTGGTCGACTCTACAAATCAAATGTGGCTAGATTAAGGAAATGGTCTGGGAGGGAGACCTCCACAGAAATGTATGGTGAAGGTTCCGGAAAGATCCTGAACCAGAATCATATAATAGACCAGGTAAAGAACACTACAGTGAAGCGAGGCCGTGGAAGGCCTAAGAAGTGTTCCGAATCAGTGGCACCCACGCCAACACCGATTAAGCGTGGGGGAGTTAAAAATGTCTCGGCAGGTGAAGACAAGAAGAAGAGGAAAGGTGTCTCGAAGGCTAAGAAACACCTAGAAAAGGCTCTTCAGACTGTCAGGTCCGATAAAGAACTATCAGAGAAGGGGAGATCCGTTCGTCGCAGCCCTCGAATTGCCTAGAGGACTGCAGTGACCTAACCTGTATACACAACGGGGGTAATGTTTACATTTAGAGGAACGGATGACAACTGACCCGAAAAGCTTATTTGTCACCGCCGCATGATGTACCAATGGGTAGTGGACAGATAATCCGGTGGATTTGCTTAAGCTTTCCATAAACTCCACTTAAATCCCCAGACGAGTCATCAGCGTGAGCGATAATTACCTAAAAACAATCAGTTTGTTGATGTTCCGCTTGTAGCACTACGTTTCCGCATGACGTCACCGCGTCCAGTCTCGGCTGACCTCTCGTGACCTCGCGAACCCGCGGGGAAATGACGTCACGAAAGCTGGCCTGTCGCCATATTGTTTTTCGGTAACATCCAAGACGGTCGAGCTGGCTCCCCTCTTGGATTTTGCCGGCTAGCAAACTCCTCGCTGCTCCTCCAGAGTCTGTCTCCTAGTAGGCAGACTCCGTCTGTGTCGGCCCCGGCGCCGTAAAAGCCGGAAAAAGGAGTAGTTTACTCCCGTGGGTGATTCCCCAGTCATGGCTGAGGAATCCGTAGCTGCAGCCAAGCTATCCGGTGACCCGGATAAGCTGACTCCGTCCGCAGAAGCTTTTCCGGAAGCTTTGTCACCTGTTACACAGGAAGAGAGCGAGATGATGGACGTGGAGGAACCCACGGATCGCTCGTTCGAGGAGAAGCTGGCTTCATTCTCACTGAATGAGCCAGAGAAAATGTTGTCTCCACTCCCACCCGAGGGATCCGGAGGGGCTACGAGTGCTGAACCCGCAGCGACTGGGTCCGAGACCGCACAGGTCGACAGACCGAAGGACCAGTGGAAGCCAGCAGTGGCTGACCCGTTCCCGGCAGAATATGATGGTCGCTACCTGTACGTCCACCCGGAACTACAGGCACAAGTGACCTATGCTGACGGTACACCAGTTAGGTTGGACCCGAAGGTGAGGATAGCTGTCGAGGGCATCATGGTTCCCGAACAGCTGGATAGGACGCCTCCTGAATGGCTCCGAGACTGGCCGTGGTTCCAACGGGGACTCATGGTGGACGCTGCTTTCCGCGAAGCAGTGTACGAAGCCAACAGAGCTTTCCTGCTCGGAGGATATCCGAAGCCGGATAAGACCCTGTGGAAAGTCAAGGCGACGAACATTGATTGGGTAGGCTGCGTCTCGGAACCCGAGGGGCAGACTTACCTACGTCCTTGTGCCACCCGGCCCCAGTACCGGACCACGAAGGAGTTTCGGGAAGCCGCTGCCAACTTTGAACAGTGGGACGACGGTTATTACATAACCGAGCAGGAGTTAGTGGATGTCCAAAACATCCGCTAACAGGCATGAACCGAAGTGCAGCCCTTCGGACGGTTCTCGTCCGCCGAATGACTGCAGAATAGGAGGCCCGGGAAGAGGCTAAGAGGGCAGCGGAAGTACCCGCACCTCCTATCCCCGACCTGAAGCTTGCCACCCGAAGCACAGCCGGTTCTGCATCAGCCACCGGCAGTACTACCACCCCGGTAGAAGCCTCGACCTCCAGCGCATCCGGAACCCAGGAACCGGAGGAAGACTGGAAGGTCAGTAAGAACAGGAGGTCCGCTGCTCGGAAGCTCAAGAATCTACCGGATTCTGCTAGAGCCGAGCCGAAAGCCAGCACCTCAGCCACTGGTAGTACTGCCATGGAGGTTGAGTCGTCAGACGAGGAGTCAGTGCACGAGTCCTCGGTTGAGTATGATGAGAAGGCCACTCCATCAACTCAAACCGAGGCCGAACGATGGGCTAACGCCAAATCCGGATTCAAAACCCGGATTCTGACGTGTTTCTCCGACTGTGCCTATGGAGTAAAAAAGGACGGCTCTACCCTATATGCCTGCCCGGACTCAGTCAATAAAAATAATGAGTCAGATGATGAAGATTGGATGCGTCTTTCGGACGAGGACCCCAATCCGAGCAAAGCCTATCGAAAGATGTGGCTTATGCTAAACCACACCGAAGGGTATTACACCTATACCCAGAGGAGAAAGCTGCGTTGGGCTCTTGAGAAGTGGTACGGTGACGACCAGAAGTCCTGTCCCTTCTCTATCTGCCAGGATGCGAGTGATGTCTCGGTCCGGACCTGGAGTACTCCAGCCCGGTTCCAAAGGCATCTGGTAGAGGCCCACTTCCACCATCACCCGGTTTACATTTGTGATCCGAGTTATGGTAAGAAGGGCAAGAAGTGCAATACGAAGGTTCAATATAACCGACGTAGCGATCTGGCGAGGCACCAGAAGAAATGCCACGCAGAAGGTTTAGATGGGGCTCGGAAGCGTATCATGGAGCTTCATCAGGAACTCATGAAGGAGTTCGACAGTCTGAGCGAGGATGCTTGGTCTAAGATCCGACCAGGGGACCAAGTCCTCTGCGAGGTTCCGAAGACCAAGGATTCGAAACTCCGCGCAAAGATAGTCCTGACTCCTGGAAAGGGTAAGCTGGACATGCACGAGTCTCTCTCGCAGAAATGCGAGGAATCCGGCAAGGAGGGAAAGAGAGCTTGTGAAAGGAGCAGAAGAGACCAGAACCGTGGTGGTAACGGTAATGGTCAGACCACCACTACTAAAGTCAGAGCAGATGACCGCTCCAGGTCTCCTCTGGCTCGGCACCCCCATGAGCAGGTGCAGGGCACTCCTGTGTTCAAGAAACCCGAACCTGCCGGATACGCTGGCGCCGTATCAAAGCCTGGGAAAATTAACCCCCGTAACTTTCCGTCCTTGACCCAGGGACCTGGACCTGAGAGCCAGACCTTGGTCTTTGGAAAGGGTGGTCGACTTGTTTCCAAGAAGACCTCAGCACCTGCTGCCGCCGGATCCGCATCCGCTCCAGCCGCCCTCCCAACCAACTTCACCCCGGAGCAGTTAAACCTTTATCTGCAGATGGGGCTGAAGCAGAACCAGCCTCCTACCTACTGTATGCCAACAGCAGGCGTCCCACACCTGGAAGTGGTCCTCAGGCCACATCGACTCCCCCCAAGGCTGTCGCTGCACCAGAGAAGCCAAAAGACGCCATTACCATTAAAACCGGTAATGCGGAAGTTTGGTTCGAGAAGTCTCGCCAGGGGGAAGCAGATGTCCAGAAGGCCATCTACACCCACTGGGAGAAATGTGTCCGCGAGAAGGCAACAGAATTCCATCAGGGTCTTCTTAATGATACCCTGTTGTGCATGAAGGAGGTTGCGGATGCTGAAAAGCAGCGCCTCGAGACCCTCATTCGGGACGATGTAAAGTCCCAGGAGGAGGCTGCCGCAGCTGCCCAAGAAAAGGCAGCTATGGACGTACACGTCTTGGAGAAACGTGTCAAAGAAGAAATTACCCGGAATACCAACTTGAACACCAAATTCATGAGGGTATTCGGAGTCGATCTCGACGAGTGGGACGGCACTCCCGAGTCGGCTCTAGCTCTTCTTAAGAAGAAGCATGTGAAGAAATCCGCCTAAGCATGCTACGGGTTATTTTCTAAAATTTCTTTTTTCTCTCCACTAAATAACCAGATATAGTCTTTGCGGAACCCTACAGGTCTGCGAATGTCTTTTATTAGTATATGAACACCTGTTCTTTGTGTTCCGGGTTCCTTTTATGACCAGCATTATTGTATGATTCAGGCCGTATAATTCTTATTATACCCTGAATAGTCTATTCGGATTAGGAACTTCACTTACAAACAATCCGATAGTAGACTTGCTGCTGTCAGACGTATCCGGATGCCGGTTCCAGACTTCTGCTGCTATCTGTGCTAACCACTATACTAGGATGGATTTTACGATTTACCTCTACATTTCACCTATACTCCCGAATGGACTTATACTACATGTTACTACTACTTCCGGACCAGCCTATATTGGACTTTTTACTTATGTCAACAATACTTAAATGGATTACGATTCTACACTGTTGACAAAACCGGATCTACACTTTACTTCTACTCTACACCATTCGGATATACTTATGAGCTATAGCACTTCCAGAGGATTGTGGGTAGCTGCCCCAAATTCATCTACTGTGTTCACTTTAATAACCAGGAATCATAGACTTTAGCACGTCCATCCCGTGGTTAGCTGACCACACTTACCTTCTAGTATCCGGAAAACTACAGCAGAAGACTCCAGCAGCATCTACCATTTTTTATATTGTACATAATGTCACATATCTATTTTTCTATAATGTTATTTGTATGTGCATATTCACACTATGGTCATAACTTACTATATATTGTGATACGGGTATATACATATCTATTAGTACGGATCTCAAATTGCTGTTCATATTAATAATATAAGATCCGGTAAACTACACCAGAACGTAAATATTATTGTCCTGCGAGAGATATTGTATCATAAATATATTAATCTGGTGTTATAAAGGTTATTTGGTACACGGTGATATCATATATATTATTATATTCATTACTACACCGTGATTTTTTTCTTTTCAAGTGTATAATACAAATGGTTCTACTAGTACTACTCATGGAATCCTTAACGGATTCATATGGTTATATCATGTTATGATGATACATGATTATATGTCATTAGATAGTGTAGTTACTTTTAAAGTCTTTTTCAAGACTATATAATCAAATGTGTTATTAATAACTACAAACACATACGGATGTTATTATGTGATTTATTTAATATTAACAGTTCCGTTACACATAACTGTTACTATCACATGTATACGAATTATGATACTTGTCCTATTACTTATACCGTAAACATGATATGTTATCCTAAAGGTATAATAAGCTAATTAACAGTTTCGATACATACAACTGTTATTCATTCAAGTAATTCGTATCATATTACAACATCCAATTTATTATTATGTAACTATATACACTATCAATATATGTATATGACATTCGAATCATATTTAACTTGGTGTTAATGTTATATCTATGGTTGTACCTCTATTACTAATGGTTTAGACATATAGAAATGTTATCCTAGTAATATTACTATAACTATAACACCCTCCTAAATGTCTGGGGGAGTGGTGTAGAGGTACGTATTGTTTAACCATAGAGTTGGGTACCGTCTGACGTGGCGGGTGAGTCGAGTCGTCGGACGTTCCTCAGGTTCCGGATAGGTGGCAGCACCGATCCGGGTCTGTGGGGACATCTGACGACGAACACCTGGGTCCTTATATAAAGCCCAGGGCTCAGCCGCTACGTCAGAGGCCCTTCTGGCCTCCGCAGAATGTAGACCACCATTAATCATTATTAGCTGCCTCTTCTATACTATCCGGCAGCCGTGAGTGTGCATTAAGTAATAAATCTAACCGTTGGCATACACTTGAAACACTGTCTTACTCTTTCTTTCCGAATCGTAAGACCCGAACCCCCAGGTCCGTAAGGCCACAACCCCTTACAATAGGTTAGAATCACTGCTGACCAAGTATGATGATATATTTTGTAGGAAAAGATGGAGTGCTACACACCTGTATACCCACTCTATACATGTAAAACCTGAAGCAGTACCATGTCATTTCCTACCATATAGACAAACACCAGAAAAACAGGCCACAATAGGGGAAGAATGTGAAAGGCTAGTACAGCAGGGCATTCTAAGAGAATGTGCCGAGGGCCCCTGGGCATCCAGATCCTTTTTAGTACAAAAAGCATCAGGAGGCCATAGGCTCGTAACAGATTTTCGTCATTTGAACCAGAATACGATCAATCAAGCCTTATCAACACCCCGGGCCGATGACACTCTAGACATGATAGGGTCACTCAGACCAAGAGTATTCAGTAAGCTGGATGCCCAACAGGGATTTTTTCAAATTCATATAAGAGAGGAGGACCAGCATAAAACCGCATTCATAGCAAATGACAAAAAATATGTCTACCAAAGGATGCCGATGGGATTAGCGACCGCCCCGGCGGGGTTTTGCCATCTAGTAACATTGATTCTGAACAAACTCAAATACAAATGTGCCCTACCATACCTAGATGACATATTAGTATTATCACCATCGATCGAACAACACTTCCATGACCTGGAAGATGTTTTCAACAGCTTAAGAATTGGTAAACTTAAATTGAAGAAATCGAAATGTGAATACTTCATAGACAGAATAGACTTCTTGGGAATGAGAGTCACACCCATGGGATTGCAACCATCTCCCACAAAGGTGGAATCAATCAAAACTTTCCCAACACCAAAGTCAGTCAAAAATGTCAGATCCTTCACAGGACTATGCCAATACTTCAAAAAGTTTATCAAAGGTTATGCCCAAATTGCTAGACCATTGTATGATCTACAGACACATCTCAAAGCATTTGTCTGGACAGAGGATGCAGATAATGCTTTCAAAGCATTAAAGCATGCCCTCTGTACCAATGCTCTTCTCAGATATCCAAACTATGAGAAAGAGTTCAGTTTGGCAACTGATGCTTCCAATGTGAGTTTAGGAGTTGTACTCTCACAGAGAGATAATGAAGGAGTGCTCAGACCAGTAGCCTTTGCAGGTAGAACCCTCTCCAAACATGAGAGAAATTACAATACCACAGAGAGAGAACTACTGGGAGTAGTGTATGGAGTATTACACTTCAGACACTACCTAGAAACTAGACACTTCCAATTATACACAGACCATGCAGCCCTAATCCCACTATTAACCAATACAGGACTCACACATAGATGGGCCAGATGGGCTCTAGACATACAGCAATTCTCATTCACCATTCAACATGTGAAGGGTGATGATAACATACCACCAGATGCTATGTCTAGAAGGGAATACCCAGATTCTGGGCCCATGACTAACCCTCCACCCCCACCAAGGAGAGTTAGAGCAGCCAGTAGAACCAAGTTTGCAAAAGTAACAAAGAAAGTACCATTCAAAAGGGACGATCCACCCAACACCATTGAAAGGCCAGAGACACCCATTAGGGGTATCTTGAAGCAATCTACAGACTATGTGTTTTGCCATTGTGAGAGAGAATACTCACAACTCTTTCCAGATAATGACTTCGAGCCTATTGAATTCTCATCACTCAACCAGATGCTGAAGGCAACTCCTAAGGAGCCACCCCACCTGACACATTATATGCTATTACTCAAGCAACTTCCAAATCAGTCAGATTCTTTGAACCAATGCAGGGAGAGGAAACATCAAACCATTTGTGTCCTATGACCACACGCTCAAAGACTAGAGAAATGATTCAGGAGGGCACACCAAAACCCCCCACACAATCACAAACTATTCTAAATGAGAAAAAGGTCACAGGAAACAAACCTACCAAAATCCCACCTGCCAGGAAAAATGTCACAAAAGACACTGCATCTACTAAATCAAAGAACTCTGAGACAAAGAAGAATGACAAAAAGCAAAATGTGCCTTTAAAGAAAAAGGTTGCCACTCCCATCAAGGCGAGAATAGGCCCTCCAAAGGAGCCTACACACCAAAACAAGAGTGACACACCCCAACAAAAGGCACAAGATAGGCCAATAGGTGATGAAAAAGAAAAAGAAAGAGACAGAATAAAACAAAATGTGCTAGATATAAATCAGTTACTGGATCAGATTCCCGACACATCCATCTCAGGTACAAACCTTGGCTTGGAACAAAGGAAGGACAAGGAACTATTGCCCCTCATACAATATCTTGAGGATGGGACCTTACCTGCACCAAAAGCACAAGCAAATAGAATCATCAACCAAGGCCAGACATACACCTTGGTAAATGGTACATTAGTCCATATATGCCCCATAAATTGGAGAAAAACCAATACTGTACCACTTCAAATTGTTATACCACAGCAATGGGTAACAAGTACACTACAGTATTTCCATGACTCACCTACTGGTGGCCATCTTGGCTCAAGTAGGATGCTGTCAGCACTCCGACCTAGGGTATATTGGAAATCTATGCTAGCAGACACAACCAAATATGTTTCCACCTGCCACACATGCCTCACAGCAAAAAGGCAAGTACACTCACACAAAACACCAATGACAGTGAGAGAGTACATGGCTTCACCAATGAAGTTCCTAAACCTTGACGCGGTGGGACCACTTCCCACAACTGCCAGGGGAAACAAACATATACAAGTCTGCATAGATTATGCTACCAGATATGCAACAGCTTGGGCTACTACTGACTTAAAAGCTGAAACAACAGCAGCAGAGTTCTACAAGAATATAATTTGTCATCATGGAACACCAGCCACTCTTCAAACAGACAATGGAACATGCTATACAGGTGCAAAGTTCACAAAGTTAACTAAACACCTCAAGATCAAACATAAATTCTCCTCACCATACAGGCCACAATCCAATGGGCTTGTAGAGAGATTCAATGCTAGCATTGGCACAGCACTCAGAGCATTCTGCTCAAAGCATCAGAATAATTGGGATTCATTTATTGAACCCATAACCTTTGCATTAAACAACACTGAATCCCAAACCACAGGATTCACCCCTTTCTTCCTACTCCATGGAAGAAACCCAGCCACCCTAATGGACTTAGGGAATACAGGAAGACATATCCAATGTAGCAGACCATGTAGCTAACATGATAACAAATCAAGATACCTCTAGGAGGAAAGCTATACAAAGGGTCGCCAAGCTACAGAAGGAAAGGAAGGATAGATATGATAAAGAACTTACACCACAGGAAATCAAGGTCACCGACATGGTGTACCTCAACATACCAAGAATCCTGACCAACACAGAGTGTAAGAAGCTTCAACCCCTTTTTATGGGACCATATGTTGTAGTAGATAGACCTAGTTTGACAAGTGCCAAACTCAAAAACCTGGACACCAATCTACTGGTGGCCAGACCTGTACACATAGACAGACTGAAAAAGGTTGTAGCTGTCAGGAACAATGAATTTGCACACAGGCTTATTCCACATGAAGCCAAATACTACAACAAAATTGTAAGGAACAAAAATGATATCACTCTTACAAGAGAAACCACAGGTATAGGCCCCATTAATCCTAGGCCTGCACACCACATGCTAAGAAAAACATCTAAATGTGGTGCAGTTTCAAGAAATTAGAAACATATTGAGATACCTAAAGAACATAAGATTTTCAAAATTTATTACAAATTCTCTTCATCCACACATAGGCATGTGTGACTGATAATGAATTACTTATATATATAAAGCCATCAAATTTGTAGACATATCAGTAGGTTATTACCACTGAATGGTCAAAGACTGGGACCCTCCAAGTAAAGCACACATGAAGTCTAAGAAGAGTAAGGGTAACACAATGGAGTGTCTAAAGCCTAATCCCCACATGAAAGAGCGCGCTATGCCAACATAGCAGTCTATAGAGATCAATTGACCTTATAAGCTACCCTCAGACAACTGTCTAGACGGTCATGAATGGCTGTCCTGGATGACAGGAGGAGCTAATCACCAGTACACAGACTACACAATAGACCCCCACAGTTGCAGACACTGGAGATCAATGCATTGACTCCAGAGAAACAATACCAGGCTTACAATGGATGTGGGTAGGGTAGGCTACATAAGAAGCACTGTGGACCATAGCCCACCATCAGTCTTCATCCAGCTGCAGTCTGGAACACAAGTCTACAGGACCCCACTTGGGAATTAGCCAGCCCACTTCTCCATTAGGAGAGACTGCACTAGGATAAAGAACACACCTACTTCACCTTCAACCTGACCTTACCATTTACTGGTCAATCTCTATAGACTCACCGGACATATTGCCAAGACAGCTCAATCTTGCAAAGGTACAGTTTGAACCACTCCATTTAAAGTGTTACACCATACACTTAGACTTTACCAGCACCAAATTACTACAAATTTGACAAGACTTTAAACAGCAAATTTGCTTTACACAAGCACCAGAGTTGCACCCATACTGCTAACTGTGCTGTTATTATTATTATATATTATAGAACCACTTACTGCAGGATATACACCTGTGGTGAGACAAAACATAGGAGTAGTATTCAAACCTAGCCCTCAACCTTTGGTCAATGGACATACAACCACAACACTGTTGCTAGCTATCCCCTACAAGATACCTCGGGCACCCGTTACCCAAGGATCCATAAGGGATAGAATTCTTCAATTGACCACTCCTACTCCACAAGATCACACCTCTGGTCAAATTATCCAACAAGCCAAGGAGCTTGACACCTTGCTGGAAATTGCAGACAAGGAGATAAATGAAACCTTAGCCTCCATCAAATTGTTCTTGTCAAACCCCATAAATACATTGGACAAGGCCAAAAGAGAGGCCATACTGGGTTTTCTAGCACCCCTGTTTCATGGTGTGCTAGGTTTAGCCACAGTAGAAGATGTAAACCAAGTTATGGGACAGCTTAAAAACATAGATGAAATACTAAGAAAATTTGCTAAGCAAGATCAGGAAGCAGCTAATCTCATTGAAAAGATCACAGACAGACAAGATAAGTTCTTTAAAGCATACATCCAAGATAAGAAGGTACTGGACAGTACCTCTAACATGTCCAGGTCTCTTGACTCATATTCAAGGCACGAGAAAACTCAAAGGGAGAAAATGCAAGTATTAAATGATGCATTAATCATTATAGCAGCAAGAATGAATACAGTTCAATCACTGCAAAGAACCAATGCAGCCCTGAGGATGCTATCATCAGGAATCCTAACCCCTGATATAGTACCACCTTCAGACCTTGCTAGATACTTAATTGACATTAACAACAAACTTAGGATTACACACCCTGGAGCACAAGTTGCAGTTAATGACTTAGATTTCTATTATTCACAGAAGCTGACTTCATACACTTACTCAGCTCACCATATATATATTCATCTGGACATTATAATTCAATCTACTACCTCTACCTTCAAACTGTACCAAATGATTACATCACCCATGTCTATAGACACACAGGAGACCCCCACCAGAGGAGTCACCAGATTGCAAACTACAACTGAGTTTTTAGCAGTATCTTACGACGAATCATTATTCATCGAATTGGACTCAGCTGATATGCAGGCATGTGGAGGTACTACAGTTAAGGTATGCAGAGATGTAAATGGTAGAATTTATAAGCACAGGCCTACATGCCCTGTAGCCATTTTTACTAACCAGGCTCAACAGATTAAGGAACATTGCAAGTTTACAGTTTCACCACTGCAAGCACCTACCACCCATGCTATTTCCATTTCTGAAGATGATCATGAGTATCTGGTCACTACTAATGAACCCCATTACTTTATCAACTGCCATAGTAAAACGTCTGAAACTCGAAAAGCCCAGTCCTACTCAATCATAGGTGTACCCTGTGGGTGCACAATCAGTGTAGGAGAATTTTCTCTTCCAAACACAAGGTTGCCCTTTAACTCAACCTTATCATTTCATTACATTCTTAAGACAATTAATTTACCATTCATGGCAGCACTTAATCAAATTTTTGAAACCAAACCAGATGAAAGAGATAATCTTCCAAATTTCCCAGTAGTAAACCTTTCTAGAACCTTAGACAAACTACAAAATCCAATTATGGATGATATTATGACATTATCACTATCTGTCACAAATAAGACAATATATGTCAGTATTGTATTAGTGGTACGGGTGGGTCTCAATAATCTCAAGTGTCTCCCACATTTGTCTACAAACATGCATGTCCCCTCATGTACTTCTTTTCAATCTTAATTATTTGAAAGTGAAACTAAATGCCATGTGATTACAGTTGTGTGCATTTTTAAAATTTCTTCTTACCTTTATAGCACGCATAGGTCCTGGCAAAGAAAATGGTAAGTAACATTATGCACTCATTTACAAGGGTGATGAAGTACTATCTAACATGTTACCATTAATAAACTTGCGCATAACAGCAATGGGCCAGCGACTATAAGCGACTATACAAGTTTCCTCACTAGTTCTTCCTATTATATATTTCATGGTTTAGTCCGTGGATTGTGTCATTTCTCCTGTTTCCTGTTACACAGACTCTCCTAATGAGAATGAAGAAGATGGCTCCACTTATTCTCCATCGCCCAGTCAGGCATCTGCAGTGCCGTCATCTGCCAGCTCTCCGTCAACCAGTCAGGCATCTGCAGTGCCGTCATTTGCCAGCTCTTCGTCAACCAGTCAGGCATCTGCAGTGCCGTCATCTGCCAGCTCTCTGTCAACCAGTCAGTCATCTGCAGTACCGTCATCTGCTAGCTCTCCTTCAAACAGTCAGGCATCTGCAGTGCCGTCATCTGCCAGCTCTCCGTCAACCAGTCAGGCATCTGCAGTGCCGTCATCTGCCAGCTTCCATCAACCAGTCAGGCATCTGCAGTGCCGTCATTTGCCAGCTCTCCGTCAACCAGTCAGGCATCTGCAGTGCCATCATCTGCCAGCTCTCCATCAACCAGTCAGGTGCCAATGTCTGTGGCATCATCTCTGGTTGCTTCTACATCATCTACCGAGAGTATGGTATCTGTTACTTCTGCACCCATGAGTCATATGACTACAGTGCCCTCATCTATCGGATCCAGATTTACCAGAGATGGAGGCAAAGTATGTAACACACGATCTGCATCTGCTTCTGCATGCAATAAAAAAGAATGCAAGACCAGGTCACGAAAAGAGCCACATGCTGCAAAACAGTCTCCTCATTTTCCACCAGCCAGTGAGCCGCCAACTGATCAGTCCTTTTCAACAGTTACCACCCTGCAATCCACTGTCTCCTTGGTCCATGCCTCCATACCAAATAGTCTGCCAATTGTTACATCCTTATCCACGATCACTCCAGAAATAACTGGACAAGACACTGACGATACTTCCTATATACCTAGTATGTCCTTTCCTTCACTATGGATAACATATGACCTTCAACACTACCTTGAGCCTGGCCTTAGAAATATAAAAGGAAATCTTGAAAGATTATAGGTTATTATGGAAAAATATGACAGTGTCAGATTAAGAAATTTACTGCATTTGACGTAATAAGTGCCCATCCCCTTATGGATCTTTTTTTAAGACTCCAAAATGACCAAATTTTCATGTTTTATACAGTAAGGGGTTTTGGCATTACGGACCTGGGGGTTCGGGTCTTACGATTCGGAAAGAAAGAGTAAGACAGTGTTTCAAGTGTATGCCAACGGTTAGATTTATTACTTAATGCACACTCACGGCTGCCGGATAGTATAGAAGGGGCAGCTAATAATGATTAATGGTGATCTACATTCTGTGGAGGCCAGAAGGGCCTCTGACGTAGTGGCTGAGCCCTGGGCTTTATATAAGGACCCAGGTGTTCGTCGTCAGATGTCCCCACAGACCCGGATCGGTGCTGCCACCTATCCGGGACCTGAGGAACGTCCAACGACTTGACTCACCCGCCACGCCAGACGGTACCCAACTCTATGGTTAAACAATACGTACCTCTACACCACTCCCCCAGACATTTAGGAGGGTGTTATAGTTATAGTAATATTACTAGGATAACATTTCTATATGTCTAAACCATTAGTAATAGAGGTACAACCATAGATATAACATTAACACCAAGTTAAATATGATTCGAATGTCATATACATATTCTGATAGTGTATATAGTTACATAATAATAAATTGGATGTTGTAATATGATACAAATTACTTGAATGAATAACAGTTGTATGTATCGAAACTGTTAATTAGCTTATTATACCTTTAGGATAACATATCATGTTTACGGTATAAGAAATAAGACAAGTATCATCATTCGTATACATGTGATAGTAACAGTTATATGTAACGGAACTGTTAATATTAAATAAATCACATAATAACATCCGTATGTGTTTGTAGTTATTAATAACACATTTGATTATATAGTCTTGAAAAAGACTTTGAAAGTAACTACACTATCTAATGACATATAATCATATGAATCTGTTAAGGATTCCGTGAGTAGTACGAGTAGAACCATTTGTATTATACACTTGAAAAGAAAAAAATCACGGTGTAGTAATGAATATAATAATATATATGATATCACCGTGTACCAAATAACCTCTATAACACCAGATTACTATATTTATGATACAATATGTCTCGCAGGACAATAATATTTACGTTCTGGTGTAGTTTAGCGGATCTTATATTATTAATATGAACAGCAATTTGAGATCCGTACCAATAGATATGTATATACCCGTATCACAATATACAGTAAGTTATGACCATAGTGTGAATATGCACATACAAATAACATTATAGAAAAATAGACATATGACATTATGTACAATATAAAAAAATGATAGATGCTGCTGGAGTCTTCTGCTGTAGTTTTCCGGATACTAGAAGGTAAGTGTGGTCAGCTAACCACGGGATGGACGTGCTAAAGTCTATGATTTCTGGTTATTAGAGTGAACACGGTAGATGAATTTGGGGCAGCTACCCACAATCCTCTGGAAGTGCTATAGTTCATAAGTATATCCGAATGGTGTAGGGTAGAAGTGAAGTGCAGATCCGGTTTTGTCAACAGTGTAGAATCGTAATCCATTTAAGTATTGTTGACATAAGTAAAAAGTCCAATATAGGCTGGTCCGGAAGTAGTAGTAACATGTAGTATAAGTCCATTCGGGAGTATAGGTGAAATGTAGAGGTAAATCGTAAAGTCCATCCTAGTAAGTGGTTAGCACAGATAGCAGCAGAAGTCTGGAACCGGCATCCAGATACGTCTGACAGCAGCAAGTCTACTATCGGATTGTTTGTAAGTGAAGTTCTGAATCTGAATAGACTATTCAGGGTACAATAAGAATTATACGGCCTGAATTATACAATAAGCTGGTCATAAAAGGAACCCGGAACACAAAGAACAGGTGTTCATATACTAATGAAAGACATTCGCAGACCTGTAGGGTTCCGCAAAGACTATATCTGGTTATTTAGTGGAGAGAAAAATTTTTTAGAAAATAACCCGTAGCATGCTTAGGCGGATTTCTTCGCATGCTTCTTCTTAAGAAGAGCTAGAGCCGACTCGGGAGTGCCGTCCCACTCGTCGAGATCGACTCCAAATACCCTCATGAACTTAGTGTTCAAGTTGCTATTCCGGGTAATTTCCTCTTTGACACGTTTTTCCAAGACGTGTACGTCCATAGCTGCCTTTTCTTGGGCAGCTGCGGCAGCCTCCTCCTGGGACTTTACATCGTCCCGAATGAGGGTCTCGAGGCGCTGCTTTTCAGCATCCGCAACCTCCTTCATACACAACAGGGTATCATTAAGAAGACCCTGATGGAATTCTGTTGCCTTCTCACGGACACATTTCTCCCAGTGGGTGTAGATGGCCTTCTGGACATCTGCTTCCCCCTGGCGAGACTTCTCGAACCAAACTTCCGCATTACCGGTTTTAATGGTAATGGCGTCTTTTGGTTTCACAGGTGCAGCGACAGCCTTGGGGGGAGTCGATGCGGCCTGAGGACCACTTCCGGGTGTTGGCATACAGTAGGTTGGAGGCTGGTTCTGCTTCAGCCCCATCTGCAGATAAAGATTTAACTGCTCCGGGGTCAAGTTCACTGGAACGGCGGCTGGAGCGGATGCGGATCCGGCGGCAGCAGGTGCTGAGGTCTTCTTGGGAACAAGTCGACCACCCTTTCCAACGACCAAGGTCTGGCTCTCAGGTCCAGGTCCCTGGGTCAAGGACGGAAAGTTGCGGGGGTTAACTTTCCCAGGCTTTGATACTGCACCAGCGTATCCGGCAGGTTCGGGTTTCTTGAACACAGGACTGCCCTGAACCTGCTCATGGGGGTGCCGAGCCAGAGGAGACCTGGAGCGGTCATCTGCTCTGACTTTGGCAGTGGTGGTCTGACCATTACCGTTACCACCACGGTTCTGATCCCTTCTGCTCCTTTCACGAGCTCTCTTTCCTTCCTTGCCGGATTCCTCGCATTTCTGCCAGAGAGACTCGTGCATGTCCAGCTTACCCTTTCCAGGAGTCAGGACTATCTTTGCGTGGAGTTTCGAATCCTTGGTCTTCGGAACCTGGCAGAGGACTTGGTCCCCTGGTCGGATCTTAGACCAAGCATCCTCGCTCAGACTATCGAACTCCTTCATGAGTTCCTGATGAAGCTCCATGATACGCTTTCGGGCCCCATCCAAACCTTCTGCGTGGCATTTCTTCTGGTGCCTCGCCAGATCCTTCGTAGTGCACTTCTTGCCCTTCTTACCATAACTCGGATCACAAATGTAAATCCAGGTCCGGACCGAGACATCACTCGCATCCTGGCAGATAGAGAAGGGACAGGACTTCTGGTCGTCACCGTACCACTTCTCAAGAGCCCAACGCAGCTTTCTCCTCTGGGTATAGGTGTAATACCCTTCGGTGTGGTTTAGCATAAGCCACATCTTTCGATAGGCTTTGCTCGGATTGGGGTCCTCGTCCGAAAGACGCATCCAATCTTCATCATCTGACTCATTATTTTTATTAACTGAGTCCGGGCAGGCATATAGGGTAGAGCCGTCCTTTTTTACTCCGTAGGCACAGTCGGAGAAACACGTCGGAATCCGGGTTTTGAATCCGGATTTGGCGTTAGCCCATCGCTCAGCCTCGGTTTGAGTTGATGGAGTGGCCTTCTCATCATACTCAACCGAGGATTCGTGCACCGACTCCGCGTCTGACGACTCAACCTCCATGGCAGTACTACCAGTGGCTGAGGTGCTGGCTTTCGGCTCGGCTCTAGCAGAATCCGGTAGATTCTTGAGCTTCCGAGCAGCGGACCTCCTGTTCTTACTGACCTTCCAGTCTTCCTCCGGTTCCTGGGTTCCGGATGCGCTGGAGGTCGAGGCTTCTACTGGGGTGGTAGTACTGCCGGTGGCTGATGCAGAACCGGCTGTGCTTCAGGTGGCAAGCTTCAGGTCGGGGATAGGAGGTGCGGGTACTTCCGCTGCCCTCTTAGCCTCTTCCTGGGCCTCCTGTTCTGCAGTCATTCGATGGACGAGAACCATCCGAAGGGCTGCACCTCGGTCCATGCCGGTTAGCGAATAGTTTTGAACATCCACTTACTCCTGCTCGGTTATGTAATAACCGTCGTCCCACTGCTCAAAGTTGGCAGCGGCTTCCCGAAACTCCTTCGTGGTCCGGTACTGGGGCCGGGTGGCACAAGGACGTGGGTAAGTCTGCCCCTCGGGTTCTGAGACGCAGCCTACCCAATCGATGTTTGTCGCCTTGACGTTCCACAGGGTCTTATCCGGCTTCGGATACGCTCCGGACTGGAAAGCTCTGTTGGCTTCATACACTGCTTCGCGGAAAGCAGCGTCCACCATGAGTCCCCGTTGGAACCACGGCCAGTCTCGGAGCCATTCGGGAGGCGTCCTGTCCAGCTGTTTGGGAACCATGACGCCCTCGACAGCTATCCTCACCTTCGGGTCCAACCTAACTGGTGTACCGTCAGCATAGGTCATTTGTGCCTGTAGTTCCGGGTGGACGTACAGGTAGCGACTGTCGTATTCTACCGGGAACGGGTCAGCCACTGCTGGCTTCCACTGGTCCTTCGGTCCGTCGACCTGTGCGGTCTCGGACCCAGTCGCTGCGGGTTCAGCACTCGTAGCCCCTCCGGATCCCTCGGGTGGGAGTGGAGACAACATTTTCTCTGGCTCATTCAGTGAGAATGAGGCCAGCTTCTCCTCGAACGAGCGATCCGTGGGTTCCTCCACGTCCATCATCTCGCTCTCTTCCTGTGTAACAGGTGACAAAGCTTCCGGAAAAGCTTCTGCGGACGGAGTCAGCTTATCCGGGTCACCGGATAGCTTGGCTGCAGCTACGGATTCCTCAGCCATGACTGGGGAATCACCCACGGGAGTAAACTACTCCTTTTTCCGGCTTTTACGGCGCCGGGGCCGACACAGACGGAGTCTGCCTACCAGGAGACAGACTCTGGAGGAGCAGCGAGGAGTTTGCTAGCCGGTAAAATCCAAGAAGGGAGCGAGCTCGACCGTCTTGAAAGTTACCGAAAAACAATATGGCGACAGGCCAGCTTTCGTGACGTCATTTCCCCGCGGCTCGCGAGGTCACGAGAGGTCAGTCGAGACTGGACACGGTGACGTCATGCGGAAACACACGTGCTACAAGCGGAACATCAACAAACTGATTGTTTTTAGGTAATTATCGCTCACGCCGATGACTCGTCTGGGGATTTAAGTGGAGATTATGGAAAGCTTAAGCAAATCCACCGGATTATCCGTCCACTACCCATTGGTACATCATGCGGCGGCGACAAATAAGCCTTTCGGGTCAGTTGTCATCCGTTCCTCTAAATGTAAACATTACACCCGTTGTGTATACAGGTTAGGTCACTGCAGTCCTCTGGGCAATTCGAGGGCTGCGACGAACGTATCTCCCCTTCTCGGATAGTTCTTTATCGGACCTGACAGTCTGAAGAGCCTTTTCCAGGTGTTTCTTAGCCTTCGAGACACCTTTCCTCTTCTTTTTGTCTTCACCTGCCGAGACTTTTTTAACTCCCCCACGCTTAATCGGTGTTGGCGTGGGTGCCACTGATTCGGAACACTTCTTAGGCCTACCACGGCCTCGCTTCACTGTAGTGTTCTTTACCTGGTCTATTATACGATTCTGGTTCAGGATCTTTCCGGAACCTTCACCATACATTTCTGTGGAGGTCTCCCTCCCAGACCATTTCCTTAATCTAGCCACATTTGACTTATAAAGTCGACCAAGGTCAGATTTAATAATTACGGTACAATCACTGATAACTTGTGTTACCGTGAAGGGACCATCCCAATTAGACGCTAATTTTATGTGTCTAAGTGGTTCATGTAATCTGAGAACTCTGTCTCCGGATTGGAATTTCCGATGCTTTAGATCGGTATCATACCCAGCTTTCTGCCATTTGGCACTTTTCTCCAAATCAATTCGGACAGACTCATATGCTTTTTTAAATCTGTCTCTTAAACATTCCACAAAAACTACATGGCAAGGTAGTTCCGGATCCATCCCTACAACTCTAAATACTAAGTCGGCAGGCATTATCAGATCCTCTCCGAATACTAAAAGGTTCGGAGTACAATTTGTACTTGAATGTACCGTCCTGTTATAAGCATGTGTCACAAAATGACATTGCTCATCCCAGTCGTCCATATGTTCATTGACGAGTGACTTTAGAACTTGGATAAGGGTTCTATTGAACCTTTCTACCAATCCGTCGCTTTGTGGCCTATACGGGTTGGTTCTAGTCTTACAAATAGCTAAGTATTCGCACATACCCTGCCAGAGATTTGATTCGAATTCTCTGCCTTGGTCACTGTGTTGCATTAATAGTACACCGAAACTTAGTACCCAACCTTTTACAAAGGCTTTGGCACAAGTAACTGCTTTGTGGTCCGGTAGTGGAAATACTTTAGTGTATTTTGTGTAATAATCACACACTACCATCATACAGGTATTATCATTAGCGGTTGTATTCAATCCACTAATGATATCTACCCCGATTCTTGCGAATCTAACTCCGAAAAGTTCTTGGGATAGGGGAAGTTTGCCCATCCCGGGTCCGGATTTGTTTTTACAACAATCCGGACAGGTGATTACCCATCTTTGCAAGTCTCTTGTCATGCCAGGCCAGTAGTATTTTTTGGAAAGTCGTGCCAACGAGCGTTTCCTTCTGAAATGACCACTGGTCCGATGTCCATGACAGAAGTACATAATGTCATGTCTCATGGCATGTGGTATCACCACTTGCATGATTTTCTCACCATTATTACATGGCTTCCAACGGTATAACACGCCTTTCCGGACTTCAAGCTCGGTCCATTGAGCAAGAAACCTTCTCATTTCTCGATTTTCCAGAGAGACCTCAGGTCTAACTGGACGTATACCCTTTGGTACTAATTGCAGTAGCTGCGCAGTTATCGAGTCAGCTTCCTGGAAACGTCGTATGTGATCCATAGACCAATCCAGTATACTGGCCACTAGGGGTTTGAATGGTCTTCGAATCCCTGCTAACACTGCCCTATGAGCTCCACAATCAGTACAATCCGGATTATCACATTTCCCGATTGGTATTCGAGACAAAGCATCAGCATTTAAATGCTTCACTCCAGGTCTATGCTGAATCTGGTGATGTTCAAGCCCATATTCTCATAGATGGGCTAACCATCGGCCTAACATTCCTTCAGCATCTCGGAAGTTCAGTAGCCATCTTAAAGAGGAGTGATCCGTGCGTAATGTAAAGTTCGTTCCCCATAGAAAATGTTTGAACTTCTTGGTATATACGACTACTGCTAACAACTCTCTTTTGGTTGTGCAGTAATTGCGCTGAGTTTTGCTCAGCGTATTGCTGGCAAAGGCAATAGGTACCTCTCTCCCATTTTGGACTTGCGAGAGAGCTGCACCAATGCTATCATTACTAGCATCAGTATCCAGTATGAAATGATCCGTTTCATTCGGATATTGTAATACCGGAGTACTCGTGAACAGGTCTTTTAGCTTTTGAAAAGCAGATTCCTGTTCATGCGTCCAAGGAAATTTTTCCTTGGTACTTCCTGGAGTCCAGTTAGCTATTGCTTGTAATGGATAACTGACTCTAGAATAATTCGGAATAAATTCCCTATAATAGGAATAGAATCCTAAAAAGGACCTCACTTCTTTGGGTGTATTAGGTCTATTCCAATTCGTAACTGATTCGATTTTCTCCGGATCAGCTTTTATTCCTTCATCACTAATGATGCGGCCCAAATAATTTATGGACTTTCTAAACATGTGGCATTTCTTAGGTTTCAATTTGAGACCATTAGAGATAATACGTTCTAGTACCATTTTTAGGTTATTAGAACACTCTTCGAATGTTTTTCCGAAGACTATGACATCATCAAGGTATACAAGACATCTTTTCCACAATAAATCACTTAGGATTGTTTCCATCATTGCTTCAAATGTTGCTGGTGCATTGCACAAACCAAACGGCATTACGTTATATTGGAATAGCCCAATATGACTCGAAATGCAGTTTTCTCCATATCTGAAGGATTCATCCCCACTTGCCAGTAACCTGATTGCAAGTCTAGGGTACAAAACCAACTGTTTCCTCCTAAGGAGTCAATGGTTTCGTCTATTCTCGGTAATGGATACGAATTCTTTTTCGTTACTCCATTCAACTTCCTGTAGTCTATGCAAAAGCGGATAGTATCGTCTTTCTTTGTTACCATACACACAGGACTACTCCATGGACTATTGGAAGGGACTATTACATCCTGTTCCAACATCTTGTTTATTTCCTCTTCAGCTACTCTCTTTTTCGCTAAAGGTAACCGTCTATACGGTATTTTAAAGGTTTCTCACCAGGTTTGGCAAAGGCAGTCCTATACTGACAGAGCAAATCATAGAACTCTTTCCGGTGTTCCGGATCTTCTAATGAAGTTTCTTCATACAACTTGAGTTAGTCTTCCGAAATCTCATCATTTCCTGTTACCTTTTGTAAGTTTAACTTACTATCCGTTACAGTTTCCGAAAGGGTCACGTTTCCAAAAACTTGTCCCTTTTTCAAGTAGATAGTACTGTTTCCAGTATTGGAGACAGGTACTACCGACCAGGACGCATTTGCTACAATAGTGTCTGCAGATATTAATCCGATACTTGACAGAGTAGCTACATCCGGGTCTATCACTGCAGGCTTATTGCACATTGCAGGATCACTTCTTACTAGCACATCACAGGCTACTCCCGGAGGGATTCGCACAGTGTGTGCCACACTAGCCATACTGCTCACTTGTCTCAGTACACATCTAACCTTTACAGGATACGGGTATTTCACACTCAACACTCCTGATTGGGGTTCCAACACAACTCCATACAGGGATGCGAAATCCAACCCGAGTATCCCCTCATCTGCTATATCCGCAATGGTGGCGCTCATGACATAGTCATGTACTCCATCCAATTGTAGCTTCACACAAGTTCTACCATACGTCTGCAAGGTACTGCCATCGGCCGTCTGAGCACTTCCTCCCGATTTGAGAGTATCATGTTCATCCGGTATAAGATCATAGAACCTCTTGGAGATACAGGAGTGGCTAGCTCCCGTATCCATGAGAAATTCGGCAGATCTTCCGTTAACAGTAAGGCAAACATACCACCGCCTTCCGTTTAAAACAGAGGGCATATCCGTGATGATCGGAACGTCATTGTTCACACCAGGAGTCGATCCACATCCTTTCAGGTATTCCAGACAAGGATGACCCGGGGGCAGGTGGGCACTACCAACCCTGGCTAGCTCATAGCCGCCTGCCTCGTTACTGATATCAGGTTTCCCCTGTGCTCCCGTGGCACCTGTTATATCAGCTTCCCTAACCTTCCGGGTGTCTACAACCACCTCGGTGCTAGGCGAGTTTGCTTCTACATGCGAACTATCATCACGGATGGTGATATCATGGCAAGATTTGTCACTGGGATCCCCTTCTTTGCCCGTCGGGAGACCCCTCCTTAGTTTTCCTCTGTACTTATTCCAGAGACACCCTCCTGTCTACGAGGGACAGGTTTCTCAGCCATACATTCGGGAGCGTAGTGCCCCAGTTTCTGGCATCTGAAACATCTCCTTTGAGATTTATCAACTCTCGGTCTCTTTAGAGCTTCTGTTAATCCGGCTATTAATGTTTCCATCATATTAGTAGGAGCAACAGTGGCTGCCACAGTTGGCTTCCCCGTAGAGGTTACATTGCCAGATTGAGTCGGTCCGGAAGCTGTTTTACCAGCAACGGATCCTCCCCTCCCTCTCGAATGTACCTTCCTATACCGCTTCTGTCGGTAATACTTTCCAGCTACCTGGACTGATCGAATATATATTCTCCGTTTTCATCGGAGACATATTCATCCTCCTCATCAGCCTCATGCGAATCGACCGGGGCTAACTCGGAAGTTTCATATATCGGAGCAGGTGTACCTCCGTATTGAAACGGAGCTGCTCTTACCGGGTTAGGTCCTAGACCTACCAATCGTTTCTTCATGTCATGTCCATCAATTGATATGAACAGGTCACTGAAGGAAGTGTCATCCTTCCAAGAATCCCAAACTACTTGTTTGTGATCTGGATCCCGCAATCCATTGTAGAATTGTATAAACAACTCCTGTAGATAACAGTCATCGTCATGAGCCCAATTCGGACGCGCTTTTGATAGCAAGTCCTGTAGCTCCAAACCAAAGACCTTGTGAGATTCTTTAGGTTTCTGTGTCCTTTTCTTGAAGCTTACCCATGGATCTTCTCTAACGATTGATCCGAATAGGTATGCGGCACATTCGACCAACTGATCATAGGTGCCGTATAATCCGTATGCGGCTCTCCATTGGTTGAGGGCTACTTTTCCACCTTTATTCAACCAACAGATTAAATACGGCAGAGCTTCTTCTTTTGTCCAGCCACTACAATTGACTTTGTCGACAAAAGCTTGATACCTATCCTTCCATGGATCATTGGAATCATATGGAGGGGGTATCCGTGCCTGTCTACGTGCCGGATTATTACATCCGCGTAGTCTATCTGCTTCTCGCATGCTCCAGTTCATGACTTCTATGCCATCTGCTCCCTTTCGGTAGCAGTCAATGCCAAGGTTTTGGATACATTGGCTTCTATCAAAGATGGTTTGCATCCCTGCAGGCATGGAAGTTCTTCTGTTTGGCTTCCTGCCATCTCCTCCCGATCCTGAACCTCCGGATCCAGATCCTCCTGGGCCGCCTGGAGGGTTTCCTCCTGGTGGACCGTTATTAGGATAGTGTCCGGATGAACCGCTAGGGTATCCACTACTGTAACCGGCATTTCCAGCTGTTCCAGAAGATGCATACCTAGGGTAAGAATTATTTTGATTCCATCCCTGATTATAGTTATTACCATTTTGGTAATTACTACTTCCTGACGGATTATAATTATATCTATATCCATAGGAAGTTGTTCTTGGTTGGTACGTACCGCCGTTAACATTGTTTTGTGGCGGGTTTGGTCTTGGAAAACGTCCATCATTAGGACCATTACCTTGACCCGAAGGTTGGTTCGGTAATCTTGGACAGGCTGGTGTACTGTGGCCGGGTTGGGAGAAATATGAAGGTGGTGTTAACATATGTCTCGGTGGTCCCGATACTCTCGGTTGTGCCATGGGTGTATTATTGTTAGCTCCAGTAGCACTATCGTGAGTCGCTTTAATTTTATGACTCAAATCTGGTATTGGTGGTGCCGGACCTATTGTATCCAGCACAGGAGTTGCTGGTGTGCGTTTCCATTACCTGCGGTATTATCCGGTTTCTTATAGATTCCGGATACTACATTCTTATCAGCCCTGTCATCAACGAATGGGTTGTATCTAATTGGAGTTGCATCCTTGGATGTTTTTCCCAACATTGTAGACACCACAGCTGGATCTATAGTACCTATAGTCAGCTGGGCGGCTTCTACGTATTTGTCTAAGGTTTTTGCAGTAGTCTGCAATTCCTGAAGCTCGTTCGTGAGTTTCTGTCTATCTTCCTCCAGTTGTTTATTGTAAGCTATAATGCCTACCCGGATGGTTTCATTGTCTTCAGCTTGTTTACTACACTGAACTTTCAATTTCTCTAACTCGCTCTGATAATGGCATATTTCGAATTCGAATTTTGCCTTATCAAGACTTAGTTGATCGTTCGTATCTATGTATGTTTGGATACGAATGTGTCTATTATCATATTCTTTATTGAATGATTTTCTCATTTCCTGAAGTTTTAGTTCTTCATTTTCGAGTTCCTTCATGTACTCACTCCTTCTGGCTTCGAATTCACTTCGCATGCCAGTCAGGTCCTCTTCCAGCTGAAGTTTTTCATAGAATACTTCGTCTTTAGCTTTGACCAAGGTATTTAGGTTCTCGTTCAAAGTTACATATGTTTCATTTAACAACAGGACATCCGGTCGTTTAAATTCCTCACCTTCCGGTACCGCATAGGTTAAGTTGCCATCTATAGCACTGTAATCTAATATTGGTAGTCCGGGTCTGGGTAATCTATAAGGTAGTTCTCCGAATGTTACCCTTTTTGGCATCGGTGCCGGATGTTCTGGATTAGTACTACCACCAACTTCGAACATCGAATTAGTTAACTCATCAACAAGTGATTGTTGGCCTATTAAGTTACCCTGTCTCTGTATGGACTGTTCACGTCGTACAGAGTCTGGTAGATTTTCCTCACTATCATTATAGTGGGGTTCGGGATCTCTCCAAGATGCAGATTCCGCATCTTGGGAGTTTGAATGGGTTTGGAGCACTAATGATCCATTGCCATTCTCCTGGGCAATTAATTGCCCTGCTGGGTTAGCTTCCGCGAGGCTATCTAACCCATGTACTAGCCGTTCGGACGTTATAACGTCCGGGCTATACACCAGAATTAACTGGTCACGGCACCAGTGTAAGGGGTTGTGGCCTCACGGACCTGGGGTTTCGGGTCTTACGATCCGGAAAGAAAGAGTAAGACAGTGTTTCAAGTGTATGCCAACGGTTAGATTTATTACTTAATGCACACTCACGGCTGCCGGATAGTATAGAAGGGGCAGCTAATAATGATTAATGGTGATCTACATTCTCCGGAGGCCAGAAGGGCCTCTGACGTAGCGGCTGAGCCCTGGGCTTTATATAAGGACCCATGTGTTCGTCGTCAGATGTCCCCACAGACCCGGATCGGTGCTGCCACCTATCCGGAACCTAAGGAACGTCCGACGACTCGACTCACCCGCCACGCCAGACGGTACCCAACTCTATGGTTAAACAATACGTACCTCTACACAGTGATTTAACTTGAGTGACTGGGCAGTTATTACGTTAAATATAGTAAGCCAGCCTCATGTGTAACCCTGTGACATGCATATGCCTGGTCAATTCACCCTAAACCCCTGGGTGTAAGGTGCAGCTTATAGACCCATTTCAGACCTATGGAATGGCTTATAGATCCATGCTTATAAAGGAGGTTTCCCTTATATAGACTTAACTACAGAATTATTTTCATACGCCCCTGATTATAGCAAAGCCACAAACTAAGGTTAGGTCTATATGCATGGTTTTATGGTAGTATTGTATAAGCCCAGGCTTATGGGGAAATATGGTAACCTCTCCAAAAATTTCATTTGAATTGTAAACACTTTTTACTAACTATAAGCCTAATATTTCACATTCATTTCCTACACCTTGGTTTCATGATGATATTTGAATTAATCTTTACCTGTAAATACAGAAACAGGTTGACAAAGAAAACTTTGCCTTCTTTTCAGAACACAAAGTGGGTGCAGATGTTGTTAGTGTTCCACATCTGTCTGCAGAATGTGCACTCAAGGCTGGCCAGCAAATGGCAGATGAAGAGGTAAATAAAATGTTTAGATACTTCAAATTTTCTCAGTGTCCAACATTATGTTTTTATTCTAAAAGGCAACACTTATGGCAGACTATACTTAGTCCAGGTGTCTTGTCTGAGAATTCAGGATTAAGTTGAGTGGTTATAGGCACTTTGTCTGTATTTATTCCCAACTACCAGGACCCCCTATACAGTCAGTATTTCTAAAACAATGTCGGCACCCTTCTCAGGTGACCTCATAATGATTACATAATGGTCATGTTATTCATATCGTTTGTTTAACACTTTGTCTCTATTCAGGACTGTTGTTTGATGCTTTTTCAATGTGCTTTCTTCACAGAGGAAGAAACGTCAAGAGAAGGCCAAACAGTAAGTACCTATTCTCCTTTCCACTACCATAATTACACCAGGAGTGTTGCTCTATGTTTAACTAAATATAACGTTCAGTTGTCTTGTTTATAAGTGTATATACATAACACATGTACATGTACCTAAACCCTGAAACTAGAAATGCCTGCTGTCATTCAAAATTCATCTCTATGTAGTAAATGTCTTCTTTGTGCTATGAAATCAAGATTATTTAAGTTGTTTTTCTCACTCACCTCATTGTCATTTTCCTTCTTTATCCCTAATTCCATGGCATAAAATTTGATCAAAACACACAACGATGGGGCGGGGTCAAAAGTGATCAACTTTGGCATGACGTCATCTATAGATGGTCCTTAGTTTTCTTTCATGTTGATATGCCCGAGATACTGACAGCCAATAGGTTTAACACTGCAGCTCCGTATCTCACATCCCCGTGAGATAACCCACCCCATATCTCACAGCCACTGAAAGCATATGTGTAGAGGCAAGGAGAAAGGGTGCTCCATGCTAAAAGTCAACTTTAAAATTCAAATCATTAGCTTTACAGTGATACATAGCATGAGAAGATACTCCTGTTAGTTTTGGAGGAATGGCTTGCTAGATATGGGTAGGTGTGACCATTTCAAGAATGTTAATAAGCTCTATGTCTAATTGGTCATGAGATATATAGCTAATTAGCATAATTTATGCTAATTAGCTAAATTTGTATAACTTTTTTATTCTTTTGCCCATAACTTTTGATCTAGAAATGGTATTTTCATTCTGTTTTTGCTATAGTAAACCTTGTGGGATGTTCCTTCAAATGGAATCATTGATTTTCCTATTTAGAATGAAAATCATGTTTCCATGGCAACAGAAATCAACAAAAATGCCTATTTTGGCCCAAAAACATTCTTTTTACATGCCAAATTTGGAACCTTTCCACCCAAAATAGAATGTTTTATCAAAAACCATTAAATTCTCCATAAAAAAGTAGCCTATAACAGTTTTAGTCATATTTTTCCTATTCTAGTCCATAGTGGTGTCCCCTGGTGGCTAAATCTGGTACTAAATCCCGCAGTAACTGTCCTTTCTGCTTGCTGGCTCACATATGTATGAGTGCATGTCTCAAATTAGCGCCAGGCTACAGATCCCCACCAAACTAAAGAGCACCCATGTGCTATATCGCGACGGTATGGTAGACTTCCCATAGACTTCACTTTATAATTCTCATCCATCTCTTCCATAGGACTAAAGGCCACCCCATTAAAACAAGGTTTCGGCAGCTGTATAATGCAACTATGGAAGATGGCTTCCCAGGTCTTGGTTATTATTATGGTAAGTAATAAATAATATTCGGTTAATACTTGTAACCATCAGCTTGTCATAAAAAAGTGTAATTCTATTTGGTTTTATATTTGCCCCTAGTTCTACACTTTACATTTTCTTAAGCCTGACCATCTTAAGTAAAATTGTGGTGAGACATTAATAATATTAAAAACAATTTACTGTTGTTAACACACAATTTTCCTCAAATCATGAATCCTCACTACCTATTCTATTTCTAGGGACGATCGAAAAGGCCAACAAAAGAAGTTATTCAATTAGGTATGATGACGGAACTGTATCTACAATGCCCCTTAGACAGTTCAAGCGACTACAGGCCACCATGCACATAGTAGTCACCTCAGAATAGCGACATTTATGGATGCCTGGAGGAATGAATTGAACATCCATTTGAAAGTCTCAGAGAAAATACATTGTGTCAATGGACCATTCTGGGTATTATATTTATTTTCCATATTTACTAAATTCTTCGCCATATAAAACCTGAGCTCTGCCCATGATCCACACTCAACAATCTCCTGCATTCCCCAACAGGAACCAGGATGTATTACTCATGACAAACGCGCCTCCTCCATGACACTCTGTGATATAAGATACAAGGATGTAATAACATTCCAACCTTATCTACGCATACACAGTGTAACTGGAGGAAGTGCGATCCACCTGTGGTGCCATATTTGGAATGAGAGAATATTTCACAATCTCCTCTCAATACTCATCAACATGACTAACTCACAGGTGGCAATCTCTCCCTATGACACGTGTCCCTATTTCATTGAGCCACGTGTATAGAATATTTCACAACACTGTGAGCTGCTCAAGTCTTTCATATAAAAGGCAGCTTGAGCAGCTCCCAGTCATATCTCCCAACTTACACCTTACACCTATACCTAGAACCTACGACAGGTTAAGCTATAGGATCGGAGGCAGAGCTTAGATCTTGGCGAGTGTTATCATTGTTACCACCTTTATGAAACACTCATGTCAGCTATGCAATAAAAGGATCAACTGAACTTCCCTGGATTCCATGTACATTCACTTCACCACATGTAACCGTCCGTTGACACGATGGTGGATGAACCCTCCAAGAATATCCCACTACCAACCTCTCATTAAACATGAGCAATAGTGAGACATCACCTAAGGAGCCAGCTTCAGAACAACGCACCTTTACATCACCTGGGCTAGACGCGCCCAACCACCCCACAAGTGATACTACACATCCCCTCCAGAGACAAACTTCATCTCCAGACGCACTGACATTGGATCCAGTTTTACCTATAGCACTGCAGGCCCACGTATTACAACCTGTGAGTACCGGTATTGAACAATTTTCCTCTACAATAGTGGATCACAACACTGGAGCACACACCAGTACCCCAGTATCACTACATGCACCAGGATTAGACATCACCTTACCTGGTTACTCACAAGTGAATTCACCGCCACTAAGACTTTCTGGTATAACTAGCCCAACCTCTGAAGTACCTGCGGACAATACACAAAGCCACCTGTACCTCGACCCACACCTGGAGGACAGAACACCAGAGCTTCAAGCTGCCCTCCAGGACATCACCCCCCCACAACCCACAACACCTAGTGCAGCTGCATCTGCAGCACAAACTGACCCAAGTGTAACTTCACATATACCACAGGTTTGTGAGGAGCCAGTGGTTGTAGACACAGACTCTGACGCTTCCCTAGACACTGATTACTGGAGAGACAGAATCGGATCAGCAGTTTCTAGGTGGAGAGCAGCCTATGAAAACGGTGTAGGCAGGGTTTCCAATAACGACTCTGGACACCCGGTAGGAGACAATCCAAACTTCTCACTCAACATTAATAGACTACTGGACGAGTGGCTTGACCCTACCGTTACCCAGCCAAACCGATACCAATCCACTTCTGAGGAGGAGGACCTGTACCCCCCACCTGTGTACACACCTACACAGCCCCTTAGAACCAGGTCAGTGGACTCACCACCAAGACAAGGCTCTAGATTTAGAAGGAGGGCCCAATCAAGTTCACCTCTTAGAAGAAGAACCCCCACTGGTTACAGACTACTGAGAAGTGTGGACGGAGCTACAAGCAGGTCTCACCTCGTAGCTACAACCCCGCTACTCAACAGAGGCAATAGGACGCCTTACAACTCACCTCTCCTCATCGATTCACCTGGAGAAGATACTGAAGTGACTTTTCCCGCCGACCCAACATGGCAATGCCCAGAGGTCACCCCCCTCAGTATGACCAGGAGGACATGAGAAGAAGCCTTGTTAGAGACTGTACAAGCGCTGTCAGCGAATCTCTCTCTGAGCTACTGGCCAAGCACGTGGGCACCCTATCCACTGAGATTAAAAATCAGGGACAGGAACACTCAGACCAATTGGCCAGAGTACACCTCAGGTTAGATGACATGGAACGTTGGAAGGAGCATATGGAAAGCAACACCGCCCACAATTTCAGGCAGGCAGAGCAGAGCAATATGGAAGTTCTCAGAAGATCCGAGGATTTCACATATCAAATGACTGACCAGCTCAGCAAAAATATGGACTCAATAAGGCTTGACCTGATGAGGGCCATTCAAAGCCATTCGAACAGTGCCGACACCACCAACTCCAACCAAGCCGCCACCGGCGCCCAGGGTAATTCAGGGCAGGTACAATCCACTCCTCCTTACCCCACGGCACCTGACTACAGTACCAGCCACAATGACATGACAGGAGCAGGTATGAGCCCACCACATGCCTTCAAAGACAATCAATACACAGCATCACACGCACCGCACCAATCTCCTACAAATGGTGCACCAAACACCCACCAGGGGGCGACAACGTCTTGTAACACAGCGCCTAATCCAAACCAACACGGTGGCCATGTGGTTAATGGTGTTTACAGTCCCCAAGGACAAACAAGCAACCACTCTGGACTACCATATCCTCCTAGGTATGATCATATAGCACACTCCACACCGGTAGTGCACCAGGGAGGATACCATGGCGCTGAGTATACCAGATTTCCCCCTAGTAGAATTGACAGCGACAAGCTCACATCTGCCCAGCTAGGGTCATTCAACAAGCCTGAACCCTTTGACAAACCAACGCCCTACAGGTCTGCAGCAAAATTTCTGACTGAATTTAAATTCTTCATAAGAAATGTGCACGCCAAGAGGCCCGACCTACATGCAACTTGCCTGTACACCTTTCTCAAAGGAAGGGCAGCTCAGTGGTTTTTCAGCAATATAATGGACAAGCCCATCATGCAAAACAATGACGCCGTCTATGATGCTTTCTTGGCGAGGTTTGGCACTCCCGACCTCAGCACCATCCTCAAAGGATACAGAGCCAGGAAACAAAAACCAAATGAAACCACTGAGGACTACCTAGCAGACATGACCATGTTGTTGTCCAACAGCAGCCTGGACGAGGCCTCACAAGTGGACTACCTTGTAAATGGCCTCAGACCCGAGCTAAAAAAATGTTGTTGTAGCCAAATCTCCCAAGACCTTGCTGGAAGCTGAACAATTGGCCATAAATCAAGAACTAAACCTCGAGGCCATAAAAATTGCTCAGAACAGCTCAGCAGAGTTATGTGCTGTAGGCTACAACAAGAACGACGACAGATCCAGAAAGGATAAATATCAGCGCGACCACAAGAAAGAAGACAGACTGCCCAGTAGCAATTACAACAAACAGTATGAAAATAAATTCAAAAACGGCTACAGAGGAAGGTCCAAAATCTTCAGACAGATCCAATCCTAAGGACTACAGATCTAATTCCAAAAATAGATCCGACTATAAGTCCCCAGGAAGAGATAGGTCAAAAGATAGATCAGAGCAAAGATCAAGATGCTCTGATAGCAACAAAAGTTTCGTCTTCATACCAGTTGCTGGACAGCCAAACAACAATAAAAACGTCTCCTTCATGGTCCCAGCTGACTTCACTATCCCAGATAATTGGGTACAACAGTCATTAAAGAAGTCCAGAGATCCAACCCCAGGCAGGAATTACTCCAGGAGCCATTCAGGATCTCAGTCTGAGGCAGACAATGACCGCCCCAACAACACACAAGATGAATAGGGATCAGGGGAAGGCACTCAAGCACCTAGTGACCCCGACCCCAACCGGACCACGACCATCGAATTATCCAAGGACACTTCTCGAGATGCTGATGCACAAATGAATTCAGTAGACTCCCAATCATCCAGTTCGGATTATACCAACTTCTTGAATACCAATGAGACTTCGGACTCCAGTGATGACGAGGACGAGTACGAGGACCAGAGCCAAAGGACCTCAATCCTGAAACTGAGGATTAAATCTGAGCAGTATGGGCAGCAAGGTAAGGCCATTTACGTTGATACAGAATTAACCAAAGGTGCAGTTTCTGTAGACATAAATAACCACTTGTATAGAGCTCTTGTTGACTCAGGCGCCTCACTTTCTTTTATTAGCCAAAAAATGGCTGACAAAATCGCGAACACACCAAATTTTAGACACGGTAGACGCGTGCGACTGACAGTTTTATTGGCTAATAAAACCCCCATCCAAGTAAATCACTCCATGACTGTAACTTTCCTCATTGGTGGCCATGAATTCAGATCCAGATTCCATGTGGTACCTGAACTGAACCATCCCCTAATTTTAGGAGTAAATTTCATGACATTTAGAACAAGGGATAATAGAAGAGTGTACCAAACCCTGTGAGTGGAACTCACCCGCCTTTTTAGTGCCAAAACCACAAGGTGACAGGTCAGTAGCCTCTGGTTGGAGAATTGTAGTTGACTACAGATGGGTAAATGAGAATCTAAAAACTTTCTCTTACTCATTCCCAGAGCTGACGACCTCATGCAGCAGATAGGCAGAACGGGCGCCAAGTATTTTTCCAAATTGGATGTCTACAGCGCCTACCACCAGATTCCCCTAGCAGAAGAATCTAGGCCACTTACCACTTTCTCTGCCAACGGCACGAGATACATGGCAAAAGTTCTCCCCATGGGACTCAAAACTTCAGGCCTATCCTTCATGAATGTAATGGAGCAACTTCTCATGAAATGCAAGTATAAAAATGCTGTAGCATATGTAGATGATGTAGCCATTTACAGCCCCACGTGGGAAAGGCACTTACAAGATCTGGACTTTTTATCAGAGGAAACATCAAACTAAAATCAGAAAAGTGCGAATTTGGAACTACCAAAATGGAATTTTTGGGTTTCAATGTAGACCAGCATGGTTTGTCACCATCCCCGGACAAAATTGGACCTGTCAAAACCTTCCCTCCACCTAGAAACATCCATGATCTTAGATGTTTCAATGGTATGGCGCAGTTTTACAAAAGGTTCATCAGAGGTTTCGCTCATGTCATGAAGCCCCTTTATGAGGCGACAAAATGCACCTTTAAATGGACCACTGAGTGTCAGAGAGCCTTTGAGAAAATCAAAGCTGCTATCTGTACTGAAGCTGTGCTGAAATTCCCGGACTACAATAGACCTTTTGTCATTTTCACTGACTCGAGCAACTACAGCCTAGGAGCTGTAATCACTCAAGTAGACGACTATGGTTTCTATAGACCGATTGAATTTGCAGGGAGAGGCTTGACACCTCAAGAGTCTAGGTATGGGATAACTGACAAAGAACTGTTAGGAATAGTTTTTGCAGTCAAAAAGTTCCACCATTATGTGGATGGAACTCACTTCAAAGTATACTCGGACCACACCGCCCTGGTTTCCCTCTTCAACAAAAAGGAAAACATAACCAATGGAAGGTTAGCCAGGTGGGTCGACACAGTCATGTCCTACGACTTTGAAGTCAGATACCTGCAAGGCAGAGCCAACATTGTGGCAGACTTCCTTTCCAGAAGGAAATACCCGCCCAGCTCTGATGATCCAATTCCCATCAGGTCTCAAGGTAGAATAATACTCCCTCCTAAATCAGTCAGATTCTCCGACATTACCATGACCAAAGTCTTCAAATCAAACGACCCAATTCCCAAAAATCCAGTCCTCATGGGACCACCCAGGTCCATACTAAAAGGAGGACAGATTTGGGGTAGCACTTCAAAGAAGCCAAAGGGTGTGATCGCAAAGAAAGGCAGCTCTGAGAGAGAAAAACTCAGCTCCAATCAAACTGTGCCCGAGCTGTGCATTCTAACTCGATCTAAAGCCAAGTTACCAGACCCAGTCACACCCCCTCAGCCCAGCAAATCAACCAGAAGTAAACAGACCCGCCCCCCTAAGGTCAAGGACACCAAGACCAAATCAAGGGGCAGACCACCTAAATCTAGGTCACCCAGAGTATCAGTGAAATTAGCTAATACAAGAAGGGCTAAGTTATCACACAAAGTGCTACCCATGGCTGAACGAGCGATAAGCCAGCTATGCAAACACCACTCCCTAACACCATCCAGGGAGACACTGATACAGGCACAGCAGGAGGATGTTTTCTCAGACTCCATGCTGTCATACATCAATAAGGGTGAATTACCAGAGGACCCAAGCCTTAGTAAACAGATACTGCTAAACCATGACCAGTTCATGATTTTAGACGAAGTTTTATTCAGGATCACCAAATCAACCTATGGAGACAGTTTGGAGCCTACACTACAAATAGTGATGCCAGAAAAATGGGCAGAATCACTAATTGAGGCCACACACTGCTCACCATTAGGAGGACACCTTGGTCCCACTAAAACGTATGCAGCAATCAGATCCAGGTATTATTGGCGTTCCATGTTCAAACATGTTTTTGACTACTGCGGCACTTGCCACACATGTCTCACAACAAAGAAAAGACCAAAACATCTGAGAACCCCAATGACCCTGAGAGACCCTGTTTTAACAGCCTACACTCACCTCACCATGGACACCATCGGCCCTTTCACACCTGCTGTGGATGGATCCTCATTTATCCATGTCGTCACAGATCATGCTACCAGGCACATCACTGTTTGGTCCACAAAGGATAACACCAGCGCCGAAGTAGCGCTAGGATTTTTCCAAAGGGTTATCTGTGTTTTTGGAACCCCATCGGTCCTAAACACAGATAACGCAAAACAGTATGTGTCCAAACATTTCACATCTTTTTGTGATAAATTCGGCATCAAACATGTGACAGGGAGTGCACATTGGTCTAAATCACAAGGTCTATGTGAGCGTCAGCATCAAACAATAGAATCTTCACTCAGAGCCTTTGTCTCCAAATCACAGAAACATTGGTCGACCTTCCTACAGGCTATAGCATTCAGCATAAACAACACCGTATGCAGCGTGTTAGGATACTCACCCAATCTTTTGGTGTTTGGAAAGCAATCACATCTCCCAACTGAGTCCTCCCTGTCATTGGTCAAACAAACTGAAGAGATCAAAGACAAGGAAAAATTGGTCACCGCCTTACTCAGCTTAAGAGATGACATCCAACTTAAGGCAGCTGAGAGCATGGTCAAACACCATAAAAAGATGAAAGCCAGATTTGACGCCACTGCCTCCCCATGCACCTACAACACAGGCCAGCTTGTGTATTTACACATACCTAACCTGTTGGTAAAACAAACGAGCAAAAAGCTGCAGCCCACCTATAGTGGACCATACATCATAATGAAAATGACTTCACCAGTAACTGCAAAATTAAAAAGGCTCCAAGATGGTAAAGTATTAAAGAAATCAATACATGTATCCAGATTAAGAAGACCAATCACCAGAGCTAGCGCCAAGGCTGTAATCAAAAGACTGCAGTCTGGGCCAATCAACACCTTGTATGACCCTGATCTGGATTCCACCCATATTAGTCTACCAGAATCCCCCGCAGTCAAAAAGAAAAGAGGACGACCCGCAAAGAAAGGACTTGTCACCTTTGCCCCTTCCCCAAAGAAGAAGACAAAGAAAAAGTCCACAAAAAAGAAATAGATTTTCAGAAAACACACAATTTTTTTTTCCCTCCTTTTTCACCCCAAAACACCCACCACAACCCCCCCCCCCCCACATTTACACATACCCCCTTACCTTCACCCAAACCGGTGGCAATTTTGGCCACGTGTTATTTCATGCAGTGATGTTTTTCCCCCACAATTTTTTTTTTTTTTCTTTCATTTCATCTTATTATCCAAACCACATACCAATTACCTTTAACGTCACAATTTCTACACAACACCCCAAAAGCCTTCTGGCTTACTTCTACTGATGGGACATTGTCAAGAATTTTATCTAGGATTTGAGACTCAGACAGTCATATAATGATTGATTAAGGTTGGCACGCCACATAAATTACCCAAGGTCACAGCGTATTCTCGGTTCGTGAATCCTAATTTTAGGAACACGCATGCGCCGGTTTGTTACAAGCTCAGGGCTCCTCTATACCTTAAAGTATTACCAAATGACCACCTATTGTAGGAGAGCAGCACCTAGACATCCTGATCCGTGTTTATGCCCCTGTTTACCATGGGTACTGGAATGTTTGGTGAGACACTTAATCAAATAATTCAGCACAGTTCCCTGCTGTGTTATCATAACAGGAACAAGTGCACCCCCACAAGCTGACTAATCTCAGCATCACAACCATCAACCCCCCATTATAACTACAATATTCAGATCACCCAATGATCATCCACGCCCCCCCTAGGAGGCCCATCAAATTTGCATATCACAATGCGCAGGTGTATGCAAACCAACCAATAGCTAGGCCCCGTGCCATATATGGGTGAGACATACCTCATCGGGAGGCATGTAATGAGGAATTAGCCAACCTCATGAAATGCTTATAAGCCTCACACCACCCCCATCTTATCCACTTCCAAAACAATAACCAAACTCACCACATCCAGCCACCATGGAGCAAGCATCCGGAGACCACAGGACCCAAGTGTCGGGACTGCCATGCAACAAGCCCAGGTAGGATCGGTCTTATGTGTCCATTAGTAGCGTCATCAATCGTTCTAGCATGACAATGATGGAATCTACCATCATGTTGCCCAGATACCCATTACATGCCAATGGTAGTGTGCGCCCAGAGTGCTTTGTAAAATGCAATAGTTGAATTTGCAGTCCTTTTTCAAAACCATGTATGGCAGTCTGACTTTTCACAACCTTATTTATCAACCTCTTGACAAAACCCCCCACCAGCCCATTCATCTGTCTTAGTCTAACAACGAACCTATCAAAAATTTTTTTTCTCTCACTATTCACAACAGCCTTAGAGCCCCAGAGATTAGACATGGAGCCAACTCAGGGTGGACCATCCACAGTCTTTTAGGCCCAAACGGCATCAGAAGTAAGGCCATGGATCTGTTGGAGATCAGAATAACTATTATGGAGCACAAAGACATGATCAAACGCATATCCAGCGACGACTTAGGTGTATACCTAAACAACAAAACAGTTCAAAAAGAGCTCACCCTACAAGACCCAATTGTATTGTCGGCCACCAAGGCCATGATATTCGATCTATGCAAAGATTTCCCCACAGTTCCATTGTGGGACAGATTCAGTGAGGAAACATCAAGCTATATAGCACTCCTATGTGCCAGGACTCTGATTACCACAGAGAAACCACTTAAAGAGCTACCAAGATATGAAACAGGTATCGGCAGATACAATGTCATTATCCAATCAACAAATCTTCAGACTCAGCTGGCAGCGTTTGAGATGGCTAGATACTCCCACTTATACAGTTAAATCTATCAACCCTGAATTGACCCATTCTACCCCCCCCCCCCTTTTTACACATTTACGACGTGAAAAATCAATTACTCCCCTTCAATTCATTTCCCCTTTCAATTCTTACGACCTTTTTACATGACTAAGATGGAGACATCCTGCTAGTTAAGGCATCAGCCTAGCAAACCGATAACCTTTTAAATAAACACGTCCAAAAGCGCCACATTCACACTACACTTAACCAAGTACACACCCAAACACGTATAGAATGACCACCGCCCAATCTACACAAACATACCTCACACAAAGCCAACCCCCCCCAACCCCACCCTTAGAACACCCAACCCACCCCAGACAACAGTCCTATCTCAATCTCTATGATCAATCTCTCACAAGCTTATCTAAATTTCTATTTTTAGGACAGCAGCCTCCTTGGCAGCACTCCTCCTAATTTTGTGCCCCCAGACCCACCAGTCAGGAGCACAGGATTTTGTAACCAATGAAGAAACCATCTTCAGGCCAAACTATGGTGTTTTATTCACTAAAATACCCCAGAAAATGATCTCAGGATATATGGATTACCCATTAGTTTTCACTTTAGACCTATCCTTCAATCAATCCTTGCAGCGACCAGACAAATTAACCTCCCTAATCAGCAAAAATGCCCCAAATTTTATCTTGGAAACCGCCCAAACTTTAGACCTAATTTTGGCAAATCTCTACCAAAAATCTCAAAAATCTTTAGCCCTATTAATAAAATTTTTGGAACATCCCCAAACTAGGTCACCCAGAGGCGCCCCAGGACAAATCATAGGTGATATTTTAAGAGCATCAATTGGCTTGAGCACGCAACCTGAAGTAGACTTGTTGGATTCCGAAATGTCCGACCTAGAGAAAACTCTAGCCACCAAAATGCACGTGGTAGAATTAGCCACACATTTTCTCTTGAACATTTCTGAATTTAATTATCAATCTTTGAGTATTTTCTCCAGCATGCAAAATGATACGAATGACGCCCTGGCTCTGCTCAGCTCCAACCTCCAACTGTTGACTAAGAATGTATCGAACATCTTATTCAACCTGGAACAACAGAGCAGACAGGACACCTATCATTCGATGTTATTTACCGCTGCTAACTCTCAAATTGAAGCGCTAATGAATCTGCAAAATGATTTAGACACCCTACTGGACTCACTAACCACTCTAATGGAAGGCGAGCTACCTCCAAAATTAATTCCACATAAAGTCATGGAAGATGGACTTAATAATCTATCAAGCTCTTTGTATGAATCCAACAATGGTATCAAAATTCTAAACGTACCCACCGGTTTCTACTACCAAAGGAGAGTGCATGTGCACTGGCAGGACCAAAACAAACTTTACATCACAGTGCCTATACCCATAGGGCTGGGGGCCAACATCTACTCCATATATAGAGCGGAGGCCTTCCCAGTCCCATTTGATACCACCAATGTAAACACTACTGGGTTTACACGAGTACAGCCATTGCCTAATTATATAGCCATGTCTGCGTCCCAGTCACACTACATTGAACTGGATCACTCTGACTTAGATCTCTGTGACGTAAATGTTTTCATAACATGCAACCTGCCCCTGCCCATGTTATCTCCTAGGCACCCCACCTGCAGCTTATCCTTATTTTTAGACCTACCTGACGCTGTACATAACACCTGCAATTTTCGGGTCCACATGACAGCACAAATTCCCAACATTGCTAAGCCCATCTCCCAAAACTCCTACTTGCTCATCACTAGCTTTTCACCTTCAATAATGCAATGCTCAAACTCAGGCCAAATCGAGATCAGAAATGCAGCCTACTCTATTATTTCAGTACCATGCCTCTGCTCACTTAAAAACAGAGGCATGATAATGATTAATTCAGACCTGTCCTGCGCCCAAAACTTTACTTTAGAACCTATCGCCAAAGTGCCCTTCAACTTGCCTCTATGGCAGCATTTTGGTAACCCGCCAAACAACATATCAGGAGTAACCATAGCAACCACTCCGACCCACCTAGACCTACCAAATTTTCAGCGCCTGAAGCGCCTTCACAACCAAAAATTCCTACCCCTATTCAAAGACATTTTAGACTTAAAAGGCGCTGCCACCAAAATTCATGATAAATCATCCATCCTGAGCACCAACTCACTCATACATCTAGGATATCACCTGGAGTTTTCCCCTTGGTTACACCTGTTGTCGCCAGCCATCGCCATCTTGTGCTGCCTGATCACGTGTCGCATACACATGCGCGTGGTATACTTAGCCCAATTAGTGACCATTCACAGTCGAGCAACGATGGCTGACGCAGCATCTTGGAATAAGCTCAAAGAGATGATCAAAAATACCAACCAAAATTGGCCCACGCGGACCACACCCCAGGAGATCACTACACCTGACTGGATTCAGATGCCAGGAAGGTATGATTCCATGATTGCCTTCCTAGGCATCATCCTCAGCTTGCTATTCATCAAGGCGGCGGGAAGACGCTGTCTTAGGCATTGGCCCTACGGCAGACAGGACCCCGCCCCCGGAACACCGAGATTCGTGCTGAAGATACACTCTGGAGGGCACACATATGCCTTTCCAGTGGGATTAATGGTGTATGGAAGGAACCTTTGGCCAACATCCATCTTGGCACCCAAACTAGCACCACCCAGGTTAACTTTCCCCCTAGCCCGTCATCTTGATGCGCATTGGAAGTCGGACGTCGGAATGATCATTGGTGGAAGACTGAGGACGGTGAGGCTGGAGAGATACCCCAGTTGCCCTTTGCTCTGGCGGATCCCCCTCACAATCATCCTCAGATCCAGACCCCATACGGTCACCCTGGCCATTGTACAGGAAAACCAGCCCGATTTCCAACTCACACCAAGTGAATACGAACTATCAGCCAGCTACAAACCAGTGCCACCTCTGACACGGAGAAAAGACCTAAGCAGGCGGGAAGCCCCTAAAGCCTCCACCAGCGGGACAACTCCGGCAGAGATGGCCCTGCTACAACTCAGGGAAACCCAACCACCCAAGGATCTATACTTATTCGACCCTACACTGGCTGAGAGGGCCATTAACACCATAGATGGTAGGTTTTTCTTTAAAACTTTAAACCATTAGTTTCGGCTGATGTGGGGATCGTTGGGTACGCTCAGCGTCCTCATCGACCTCCACCGGCCACCCCCCGAGGTTCCTCCCATAATGGACTGTCCCCAGTGCCCACAGGCCCGGTTACAAAACTGGACGGTACCACCACCCTTATGTGGGGATGGCAGGTGCTGAACTGTGCTACATAGCAGACCGGATAGCCCTGAGACGCTGATGTGGGGATCCCCCTCCTATCCGGCGAGATCCCCCCCGAGACCCCCCAAGGACCCCCCCCATAGGGCCCCATCCCAACCATACATAACCATACCCACAAAATCGCAATATCCCGCCATTGCTTCACTTTGCACATCACTAGATCTTATCAATGACGACGCAAGGCCATTCCACAAACCATAAACGCAGTCATAACGTCTGCACAAAATTTTCGCGCCAGTCGCGACCCGGCGTCGCCATTTTTAAAGAGCTTCGTGATATGCAAATGTCCATTAGTTTCGGTCACATGATCGTCGTGACTCGATACATAGACTGAAAACAACAACATCAACACGTGCAAACAACCTAGCTTCATGATAAAAGGGATTACTCACGTTTTTCCTAGAAGCCGTTCACTGCCGGCACCTGAGGCGCCAGCAGTAGGTAGGTGACCTGATGTATCCTACAAAAACACATCAAAAAGCCCGTGACAATTTTCTGATTCAAAATTTTCCAAAACAATTCACACAACCACCAATTCAAAATTACTTACGTCCCGTCCTCGTTGATGAACACCGTGATCAACAGAGCGCGACCGTCCGGGAAATGGAGAACGCCTTGGACGATCTCCATCTTGCGTAACTACTGATAAGATAGCCGGCACCCATATCTTATATAGGGCCAAGGCTATAGGCATCAAAACTCAAAATTTATTTCAAAATCTGCGACCCCCACCCTCAAATTCAGTTAACATACCGTATAACAGAATGCCACAACTCAAAATTTTCCAAGACCTTTTTCAACCACCTTCATAAAACTTTAGGCCACTATTCGAAATATTTTTCAGGATTTTTATCTGAATAATCAGGTTCAGCACGGTGAAGCGACAGCTCGGTACCGCCACCCAGCGTGATACAAATTAACCAACTAAGCTTGCTTAGTTACACTTACCGCGTTCTATTCTTGCAATCAAATTGAGCTCTGTCAAGTTAATATTATGTGTCAAACAGCTGAAATTCATAGCACCTATTGGTTATCCTGTATTGACAAGGCCACCAGCTGACCCAAGCAGGATTTCACACCTCTGTTAATGGTTTGTTTTCACGGCTCTCTTCCCTACAGACCCCTCCTCTGGAGACCTGGCAGCCCTACCGTCCGTCGGCCCTCCAGCCCTGGAGAAAGACGAGCCGGGGCTATCATCGTCAAGGAAGGCGACAGGAAGAAGAAGCAGCATGGAAGAGGTCAAGCCAAATCCAACCCCACCAGCCGCGGACCCCGAGCCCCAGCAGCAACTTCCACCAACCAGTGGAGGGAGCCAGCTAGGAAGCCCCATCTAACACCCAGGGGAACCTATGTGTCGGCAGCTTGTAGGCCTGGGACACCCATGCCCCCAACCTACAGGCACAACAATAATTACTGCCGCCACATCAATGGGCAGGTATCCGCTGCCAAACTCTGTATACCGTGTTACCATCAGCCAAATGGGTTCCTGTGCCCTTGCGCTTATGACAATAAACCCAAGCCAGGCGGCAACAGGCAACGGTCCCCACCCAGAACCATGTGGAGGCCCATGCCAGCTCGACCTAGCCCCACCACAGAGACAGACACAACCTCAGAGGACGGATCAGATGTGGCCACTGCTGGTGACTTAGCATCAGTATATCTAGACTTTTCAGACATTACCATCTCAAAATTCAGACCCATCAGATCCAGGAACCATCGTAAAGCTGAGGGCAGGTTTAAGAACTTCAACATTAAAGAACACCAAAACCTACCTCCAAATAGCATACACCCTAATCGACATTTCAGAACACACAAATAGACTTTTCACAGAAACAATTCTTGTACTAGCCAACCATTGAGATACGATTGTAAACAACCCCCATGCCTATACGTATTATTTGTTTTCTGTGAATGTAAAAATTTTCTTTTTCTATCAAGTATGTCAAACCCTTTTCACTGGATTCTTCAAAGCCTGTTTTGTTTAGGCCAAAGGTATATATTAGCTTAAGATTTCTCTCCTTTGATGAACATTATGAGACTAAAAAACCAAAATGGCCTCCTGGTTTAACTCTAGGCGCTATAAAGTTCATCACCTTCACCATTGATTTTCAAGCTCAACCATGAAATGTATTTATGAGTTTTAGTCATAGTAGATCCTTAGCAATAAGCTTTTATTTACCCCATTCATATATATTTGATGAATATTTTGCGTCCCTGTTATACACTACTCCACCTTAATTTTCACCTCGTAACTAACTTTGCAAGGTAAACTTGGTAGTGTGGAGCCAAAAATTCATCACCATTGTACTGATCTTTGACCCCACAGTACCAAGAATTACCGACCCCAGTTAGTTTTCACATGGACAAGTCCTGGCATATCAATGCGCCAAACAGAACTTGCCACCAGACAAGAAAAATTCCCATATTTTCAAAATAACAGGCATACGCACACATTATAAGCATATAACATGTAACCTTTATAACCTGTACATAGATTAAGTCACTTGATCCACACGAACTACATTTTTGTAAACCCAGAAAGAAGCGCTTTTATTATACCGCATGTCATGTAAACTCGTCAGATTTTCACAAAAACCTTGTATATGTACCATAATACCCATAATTGTCAATGGACTTGGCAAAGCCTTATTTTTCTGCTTATTTTTCTCCCTTTACACTCGTGCAGAGACGAGTAGGAATGTGGGGATTTGTCAATGGACCATTCTTGGTATTATATTTATTTTCCATATTTACTAAATTCTTCGCCATATAAAACCTGAGCTCTGCCCATGATCCACACTCAACAATCTCCTGCATTCCCCAACAGGAACCAGGATGTATTACTCATGACAAACGCGCCTCCTCCATGACACTCTGTGACATAAGATACAAGGATGTAATAACATTCCAACCTTATCTACGCATACACAGTGTAACTGGAGGAAGTGCGATCCACCTGTGGTGCCATATTTGGAATGAGAGAATATTTCACAATCTCCTCTCAATACTCATCAACATGACTAACTCACAGGTGGCAATCTCTCCCTATGACACGTGTCCCTATTTCATTGAGCCACGTGTATAGAATATTTCACAACACTGTGAGCTGCTCAAGTCTTTCATATAAAAGGCAGCTTGAGCAGCTCCCAGTCATCTCTCCCAACTTACACCTTACACCTATACCTAGAACCTACGACAGGTTGAGCTATAGGATCGGAGGCAGAGCTTAGATCTTGGCGAGTGTTATCATTGTTACCACCTTTATGAAACACTCATGTCAGCTATGCAATAAAAGGATCAACTGAACTTCCCTGGATTCCGTGTACATTCACTTCACCACATGTAACCGTCCGTTGACAATTGTTAATCTTCTATTTTCTTATAACTCATCAACCTTTTAGATAGCTCACACCAAATCAAAGAAGCCATTAGATATCATAGTTACCCAAGCCTACTAGGTAAGCCAGGGATGTCGGCTGTGAATAAAGAAATAACTTCCTATTTCCTATTATTGTCACTGTTTACAATTGGTGTAATCTTTTGTATATTACTTGAGAATCTTTTTGATCAAATATAGTTTATTCAATCTTTGGGTTAAAAATGCATGTTTGAAATTGGTACAGTGCTACAGTCCTACCGTAATGCCTCCTGGATAAGGCATGTATTACATGCAATGATAGACCTATGGTGTGCCTTATAGGAGAGGGAATTATTTTTTTCTAAAACTGTGTCAAGAGTTCCTCACTCCCTTAGAGTGTGCCTATGAGGGATTTGGAAGCTTCAAGCTATCCAACCATTTAATTTTGAAAATTCATTGAGGATAAGAGAAGTTATGCCATTTTATATTTTTTCTAACATCTCCCAAAACTCTGGGTATGTTTATACTGGGGGTTTTACAGTATACCTTGTCAGCTCTTATACCATATGATACATTTATAGTTTTGAATTAATTCTGATAAAAATAAAGTTATACGTTTATGATATTAGCATTAACGACCTGAAGGAATTTTGTAGATACATTTATTGTGATAAACCAAATTCTTAATAGCTAGAATAAACCTAATAAGTAAGAGGTGAGATTTATGATATGGCGATATGAGCCCCAATAACAGAGAAAACATTATCAAAGTTAGTAAACGTTATCTATACTAAGGCCAGATGGTGGCACAAAATCAAACTCCCTGGTTTGATAATACATGTATTTGCTTAAATTCCTAACTTACATGGCAAAACCGACCTTTATCAACACTTCAGGTAAAATGCATTGGTGTTATTACCATTCTTATCACTTGATTTCATATTTCCTGGACCCATCGACTTTGATGCTTAACAAGTTGGTAATGGGGTTATTTTCATTCAGGAAATTTTCATTTATGCACTCCCTCAGATTCGTTGAGAAGTAGTTGGAGGAACTTTTTATTGAAACATATACTCTTGCATTTTTACACTGGTTGAAATTCATTTCTGCCCACAATGTATACAAAATGTACATGTATAAAGATACAGCATTACTGATTGATTTTTTTTTGCCTTTGGCTGCTGTGAATCTTTGGTCTCAAAATCAAAATCAAACTTTTTCCCTCTGACCACCGAAAATATCAGCTCAAAAATCCAGTGATCCAAGTTATTATGATAACATGGCATAATAGGCATCACTTTTAACCCTTTAGACCCTAAAATCGCCACATCTAGTTTTCATAAAACAGCCTAATTTTTCCCAATGTTCACTGATTTCTGATCGCACGACAGGAGTATATACAAAAATATTCAAAGAAATGCTTCAATGTTCAGTCAAAAAGTTGAAATATGTGGACTGCCCATCTAATTTTGGACTTCAAGATATCAATTTTGTGGCACATTGAGCATAGGAAAGCCAGGTTCAAGCCCTTCAAAACGCACCCTGATATGCTTGGGGTCAAAAAGGTCCAATCTTTGGCCAAAATCTGTGACAAAAAAGCACCATTATTTTGCAATTGTTGAGTCTAAAGGGTCAAGAGAAAAATGGTCACACTCGCAAACAGAATTTCACCTATTACACATCAAAGCATATTTTAGATTTTGGAATTATTCTTTCCAGCATAAAAAGGGGACTGTCAGTATTTGAATCAAAAGCCATACATATTTTTCAGCTTTCTCCCTCAAAAGAGTAATCATTATCAAAAAAAGACACTTTGAATTTTATTGAAGGAAGCTGTCCATAGCACACTTAAGGTTGTGGGATTTGATTGGATTTTAAGGAAATCACAGAGGGCCAAAAACCATCCAAAATGTCACAATTCACATAAACATGATCTGTAAACTCAAAACAATGTGTGGTTGGGAAATGAAGAGTTAAGGCCTGCTGTTGACCTCGAACCATGAAGACAGCCATAAGCAGTCATTGTCTAATGGACTACACATTTGACATACCTTATTAGCGTGATTGAGTGAGTAATAGATGTTTAACACCATTTCAACAGCTAAGGTCATATTCATGACCAGAACGACATTACACAATTTCACAGAGGAATGTGTCAGTGCCCGCGCAATTGTGCACATCACACATCCTGAGTGGATAGAAAAGAAGCGATATAGACCCTTTTAAGTGGTCTAGGGAAGCCCGCTTATTGGCATGAATAACCACCCAATCACTTATAATTATACCAGTATTTGGAGGGTTATTACCCAGGACTCAAAAGTATTTATACTGTCAAATATTCCTATTAGAATCAAAGTTATGAGCAATTTAATTTTCGGTTATAACAAACAAAACTATTCGTACGAAATCGTCACCATATATTTCTATAGTAAAATGCCCCCTTTACAATGAAATTTTGGCATCCATATTCAGATATAACAAATTAATTTTCTCATAAACACATTATGTAAGTGTAGCATACACAAGCCATAGGTGTGAGGGGCTGTGTTAGGACATCTACAGCCGCCCCCACTTCTCACCTGGGTGGCCATAGAGGTCAACATAAAGTTAGAATATTTTTTAAAAATCTATCTTTCTTTGTTTGGTTACTACGAAATTTGTTTATAAGGAATTATTTTGCCTGTCCCAAGCACTTTGTTGTAAAGTAATTTTACTGTATTAAAAAGACAACATTTTTATTGAACAAAGTGAGATAATCTGAACTTATATTGATACACATGTAGTCCACAGGCATCGTAACCTAAAAAAGTAGGAATATTTTCATTCAATAATTAGGGGAAAATAGGAATTTTGTCTATTTGTAATGTTAAAATAGGGAAAAACAGAATTAAAAATGGAATTTTAGAATATAGGCTTCTTTATTCATGGTATTGTATGGCAAAGATAGCAAAATGCCTGATTTTGGGATCCGGTCCTGCAAAAATGTAGCCAGTATAAAATGAAAATGTTCAGTACCGCATGTCCTGCAGGATGAAAAGGTTTCGGGAAGACTGTTGAAGTACTGTCAATGCTTAGCAACTTTAAGACAATAAAAAGGACAGATCTTTGGCCGGGAGTTGAGCATTATAAACTGAGAAAAATCATAATAAGGAATAATCATTGCATTGATAGTTGGTGGGTTAGGGGAGTTGGTTGGAGAGGACGCTGGGATAATTCCACTTTATTACTTGAACTGATTAAGAAAAAAAATTAATTGTTTCAGGTAACTAAGTCATCCCTGGGTCACCTGAGTAACTCCCCCCCAAGTTATCCTGACTTGTGACAAGTCTTGGAAGCAGTTAAAAACAAAATACAAAAAATTCGACCTACACTACCTAATTCTTGTCAGCATGTCACACAACTTTTTTTCTTTTGGCCTAATCAACGTCCAAATGAAACAAGTCCCACCTGTTCAGTACAGTGATCACACTATTATCAGATATTCATGGGAATATTGTAATATACCGTAATCTCCCGCGTATAAGGCGCACCTCACGTTTAAGACGCACCTAGAGTTTCAGAATATGGTCAAATAATTTGAAAATTCATTAATTTTATTCTACTGGATGGATTTTGAAAATTCAAGAGCTTTGTGTACCTAATACACTCAGGAACCTCCTAAACCCATCAATGTCTTATTATGATTTAGGGGGAGTGTAGGATATAAAAAAAAGCTATTGATCTCCCCCTTGTGGATCTAAGGAGAACTAAAACCTTGCGTATAAGACGCGCCTTATACGCGAGAGATTATGGTAATACATATGTGATATTGCAATAAAAGCCATATATTATATGCATTGTGCAATACTCCAGTAGGGGGCAGCACCAACCCACATAGGTGTTGCTGGAGGACTATCAGGTATATTGTGGGTATAGGTGCTGCCCCCTACTGGAGTATTGTACAGCTACATGTCAATGTTGGTGTTGTTGGTTACAACTTCTCACCCATACCTCATCCACCTAGCTATTTCTCAGGTTCTGGAGAATTGGTTTTCTCTTATTTTTCCATGTATCATTTTCATTAGATAGGGGATGAGCCCACTCACAGTCAAACGAGGGCAAACATATGGACTTACTCATGTTTGACATCTTGCAATTTTAATATCATAGGTTATGGGGGCATTGTGAAAACCCTCATTTATGCCATCCCCAATACTGTAATACCTCATACATATGCTAGACCGTGTGCATAAGGCACGTCCCTATAAACTCAATCTGATTTCATATTATATGGGACATCCACAACCATATGATTGTTCTGATACTGCTTCATTTTCTATACACCACATGTGTAAGGCATATATCCATGACTTTTCAGTGTTTCTATGCATAGTAATAACTTTAGTTAGCCACCCAGGTTTGAGAGCATTCCTAACACTGCATAGGTGACCATCAGTTGTCAAATATGACATTAACTGGATGCACCTAGTAAAGATCTACTTGAGGAGAAAGGCATTCAGTCTATATGTATGGTTTCTGAGTCTCTCCAGAAAAGGAACACTTAGGCTTGAGGTGAAATATACCATTATAAGTCCTGTGTATAAGCCACACTCCAATATAAGCCTCACCCAAATTTGTCAACCCCCCAATAAAAACCCATATCTGGTATATTTCAATATCCCCGACAACATTGTAGCGGCTATATCAAGTTCATGAAGCCTATCTAATAATCTTGTGATCAGAGACATTGAAACAATCCTGTGACTAAACAGTTAATGTTATAATACTGCCATTTTATGTACCTGGTACTTAAAAAAATACTTGATTGCCAAAAGGTGACTTTGCTTGTCTGAAAGTGCTCTTTTGGGGCATTGTAGGTGGCCTCCAGCCACTGGGATTTTTGACTCTCAAAATCAAACTTTTTTTTAAAAGTTTTTACCTCTGGTCACCAAATATCTCAAGTCATCCAAGTTAATTATTGTAGTAACATGGCCTGACCGATCTTTCAAACCCCTATAATATAGTAACCTAGCAGCCGTTTAGGAGATGTGTATCATTTTGAGGGGGGATGTGGGTGCAGTTTATTCCATTCTAAGGAGATTAAAGATGGTCATAGCTACACATAGCTTTTCAAACTTTGGAAATCCATTCCTCAAAACTGTAGAATATTAACAAGTAGGTTTGTAAGTAAGGTATAGACAGCATCTTCAAACGTTTACCACATTTATTTTAAACCCCCGGAAAATCCTTTTTTCTATATTCGGGGTCAGCATAAAATCCCCGTTTCCAGTGAAATCCCAGAAACTTACATATCTTTTGTGTAGGCACCTTGAAGTTAGCTTTTATTGATAACCATCAAAGTTATTCAGGTACAATATGGGGTTAATGGCACTCCATGGTAATTTTAGTACCGGTGGTTATAGTTTTCCTGGTGTTTTGTGGCATTGAGAATTGAGGATGCTGCCATGTCCAGGGTGTCCTCATTCCTGAGGAGGGAATCCTGAGTCTTGAGGCAGCCTGGGAGCTAGCCATGTCCATGGGGCTCTAGGTACACATAGCTTTTTGAATTTCGAAAATCCATTCACTAGAAAAAGATTTATGCATTACACGGGATGCAACTTATAAATGGGAAAGTATGGTATCCAATATCCAATTGAACACCTCAAAACTGTAGAATATTAAATGTAACACACATGGTATTGATATAATTTCTAACTATGTTTTCTATAGGCAATTCATCAGTAACGACAGACAATCAGAAAAGAAGTCTTTAATCCATCTATTATTATTTTAGCACTTTATTATACCAAATTGTCCAGGTGTGGTTTATCTGTTTGAGAATTCGGAATATAATCTACAAAAGTGTATTTAGGATTTCACCTTGAGCACTGTTTATCCTAATTCATGATTATTCAGGTTGGGATACATGCTATACAAGATAAAAGATATTTATTAACCTTTTCGTAACAAACAACCAAGTGTTTTCAATATCCTTGTACAAAGCTTTGGACATGTTCATATCAAATGTCTTAATACTGTTCAACTGAAAAGAGTAGCTAGTCTGGTTCGACATCTCCAATTAAGTGGTCCCCTTCAATATTCATTTCAACATCTTCTTCACTCTCAGCATGTCTTTCCTCTTGAATATTGGCCTCAGCATCATCTACATTCGGCGATTTACCTCTTTGAACCTTGAGTAACTTGGCATACCCCAGAAGAGCATCTATATCTATTGGACCATGAAATAATACAGGACCACAGGAGCTTTCAAGTGACTTTTGAATGGCACATACACCTTTTAAAGCACTACATAGTGTCACTGCACACCCAACATCATAGCGTGTGAGAGAGTCTGTCATTACATAATGCTCCAGTTGAGTTTTAATGACTGAATGTCTGTTCTTGATTGAAGTGTTGAATTCAATAATATCTTTACTGAGAAGAATGAGTTCTTCTTTTGCACGATCTATGAGGTTTAGCAGTCGCACTGCTTTTCTTTTTGTTACTGCTGGGATTTGAAGATCATCTTGTAAAGCTTCATTGTTGGTGATTCCATGGTATATTATATTATCAGGGTTCATTGCCGACTCGCGCGTAAGCTGGGGTAAGTCAGCCATCTTTGAGCACTCATTGAATTTCTTCAGGGACATATTTATCCGCTGGCTTGAAGCTAGGATCTGCTTTGATAATTTCTCTCCCAAAGTAGACCCATCTAGAAAATGCATAAGAACGATATATTTGTATATTGAACGTATAGGTTTGGCAAGTGGAAGAGATAGAAGAAGAGAGAGGTATTATGTGTGATATGTCATTGAATATATAAGAATATCCTTACATCACTGAATTTTACCCTGATCCTTATAAGCAAGGTCTCCTTACAAGCAAGGTTAACACCGCCCAAGATCGCTCATTACCTCTATAGGTGTTCAATGGAGGTGAGTGCGATTTTGCAGCCCCAAAGTGCATCTTAAAGGCAGGGTGCTTTTAATATAGAATATAACTAGGCCTTCAGAAATAAGACTAAGGCTGCACCTTATAATACACAAGGTATTAGGATAATCAAACCTGAATATCTATGACGGGTCTCTCTCAGCCGATTGTATTGGTTGACCTCAGACCATATTGCCTTTGACAGCTCCTTCTGCTTGAGTTTACATGCGTCTTGTAGCTCTGTCATATAGGTTTCTGTGTCCTTTCCCCATCTTTCTATTTTGTGTTTCTTTTCAATGTTTTGTATCCTTTTCTCCAGCCTTAAATTACAATAAAAAATTGGGATCTCAGCACAATTCCTTTAAGGAACGTTCATTGCAACAGTTATCAATTCTTCACATAGTCCATTTTCACATAGTCACATAGTCCATTTTCATTTCATTTTGGCCAATGTGTAGAAACCTCGATAAGTCATGCCTAAAAGCTAGGTATGTGTGATTTCTTTTGTCTATTTAACCATCATGAAATAAATACAGAGTTTCACTTAAGAGTGTCTCCACTCCCAGTTTCTTCACTTGTCAACCCACGCATGAAGAAACTGGTTGTGTTTACACTTTACCATGCAAATCTGTCTTATATGTTATGAGTTAAAGAAAATAATGAGTGGTAACTCAGGGTGTAGTACTCCTGCAGAACTAGGACATAAGTACCTTTCCAAGAGAGAGTTGACTGGACTGTCGAAGAAAAGATTGTAACAATAAGGTTGGGTCGGTGCATTCAATGACCAAAGCCAAGGTGAGATGTACAAGAAACAAGAGTTGCATGATTACTGATAAAAGTGTCCAACATGGCTAAAACCTATCCAAAAGTCCTGATCATTGACACACACACAGAACAGATTGTTTCTAATCTAGTTACATTGCAGCCTATTATAAGGCCATTTTATTCTAATTACTTCACATCCCAGCGACAGGGTTTTTGGTAAATAAAAAAAGCAAAACATCTTTAAGGCATAGTGAATCCCTCAGAATATCTGTCACAGCAATGCTCAATGTGCTATGTACTACCGGTATATGTAATAAATCCTAGGACAAGGCCTAATGTTCAATGTCCATGAGGTATTGCACCCACAGTGGAGCATGCAATAGAAGAGCCTTATACCATATCTGTAATAGGAATGACCTGTTTTAGTCAAGGATTAAGAATGCCTGATAAAAGATCTTTATTCCATATATTATGATACTGACATAGGTCCGCTTAGGGCTGATACTGGCTGACATAGGGTAACTACATTGTGCTAGCAATCCTGAAGGCCACAGGGCAGTCCTGACGGACATAGATCAATCCTGACTGACATAGGACACTCCTGACGGTCATAGGGCACTCCTGATGGTGATAGGGCACTCCTGACGGCCATAGGGCACTCCTGACAGCCACAGGGCACTCCTGATGGTTATAGGGCACTCCTGATGGTCATAGGGCACTCCTGACGGCCATAGGGCACTCCTGACAGACATAAGGCACTACTGACGGACATAGTGCAGACATAAGACTCATACTAGCAGACATAGGACACATGCTAGCAGACATAAACTCATACTAGTGGATATGGGGCTCATACTAGCGGACTATACAAGAGAATTTATGGTATTAGCTCCGCCCTAACTATGGTAGGCTATAAGATGCCCAAGCGGTCTGAAGTGGTAGTGTATTGGTAGTTTACAAGTTGTGAACTTTACGATGTTTACAAACATTGTAAAGGGGTATGGTAAAATGGTTATCTACTCACTTCCATCACTTACATAAGATGTAGCCTAATGTCACCACCTCTGTAAGTCCTAAGGGTGTCCGGATTACCTTGGAGTTCTTCTTTATACGTTTGCCCGAAATCCTGAAAGATCTGTGTTAAATAAAGGACATAAACTGATGTGTTTACCTTTTGATGCATCCATCCTTATACTGTCGACTTCAGATTGGTCCCACTGCTGTATGGTCTCCCTTGTAATTGTGCCTATTATTTAAAAGGAAAGAGTTATGATCGGTTTTATGAATAGGATCCTCTTTCACATCATTTTTACAAGAACAGCAACAGGTCATGTAAAGTGGGGCTGAGGAAACTGAGGGAAGTTTGTTATTGCCAAATCCACAGATGAATATTGATAAAATTGTATTGGTGATATATAGGTCATGTAGTGAAGAGTTAAGTCCAAAGCATAATGCAGATATTTAAAAGCTACACAAGTGCTTATATACTGCTTGTCCACCACAGCGGTGACAGCATCTCTGGATGACTGCATCTTTGAGATAAATGATCGAATGTATGAGGAGGGTTGAGGGAGAAAACTGCCTCATTGTCCTACAATAGCAAGATAGCAAGTGCTACAGGATAGGAAGTTCTTTATTTTGCATGGTACCATAGGCAGGGGAAGAAAAAGCCACTGTTTTTTATCACTCAGACGTGGTTTGGTGAGTCTGAGGAGTAATCCCATTACTTGGGATGCAGTTGCCATTATAAAGATAGTGAGAGCATAGCTCTTGTAAATTGCTGTCCACAATGTTCAATAATACTAAATACCTCAACAGCCCTCAAGAATTTGCATAGGGGTATATGGAATGCACCATTGACCTGGGTTCAAAATGTTGCCTTTTGGCATTGACTCTTTCATCTCCTCAAACCTTGTTTTTTTAAATAAAATCTTTTTACCATTTATTTTCATCATTTTGTTGTCCCTGTTGTCTTGCAAAACCTTTAAATTCCCTTGGAGTTTCCTTGCTTTTTATTTTGCAATAAAGGATTCCTGCTTTTGGACTAAAGTGTCTGAGAGAATCCCATATTCAATATCATTATCATTAACACAAAGGAGAATGGTTTTATGGGTAGATACCTTGAAAGGGAAGAAGAAGTTCCTGTAGTTCAGACTCTGATTCATGAATAGTCTTGTATGCTTTCTGCATCTTTTGCAAGAATGGTGCATCTGTAAACATTTAACGAACAAACATGACTAGAAACAGCCACAGTTCCATGTCAAATGGTCAAATCTATCATAGCTTGTGATGGTAGACAAATATAGCTGTTGAATGGCATAATACTAACTGAATGTAATATACAAAAATGATATCGCTTGTATTGATGGACTTACAGGTGAGAAACATAATTACCCATTTTATTAGTCAGTTTTGTGGAATGATGGAGGAGCAATTCAGTCAAGAGATCATGTCGATTTTCAGCTGTCATTTCCTTTGTGAAACTTGAGTAATCACCAATGTAGGACCACAATCGTTCTGTGCCCTCACCATCACAAAGTCCAGCACCTGGTATCCTCCTAGGGCAGTAGTTCATCTGAGTTACAAGAAGCAAAGTAGAAAAAAACACTCCATCTAAAGGTGAATCGCAGTCACAAGTTCAGTGTCAAATCTCTTTGATACTACCAAAGAGTCCCTGGTATAAACTGCACCACCTGTTGAGAATCAAAACAGGTGGTGCAGTAATGGATCTTCAAAATTCAAAAAGCTACAGGGTCCTAAAGGCCCCCTGGATACTGATACAGTTGGGTGAAATGTTTTAAGGGAGTGTGTTGAATCTAACCCCTACCCCCGACCACATGGGTATTGTTCTCACAAAAGCTGTGGCTTATTTGAGTGATGTGAGCATATACTGAACTATAATGCTCACATCACTGGTGTCATCCTAGATGAATTAAATGAGAGATTCATGATACAATCAGGACTACATACTACAAAAGCTTATTTTATATAGTGAGGAAAGCACTGTGTCTCTGCGATGCATTTGTCAACTTTCGGTAAAACATGTCAGGGAATTGGCATATGAAATTTTCGCCACAGCCCTGGGTTTATATAGATGAGATGAGGACATTTACCTGACAGTTTAGACAATGTCCTTTAACATGAAAAGCTGGCACTAAGAAGATAATATCATCTGGTATTGCAATGGCCTTTTTCTAGAAAAGAAAGAAACAAAAGGCATTCGGTAACAAAAGCTCTTGAAAAATAGGAGATGGCATGCACTAGTGTGATTCCCTACAGAATTACAATTTATACCCCCATATCTTGTCGGCCCGGTACTGAAAATGAGGATCATGCAGCATCTAAATGTGCCACTTATCAGTCTCATCTAGTCCAGGACAGAGGTCAACACCATAATATAACTGCCAGTGTGAGTTTGAATTCAACAAACAAAATAGAAAGATGTCATCTTTTATATAGCAATTATGCTACTACAGTCAATTTAAGTTGAAGACTTAAATGATTGAAATAGTTAATTCTTGTTTTTCATTGTTTCTTTCCTCACAATAATGTTCTTGAACTGCAGGACTGAGTTTTCTTATACACTGCTACTGTGGGGACTCTACAATTCACACTATTTATTTGGTGTTGGTAATTAACTCTTGGTTATAATCGGTAGTGAATTAAAAGCTGATGTCTGTAGTGCTGTGCCCAGACATCCACATGTCCATGACACTGAGAACAGACATCTAGTGCTCCCAGTCAGTAGCCACTCATGGAGCACTCAACCCTAAAAATGGTCCAAATTTGTGTGTCTATACTACAAGATAAGGTAACAATATCTAAATAGTTTTAAAATGTGTCATTGGCCTTTGCCTTGTACATATATAATTTGTGTATATTAAGAACGCCAGGGGTCCAACATATTCATAGCAATCATGAGTTATATTGCTTATCTGTGCCATAGCTGACTGAGAGGACATTGAATAGGATGTGTGTCCTGCAGTTGATATAGTCAAGTCGGGTGTTTAAACATATTTTAGAACGTTATTCCATAGTTGTTCAAACTTATGCAAGGACTATATGAAATTAGGTCAGCTACATTAGCAACATTGCTGGGTAACTGAACTCCTAAAATGTTTTTGCTAATTAATCATGCCATTTTGTTGTTTCACATCAGATATAATGCCTGGCATAGCACCATCATGCACAGAAATGTATGACATCTTAGGCCTATGGAGGCAGACCCTACAGAGTGTCAGCTTTGCTGAATATCTGCTTATGGAGACTACAACACAAACACCTTGTTCATGATGTCAGGATACATGAATGCACCCCTATTATGTTTAGTACCAAGAAGCTTTTAAACGTTACGCCAGCCTTCCAGGGTAAATCCACTGCTGAAATGTTAGCATGTTGGGCAAACGTATATAGGCATACTTCCAAAAATGTCTAATTGGAAGGGGAATCTAGAAAAACGCCATTCATCCACAGTAAGTATTCCTTGCCATGGCCATTGGCCAAAAAGTGAGTGTTAGTGTCTACCCCTACTGGTACATCACAAAAGTGGATGTACAGTCAGATAACAGAGGGCTATGCTTATAAAAAAGAGGGTGACCAGAATACAGATATAATCAGACACAAACCCTCAGGTGGGGCTTCATCTTGCAGGCAATATCATAGAGGAGAATCCTTATTTCATCTCTTATCTTCAGATAAAGATATACTGAATATGCTAATCTGAAATACAAAGAATGAGAGTGTAAGGTACTAAATAATGAAAGGAAGGGAGTTAACAGATACAGAGAATGACAATATTTGTAAACAAAAAAAAGGAAAACAAGAAGGACATCAGGGCAGCTGTGCAATTGTAAACAATTGTGGGAGACAACACAGATTACAGACACCACCTCCCACGGGCGTGGACTGGTTTCAGGTGTGCAGGAGGGGCTTGGGACCCTGGTTACACATAGCCTTTTGAATTTTTAAAATCCATTCAGTAGAATAAAATGAACTTATTATTTCTATGATCAAATCCTAAAAATCTAATTGCGTATTAGAGGTGGGGGTGCACCTAACAGGCAGGAGATTACAGTAGTATTTGTCAGTGAACCAGGATGTCAGGATTGCCTCATACTGCACGATAAAGCTAAATCCATCAGAATGGGAAGAGTGTTTGATGCTGGTTGATGATGACGGAAGCTGGTTGGGAGGTGCGTAGGGGACAGAGCTCCCCACGCCTGGTGGTGCACCCCCAGGGGCCCATCGTTGGGTAATAACTCCCCCCCCAGTGTGTAACATACAGATCCAGATGTTGGTAGTGGATGACTAGGGCAGGCATGGGGTCTCTAGCTCAGTGGTAAAACGCCCATATTAATGTTGGTGGGTCCCGGGTTTGATCCCCCGAGAATCCAGACACCATTTTTGCTGTCCACTACAATGTGGAATGGTTTGTTATACTGGGGTTGATTGATTGATTGATTTGTTTAACATCCTAAGGCTCTTACAAGTAATGGGACTGCCTGCTTAGTTTATGGACATGAAGTCCTCTCTTTCTTAGTCTGGACAGGTTATACTCGGTGACCTTTAGACATGCTTAGTAGCTAGAAGCACGGCAAAATATGAATGGTTCAGGATGGGCAAGGTAGAGCTATAACAACCGCAGGTGACTATTACTTCTGGCTATAGAAATGCCTCAGGTAGCGCATATTGACTGGATGGTCAGTCAATATGAAAACTCGGCTGACCTCGTCTTTTGCCAACAAAATTGCTACCGGGCCAGTGGGAATAATCAGGCTGTCAGATTATGTCTGGCTGTAATCCTCGGAACATTATTAAGCTTTTCACAGCCTAAAACCAAAAAAAAACATTACTTTCTGTTAAGATTTAAAGACTTAAATGATAGAAAAGATTAGTTAATTCTTAATTTTCATTTCTTCTCGACAATGATAATCATTTAGATAATCATTTAGGTATTCTGTCTTGCCAAAACCGATCAGGGCCTGCAAAAAGATAAAATCTGCAAGACCGAATGGCCTGCCAGGGGAATATTTTTTTATAGACTGGACTGATTAGGTATCAGTGCTGATGTCTATCCAAGCCAGAAGGAACTAGGCACATATGAACACATCACTTGAACGAACCGCATAATTATATAAGGTGATCCTGGCACCTACAATACCATAAAACTGCCCATAAATTGATTTTTTTTTTCTTACTGAAGCAGTATGGGAGATGGTCTCGTATTATTATCTCAGGTGCTAAATAACTTTGAAAGGAAGGGATTATGATTGCCATCCTTAAAAAAAGTGCCTTGTGTTTATCAAACTATAGTATGACATTGTATGAGGAAAAAGCCACACAAGGGGGTACTCATCTCATCTCAGCTCTAGTGGCTTTGAGCACTTAGGTATTCTGAGTAAAATATCTGTCTTGGGCAATACATCAGAGAAATGATATGTTAGCCTTACCTCTCTCCATGTTTGAGGTTAAAGAACTTGTATGGGTATTCATGTCTACACACAGAGCCAAAAACATGTTTCACCTCCAGCTTCTTGTTCTGGTTATCAGTCCGCAAGACATTACCTGCTGTGAAGTTGCTGCAATCCTGCCAATATACAAATAAATAGATATAGATTGCAACTCACTGATTCTGATTATCATTGGGGCCATCTCCCGGTACATATGAATGAGCAGCCTGAGAGAGATTAAAGTATACTTGTGTGTATCATCACCAAGCTCAGAATAATACATAATATAAAAGGTGAGAAGCTAAAATCACATAGATCTATGGCGAACAATGTGTACGGCCTGGTAAAAAGGTATTAGACTTGAATAGGTCCAGGACAAGGTAGTGGAAAAGGTAATTTCTCCAGTTAATAGGCAATTTAAGGATTACACTATACTCAGTACTATAACCATTCTATATGTACAAAAAATGAATTACCAAACGGACCTGGGAAAGGCCTTAGCGGTTTACATCATGCACTAGTGATTGTAGTAGATAGTGAGTGAGTAATAGATGTTTAACGCCATTTCGACAGCTAAGGTCATATTCATGGCGAGAACGACATTACACAATTTCACAGAGGAATGTGTCAGTGCCCACGCATATGTGCACCTGAGGGGATAGGAAAGAGGAGATATAGACCCTTTTAAGTCGGCTAGGGAAGCCCGATTGCAGTAGATAAGCGATTGGTCAAAAGTAAATGATTTACTTTGATAGATGACAATTAATTGATATTAGTATCATCCAATGTAAAGGGTTTCATATGATTTTTACACTCCCCCAAATCGCTGCAGAAGGGGGCTGTATGGCGATTTTTAAAATGTTGGGTATCCATTGACCCTTTAAGGGCCGCTGATGCATTAATGCATTGGTCGTCATGATGCGACAATGAAGTGCCGGTGAGAGCACTTCATTGGAGCATCATGTCGGCCCTCCGGGACTATATCTGTCAGCCCCGTAGGGTCAGCATGATGCATCAATGTCCTACCAGCACTTCATTGTTGCATGATGAGGCACTCCTGCATCAGCGGCCTTTAAAAGGTTAAACTTACATTAAAAATTATAGATTACCTTCTCTGGAATTGTCAACTCTCCATAGTTGGTAACAAATGAGTCAACATCGTCCTGTTTCAGGAAGAAGCGCTCTGGATGTCTATTCTGGAACCCTGTTGAGCTGCCATCACGATTTCTCCTGACCAAACTGAAGTTTGCATCAATTGATATGATCTTTCCAGTCTGTAATGTTTTGATATTCAGTGTGATTTAAACAACATTTGGAAGTGGTCCTGTTATGTACTGATAGAGCTAACACAAAACCCCACCCATAAATGGACCCCCCATGCGTGTCATCCACTTAGTTGAAAAGCAAGAATTTGATTGTAATAGAAAAAATAACATTTCACATTAATCATATATTATCAAATTCCCGTCCATAAAAAAACCCAATTTGGCGCCAAAAGTATTGACTTTTACTAAGGAAAACAAAAAAAAATTTTACAGGCAGGATTGTATTGTATACAATGCACTTCATTAATAACCAAGTAAACCAGCAATATATATCTTAAGTTTTACATTCATGCCACCTCATTAGAACATATCCGAGCCACACCATAAGATAAGGAAAAGGGTTCAAACCTAATACCTCTGGGCATGCAGGACATTTTTCTGTTCCTGTTATATCAGGACAAATGTTCTCTTGAAAGGTTCTCAACTTGATGGTGTACAGCAGTGAAGCTAAGTACCATATCCCAGGTGAAGATAGCTGGAATATTTGGTTGCTTGAAAGGAGAAACTAGACATGGTAAGATGGGAGACCAGTGAAGAGTGAATACTTATATATCTATAGAGATTAGTGTTTATGTGTCATATGTTTTCAACTTTAGTACATATCAACCATTATATCATAGTTGACGACATTTTGGGTTCATATTCGTAGGTAAAGGGAGTGCATTTAACCAGGCTAGAAAAAACGATGCTGACACCATTATATAAGGTAATATAATATGTGACACCTATTGTCACACTTGTTGGTGTTAGTCCATTGATATATACACTCACCTGATGGCTCAAGGATCTATCTGGGACTAACACCAATGTGTGCATCAATAGGTGCCATATATCCCCTAATCATAGGCTGTACAAAAAATGAATGCACATTTAGGATAAAACCTACCTGCCTGTATTGCGATTCATTTAGGTGTTTTAGTGAAGCAACAAATGATGTGAGAGACAGTTTTCCATTGAGGACAAGGGACCTTAGTAAGGTCATCAAATGGATGCTTACAGCAATATTGGGTCTACTAGGGCTTGAAGGCCAAAACCCAAACCGCACCAGTGTCACTGGCTCTTCCTCGCATGAACAAAACTCTTATTTTTTGTTGATGGGAACGACCTAGAAAAATGCAGAATGACACCAAATACAGTTCATAGAAAACATAAGAAGGTTTCACAACTAGACATCTAATTACACTGCACTAATACCAAAGAGGGTTTGTACAATTCATAAAGTTTATACAATGTAGCCAGTTGCCAGCCATCGAGACTGAAAGGAGGGAAAGCATAGTAGTCAATACGCCAAGGGACAGACTCTTTTGTCAGTCCAGATGTTCCTGGTTTAACAGAAGTCCCAAATTGTTTTGCTAGTTTGTGACATGATAGGAAAATTTCTGCTCATGCTTTATGGCTGACATAAGCTACAGCTGTATTATTGTCTCACATGCAACATAAATCGCAGTTGCTATAGGACTCTGGATAGACCTGTAGGCCTAGTAACTCTCCTACCCTCTCTTTGTTGCTTGTGTGAAGTTCCCTTTCTTTAATTTTATATGTGTGGGTAGTTTTACATTTAGGGGCAATTGAGGAACTTAAACATTCAATTTAAGAGACCAAACCCCCATCTTCCTTTTGCTACAACAGACTGCCCCTCCCTCAGTGGCCTGAAATGACCTCCATTCGTTCCTTTGGTGAGGGGAACACAGTGATGGTCAACTAGTTCGCCATGTCCTCAAGGATATTACAGTATAGGATGGGTCAGTCCATACAGTCCTATAGTGAAGGCCAACCCCCCTCTACCCCCCCCCCATGAAACTAGGTGACCTTGTGTGTTCAGTATTGGGCCCTATGTAGGATAAGGGGGGTTCTGGAGCTTTCATGTATCTTCATGAAAGGAATACCAAATGAAATGAAGAGACCATCTAAGCTAAAAAATCCTGCTAAATCCAAAAATGATGGTCTTTATTCTCAGAATTTGACTGAAAGTACCCAAAAATGATGTTTGATGAGGGAAATATTTTGGAAATGTACAAAAATGATATTGAAAATGATTGGAAATCTTTAAATATAGAAAATGTAAATCAGAGTTAATACTTCAACCCACATATTCAAATGTCTGCCTACCTCTCAGTCAGGCAAATTCTGGGCCTGTGCATTGCTCTGCCTATCCCACATACAGCATATCAATTGTGTACCTATCACTCATCCTGCCTATCTCTTCAGTCCAAAACATCTACTGTTAAATCTGGTTATCTCTTAAAAGACTTCATTTATAATGCTTACCCCTCACCTTACCTTATCTTTGTCCCTTCTTTCCTTTAGTCTACCTATCCTCAATCTCCCTATCATTCATTTTACCTATCCCTCATGTGACTATCCCTCAGACCCTCATGTTTAATCTGCTCTGTTTGTCTGCTATATAAGCCTTTATTGTTTTTCGGTACATTCCTTACCATATCTACTACTTCAATTTTACCTATCCCTGATAATGCCTATCATGAAGCCTACCTATCCCTCATTGTGCCTATCCCCCAACTCTGCAAATCCCTCATATTTGACTTGCACATCTGACCCTAGGACTATGTTTTTTTTTATGTTTGCTCATCTTACAAGGTACTCTGTGCCTATTCTTCAAATTGCTAATTACTCATACTACCTATCCCCTTTGCTACCCATCCTTACCTATCCCCCATGCACTCTATATAGCTCTCTTACCCATCTCAACTCTTTTGACCTACCTGTCACAACCAACCTTCATTATGATGACCATTTCTTAATCAACCCATCACCTAACATACTGGTTACAGTCCACCTTATTCATACATCTACCTATCATTCATGCTGCATATCTTTCAGTTTACCTATATAATGATATAAATGGAGGATAGGCATAATGGGGGATAGGTATATTTCACAAGGCATAGACCTGGAGACAGGTGGAAGAAATTGAACACAAGCTGAGATATGTATAGAGAGAGCGGGTTAGACTGACTGAGCTGAGATGGTAAGAAAGCAATATGGAGAGTATGAGGGATAGGCATTCATAAGGATTGGTAGCAAGGGGGATAGGTAGCATGAGCAATATCCAGTTTGAGTGATAGGCACAGAGAGTACCTTGTAAGATGAGCAAATGTAAAACAAGAAAACATGGGTGCTAGCGAAAGATGTGCAAGTCAAATATGAGGGATATGCAGAGTTGGGGGATAAGTATAATGAAGGATAGGTAGGCTTTATGATAGGCATCGTTAAGGATAGGTAGGATCAAAATGGCAGACATTATAAGCAATGTACTGTTAACAATTAGGACCTAAATAAACAGATGAACAATACAGTTTAAACATGGTGGTCTGAGGGATAGTCACCATGAGGGATAGGTAAAATGAATGATAGGCAGATTGAGGATAGGTAAACTATGGGAAACTATAGGACCAGAGAAGATTAGCTAAAGTAAGGAGTAAGGTTTCTCAATAATACATATGAATGCCAGGAGTGTAAGAAATAAATCTACAAAAATCAAAGAGGAGCTGAATGATAATTTTATAGATATTATACTATTTTCTGAGACATGGTTGAATGAAATGGATTGTAGTAACTTATATAGCTTCCCGAGGTATAATCTCTTTTGCCAAGACCGTATCAGTATTTATAGAGGAGGCGGACTGTGTGCTTATGTCGACGAGAGTCTATCATGTTCAATAGACAAGTTTAAAGCCTTAAACAGAACTAATGAAAATATAGAAGTTCAATGGTTATTATCAGCCAAGGGTTCAAATAAAAAATGTATCGTATGTAACATCTTTAGACCACCTTCAGGTAACCTTATGGAATTTTGTAATATTATAGAGCTTTACTGTTACAAATTGATAATCTGGATGGATATGATATTTTTATCCTTGGTGACTTTAATGTGAATGTACTTGCTAATACCCCAGATAAGCAGCTTCTTATAGAAACTTTCGATCATTTTCACCTGGTACAACTAGTTAATGAGGTCACGACTACATCAGGTACCAACACGTGCATAGACTTGATTTTCTCAAACTGCGATACTATCACTTCTAGTGGTCCTTTGAATGTACACCTATCTGACCACCTACCGGTACATATTCTAAAATCCCAAATACATACGAAGAGAACTTTTAGAACCTTTTTAGGAAGATCATATGTGACATGTACTGGGAGAAGGGGTCTTAAAGTCCCCTGCACTAAGCCCCCTTTTCGCAGATCGTGTCACATATAACAAACTAAATTTAGAAAAATTTTATTTAGACTTAGAAAACTGCAACTGGAATTATTTCAATCAATCTAATGATCCGAATATTTTTTGGAACATACTAGAAAACATGATTAAGAGAATGCTCGACCTACAATGTCCTGTTAAAAGCTTTAAGGTTGTAGACAAACCTAGCCCATGGATGTCTAATGAGTTGCTAGAAAGGATTAACGACAAAAATGCATTATTAAAACTAGCTAGGAAAAATATGGATATAATTTCGTGGCACAGAGCTAGAGAATGTAGAAACAAAGTGAATAGAGAAATTGAATTAGCCAAAGAAAATTATTATTCTAATTTATCTGAAGTTTTCAAGAAAGATTCCAAGAAATTTTGGAGTACTATGAAGGATATTTTACCTGCAAAAAAAGGCAATAGCAAATCAATCATGTTGACGGATGAAAATGGCCAAGTAATTTCCATTAATGATACCTCTACTTATATAAATAATTTTTTCGCAGAGATTGGTCCTAGACTCGCTGAGCAGCATCAAACTATTTTTAATTTCAAAGGCACCCGATGCGAGGTAGATATGCTGGAGATAAACTTTACAGATGAAGAAATTATAAAAAGCCTATCAGATATAGATACGTCTAAATCATCTGCCATTGATTACTTATCCACTGAAATATTTAAAAAAAAAACTATGCTAAAGTTTCCTCAAAAATTTATAAAAATTATTAATTTGATCACAAATACAGGCCAAATTCCTGACAGCTGGAAAATTGCTACAGTGACTCCTTTACCTAAGGGTGGAGATCCAACCAATGTTTCTAATCTTAGACCGATTAGTGTCTTACCAGTGCCTGGCAAAATTCTTGAAAGGCTCATTCATAATAAATTAAGTGAACATTTAGAAAGATTTGATATATTATCGAAAAATCAAGGAGGTTACCAGAAATGTAAATCTACACTAGACTCTATCTCAGTACTAGTTGATGATGTATTAAAAAATAGAAATGAAGGTAATATAACAATGGCTGCTTTTATCGACATGCTTTTGATTCGGTTAATCATTTGATATTATTAAAAAAACTTGAACAATACGGAGTCAGAAATGGGAATTTAACTTTAATAGAAAATTATCTATCAAGAAGACAGCAATGTTCTATAGCCAACCATATACGTTCTGAAAAAGCAAATTTATCATGTGGTGTACCGCAGGGCTCAATCTTGGGTCCTTTGTTCTTTCTATTGTATATTAATGACTGCATATCTGATAATGATGTACATAAAACCTTTTTATATGCAGATGACTCTGTACTGTATGTATCAGGAAAAAATTTGGATGTGTTAACAGAGTTGAGTTTGAAAAGTGTTTATTGGCCAATAATATCTTAACATATTGAAGCTTTTACAATTATCAGCCGTAGGGGGATACAATCGCTTGATATTAAACAGATGGTTTCCATGAACAGTCACATATCACTTAGTATTCACATATAGTATAGTTCAAAATAATAACAGTTCAGAGTCATATTATTATATCACATAAGTACTTTTTGAACTTTTGTAGATTTTCTGCAGATTGAACATGCACCGGTAGATCATCCCAGATGATGTTACCTCTGTACAATGGACTCGATCTATATAATTCTATTCTAGGTCGATTTACTCTAATTTTTATTCTATCATTGCCCCTAAGATGTCTTACTGGGGTTATTATATTCTCCGGTTTTTGTATATATTTATACATCATACTTGCAAGTACTATCTTCCTTCTAGACACAATTGGTTATTACTTCAGTTATACTATTAATATATATATTGAAAAACAAAGGGCCCAATACCGTCCCCTGTGCTACTCCACATTTCAGCACTTTCTCATCTGAAGTGATGTCATTTGCTACGGTTACTTGTTTTCTATTATATAAAAAACATTCCAACCATTTTAGGCATTTATTATCGCAACCAATGCATTGGAGTTTCTTCAACATTATATCTAAATTCACAGTATTAAAAGCCTTTTTTAAATCCAAGAACAATACAAGGGAGTAATCACCTCTATTTCTAGCTTCTATTAAATATTGTATTAACCCAAAAGTTGCATCCACAGTCGATCTGTTAGGTATGAAACCGTATTGTCTTTCACTAATTATATTCTTATTAATAATATAATTCATCAACTGGGTGTGTATCAGTTTTTCAGTCAACTTAGAGAATATATTTGTCATCGTTTTGGGTCTCCAATTAGATACATCTGATAAATTCCCACTTTTGGGTAATGGGACTATTTGTCCCAATTTCATAATGTCTGGCAACACTCCAGTACCAATAGAGTCATTTACCAGGTTCTGTAGTATAAACGGTTTGTGACATAGTAGACTTTTTATAACAATACAGGGTATGTCTTTAATACACGAGCTCTTATGTCCTTTTATAGCTTGGGCTATCCTCTTACATTGGTTTGCAGTTACTTCTTCCAACTTCATAGCAGTATCATTTATTAATCTGTTTGGAATGTATTCCGTACCAACTATTTGACTAGCTAGGTCTGCACCTATATCTATATAGTAATCGTTTACAAAGTTGGCAGTATTTTGATGTTCAATAACATTTCCGCCAGAATCCTTCAAACACATTGTTGATTTAGAACTTTGTCCCTTCCAGACTCCATTCAAGACCTTCCAGAATCGTCTTGGGTCCTTATTATACCTGACAAGAAGATTTGTGGTTACATTTTTCTTTTTAATGACCAGTTTTTTATTAATATTCTTTTGGATCTGTCTGGCTCTGGCTAACGCTGTGTTTACTACATTTGGTCTACATTTCTTAGCTTTATTAAAAAATCTCTTTTTTACAGTTATCATACGGCGTATGTCTTCATCAAAAAACAAATCATTCTCTCTTACAACACGAGTTTTTACACAGTGATTTATATTTAAGTAACCATTAATATTATTTATTATACATTCATACTTGTCATTTACATTCATGTCGTTCCGTGTCAGGATATCCCAGTCTAAATTATCCATTGCATTCAAAAAGTCTCGTTCAGAGAATTGTCTCATGTCTCTATTACGTAGCAGCAAAGCTTTAGGCTTAGTAATTCTTTGTTTTTTTCTTATAACATATATAGGAACATGATCCCCGCATACATTATCAAGAACACCATAAGTTTTGACATATTCACAGTTTGTATAAAAATGGTCCAGGGTGGATTTCCCAAACGGGTGATAGTAGGTTGAAGGGGTATACAAATATTTAAGGCCAGTATGTCTTAAAAAATTTGACATCCTTTTAAATTTTATGCAGTTTCTGGCTCTACTGTTAACATTTAAATCTCCCATAATCCAACATTCATTATGGTGGACACTAGTATGTCATATACATGCTGTTAAAAAGTTATAACATTCCAGAACTTTCCCTTTGGGAGGACGGTATACAATACAAAAAATTTTACTTTTATGACCAGGATATTTCAATTTTATACATAGGCATTCAATGTGTTTATTTACTGTTGTGAATTCTTGTACAACTTCTATATATGGAACAAATTCATTTCTAACATAACATGCTACTCCACCTCTTTTACCTCTATGTCGATCATTTCTAATCAATGTCATATTATTTATACGTAGATGGTTACTTGAGATTGATGTCTTCAGCCATGTTTCAGTGATACCTATTAAATCAAAACCTTGCAAATCTGTACTAATAAAGTTGTATTTGTCTCGTAGACTCTGAGCATTCAATGCTAGGTATTTTAAACCTGTCTCGGAGACTACCTCCTGAGGGCTCTTACCCGTAATTTAGTATACAACTGTTCCACCTGCCACTACCAACCACAAATAGGCATATTTGTAACATATTTACAAGTGCTAAGCAGATATGGACACTACAGTTATTAGGGTCCAATATCAGGATAACGAGGATGGTTGCTACCCTATACAGTGGATCCGTATCACCCAGCAGTGGTATAACTGAACCACAAAATTGCAAGGTAATGGTCCACGTGGTGAGAGACATGATAATTTGAACAACGAGTTAATACATCAGTAAACCTACACCAATAACACAAATAATGGATACTACTAGGAAAATCAAGTAATTCTTATATACCCAATACACCAGTATATTAGTTTTAAGGGACGTTAGTAACGTATTATAGTCCCATATCAACAATACATATATTTTATTGTACCACAGTCTACATGATTCAGTCTTTTAATACCATACATTTAATATATTTCATCATATTTGAGTTTTTGTGGACGGTCCGAATACCCTGTTAGTACCGGTCTTTTTTTGCATTTTACATAGTACTGTTCTATATATCGACCCAACTGGCCATCGTATCTCAGTCTTTATTATATATTTGGTTCATTTTCTTCATGTGCTGTTAGCCTCTCCTCATGGAGTGTTTCCTCTACCATCTTGACATCAGTCTTCATGATGTATTAACAAATGAGCTTTCCACTGCACTTAATTCCTTCTCTCTCTGGTCTTCAGCCAACAAACTCACAATGAATGAATCCAAGACGAAAATTATGACCTTTGCTTCAGCAGTTAAGTTGAAAAGAATACAAAAACCAAAGATTGTTCTAAATAGTAAAACTTTAATGAATGTCCAATCGTACAAATACCTAGGGGTCACCCTGGACCAAGAAATGAACTTTAATATGTATGTGAGAAATGTTATTAAGAGTGTTTGGTTCAAATCATTAATTTTGTATAAAACAAGAAAATATTTATCAACCGCAGCAAGAATAAGAATGTATAAAATGCATATAATACCAATTATCGATTACTGTGATATACTATACAATGGAGCAAATGCTGAGCTGCTACGAGTACTTCAGAGATTGCAAAATAAGTGTTTAAAAACCTGTTTAGACGTACACGTATTGACTCCAACAGATCTTGTACATAGAGATACAGAGAGCCCCAAACTTGAGGCTAGAAGACTACACCATATAAAAATGCTCGCTTATAAAAGGTCAACAATGGAAGAATATATTAAACCAACTGTAAGGATTACAAGATTTTCAAGTGCTCCTGTATTAAATTATATGAAAATCAACTGTATAGCTTACACAAAATCTCCTGAATGTCTTTGTGCCCAGACGTGGAATAATCTAGAGACTGATATCAGAAATATTTGAGACAAAGTTAAATTTAAAGCTTTATCAAAAATATGTATGATAGAATCTATTGATATATAAAATATTTTGTCGATAATTATACATACTGGAGCAAGAAATGCTAGAGTTAAACCTACCCCATAAGGTGCAATGGTAACGGTATATTTAAAAGACTACTTGTGATTGTTTACGTCGACTTTGTCAAAGCTTGCATAACGTTATTTATCATTGGACTGTATCAGTGCATGTTGTAAAAATCATTTATTTGACTAGGGAGGGGATATTATTACTATTTTGTATTTAAAGTAGACTGAAAGTGCCCCAAATTGTCCAAAATAATTGTTATTATATCTTATAATTGTATGAATACCGGTAATGATTTAAATGGTCAGATCATAACAACATTTTTGAAATGACGATCTGGTCATTAACTGTTTGGTCATGTTATTATAATAATGAATTACCTTATAAATAGGTGATCGTGTAATATATCAACGTATGTACTTAGGCAAATTTATATAGACACTATAATTTCTAATACATAATGACAAATACACAGCATGCCTATGTTTACATGATGTATGTACTACTAGACCAAATAAAGTTTAAATCTGTTCAAAAAAAAGCTTTAGTATCTAGGCCTTTTGGGAGATAGCCTTACTTAACTCAAGATGCTTTGGATTCAAGAGATAGGCAGTGTGAGTGATAGGTAGACAGTATGTGAGATAGGCAGAGTAATGCACAGTTAGAATACTTGTCAGATTGAGAGATAGGCAGACATTTGGATATGTGCATTGAGGTACTAACTCTGGTTTAAATGTTGTGTCTATAAAGACTTCTCATCATTTTGAATATTTTTGTACATCTTTAAAATATTTTCTTCATCAAACCTCATTTTTTGGTACTTTTAGTCAATTTCTGTGAATCATGATCACAAAATTTGAATTTGGCAGGATTTTCTGGTCTAGGTGGTTCCTTCTTCTCCTTTAGTATCACCCTGATAAAGGAATACTACAGCTCCATAAACCACCTAATCCTCTAGAGAAATCAACAATGAAGACACAGGGGCACCTAGTTTCATGGGGGGGGGGTAGCCTGTCACACTCTACCCATAGACAATGCTCTCAGTGACCTCTCCTATAGTATCTAACCTTCTTGATGTCCTTGCCAAGTCAGTCACTTGATGGGCCAAAAAACAGGTTGTGTGTTTCAGGTACATCAGGGGAGTATGGAATCATGTTTGCTGAAAAAAATTTTTGGTACAGCGACTCCTGCTGATGACTTGCAACTCGTGCCCATGACTAAATTGACTAAAAGAACACCCCAAAATAAAAAGTTTTCTTCATAGTTGAAGAAAAAAAGCTAGGATCGGCCCTGTTTTGCTAGGTAGGTTCGGGTTACCTGAAACAGACTTTTCCTTGGAAGTGATTGTATGGCAGACAGATGCAGGGTAAGACATGTGATCTAAAGTGTGTATAGATTGCGGTGTATTGCCTGCAACCAGCTATAAACTAGTTAATTCAAGATTATGATTTTGTACATTTACCTTTAATGTCTATGAGTGTGATGATTTTGGGGTATTTTGAACTGGTACTGAACAAATGTGCTTCTCTCTTCCATTCATTTTCGGGTACAGGGTACAACACCCATGTTGATTCCTGTGAAATAGATGATAGAATACTATGAATACTGTGGAAAGGGCAGGACATGCACTTTAGGATTTGTTTTAGGGGAAGAGAAGTGGGTCGTCAAAAGACCTGCCAAGGAGTTTCTATAACATCTAACAGGGACATACCAGTAGATGAGATAGAAAACCTTAGCTATTAAAAAGTTTTGTTTTATAGTGATGTTTGTTTAGCGCCAATTTGGTAGGTAAGGTCATACTATTGGCAATAAAAGTAGATTGGGTATAACTTTAACAAAGGAAGATACATATCTATATGGACATCAGACACGTGTAGAAAGGTTAGATCAACGGGTCCTTGGTATCTATCATCAACAGAAATGGGGAAATGAATTCAAGTATTGAGTACCATAATGCCCCATGTATAAGCCGCACCCTGTGTTCAAGACTTTGCTATAAGCCTCACCAGTGGCCAGAAATGATCCCCGTTCCTTCATGGTAAAACCCCTCGTATAAGCCAAACCCTGTGTTCCTGGAGATCCTAGAAGCAACACCAGGAGCTTGAAAGTGTCCAGTGTACATGCAGGGTTTTACAGTAGGAAAAGTTAAAGGGTGTTAATGCATGCTGGTAATAGTCCCGTCCCCTCTCCCCATAAATCACCCTCTATATAGGGGTACTATGGTAGATGATTTAAAAAATATATTTCCCAACTACTTCTAAATGTGCACCAGAATGCACTATGTTTATTTTCAAGTAATAGGCTCTACCTGTTGGACTCTTGAGTGAAAGATTATGCCAAAAAAAAAAGAGGTTTCCGGTCACCCTACCATCCTCAGCCCAAAGGGGCCGCCCTCAGCATTTTTTTGCAATTTTTTTCATAATGTTCTTTTTTTTTAACCCTTTCGTGCCCAAAACTATTTTGAGAAAGATGATTTCTTCAATAAACTTGACAAAGTACAGGCCATTACAGATCTATATCATGTTGAAAATAAAGTATCAATTAAAATAGTACCAAAAAGGGCAGTATAATGGCTTTAGGAAAATGTGATATGAAGTGTATGTTAGGGTACTATATGAATTGATAAGGAATGGTAATGACCCAAGATGTTGAAATGGGCTGATTTGAATAGAAGTTCCCAGAATATCATGATTTCAATCTTTTGGTGGGGAATAGACTAATTCAAACTCATGAAGTGTATTTTTGAGATTTCACTTAAGGTCATCCTGGTGGAAATTGAAGAAAATATGTATCATAATCGAACTCCTTGGGTAAAATGAAGTAAAAAACATTTTATTGCAATTTTTGGTATTTTTATCAATATTTTTGCAAATTTAGTGAATTTTCTGCATTTTTCTCTATTTTCCCATGGCCAGAGCACACACTTTTTCATGCATTTTAAGCTATTTTCAATTCTATTTTTCCTACAATAGGGTCTACTTTCAATTACATACATAATGCTCCATGACATATTTGGTATCTTAGGAAAGCCCTTGACATTACGAGTCTTATACTGTTGAAACCATCTTGATCATACAAATATTAAACCTATGGTGGTCTGTTAAATTTATATAGGTGCCTAAGAGCGCACTTTTGGAGTTCTGGGCACATAAGGGTTAAGATTTTTTTCAATTTTTTTTTCAATGTTTTGACTATTTGATATGAAAATGTACATTCAAATAGTATGTCACATGTCCTTGAACCCAATCCAAATTTCTTGTTTTCAAGGAGGCTTAAAATTACAGAACAATCTCCTTCTCCAAACTTCTGAAATATTGTATAAGATGACCAATATAAGAAATAACAAATATATACCTGCCACTCCTGCAGTTGATGAAGAGCTACGTGCTGGTGGTGTTCATTACAATGACTGGGACAGAAATATGCTTCTGGTCCACAGTCAAGGCACCGTATAATATTGTCAATGGGATACTTGGTGATGCACATACAGCATAGATGAGTATCTGGGGCTCTTTCCTCAATGATAGCTTGAGCTAAGAGTGGGCGCAGACAAGTCCATCTTTCTTCCTTTATTCTCCGGTTGTAGTTGTAATCTGATTCTGGAAGGTTAAGCATAGTGAGAAGGCATTCTCACAATGTGCCAAATACTAAATCATCAAATTTATGCTCCGAAGATGTGAAGGGGTTGCTTATTAGGAGGAGGCGACGGGCACTAAATAATCCAATTTCAGTTTTGCTTAAAGAGAAAGACATAAGTTTATTCTCCCCCATGATGCACTTATTGGTGACTCACAATTCTTACAGAGAAATTCAAGAGAATTTACAAACGTGTCTATATTTCAAAGACAGAAAGAAGGACTGTTATGTACCTGTTTTTGATTTATTCTGCGGTGTATTATTATCAGATTTATCTATTACATCTGAATTAAACATATCACCATCAGTTAGTTCAGCTTCCAGATGGCCAGTTTCAGATTGTGGGGACCTGATGAGGATATGGGGAACCTTATGTCCCGAACCCATAACACATACTGTATTTGGCTCTTCCTCATACCTTCATTTTACAGCTCTCACTCCTCTTATCTTAGATCGTTTTCTTGAATACCATGTTGGTACATGCTCAGGTGCTCTATGAGAAAGGGGACAAAAATATACAGAATTACACAAAAATCAAAATACCTAAGAGCTGATAGATTGATAATGAAAACCAGAGCTGAATTTGATATTTGGTCTTGGACACTCTTTCTACAAGTGCAACTTGAAAGAAATCCATGGCAAAATCTGCAGCAGTGGGCCGCCCACTAAATGCAGGGTTTTACATTAGTTTTTATGTGGGTTAAGTATTAGGCCAGAAAAAAACAGATTATTTGTTTCAGGTGACCCGACCCTACCTAACCTAGCAAACCAGGCCGAGCCTATTGTTTTCTTTACTTCAATTTTGAGGGAGGAATTCTAGATTTTTTTTTCAAGCTTTCGGCAAATTTAGTCCACCCCAGTTGACTCTGTCTGTGTTTAGTAATCATGGCTTGTCATGAGTCATTATAGCAGTTTATAAAAAAGAAATAAATAAAAAAAACCTCATTGTGACGTGACATTCCACACATATATAGAATTGATTGTTTTTTTTTTTTGAGAGGGGGGTATTTCTGGAAAATCAGTTTTTAGTGGGGGAGGGAGGAGGTTGCAATAATTTATATCATAGTGGTGGTGGGGGCGATTGAAAAACATCCGCCACGATCCTCCAATATCCATCAAGCCCCCAACCCAGCTGGAGAAAAATGACTCAGCATTTATTGAGAATCATAACGATTACAAAACTAGCTACATCAGCCAATGCTGAGTGGCATAAGCCACAATTTGTAAAAAAATAACATAATTTTATGGACGGACAGTAAATGAGTTTTGGTAGTTTAATATATATGCCAGTGTGAGTACAAGTGCAAGTAGTGTCGGGTTACTTGAAGACTAGGAGTATCTTTGTACTATAGTATATCACTACAGAAAGTGACCTAGGGCTGGGGCCACTACGCCAGTACTAGTCTAGTCTTCCCACTTGGCAAAAAAACCTTTATTCAACGTTCTCAAACATTTTTATTTGGTTTTTAAACGTTTTCTCAAACAATTTTCAACCAAATAAAAATGCTTTTTCAACCAATTTACGTTTCTTTTACATCAAAAAACCTTTTTTAAACCTAAAATAAAAATGTTTTAAAAGCATAACATCATTTGTACACAGCCCTTAGGCTTAGGCGTACGATAACTGTTTTGAAGATGACTATCTGTAGGTCCTAGCTATTGGATGACTACCCTGTGTACGGTACCAGCTACTTGTATGGGTCTAGTTGATCACCACGCAATAAATGGGAGTGAACAAGAGGTCGACAGTGGTCAGAATAATGTGAATATGGGTGCTGACACTGTCAAATTGTGAGAGCCGTGCAAGCCTGTCTACATGCTGCATATAGTGAGCGATAATAAGGGATCTTAAAGTAGAAGAGAGACAGACACTGTCTGAGACAGTGCCACTGGTTATGCGAATTGGTCGTGGATTATTATAAGGACATGCAACTCTGACAGGTAGATTATTAAGTATTGTACTTACCCTATTGACCCTGAAGGGTTTTCCCTGTCCTCTAGTCCCTGCATGAGACTGCTGCATCCCCGACCCTGCAAAGGGCATTTTCGCGTGCCCCGATCCGGTTAACCCGGTCGACTGGCTGTACCCATCGGGCATACACCACAGCTACACCCCGGATGTATCAGATCAAGTCACCCGGTCGACCGGGTTGGGTCGCGCGAAAGTGGCCTAGCTAACACGAATTGTCTGACCCGGAAGTCTCCAAGGATATGTCCTAGGCCACTTTCGCGCGACCCAACCCGGTTGACCGGGTGACTTGATCTGGTACATCCGGGGTGTACCTGTGCTGTACGCACGATGGGTACAGCCGGTCGACCGGGTTAACCGGATCGGGGCACGCGAAAGTGGCCCTAAGAAACTATTGCATATGCTGGGAGAGTGATGCCCCCTGCGTTTGTGCACATGCGCATCAGCACTTCCGGTACATATGGACTGATGCATGATGTAAGGTCAGCGTCTGCAGGCTGGGTGGCACAGTCTCCTGTGTCATGTTGCTGGTGAAGGATTATAGACTACCAGTGTTGTATATAAGACTTGTATTTACTGAATAATATGCTTTAGAAGTACATCATGAGTTGCGGTTCTCGAATCTCAATCGTCGTACGGACGAATGACAACATAACTTTTACAACATTCTACATCTCCCTTTCTTTAGTCTATGAGTATGATATATACTGTGAGTATTGAGTCTAATAAAATGAGGGAGTTTGATGTATCTCATACGAGTCTTTGAGTTTTGATATGATGATATGATATATGTCTCATACGAGTCTTTAAGTTTGATACAATAAGTCTTTTAGTTAGATATAATCTCATACGAGTCTTTGGAGTTTGATATAATGCTTGAGTATATAACATTGACTAGAACCTTTAGTCTTTGAACTTTATGATAATACAGATACTTGGGTTTTAACGATAACCAACAAAACTAAACTTGTGGAGAGAGGTTTCTAGCACGTCTTCCACGCATGAACCCTCAGCGTTCATGTCCCTAAACTAGTCTTTAAACCTGTCTGGTTTACGGATCTCTCGACCCAATCTGGTACGAGTGATCTTAGGTGACTGTGATTGGCTAGGAGTCACTGATTTGGCTGGACTAGCTGGTACTGCCTTTGGTGTAGTAGGTGTTGGCGGTACTGGTGGAGTTTCCACCGGCTGAGATGCCTGTTGAACTGGCTGTGGAGCTGGCTGTGGAGCTGACTGTGGAGCTGGCAGTTCCTTCATCTGGACTCTGTTTCGCACAAGAGTCTTCTTAGGCGTTTGAACTATATACGACCTATCGTGATGATGAGATTCCTTTACTGTTGCCTTCTCTTTCCTATCTGGCAACCACACCTCGTCTCCTGGTTTGAGTGGAGTAAGATCATGTGCTCTGTGATGGTTATCAAAGTTTTCCTTTAGCTTGCGCTTATATTCCTCCTCGCGTTGTTGGATGGTGTCCATATCTGGAGGGTTTATTCCCAATTTAGATGGAAGGATTGGGATTTTAGTGTTAAGGCGACGTCCCATGAGCAATTGCGCTGGGCTAAACCCATTTCTGATTGGTGAGTTTCTCAGATTAAGGAGTGCAATATAAGGATCAGGTGCTTTGATGATGTCCTTTAGAGTGCGGACTGCCCTTTCGGCTTCACCGTTCCCGGAGGGATGCCCTGGTGAGCTAGTAATATGGAGGAATCCATACTCTTTAGCGAATTTCTGAAAGTTTTGGCTTGAATATTGAGGCCCATTGTCTGAACACACTATTTGAGGGATGCCTTGATCTGCGAAGATCGACTTCATAGTCTCAACAATGGTATTCAAAGTTGTAGATTCTATTTTTTTGTAGAAAGCAAACCTGGAGTAGAAATCTACGACAACGATGTAGTGTACCTCTCCTAGCTGGAACAGGTCTGTGGCAACCTTTTGCCATGGATGGTCTGGTAGAGTAGATGGAATCAGTGGTTCCATGTAGCACACTACAATCTCGAGATTAACTCTTCTACATCTGTGCTACATCCAGGCCACCAAACACTGTCTCGTGCCAGCTGACGACACTTGGTGATACCTTGATGCCCTTCGTGTAACTGCCCATGAGTAACAGATCGTCTATGATGTTGAGATCTGCTTGAAAGGGTAGATACTTCTTCGCAATACCCTTGACCTGTGATCGGTCTGGCCATCCATCCCGCACGTACATAGCTACTTCTCGACAAATATCATCTTCCCATTGGTGCTGACAAATCTGTTCTAAGCGTTGGTCAGATGCAGGAAGAGATCTGCGAACGAAGTTCACATATACCGTAGTGTCTTCCTGGAACTGGATGTCGGCCTCTGATGGCCCTGTGCCTGGGGCTCAGGATAGGGTGTCAGCTGTATAGAGTTCCTTGCCCGGCACATGGATGATACTGTAGTCGTACCACATAAGACGCATTCTAAACCTCTGGATTCTTGGAGTGAGCAGGTCCAAGTCTTTAGAACCAAGAATAGGTATTAGCGGCTTATGGTCTGTCTCTAGAGTGAAGTGTTTACCGATAAGGTAATCACAGAACTTCTCGCATGCCCAAGTGCTTGCTAGAGCTTCCTTTTCTATCTGAGCGTAGCGGCGTTCAGTCTCAGAGAGAGATCTGGAAGCATAGGCAACAGGACGCCAAATGGAGTTGTTTTTCTGCATCAGCACTGCCCCTAGTCCGTACGAGGACGAGTCGGCGGATACCTTGGTTTCAAGGTCGGCTTTGTACAGTGCCAGTACAGGAGTATTGCTTAGTATGTCCTTGATGTTGTCAAACGCCTCCTGTTGAGATGGTCCCCAGAACCATTCACTCTTGGTGCTTAGGAGTTCACGTAGTGGCTGAATTACCGTAGAGAGGTCTGGTGTGAACTTCCCCAGATGATTCACCATGCCGATAAAACGGCGGAGTTCCGATACGTCAGAAGGAATACTCATCTCCTTGATCGCTGCTACCTTCTCTGGGTCGGCCTTGATGCCTTCAGCTGATCTGAAGCTGATAGATGACTGTTTGAAGACACATTTGTCTTTGTTGAGTGTGATTCCTGCAGCTGCGAGTCTGCTGAGTGTTGCATGTAGACGCTGATCGTGTTCAGCTTAATCTTTACCAGATATCATGATGTCATCCATGAGACATACAACTCCCGGGAGTCCGGCAATGATGTTGGAGACTTGTTTTTGGTAAAACTCTGGTGCTGAGGTGATACCAAATGGCAGTCAGTTGTAGGCAAACCTACCATGGGTAGTGATGAATGTAGTGAGGAGATGCGACTCCTCGTCCAATTCAACCTGGTGATAACCACTATTGGCATCGAGTTTGGAGAATACTTTGGCATCACCGATTTGTCCAAGAACATAGTCAACTGATGGCAACACATGCCTAGGTCTCTTAACAGCCTTATTGAGTCTGGTGAAGTCCACGCACAAGTGAACGTCTCCATTCGACTTCGGAACTACCACGACTGGTGCACACCAGTCCGTCGGTTGGCTGACCGGAGTGATGACTCCAAGATTCTGTAGGCGTTCGAGCTCCTTGCCTACCTTGTCATGCATTGCGATGGACACGCGTCGAGGAGTCATAACCTCATATGGCTCTGCGTCATCCCTGAGTTGAATCTTGTAGGTCTTCTCGAGTTTACCCAGGCCATTGAACAATGTTGGGTACTGCTCCTTATACTGTGAGACAGAGCATGTGAATACTACCAGTCCGAGTGCTGTCGATGATCTGCAGCTGAGAAGGTTAGATGCGTTTTCTATGACATAGATCCGCTCTTTGACCTTTTTCTGTCCATGCTGAATGACTCCATTAAAGAAGCCTAGTGCTGAAAACTGGCCTTGTTTTGCACCCCGGAACACACAGTCGGAGGCCAGCAGTTCCTCCGAGCTGAACTTTTCGGCATAGAGTTGGCTATCTATGAGTGTAGCCTCTGCTCCGGTGTCGATGCGCATAGGAGTGGGGATACCATTGATGACGACTTCTGTGACCTTCTTAGACACCGCCCCCTGGGGAGTTTCGACTGAACCGAGGAAGGTCTCTTGCGTCTGCAGTATCTCCGAGTAGTTATCGTTCTTGACCTCATTAACAGACTTCGGTTTCTTGCAACCTTGATGAAGTGTCCTTTAACTTTACAATTATGGCAGACTGAGTTCTTTGCAGGACAACGATGACGGTCATGCGGACCACCACCGCAGAATGGACATTTGCCTGACTGAGCTGGTGCGGATGTCTTCTTCTTCTGGGACGATCCCGAAGACTGAGTGTCTTGACCCGATTTCTTCTTATGGTGATGCTTGTTCACTGCGAGAGCAGCCGCCGCGTCGTTAGCTGTACCACTAATTCCGGACGACTCTTTGAGTGCGGACTCATCACTTCGAGCCCGATCGAGGAATTCCGTCAGATTTATTGCCCCACGAGTGCGCAAAGTTTTACGCCGGATGCCATCATTGTGAGTGCAGTTTATGAGTTGTGCAATAATTAGAAGTTCCTCAATTTCTTCCACCTTCTTCTTTGTCAGGTCTAGCGAATCCATGACATCACGGACACGATGGTAGAAACTATCCATAGTCTCCCCCTTTTCCTGTCTAGTGTGATAGAGTTTATGCAGGAGGGCAAATGAGGTTTTTCCAGGGGAAAAATGCTTGGTGAGTGCCTCCTTAGCTAACTTATAGCTTCTAGTTGCAACCCTATTATTGTCCAATTTCTTGGGAATTTTCCTAGTAGTTCTGAGATAAAAAAACAGTTTGTCATATTTCTCCTCATTTTCATGGTCTTTCGTAAAAGATTGCAGTGCAAACATAGCTTCCAACCCCTCTAGCCAGTCTTCCCATTCCTGAGACAGATCTGCTGATTTTTCATCAAAGGTTGGATAAAAGGGAATTTCCCCAGAAGCCTTTTGATCACCCATGTTGAACTACTATTCTGAGTTTTAGCCAAAATTTTGAGTGACACTTTCACTTATGGACACTGTTGCACTTCTGAGTAAAGCATAGGCCTATGTAGAGTCAATGAGTCCTACACAATAGTTCATATGACAACAATTCTGAGTAGTTGTCAGTAGTAAACACACACAGACACTGGTATTGCTGAGTTCACAACTTGACCTAGTTGAGTGACTGACAGTGACAGTTTCAAAACATCAGTTTGAGTTGAGTTTCACTTAGCTGCACTTGTCATTGATGTCCACTTGTCTAGTTGCCCACTTGCTGTCACCATGAAGGATTATAGACTACCAGTGTTGTATATAAGACTTGTATTTACTGAATAATATGCTTTAGAAGTACATCATGAGTTGCGGTTCTCGCGCTGGTTGGCGCCAAGATCAAAACGAATCTCGATCGTCGTACGGACGAATGATGACATAACTTTTACGACATTCTACAGCTGGTACTTTCATTCCCCATACCCATGACTGGAACAGATTCAAATAAAATGATTGAAATCTTTACTGGGGCTACCAGATCTTAATACGAGTATGCTATATTAAATGGTGATTATTTTAGGTTGACACATATTTTTTAGTAGATTATTTCAATGTGGCACAATCTCCTGTGCCACAACAAACAAAGACAAACCCTGATCATTTTCCACATGGCACATGCTGCTTCCTGTGAAATGGACCATGTGGACAAATGAAGATATTCAGACAATATGCTCCATTAATTGGTCATGTTTACATATCTCTTAGCCTGTCAGATGTCTAATTATGTCAGCACATGTGGTAGATCATTTTTTGAAAGTGCATGGAGGTAAAATGCATAGATTCATACACATGCCACATGTCCATGCACCATTGTTTATTTACATCTAAAAGCCAGTTTGTAGTGCCATCTGGTGTATACATATTGATATTGATGGTTGCGCCATCTAGAGGTAAATAAGCCCACACTCCCTTATTATACTATATTAGTGTTCTCTGAAGCGCCTCTGCTTGAAGAGTGGTGCTTCCTGTGTTTGTGCAGCATCTGGTAGAGTGCAGGGAGACTGATGAAGGCGGGAAAATAGGTTGAGGTTGGATGGAGGCTTGCGAAAATGACTTAAAATAATTTCTGTTCGGAGATATATCTAATTGTAATGTAGCCCTTTTATTGTAGAACTTTATGGAAAATGAAAAAAGAATGAGAAAGGAAAGAAGGATTGTATAGTAATGGGAAGCTTAAAAGCAGGATATGGTGCCTTCCAGGGGAAATAGAATTGGTCCTAGATATTTTGGGGTGGGTTTTGGGGATAAAAGTATGTTTACTATTTTGTAAAAATGATTATGTACATAATGCCACCTTCCCCTCCCCCACCGATCTATCAGTAGTTGATGTTTTACATGCACACCAGGGAACACTAACAGAGTGTAGAAAGATGTTGATTTTCTACACCAGGGGACAGCTCTGTGCCTCATTTTATTCTCACACGCATGGGCTGTTATGCTTAAGAATTCTCGACGCCTCAAGCCTGTAAGATGAAGAATTCTCACCTAGGTCCAAGTGGTGAGATGTGGAAGAAAGAATGTACGCCTAAGGGGGGTGAGAATCAACGGGAGAGCTGAATATGCAGTATTGTCTACATTATTGTTGTATTCTGATTCCAGTTCATGCATACAATGTATTGCATGGGAAACCCTTTTCTTAAGCATCCAAACAGTCCTTTCTCTGAGATGGTATTGACATGGTTGCTATACACCGAATGTCAGTTTTTGCAACTATTGTACTGAGTAAGGAGATGATAACATGCTCTAAGTAACATAGCACGAGCCAATGTATCAAAGAGCGGATCAATTTATTCCCCTCTGTGCTTTGCATAATAAGCTACATAATACCGTCTTGTATATATGAGCAACCCTTCTGATTTGAGGCTTTTAGTGTAATATAAGGGCCTAATATAAGTGACGTAGCATAAGGCTATACACGACGTAGCTGCAGATATTAAGGGTGTCTTGAGGGCTTTAAACCACGCAGTTTCCTTAACCTTTTAAGGGAGGCATTATGATGCCTTAAGGTTCACGTTCTAATAGCATCATGATGCACTTATGCAGTTTTGGTGAATCTACACACAGGCACTGCATTGCTGCATCGTATTGAGCCTCAGAGACCCAGCATGATGCATGAAGGCAGAGGTGCCGAGTTACTCACCTTCTCTGTATCCATGCATCAGCACAACGAAAGCACATGATGTTTAATGCACTCTGCGGCCTTTGAAAGGTTGATTAATTCTGCATATAGTTCCCCTAAAGGCTCCAACCTGCCCACTACAACCTGCTCTACATGGTAATAGAACTTTAATTAACATTTTATGGAAATTAGCAGGTGACACGTCTTCATAGTACTGCAGCAAAACTAGGAAATCAATAACCGTTAAAATCCCCACCCTATACAGTACTTTCTTATAAAAGAGCTAAAATATAAAGTCTTAGGGGTTCAGATGGAATTGACTCTTTAGAGATATAGGGCTACAGACACACAGAGGCCTAGACTGCTAGACGACACTTCATAACATACTGGACGGTCTTAAATCATAATGGTTCTCTCTATGAGGGTGCCAAAAGTCCCCCACATTGGTGTCTTCAGAGCTACGACAGTTCTACCAAAACCTATATAATGCTGTCATAAGCACCTGTCATACAGGGTGGTGCTCTGCACTCTCCTGCTATGATTCGGGGGGGGGGCGGGTCAGATAATGGTGCCCACGGGCTATCAGCCAAAATGTGCCGGACACCAATCATTGCTGGCAGGATTCCTGTAGGACCTCGGTCTTTTTTCTGTTTTTTAGACGAATTTGTGAGGCAAGGAATTTTTCTAAATGGAGTTAGACGATTATTTATTATTTATACAGTTTATTCATTGATCAGAAATGGATTGTAAGTAATCGTAAGAATTCTATTTCTGTATGTGATTTGAGGAGAAGTTCTGGGGATGATAAATAATCGTTATGCCCATTTTGGGCATTTCGCATTGGGAGTTTAGGATGAGGTCCCGAGGTCAGACTAAGTCAAATAAATGCCATCTATTCGCAATTGGAATGGATCAAAATGTTTTTAAACATAAGGGCATACAGTATTCAACATACTTAATCACCTTCAATACAATGTTTCATCATTAAACTTGATTTGCAGAAGTGACTTACATTTGATAAATTATAAAAATCGTTTATATGTTTTCCATAGGAGTAATTGTCTGAATAATCAGAAATGCCACTCAACGAAAATTTGTGCAGAAATACATTCAGGATAATTTATATTACATACTCTTTTAATAATCATTGGGTACAATACAAATCCATTTCTCTTACAACATAAAAAGAGTATTGTGGGCATGCAATAAACATCTGGTCCCTTTGGAAACACTTTATTATAATCGTTTAAAAATACAGAAAAAGGGCCCTGCAGTAATTATCAGACTACTGGACCATATAACTTAATTATCAGACTACTGGACCATATAACTTTCCAGACTTTAATCTACATGCCAGATGTAAGGTATTCGAAAAGGGACATTATGAGGGGTTTTACAGTTTGAAGCAATAAGCATTTATGTTTGTGAACTTTTCCTGAGAACGTAAAAATTTCAATGATAGAACTTAACATAATTCAACAATAGAAATTATTCTCAAGTCCATTCTCGTTTTCTACTGTCCTGGAATATCCTTTGTTTATTTCCGGTCCTGCTGAAATTGAACTGGACCTGGGGGATGAAAATCTGCAGAACCAGCAGGGCATTTCAAAACGATATCTATAGCTATATATGTTTTTGAAATGCCCTCCTGATGTCCTGCATGGTTGGGCTACATTTATAGCATCCCACCCCACCTTCTCTATAGGGTAGATTAACCTACGCCCCAATTGTAAATGGAACCACTGTACTTGGTACAGGGCAATCCACATCGTGACATATTTGTTCTAACAGCAACTCCTACTGTTTAAAAAAAAATAGAAGCGATCTACTGCAAAAAATAGAAAATAGCTATAACATTCGGTTTGCTACTGAATCAAAATTACAAACTTTTAGAAACAATGATCATCAACGACTTCCCAATTCTGATTCAGGGGTGGATGTCTCAAGGTATATGGGCGTCTTTAGGTTAATCTACTCTACAGGGGATATGGCTATAGGTAGGTTATGGACATGTACAGCTCGTCCCGTGAATCCTATGACTGTAATAAGACCCTGCCTCCCCTGAGGGTAATATGGGCTAAGATGATCCACAAAGAATCATCTTAATCCTGGCTTAACGTGACAGCATGTAGAGACAAGTATAGGAAGACACGGCTAGAGAGGAGCCTCCAGGGACCTCCAGTAGTAGAAGGGGCCTATTCCCTGACAGAAGTCCAGGACATCGTAGGATTACCCTCCTATGGCCCATGATATTCTGCTATAATATGCCTTTACAGTGGGCTACTTAAAGTTATGGAAGCATAGCTCTCTAATTCCCACCACGTTGACATTTGCATGCATAGGGTAATCGAAATCAAATATGATACTCGGATTTATGTTTATCATTGTCGCACAGAGGTTGACTCATGATCACTTCTTTTCTTTGATGACCTTAACTTAATGATCGTCGAGTGCTCTAAAGCCATAAGAGTGTTGTGACTTTTAAACCCCAATAATCTTTCAGTGAAAGAAAGACTCACCCCGCGAGGCCACAATAGTGGTACTCTATAAATATGATTGATTCGGTTGCGCAGTTGATGTACCTGACATATATATGGGTAGCATACAAGTATGTCACCTAGTGGGGGACATGCCAGACAAGGATGTCTGCTTCATACCTTTAACCCTTCAGCTGGCAATATTACTGGCCATACCCAGTAAAATAAAGATGCTATATCAGTGAGATGTACTTCAGGAGGTTATTTCCAAACATCCTATCATAACACTCCTGCGATGCAAGTGTTGGCCAAATTTGTGGCATTAATAAGAACATGATATATGACAATGCAATTTGTGGATGTTAATCCCTCATATTGCAGCTGATTACCAATTACAATTTCACCTACATTGCTGCAGTATACCTATGTTAGTATGTATATGTTGTGCTCCCAATAACATTATCGGATAGCTACATCCACAGACTAACAGAGTCTAATGTAATAGGATTTGAGTTCACTAACATGGCCAGGGGGGTTATGTTAGGCCATTTTGAAATTTACTCCTGAGAATGGACTGTGGAGAAGGCGATCCCCATAGTATGGAGTTAAGGAGAACGTTAGGCTTTGTGGTATCCTAGAAATATGTAATTAATGATCTAATAATTCTAATTAGAATCGTTGGAATATGCACTCGAGCATTGGACAAAAAGAGAATAGATGAATACAGGAAATACATGTCATGACTCACAATATGGAAACTAATGTATAGGGCGTACCATAATGTCTCGTTTAAGCGTCTTGGTCTAAGATAAGCGCCGATCGTGAATACAGGGGGAGTACAGGGAGTTTAATCACTGAAAACAGTATTCAAATAAGCTCCCATCTCGAATATGGGCTGAGGTACAGAGGTCTTGAAATTGGAAAGCGCTGTAGTGCTTAAATTGTCTACTTTCCCAATCAGCAATGGAGCATTGGGCCATGCTTGTCCATACTTGGCCAAAATAAGCCGACATGGGCCCAAGATGGGATGGTATGTACTTATGCCATGCAATTCAACTCCACTATCGTAAATTAAAGTGAACACAAACGTCTATGTTGACATACTTATGTTCCACATACAATACGTTGTTTAATACTGTTTTTCAGTAATTATAATTGAATCCACAATCGAGTAGTTCTCTAGCTTTATTCAGATCTGGGTAGTTCAAAGCGGGAATAAGGTTGCCGTACAAAGTGTGAGGAATCCAACAGCTGAAATGATCAAGAACAGAATATGATTGTGTCTACAGAACTAGGCAGGTTATAGAAATACATTTTTGAGAAATCTCGTTTGTAAAAGTAGAGCACAATCTATGAATTGTTTCGGATGAAATGTTTAATCTTCTATTGGCGTACCATCTCAACTTCATATACACTGTAATTGTAAGTTAAATCAGCTTCCCTTGGCCTTGTAGCACAGAGAGGCAGGCCTCCCAGTCTAGAGGCTATACAGTTTGGTTACAACTCTCCAGGTGGCGTGCAAGTGGTAGTTTCCCAATGGTGAAGGTAGGAATTTAGGAGAGATGCCCCATTAGCTTAGGTCCCACACATGGACCAGCATTCACTCAATTACTACTGATGACTAGTAGTAATTACTTTAGCTCTGGTCTCCTGGCTCTTTACCTTCAGCCTACCAACGTGTTTAAATAAGTCCATGGCTGTCTTTGTGTTGGTATTAACTACAATGGTGGGAGGAGTATAGTCCTGATCCTCTCCCTGAGGCTTCACTTTTATCCTCTTTATTTCCTTATATTTTTTCCACACAATCCTTTCCACTACCAGTATAGCAGCTGCAGTCACTAAAAGGGCTATTATCAGGTACAGGAGGCCAGACAGGTCACTCACTGCTATGGCCCTGGAGAAGGTAGAGGCCGCTTGACAACCTGTCTGTCTAGGCCAGTATTGCCTTACCCATTTTGCAATCAAGCCAGTTTGACTCAACATCATGATTCTGCAATGAAGGAATGTGAGTCAATTGACTTCTAGGATATTTGGAAATCATTATAAGTTGAAATGTTATTAGTTCCATTTAGGCGTTCTGGGTATATCTATGAGCAATATGGGACAGAAATAATTTGGGATCAGAATGCAATAAGTCTTCAACTTGTAGGTATAATATCAAATTTCTATTAAGTATCCGGAACATCTTGTATGTTACATTTTATAGTTTGTTCAAGATGAAACAGCAATAGGGAACCTACATGCTTGAAGCTTCCCTCTCATATGCAGAGTTATTCTGGAAACCCATTGCATACTCAAAAGGGAAAAGATTGTCTGTGAAGAGCCTGAGATCACAGGATTCAGCCACAAGGATGTTAGAAGCTGTAGCATCTGCAAAGTATGCATACCCACCACCCTTCACATTGTCTATGTGTGTGCTGTGTGAAGTGGATAGGACTTGTTCGCCTTCTGACTGCCATTGGACCATTCTTTTCCATATGGTTTCATATAACCCAGATGATTTCTGTAATATAAGATATTGATAAGGAATGTATATCACAATTACTACGTATATGGGTACAAGCACCGTCCAATTGAAATTTAAGGTCAATACATGTAGATAACAGAATAGACTATTTCACGGTCCCATCTAAGTCCCATAGGACTCTTTCCATACCCACGATTTAAAGTTATTTCAACGCTGAAATATATTCAGTATAGACCACATGGTTAATTTGTAGAGTAAAGTTTATCATAAACATGGACCATTTCTCACCAATCTAATAAATATATTTTGCTCAAAGAAAGGTTTGACCTAAATGTTATCAGATGATTTGGGTCATTACCTACTCCCATTCATGTAAGTAAGACGTTCTCTCTTCTCATTTCTGCATCTTTTAGTTGAAAATAACTTTGTGGTATCTTTATGAGAGGTAAATAAAAAAGGAACTAGACCTTAAATACGGTTGGGTACACTGTCCCTCCCAGGGATCCATATTTGTACTGGTCCTGAACTGCCAGCTCCTCCAGGGACTTAAAGGGTGTAGATTCCATGGTGACAGCGAGAAGGGCCACCAGGTTACTGCTGTATGTAGCCGCATACACCACACAGGTGAGGATCCAGAATATCAAAACTACCCTCACCACAGCACTCTTTGATATGTTTATGGCACCTGAGGGTAAAGAAAGAGGAATTTATTGAAACAAATATGACCAGATAGGGGGAAACCTGCATCCAGGAAGAAATGAATTCATGTGCTTTAAAATGAGATATCTTGAGCTAAAATATTCCAAGTAGTTCTTCTGTATTTGCTTGTCAAACCTAGGTCGGTGTGAGAAATTGAAAAATGTAAATAGACTCTAAATACATTATGTCCTAGCTTAAAGAGTGATAATGCAAGAGATACAGTTTTGTGGAAAATAAACAAAGAAATGTGATTTTTTTATATATAATAAAATCGGTTAAAGAGGTAATTTTCTGGGTCTGTTTTCGGTTCTGAGTTCCTTATGTAAATATCCAACACATTTGTGGTAAAAATTCTCATTTTAGAATAATAGAGTGGTTTCAATGGCAACCAGAAATTGAAATGGAATAATTCTGAGGATACCACTGAAATCCCCTTCAAAAAGTAATCTAAGCCTTTTCTTTTCGGTACATTTTCAGTCTTATACTCATACACTGCCCCCTGATGGTCAAATGCAGAACTAAAAATCATGCATTCAGTTACTCTATGATATACAATGTATTGACTATGAAGTGTTGTTAGAATTCTAATTCTAAACAATGTATCCACCTGGCAGTCACCCAGTTAATACAAATTCGTAGATGGAGGTTGCTCAGAGGAAGATCTATGTAGAATTTTTGGGCCAACTACATAGTTTTGCTTGGTATGTGGAGGTTCAAACGTTAAGGTTTAGTTACGTTCTAAATAGGTAGATGTCAGAATTACTTTACTTACATTGATATATTACATATTTCTACATTCCCATATTTTAGCCGGATAGACTAATTTCTCTTACCTATATTAAAATCATTGCACTACAAAAGATTGTCTATTCCTGGTGTTATTATCTACATAAATTGATGTTTATTAATGCTTAAATGAATTCAATTCTGACACAATGCTTCATGCTTTGTGCACATTGTAGGCTCATCATAGAATGTAGAATTCCTCTGACTGATCCATCCATTACAGGACAGGACCCCTTTATGGTGAAGATGACCTAGCTGGGCTCTGCTGGGCTGTGTCCTTCACAGAATGACATAGCCCAGCCATTATGTAAAGGTGTCTGACCACTCATGAGATGTCTAGCTAGGTAGTCCATGAATATGTCTTATACATTGTCTCTAGAGACATATTGCATATTTGAATACTATTGCTTGGTTTGATAAACCCTATAAATATCATCATTGATGAGACATAGTTTGACTACATTCATCTACATCTAAATGAGGTAGCAATACGTATTTTAGAGGACTACGTCTCTAGAACGTAAGTAAACCTTAATGTTTGAACTTCCACATACCAAGCAAAACATCGTAATTCAGAACAATTTGGTAGAAACCAAACCTAGATATACCAAAACTCTACGCAGTATTTTGGTGTGCTGTTTACTGGGCAGAGACTTTCTTGTGCAACCCTTCACTAGCCTATATCTCAACTCTAAATCTTTAAGTGAGATGCTTCAAATTGAATGCGTGAAAGAACTACATTGTATTGAAGGATCAATGTAAATGTGAAACCCAGCTAAATAAAGTAGTTTCTATCTATGTATATACCTTGTGCACATATTTCCCCATAGGTCATCCACAGGGTACCACCTAATGTTGCCTCAGTTGGCTCCAGACTCCTCTGGAAATTCCCATCCTTGAAGTGTTGCAGAACCCACACTAGGAAACCCATGAATGGCACCAACACTACAACACACAGCCAGACTTCCCACTTGTAGGGCCTGATGAAGAGGACTGATGTGGTTCCAGAATCTGAGCTCATTTTATAAACTATTGCAGTTTCCTCAATGTAGAAAGGGAAGGAGAAATCCATGACCTCAGCTCTGTCTGTTTGGATTGCTAAAGGGGCTGACATTATGTCAGCTGACTGCATGGGAAAAGAAGTACAATAATTACAATCAAGAACAGATTATTGGAAATATCGCATTACGTAGAAATAAACTATGTTAAAGGTAGTTTTTTCATCAAGGTTTTCTTCCCCAATGGGATTTTGTTAAAACAATGATTTACAATAAGAACATGCCTGCTTTTGATATGAGCATTAGATTGATGATGTGCGTATCTGTTAGAGTTTATGCAAGTTATCTGATAATTAGAGTAATTAAAACATAAAATTCTTCTTTAAATACCTTATCTTCCAGTTGTTTGACCAGCCCAGTCCAGGACCCATTGGAAATGGCTCCCCATTGTCCGTCTGCTGGCATTTCCCAGGTATACCTTGAAAGAGGGGAATTTGAACCTGATCTTAGTTCTTATAATGTGCCCAGGAGAATATTTCTATGGATCCTACTGGAGAAAACCTGGTAAATGAACCTGCAAGGGCCGTTTAATTTGTATGCCGTTTGTGTTAGCCTACATTAATTTTTAAAGGGTGCTCTTGTCTTCATAGAAATTACTTGCCATATACATTTCATGAAACATTATAGGTTATAGATTATAAAACTGACTATACAGACTTACGTGAAGTTCATTCTTTCTGCTACTGCTTTCAGAATCTCAATGCAAAGACCTACATAATGGTAACTTCCATCACTCTGTAACGTCCTGGAAACAAAAGGTCCCCACTTGAAAGAAAAGTAAAGTCTATTATCAGGATGACAGGATCATATCATATCTCATCTAGTTTTTATAAATACAAGACATATTGTCCGATCACTTATAGGCCACTTTATACACCAATGACAGGCCAGTTTGATAGCAAGTTCCCACATTAGAAAGGTGTTAAGGACTGAAACACCTTTAACTATTAAATTTTATGTCAAGGCGAATACTGAGGCTCCATTTACAATGCGCTCAGCCCCTGTATTCCACCCCAGTGTTGTATAACAGTTTCATACCAAAGACAAGGGAACGTGAGTTGATTTTCTTAAATATAAAATGGCTAATTTTTGCTTGAAAACGCTTTCACAAAAATGTAAAGATGAATTATGACCAGTCTCTGTGTATTGTCTGTTTACGCATGGGTAAGGTCTTGGAAGATCAATCAAAGTGTTTGACAAGCAGGACTCATTGATTTTTATATCGGTATAGGAAACGGAAAAACAAGATGGCGGATAGTGAAAGACAATTTTTTTCTTCTATTCATGATCTGGATGAACTGGGGGAAAGGGGCCAAATAAAAACTTCTAGTTAAAGGTTTGATTCCATTTCATGTTTTTTGACATATTCGATATATTCATCAGAGCAACATAAATTACATCGATGGTCATTTCGATACATACCGTGTTTGTTGCCAGTATGAAGTGCCTGCCGTTCAGTCCATATTCCAATGCAGGGAAGACCTCCCCTGTTAGATTTCCATTGGTGATATTGGCACACAGTTGTAGTTTACGACCAGATGGTTTCCACACCACTGCATAAAGTGGGCTATCCTACAGTTATAAGGAAGAGGTTCTTGTAATGTACGATATTTGATCTTCCATCACATTATTATTTCAATCAACTACCAATTGCTGTGTCCAGGAAGGCATTTCTCAAAGTGGTACAAATAGACCCCCTTCAAATCGTAGTGGGATCCCTCACTCTAATGCCAGTACAACCCTACACCTAATGTTCACTAATAATTGCACTGGTACGACTGCCCTACCAAACCCTATATAAATTTATACTGCATTAAGTGCTGACCGTACAGAGCAGTCATAAGACATCACCTACAATCACCCACTCTAATTTTTGAGGTTTCAGGTCGTACTGGCTCGGAAATGCCATCCTGAATTGTCAAGGAAATATAGAGGGCGGTGGTATCCCATTGTACATGTTTACAGACTGCTTTGAAAACGTTACTAATATACTACCAAACATAAAAATTAGAATCTTGAGAACTTCTGAAAGGATGTTCACTTTGCTTCATATCAAATTTTCATATCAACATTATGAAACTATGCAAACCTTCCCAAGCATGGTGAAGCACTGTTACTAACCAGGTATGTACTTATTATAACAGACCCTTCAAAGTTGATCAGTGTTATAAACCCTGGACGCTGTTTCTATACTCTAATTGAATGGCGCCATCTGCATTAGTGTTTCTGTAGAAAACCCATAAAGAATGGTGCCATTTGAGTTCAGTTCTAGTGGGCACTCACTAAGGCTTAATTTCACCAGAACAGAGCTGACAGCCTTAGTGTTTCCATAGTGTTGGATAGAACTAGTTTGAGTTGTAAGCGCTCTGTAGGCAAAAGCAAATCTAGTGTTTCAGAACCAAAATTGCCTCCCACCCTAGGGGGTGGTGATGGAAATTGAAAAAGTATATTTCTCCTCCATTGTTGGTTATGATTTTCAGGATATATGATTATGAGTTGTTTTTCTTTATTTTGTGTTGGTTCATCAGAATTTTTGATTAATATTTTACAAGATATGATACCGTAATCTCCCGCGTAGAAGGCGCGTCTTCTATGCCAAACAAAATGCTGCGAGGTAAATTGCCTTGAGTTTGGGGTGCACCTTATACGCGGGTTTTTCCAACATCTCATTTGGGAAAATGCACCGATGACAGCTTGAACTCATATAGCCAGCAGCGTGGCAGCCCGGTCGCTGTAGATTTGCTCGCAGGGAATAAGGCCCACCATGCGCCGATGACAGCTTGAACTCATATAGCCAGCAGCACGGCAGACCGGGAGGTGTCGACGCGCTCGCCGGGAATAAGGCCCACCATGCGCCGATGACAGCTTGAACTCATATAGCCAGCAGCGTGGCAGACCGGGAGGTGTCGACGCGCTCGCCGGGAATAAGGCCCACCATGCGCCGATGACAGCTTGAACTCATATAGCCAGCAGCGCGGCAGACCGGTCGCTGTAGATTTGCTCGGCGGGGAAAACGCCGACCGTGTGCCGATGACAGCTTGAACTCATATAGCCAGCAGCGCGGCAGACTGGTCGCTGTAGATTTGCTCGGCGGAGAAAACACCGACCGTGTGCCGATGACAGCTTGAACTCATATAGCCAGCAGCGCGGCAGACCGGGAGGTGTACAATAGTGGGGAGGGGGGGTGGGGAGGGGGGGCGCCTTCTATGCGAAACAGCCCCCCTGTGAGTTGGGGGGGCGCCTTATACGCGGGTTTTTCCAGAAATCGATCCAGGAGAGGTACGTGCGCCTTCTACGTGAAAAGGCCTTCTCTGAGTTGGGGGGGCGCCTTCTACGCGAGCTGCGCCTTCTACGCGGGACATTACGGTAATGTATCTTTTTACATGATTTGGCCCTTTCAGTTCAGTTCTGCTGAGTTCTGTTGAGTAGAGCACTATTTGCCTAATTCCTTTTTGGTAAAGGTATGCTTGGAAGCAATGAGTAAGGGATACAGGGACCAAGGGTCAAAGCTATGGGTGAGTGAGTGACAGAATGAGTGAGTGAGCAAGTGAATGAGGGACGGAGGCAGGGACACAGGGATGCAGGTAGGCAGAGATGCAGGCAGGTGGACACGGAAAAGGCAGACAGGGAGGGAATGATGGGAGGGAGGAGGTAATGATTGAATAAGTGAGTGAGTGAGTGAGTGAGTGAGGGAGGGAGGGAGGGAGGGAGTTAGGAAGTGATGGAGTGAGTCAGCAAGAGGGAGGGAGAGAGGGAAGAAAGAAGTAGAGTGGTGGAGGTGACTTGGGTGGGGTGAATGTAGTTAAAATGAATGGGTTGGGTGGAGTGGATTGGAATGGAGTGGAGTGGATGGGGTTGAGTTGAGTGCAGAGTCAAGTGGAATCTGGAGGTCACTGGAGGTCAGTCAATCCCACTAACTTGATATCAATTGAGTTAAGTGGAATGAGTTTTGAGTTCAATGGAGTGAAGCGAGGTAAACTGTGTCAAATCAGATTAATATGGATCAAAATAGTCAAATTGGTCTGAGATGGGTTAGTTGGGCCAAATTGAGTCAGATTGACTCAACGTGGATGAATTAGGTAAAAGCAGGTTCATATGGATAAAAATACGTCATAATGACCCAAGAGGGTTCAGCCTGGCCCAAGAGCAGTATGTTTGTCCAAATAGAGTCATATTGACCTGAGATGAGTAAAATAAGTCAACATGCCAATCCAGGTCAAACTGGGTAGAATTGGCCAAAAGTGGGTAAATTGGGTCAAAAGAGGGCAATCTAGGTCAAACTGGGGAAAAGTGGCCTCAAGTGGGTAAATTGGGTAAAATCAGGTCAACATAGGTCAAAATGGGCGAAAGTGAGTACGATTGACTTACCAATAGCAAAGTGGGTTAAATCAGGCCAATATAAGTCAAAGTAGGTCAAATAGGCCCAAAATGGGTCAATCTGTCCAGAATTAGGCTAGATAGAGTAAAGTTGACTAAATTTGCCAAATTATGGGGAATTTCAACCATTTTTCACTTATTTCACCTGCTTTGACACCCATCTGACCCACATTAGTATCAATTGACTCAATTTGGCCCATTTTGATCCATATTGACCAATTTGATCCGATTCACCCACATTGGGCCACTTTTACCTAATCTGACCTAGATTGACCCTTTTTGACCCAATTTCCCACTTCGGGCCACTTTTAACCAATTTAACTTAGATTGACCCAATTTGCCCCAATTTAAGTAACCAATGCGGGCCACTTTTCCCTCTCTTGACCTTTGACCTGATTTTACCCAATTTACCCATTTTGGGCCACTTTTCCCCAGTTTGACCTAGATTTACCTCTTTTGATCCAATTTACCCACTTTGGGCCACTTTTACCTAATCTGACCTAGATGGACCTTATTGTCCCAATTTACCCAATTCGGGCCACTTTTCCTGTTTTGACCTACATTGATCTGTTTTGACCCTATTTACCCACTTTGGGCCACTTTTCCCCAATCTGACATAGATTGAACGTTTTTGACCCAATGTACCCACTTCAGATGACTTTTACCTAATTTGACTTAGAGTCAACTGATTTTACCCAATATACCCACTTATTTGGGCCATTTTTCCCCAGTTTGACCTGCATTGCTTTGTTATGACCCAATTTAACCTTTTTTGGACCACTTTTACCCAGTTAGACCTGATTTGACCCAAATTTACCCTTTTTTGGCTACTTTTACTCAAATTGGCCTCAATTGGCCTTTAATGACCCAATTTTCCTCATTTTAGGTCCATCAGGTCCAATGACCTTTTTTGACATCACATTGACTCATTATGACCCAATTTACCCCACTTGGGACAATCTGACTCTATTTGGTCTACTCAACCCTGTCCACACCACTTCATTCCAATCCAATCCACTTCATTCCAATTCAGCCAACTTACTTCCACTACTTAACTCGACCCTTCCCCCCTTCCTCCCCCAAACATCACTCATTCACTCCTTCCCTCCCTCCATCCTGCCATCCCTCTCTCTCACTCACTCCCACACTCCTTCACCCCTTCCTGCCCTCTCTTCTTCCCCATCACCCACTCATTCACTCACTCATTCCCTCCCTTCCTCTCCCTCTTTCACTCCCTCACTCTTTCACTCCTTCCTGCCATTCACCCCCCCTTAACTCACTCATTCACTCACTCATTCCCACCCTCCCTCCCCTCACTCACTCACACCATAGGATTCACTGCAGACAAAAACAAGATAAGAGGGGGGGGGTTCCCCATCAGAAAGGGGTTTCCCAAGGGAAATCCTTTTTTTACTCTGGTTTCCTGTGTATTCAAATCTTGTTGCTTTAGTCTGAGTGGATATAACAGAACTGGACTGAACTCTATGAGAGGGCAAGTGACTAAAGCTAATGAGCTCCTGTGTTTCCATAGTTGCCTTCACTGACAGACCTGCTAGAACAGAGCTGGCGAAGGCAACTTTAGAAACACAGGAACTGTTTGCTCCATTTGCCTTCACCAGCTCTGTTCTAGCAATGATGAATGGTGCCATCCAAAACCCAAAGGTATAGAAACAGGGTCCTGGGTGAACTGACAGCAGGAGGCCATTTCTCAATGTACTACAACTACACACAGCCACTACGCTTTAAAAATGCCAAGAATAAACCAGGCTATTGTAGGAACTGCCCTACGACTGCTCACTACGATTAGCAGCTATGCAGTATTTTGCATAAGGTTCCGTAGGGCAGTTGTACAGATGCAGACATTAGGGACTTCTAGTGCATGGTACTGTTATAGCCAAATTATTAGGTTCTCACTACGATTTAAAGGGCAACACTCGTAGTGTGTTAAGAAATGGCCTCCAGACAATTCACAGTCCAGCATTGTTACCAACCATGCATGTACTTACAGCAGACCCTTTATTGTATTACAGTATTGTACAGACTGTGGGTGACATTGGGTGTACTTACAGGACCCTTTATTGTATTACAGTATTGTACCGACTATGGGTGACATTGGGTGTACTTACAGCAGACCCTTTATGGTGTAGCATTGTACAGACTAAGGGTGGCATTGGGTGTACTTACAGCAGACCCTTTATGGTGTAGCATTGTACAGACTAAGGGTGGCATTGGGTGTACTTACAGCAGACCCTTTATTGTATTACAGTATTGTACAGACTAAGGGTGACATTGGGTGTACTTACAGCAGACCCTTTATGGTGTAGCATTGTACAGACTAAGGGTGGCATTGGGTGTACTTACAGCAGACCCTTTATTGTATTACAGTATTGTACAGACTGTGGGTGACATTGGGTGTCCTTACAGCAGACCCTTTATTGTATTACAGTATTGTACAGACTATGGGTAACATTGGGTGTACTTACAGCAGACCCTTTATGGTGTAGCATTGTACAGACTAAGGGTGGCATTGGGTGTACTTACAGCAGACCCTTTATTGTATTACAGTATTGTACAGACTGTGGGTGACATTGGGTGTCCTTACAGCAGACCCTTTATTGTATTACAGTATTGTACAGACTATGGGTGATATTGGGTGAACTTACAGCAGACCCTTTATTGTATGTACAAAAATGTACAGACTATGGGTGATACTGGGTGTACTTACAGCAGACCCTTCACAGTGCAGCATAACACTGAGGTTTGTGATGTTGCCAGCCTCCCTCTCTAATACCTGTAGGTGTGTCTTATTGTCTGTCAGCACCAACCACCGGTGGTGGTAGGTGAGCACCCCCTGCTCCTGATAGTGGTACTCGTGGACATTCACCTTTGTAGAAAATGATTTATAGTGAACTATTATCTATTAATAATATTATTACCAATAGAAGTATGCAGATGCCACTGAAGGTATATATATCACCAGGTTTTGCCGCATGAGATACTAACCCTCAGTGCTGTGTAATGGCTGGGAATTTCTTTCATTTAATTTGTCCCCACTTCAAATAAATCTCTAATGATTTTTTTTCTTTCTAAATTTCACATCTTGAGTAGCACCCCAATGAAGTCTGAATATACTTTTTTCCATTTTTAATTCTCCACCATACTTACCTGCTGAAGTATGTTTGTAGCGCAATCTTCAGAACACATGATGAAAAACAAATTTGAAGGTTTTGAAGGATCACAATGGTCATCCAATATAGTGTCTATTTGTGAGGTATTTGTAGAATCTATTGTATGAAGCTCATACTTGTGTTGAAAATCCAGAGTTATAGGGTGTTTCTCTGTAAATATATTGACAGAAGGGTGGACGAAATAGTGAACAATAATTTTATGTATTGTATTTCATATTGTTATGGGTATGAATGTAGATTTTTACTATGTGTGGCTATGATATTTTGTGGTTGTACTAAGTCTACTTTGAATATCTGGTTATTTCTCTTTTTTTATCAATTTGTATAGCAATCATTCAACCTATCAACGTGGTAAAATGTTTTTCAAAATCAAATAAGAGGTCTTGAATAGCAGGATTAACTGATGATTTTAATCTGAAAATCCAATACAAAGTAATAAAGGTTTTATGTGGACCATCAGTAATGACCACCAGGATGTGCCATGTAAGGTACTGGAGGAGGACGGCAGCTGGACTGTAGAGCAGCTCATCCACCATAAGGCTCTGACTGGAGCAGCTCACTGACAATGTGCTCTCACTCACGTTACCAACCTGTGACGACATGCTCCCGATCTGACAGGAAGAGGAAATAGTGATGATAATTGATTGCACAGAAGTTCAATCCAACAAGGGTAGCTGAGTTTTGAATTTGATCTCTAATGAGATGCATCAACTAAGCATATAATTATACCGTCATCACGTCCGTCAGTTTAGGATACTCTATACATTTCTATCCAAATGTGCTCTATGATATAGAGGTCGTATCCCACTTTGGATTATATGGTCAATTGCAGCGAGTTGGGGTCACAGGGATCAAATTCAGTGAAAAATAGAAATGCTTGGATTGTTCCAAAATTTGTGTGAACAAAACTGATGCATGCAGAAGTCTAACCTGAAAAGTGCGAACACTAATATGAATAACTGCCAGTTTTGGGTGCAAATCATTCATATATATATACAATTGAATACTTTGGGATTCAGGTCAAAATAGCATAATTTTTGGAGCAGAATTTTCCCATATTCAACAGACCATATTGATACTAAATCCACGATTTATGATGCTTGCCATTGTCTCTTTCCACTAGAAGTCTGTCTCAGACATTTCTATATCAAATTATATATTAAAGGCATTTTAGGTTGTGTGGCACATACGATTCCATGTGGCACATACGGTTCTGTGCACATTTTGAACAAGAAACTCATGATAAACCCTGAAAAATTGGTACAATCTTGTCAGAAATCATTTTACCAAGTCCTTATACAAGTGTCTTTCAATGAGATTAAAATTTTACATTATATCCCAATGGTCAATTCACAAGTAAGTCAAACATGTGGCATGTATGGTTCCTCTAGATGGAGTTGGTAGCCTAAAAGTATCAAAGTTATGGTTATTCTTCTGTACTGCCTTATTGTAGACACATAAGGGTTTCTTAATATCTATTTGAATAATTTTACAGGTATTCTCAATTATGCTATAGATTACAGTGAAAAATGAGGCACATACGGTTCCACTGTACCTACAGCACAAGGTTTTTAGAAATAATTCCTGCCAGAGAAGGGATATAATCTAAAACTGGTTACATATGATGCTAAATATCAGGAGCTAATAGTAAATACAATTCATTATTGATTTCCAATGGTATTTCTTGTAATTTTGTTTCAAAACATTGGGTGCCCTATGCGAAACATTCGAAATACCCCAAAAAAGGCCCTTATATTGCATTCTGCTGCTTTAAATATGAATCATACATAGACAAAACTATGGTTGGCAAGCAAGATACTGACCATACCCACTTAATGGAAAGAGAAAATGTCCATGAACTTCATTTATTAGTCACCTTTACCTCCTTCCCACGGGAAAAAATGGGTTTGACCCTATCTCCCTGATCAGCTGCTGATGCAATTGACCATATATGCCTCTGCGGTCTCTGCGTCTCAGTCGCTTGCATTCCAGGGGCCTTTCTGAGCTCGTAGGCTCAAGGAAAGCTAAAACACAGAAATTACAGAGACATGTGTTACACACCTAACATCGATAGTCCACTAAGGCCTCTATCGCCGGAATTGACATAGGAAATGTATGGCTCAATCATGCGACAGAGGCCAAGTGTACTATCAATGTTACATCGATAGCCCAGAAATTTATATAGGAAATCGCGCAACAGAGGCCAAGTGGACTATCAACATTACATCGATAGTCCACTAGGCCTCTGTCGCAGAAATTTATATAGGAAATGTATGGCCCAATTGCGCAACAGAGGCCAAGTGGACCATAGGTTTTAGGATATACATAAGATTGAGCTCAGTTCTCACCTTGCGATCCTTACTATGGACTATACTAACAGTACACTGCAGTATCAACGGATTATATTGATCAGTGTACATACAGTGGGTAATGAGTGGTGATGTAACATGACCATATAATATCTGAATATGATTGCCAATGTCATGACCCCAGGATATATCCCAGTAATTGAGGGATTTCCTCTGAAATTGTACAAGAAGTAACACCATGCATTTTATTATATCTTCCCTAATAGGTTATCGATGTATGGAGAGTTATCTGGCTTCCAGATACAATTCGGGCTTCCCTAGCCCACTTAAAAGGGTCTATATCTCCTCTTTCCTATCCCCTCAGGATGTGTGTGGTGCACATATGCGCGGGCACTGACACATTCCTCTGTTAAATTATCAACCTGTGAAGCACGGGATAGCCACTTAGTGCCGCTAAAGTGCTGTGAAACACAAATCAATCAATCAATCCAGATACAATGTCTAGCTTGAAATAGCCATGCTAGCTGTGATTGTGTTTGTAAGATGTGAGTTTTTAGGGGTGTGGGGTAAGTCTTTATATTGATGGATGGCTGCAGTGTCTATGTTTGGGTACCCCTTGCATGGTATTGGCACAAGAGGGTTTGTGGCACGCCATATGCTTTGTCACACACTATGTGTGTATTCTCACATTGTTCAGCTCCTCATCTTTGAAAATAATCAGGCTCTACTATAGATCAGGCCAAATAAAAAAAAGGTTTGTTTCCAGTTACCCGACCGACCCTAGCAAAACAGGGCCGACCCTACACTTTTTTTTTCTTTTTTTTTAAATTTTAGAGGATTTTCACGAATTTTGAGGATTCTTTTTCTTTTTATATTTTTAAAATTTTCATAATTTTTCATGGATACATTTTTTGGATGTATGGTTAAGGGCTCTAGATAGGTTTGTTCAGATAAATGGATATACATGTAACATACATCTATTTAACAAAATGTATTTCACTTTGAACAGCATTATGGGATAGAAAAAGGATGTGCCCACCAGATCTTATGATTGGAATTGACACTTGAAGTCAATGTCTGGATACCTTTCTTTTCTTTTGTGGATATTTAAATTATTAAGTTCTCCAGATCTGCCCATCAGGGGTGTGAAATGAAAAAAAAAAAAATTTAGTCTGAAGATGTCACATGCTGGAATGAGACAGTGGGCCCACATGCATAATCCTAGACGGGTCTAGGGGCATGCCCCCTGGAGAATTTATGCAATCTAGAACAGAAATCCCCGACTTGTAGAAAGTCAAGTTCTAAACATTTGAAATATAGAGACTACAACTAAGCATTCCCCTACTCACGGATTTGTCAGATAACATTTGTGACATAGGCCCTCAATCCTGCAAGCCATATTTAAAGGAACTATTTCCGTTCAGTCATCAATCATTATTACTGATAATTATTAATCATCATCAATTTAGGTGGTGTACAGCTTTCCATTTCAACAAGTTTGCAGTCCTAGGATCAGTGCAATAAATGTTTTTGACCTAGTATGGAGGATATGACATTTTCAAATGGCTTTGAAACATAGCCCTGGATAATTAAATACATCAGAGATCTGACCTCTTCACTTAATTACAAAACGGCCTTTTTTGTGGGATAGGGCTCCATGTCTTCATATTATCGACCTTAGATGACCGAGGCTTTTCACCTACCTGACTGTCCTGAGAGAAAGAATTTGACTTATTCATTTTATGCAGCTTTAATGCAGAAGACCCCTGTGTGCTCTCCCAACATTTGCTTCGTCTGCACCGCTTCCAGTTTTCATAATGTATTCTCAATACAAAATAGCATATATGTGCTTATTCAGCAGCACTAGCATGCCTGTGGCGGTTTAGAGTTGAATAAATTAGTGCTACAATAATACTGAAACGTCACGATAATTCACTCCTGTTAAAGCACAAGCTGTTTAGGGTAATAGTGCAAAGTGCAGGGAAAATTGACTTGGCGTATACTGGATGTTAATGCCCACAACTAATTATCACTTCGTTAGCTAAGTCTTAAGGAGTTCAGAAATACATATTGTGAATTTCTCTTTTGAGTTTGAGCCTGGAAACAACCGGCCAAACAACCATTCTTAGAAATAAATTGAAAAATGACCATAAATGTTAAGAAAAAAATTCAAAATTTTTCTCTCAAAAATACTCTCAGCAGTCTAAAGCATTAATCCATTAGTAATGAACTAAATTGTTGAGAGAAGTGTGACCTGTTTGACCTTGACCTACATAATTAGGTCAAAGGTCACAAAACTGATTGTTGCTATATTTCTGGCTCTTTTTTTTATTATTTCTTTTATCTAAAACACAAATATGATATTTTCAGAAAAGGGGGTTTGCAATAGGTTGAGTTTGAGTTTGATAATATTTTATTTGGCTAAACATGATCACATGACAAGGGAAGCTTTTCGCAGTAAGCCAACAGTACAGTATAATTGATATCACAAGTCGAAATACAATTAACACAAACACACACACATTATTCAATAGTGGTTCAATAGTGGTCAAGTAAGCCTCTTCTACACTGTTTGTGAACTCAATGATGTTGGGTTTGTTTTGTTTCCTGGCAGTCAGTCTATTCCATAGTCTGGACCCCTCTGTATAGAGGGCTTTTGCCATAGATGCATTTCTTTGGTCGAATGACCTTCAATGTTACCTTGTCATGATTGCGTAGTTCCCTTCTTGGTGCGACGATGTTATTATCAGGTTGAAAACATATATATGATGGATTTTTATGCATGACAATCCCTCACTAATGCCTTTAGTTTGGTTGTTAGAGGACTATATCTTGACAACCTTCCCAAAGAACCCGAAGATGGAATGAGTTATTTAGGTGCAGGAAGTCAAGTACTATCAGAATCTTGAAGATGTCAAGATGTCATTGATCATTTTGAGGTATTCAAGATGACCACCAATATGACCAACAAAAATGTTTTAAATCATAGATTTGGCAATATTTGTGTGATTTTCATGTGTGATACCTCTAAATTAAGGTTTTTCTGGGTGACAAATTGATATAAGGCTTCAGAGAGACATTTGGAAGAGTATCTGGAAAGTTATACTGTTTTCATAGCAACCAGTATGTTTCTACCAAACACCAACTTTTTCTTTGATAGCCTTTTTTAAAAGCACATAATTATACCCCTTTCAAAGAAATGCTTCAGGTATTTATTGGCCTCATTAGCTTAGGTCAACTGGTATAAACCTGAGGTTTCTTGTGGCATGTGGGAAGCCAGTATGATCAACAGGCATGGGCCTGTGCTACCTGCTTATTATCTGCCATGCGTTACTCCACAGTGAACCAGGTCTGAGTGATCAAAAACCATGGCTTTTTCTGGCCTTGTCTATTGGACAATGCAAATGAAATCTGTTTGTATAAGCCGTTCCTGTGCTGTCATCATGTATGAATAAATATGCTGCCCCTTTAACATATAAGATACATAATCCCACTGCAAAAGCGGACTTATCTGCCATCGGAACATAAATAATTGAGGGGAAATGCATCAAATACAATTGAAAAAAAAATAAAGAAAATCAGATGGCAATATATTTATAAGAGTAAGATAAGTTTGATTCAACATTAATTTGACATCATTTTAATGAATATTTTCATGAAAGTTCTCATGTAAGATCGTTTCTTAACATTAATTCTATGTTGGTTTGAGTCCACAAAATGCAGTTAAGCTGAACCCTATTTGAATGGTGTTTCAACTCGGAAATGAGTCAGTGAGTGAGTTCAGAATTTGGCAAGCCAGTTTTTGGAAAATGGACTGAAGTATGCCAACTTGGAAATTCTCTCAGGAAATGTAAATAATGGCCAAGGTGTAGACTGATTGACCCACAATTTAATTACCATGAAGTGCAGGACAAACAATTGGAGGGCCTTGTATTGGTCATCAATGGTGACTCCTTTCTGAGTGATAACTCACTGCGTCATCTTTCGCCACTGTGTGTCAGTCTCACATGGCATGGCGATTTATCACAACAGTCGCCAACATGATCTCACTCACTGCGTGAGTATGTGCCACCCCTTGTCATCCCTCACAAAGCATGGTGACTTATCACCACAATCGCCAACATGGATCTAACTCACTGCGTGAGTATGTGCCACTGCCTGTCAACTCTCAGTCAGAATGGCGGCTTATCCCAACCATCTCCAACATGGATCTGACTCATTGTGTGATTATGTGCCACTCCCAGTCAGTTCTCACTCAGAATGGCGACTTATCACCAACATCGTTAATATGGATCTCACTCCCTGCATGATTATGCACCACTCCCAGTCAACTCTCACTCAGAATGGCAGCTTATCACCACCATCGCCAACATGGATCTCACTCACTCCGTCATATGTGCCACTGTTTGTCAACTCTCATTTAGAATGGCAACTTTTCACCTGCATTGCCACATGGCTCTCACTCACTGCGTGAGTTTGTATCACTCCTAGTTAATCTTCTCTCAAAATGGCGACTTATCACCACCATTGCCAACATTGGTCTCACTCAAGTCAATGCTCTCTGAGGATTGCATCATCTGTTACTCACTCTCACTTACAGTGGCAACTTATCACCACCATTGCCAAAGTTGTTGAGACAGCACCACTGTTCAACATGTAGCCTATCTAGGAAGTGTGAGCATGAAGTATAAGTCCCATACGTATCAAATGTGCTTTGTTTCACACTGATTTCCATGTAATACTTCAGAGTTGAATCAAACAAGATTATAGAGAGAGAATATCAATTGAATTTAGATAGCGGTATCTCTAAAATGAAAGCAACTATCCATAAACACCTTTTCTCTGGTTACAGGAAAAATACATAGGGAAATATCAACATGAACACCTTGTCTGTGGTTCGAGGGAAGATACATATGGCAATACCTTCTCTGGCAAAACATACTTTAATCTGGCAGATGTGAGGCTGCATGGTTACCAATGTCAATGATCATGAGCTTTTCATCTAACAAGGTGAGTGATCACCAGCGTCGCCATCACTGGTGAGTCTGAGTGATCACCACTCTCGCCATCCATGGTGAACCTGCGCTATGACGTGGTGCGCGTTTCATCTAGCGAGGTGAGTGATCAACCGCCTTGCCATCCCTGGTGAGTGTGAGTCATCACGATCCTCGCCAACCGTGGTGAACATGCGCTATGGCATGGTGTGCGTTTCATCTAGCGAGGTGAGTGATCACTCGTGTCACCATCCCTGGTGAGTGTGGGTTATCAAGATCCTCACCATCTGTGGTGAACCTGTGCTATCACGAGGTACGCATTTTATCTAGCGAGTTGACTGATCACAATCCTTGCCATCCGTGGTGAATGTGCATTATGACGTGGTGTGCATCTCATCTAGCGAAGTGAGTGATCACTCATGTCGCCATCCCTGGTGAGGATGAGTGATCACTCATGTCGCCATCCCTGGTGAGGATGAGTGATCACGATCCTCACCATCCCTGGTGAACATGTGCTATGACGAGGTGCGTGTTTAATCTAGTGAGGTGAGTGATCACCCGCGTCGCCATCCGTGGTGATCTGAGTGATCACTATCCTCGCCATCTGAGGTGAGGCCATGTGATCACCACCATTGCTATTCCTGGTGATCTTGTGCTATAGCGACGTTGTGTTCCATCTAGCGACATGTGTGAGCCACTTCACACAGGTTGACGAGGAGTCACGACAATTTGCTGGGTCGGTTCTAGCAACACGTTCATCCATGCAGGTTTCCCATATATTCCCCTCGAATATTAAATTTTACAGATACCAATAAACAATCCAATACAATGAGTGTAAAGGTCTAGCATGGTAACCATGATAGATTTCCTAGCAAATTGATAGGATCAGCTAAAAATCTGAATAGACACAGGGACTAACTTAAGCAGTGGGTTGGACTAAAATTAACACTAGTTAACTGCATTTTACCTCAGCAGTGCTGATTTCTATAGGTATCAAAGCGTTGCTTGAATTTGGGAATTCCATCAGTTCAAATCCCACAAAACATGCTATTGCACAGTTGAGCAGAACCAAATTTTGAGACAATTCTTCATTCGATTTTGTCCAAATGAAACCTGTGACTCTAGGAATATAGTATAATTGACTTAAATGATTTTACACTATAGTCTTCCCATTTGCAACCCAAGTTCCACTCTGCAAAATATTAAAGCTGGTATTCTCAGCAATCTTATCTAATCGGAGTAGACTACAAAAGGCTGCTGATATAATGATGGGTCATTTTCTTCCCCAAAGTTGATGTATAAGTACTCCATATCAATTTGAATAAATAATGTCGAGATTGCAGAAATCTAAATCATACTGATCTAGAAAACAGGGCTTTGCTATTTGCATTGGTGTGTAAGGACTCCCAGTTCTCAAATATCAATGCAATGTCTGTGCCTAAAGCCTTTGCAGAGGCCATACGTATAGTACGCCTGGAACCTACGGGGAAGTGGCCTTAAGATTTCAGGTTGGAAACTGTGGTTGGGACGCCTTGTGATTTAGGAATGAAAGTAAAATGACAATTTTCTTGGCACAGATGACATTGTGGGATTCCACCAGTATAATGCATAGAATTGATACCAGGACTTATTTAACATCTCAACAATAAAAAAACCTACTCAATTTGTATAGCCTACCTCAAAAACACAAATGCCTAACAATGTGAGATAATGGCTAGTACCTGTAAATGTATCTATGTATACGTTATACTCTTCTTTTTTTTTTTGAAACAATTTAAACTTTATTTAGCCAAGATGTTTTCCATTACATTCGATGTACATAAATTGAAGTTTCCTTGATACATTGGTCAATGATAATAGACTCTAACGTTAGATGAAAAAATTGATTATTATAAGTAAGGAAACCATATAATTAGTGGCTAACAAGTTAATGACTGACCATCATCCATAGGATGTTGTTTCGGCCAAGCCATAAAAATTACATATACCATTCATTGAGTTTGATGATAGTAGATTATACATTATTATGAACAGCAGCATTATTCTTTACTTTAAAGTTTGTCTAATAATATGCCCCATTCCCAATACAATACCATATAATTATAAACTTACCAATATGTATTTACAGAGATTAATAGTCATGTATAATCAATATACATTAATTAATTAGAGAGATTATTCTATTGTAACATTTCTTTTTTACACTCCAGTTTGAATTTGTCCCTCTCTCTAGTATTTCTGGTTTCGGTTGGTAATCTATTCCAAGCTTGAGCGCATTTGACTTCAGGTGAGGTTTCATATGATTTACAATTAATTTTTTTGGTATTTTAGTACAGGTGCAGCAGCTAGACGTGTTTCTCTTACCTTTATCTCTATAAAGTCATTGCTACACGATCTCTTATGGGCCATAAGCTTAATAGTCTCTCCTTGATGTTAACATAGGTAACATGGCCGTCTTGTGTACAATATGAGTTGGTGTTAATCAAAACAAGTGATTATCAAAACAAGTTTTCAGACATTTACTTTGTATATGCTGTAGTTCCAACAGGTAGTCAGCCTTAGCCTCGCTATACAATATATCACGATAATCAATTAGTGGTAGTATATGCATCTTATACATTCTACTTATATCTTACATTATTAATTACTGTACATAGGTACATGTTAAACTTCAGTTCAGGGTCTAAAGTGACACCAAGATATTTGTAAGAAGCCACCTTCATGAGTACTTTGTTGTTAATAATAATGTTTGGTTTTCTCAGATTTTTCAGTTTTACTGAAGAGGCAAAGGTCATAATTTTTGTTTTATTTTCATTCATTGTAAGTTTATTACTTGTGGTCCAGGAATAAAATTTCCTTAGAGCATTTTCTAATTGAATTTGTAGATCATCCATGTCTTTGCCTGATACATATAGAACTGAGTCATCTGCATATAACATTGTTTTATGGGTATCTTCTTCAGAAATGCAATCATTAATATATAACAGGAAAAATAAAGGACCTAAAATTGACCCTTGAGGTACTCCACATGTTAAATTCTTATACCCTGATCTTACGTGATTTGCCACAGAACACTGTTGCCTTCTAGAGAGGTAGTTTTCAATCAGCGTAAGGTTTCTATTTCTTATACCATATTGTTCCAGCTTGGTCAGGAGGATATTATGATTTACTGAGTCAAAAGCCTTTTTTATATCAATGAAAGCAGCTAGAGTAATATTATTTTGATTTCTATTTTTGAGTATATCATCTATTAGAACAGTTATGGTATCTAAAGTCGATTTGTTTTTTTGATAGCCACCTTGAAATTTTGACAATATATTATGCATGGTTAAGTGAGAGCTGATTTTTGTGTATGTGAGACGTTCAAGTATTTTACCTGGTACAGGTAATACACTGATAGGTCTTAGATTAGATACATTTGATGGATCGCCTCCTTTTGGTAGGGGAGTGACCGTGGCAACTTTCCAGCTATCTGGTATAACACCTGTACATGTAATCAGGTTGATAATTTTAATAAATTTATCAGAGAACTTTTTGACTGCCAACTTAAAAATATTTGTTGGTAAATATTCAATAGAAGATGATTTAGATACATCAATATCTTCTAAACATTTAATAATTTCTTCATCGATAAATGACATATCAGGCATATCAGTAACACATCGTTGTCCTTTAAATTGAAACTCTGCATCATGAAGTCTGGCAAGCCTAGGTCCTATATCAGCAAAGAAATTATTTATATATGTGGACGTATCCTCTAGAGTGATAGTTTGTCCTGTATCATCTACTAAATTAATTGTCTTCGATTTACCCTTATTATTAGGTAGTACTTCTTTCATAGTAGTCCACAATTTTTTGGAGTCTTTTTTGTAAACTTCTGATAGATTATTATAATATTCCTCCTTGGCTTGCTCGACCTCACGATTTACAATAATACAAGATTCGCTGGCATGGTGCCAAGATATTATATCCAAGTTACGTCTGGCTTGTTTTAGTAGTGCATTTTTGTCATTTATACATTCTAACAATTCATTAGTCATCCATGGATTTATTTTTTATTTTGAATTTCTTTACTGGACATTGGATATCAAGCATATATTTCATATGATTTACCAGGATATTCCAGCATTCAGTGGGATCAGTACTATTTTCAATATATGTCCAATTACAATTTGACAGGTCTTGTGTATATTTTTCCTTATTAAAGTTTCTATATGATCTACCCAAGAAACTTCTGAATCCTTGTTTAACATATTGGTTACCTTTTAATATGTGTACAGAAAGATGATCCGATAGGTGGATGTTGAGTGGACCAGAAGAAATAATTCCAGTACAATTTGTAAAAATTAAATCGATACATGAATTAGACCCTGAAGACGTTGTCACTTGATTTCCTAATTGGGTTAAGTGAAAATTATCAAAAGCTTCATACAGTTGTCTTTTTTCTCCTGAGTTACCAATTGTATTGACATTAAAATCACCAAGTACATATATTTCATAGGAATCTGGGTTTTCTATCTGTAAGAATAATGATTGAACAATGTTACAAAAATTTGTCAGGTTTCCTGATGGTGGTCTATATACATTACATATTATTGCCTTTTTACTGGAACCTTTTATGAAGAATAACCATTGGATTTTAATATCTTTATTTGTTCGGTTTAAAAAACCAAATTTCTCATTTGTACATGATATAGCTTTGTCAACGTGAGCACAGAGTCCTCCTCCCCTAAAGATACTGATCCTGTCAAGTCTAAATAAATTATACCTCGGAAAAGTATACATATCTGAGCAGTCTGTTGAATTTAACCAAGTTTCAGAGAAAAGTATAATATCAATGTTACAATCAGATAGTTCCTCCTTTAAACCTGTAAATTCATTTCTTATGCTGCGTGTGTTTAAGTGTACAACAGAGAAGCCTTTCTTAAACTTAGATTTAAGTTCCTTACTTACTTGCATATTAAATCGACTCCACTATATCTGAATAATAGAGAGACAGGTGTACGGGTAAATTTCCACCATATGAATACATTAATCTCTGTAGTCCGGAATTAAATATCCTGATAATGCACAATAAGGCATTGTGAGAGTTACCTCAGTTATAACAGATTACCTACCATGATAGTTCTGGGACAGGAAGGGTACTTACCTGGTATAGGTCGGGCACAGAATACTAGAATAGTGTGGGGTTGTCGTGTGAGGCTTTCCCTCGCTTGCCAATGCTGTTGTGGCCTTCCACCAATCATGCACTATGCGGCGCAGTGTGTAAGAAAATACTAACACTGTATAGAATTATATTGAATTCACCCGAAATATTACACCCTTTTAAACATTAGGAATAGATAGAAAAATTTGCTATGGAGGCTATTTAGACTTGTTCTAACTTCATAATATTAGGCCACTATGTGAAGATTAAAAAATGCAAAGTAGAGTTTGGGGTATACTTTTACCAGAAATTTTGATTTAATTGCAAATGCTACCAAAACCTGTGTAGCTTCTATATGTCGAAACTGACTGCGACTTGAGTCTTTAATTTTCACAATCTCTTCATTATAGGGCAAAGTAAATAAGGTCTCTAGTGTGCAAAGTCCTAGAACACAGCGCTGTTGGGACCTAGGACGTCAAATGGGATTCAACCTTGTCGCCAGTTGTGTATATATGACACTTGTAGTTGCATAGCCTTGTCATGTCTGTGTCAAAAGGAGAAAGTGCCTATTGCCCATGGCGTCCAGCACTACCTGTGTAAGTTGTAAATTATAAATCACTCAGTTGTGTACAGAAAGACTGCTTATGTAAGTTCATACTTAATACTATTCACTTGATTACTTAATCAATAAACCAGCTTGATCTCTTGTCAGGCAGGATATTGGGACAGGTGTGATATCCATGTAGGTGTTAGGAACCTATGCAAATTTTGTTTTGTCGTTTCTTCTTTATGTTACCATGGGAGGATAGGAATACTAGGAAAGATGCAAGGTAGATCTAAAGGTTTACAGACATCTATAGGCTAACTTATAATGGCGTACTACCGACCTACACGGTTCACACAATAGCTCCCTCTGGCACTCCGGAAGCGGAAACTTATGATACAGACTTATGAGCAGAAACTGTGTTAACCTTTTGGTGCCCAGAATTATTTGAAGATTTTACATTATTTCACAATTATATCACTTAGTTGATAAGCCAATGTGTTATTTTGATCTTCCCTTTTGATATTGACTCTGTATTACATTTCCTGAATACTCATAACTCAGTGAGGACATGGAAATTATTGATCAGGTTTGGTAACCATAGTTACTAAAACATTCCATTTGTCGTCATTTGGTAGTAGTTGGTCTCTATTGTGTAATATATAACCTCCCCCCATACATAGTACTTGCAATTCTGAGGCCTCATTCAAAGCTGATTCTGCATATATGTGTACTACCAATCAGGAGTCATAATGTGCTAGTAAAAATGCATGGGTTATCTCTATGGATAAGAACTTTTCTTTTAGAATCTAATCGGAGTTTGGGACATCAGATGTATATGATCTAGCATGATGTTGCCTTCATGTCTGATCTTAGCCCACTAGAGGGTGACCCTCTAATGAATAACATAATATGACAGCTCATTTTCAAGTTTTGACTCCTTGTGTTTGGTATAATAGAGATAGAGCAAAATGGATGGTTGTATCATGTTTGGGAGGTCATGGCGGTTCTATAGAGGGCCTAACTTTGCAGATCGGATCAGTAAAAGTATCTGGATGATAGTTTCCTTCAATATACATTGTATTTAAGCCCCATTTAAGCCTAAAACCACGCTTTAAAGCACACTTGGGCACTTGGGGTTAATATCTGGATATTGTAATTATGATTTTTCTAAGCGCATTCATTGATCTGATACTTGTACAGGAAAAGAGTATGGAGAACTCTGGCAAAGCAGTGAAGCTCTCCGAAATAGCCAATGCTCTTGGGCTTAAAAAAACTGGGCCATCATGTTGTTACTTAATGTCGATTTAAAACAGCAATTTCTTGGCTAAAAATGCGGAGTTTGAGCCAGCGTATTTATATACTTTTGGAAAATTATTTTGACCTGAAATGAGAATGTGCCTGTTTTCCCATCAGTAAATCCATTTGCTCTTTTGATAAACCCCACATATGATTTCTGTATGATGGTTATCATTCATATTGGATATCCTACGTTATGGCTACCCCATATAATGGTTCCCTCTCATATACTCTTTATTCTATATTGTATATTCTGGGCTGTTGATAATATGAATTACGTATTGTTTGTTTTAGTAGGGTCCTAATCATTTGGAAAGGTGAAATATGGATGGTTAATAAGTGGTGGCGATAATTATATAGAGAAATCTTACTATATAGTTGGATTTTTAATGAATATAATGTATGTTTTATGCTGAAAATCAGAAAGGTATTACCACGATCGGTGTGGGTTTCACTCCTACCCGTCGTCATATCTGTCTGACTGCATGCTGACCTTGACTAAGTTTATGCATCTAAAAGGAGCGATGCTAGTGTGTTCTTCAGGGAGCAATGTTACCACCCAAAATACCAACAATTATGCCATACCTTGCAGTGGTAAGCCTGCAAGCTGCGAGAAAAAGGGGAGGTGTTATGGAGACATTGCAACATTGACCTCTATTATATCCCAGGTAGCAAGGGTACATTGGACCAATGCCAGCTTATATTAGGCCAGGCAGGGACATACAAGGCCCAATGATCCATTGCTGATTGGGATAGAGAGTACTTTTCAACATTGTGCCTACTGTGGATGTCCAAATGGACCAGTGATAAAAGATCTGCTGCCCTCTCCTAACCTTGCTGATTAGCAGTGCAGCCAACCTTCTGTCTTTAGATGGACTTTCCATCAAACGTGGAAATTGGAGCAAAATCGTGTCTTTGACCTTTGAACACTTATAATTTTGGATTATATAGATCCAATGTACTTCAGCAAAATTGTGTGGAGCTCGAGAATAGTAAATGAGGCTGATGTTGAGGCTCCCAAAATCTGCTAACAGCAATAGTGGAACACAATGCAACAAGGCCACCTAGTGGGAAACTATAGAACCGTCAATACAATGTGTACCTTTCTTGCAATGAGCCACTGTGTGACTTTCTGCAGAACTAGATGGCATTCCCTCAAATGAGTACAATAAGAGCCATGATTGTTAAATTCGTCCTACAAATTTGAGAATGGCCCATTAAATGGTCAGAATGGGGGATAAATACACACCCTCGACCGACGGATTTTAGCTTCACCTGCTTGAAAATGAGATCATTATAATGCTTGTTATCACTGTATTGTGTGTTATATCCACATACAATGCACACCTTTCTGTGTCTGATGAATTCCCAAGTTTTGTGAATGGATGAGTATAAATCGATGCATTCTGGTTGTCTTAACAATCTAGGCTATTCTACTCTTTAAGAACTTAGCAATGTAAGTATTGAATCTACTCATTCGTCTTCTGAATGCATTGTTGGTCATGCATGTAATGGAGAGTTCATAATTTGGTTAGTGGTACACACTGAAGCAACAATATATTTCATAATCGAAAAGAAAAAAATCATGCAATTACTGGTAGTTGGAATCCCTCTGTCATCCAGGGGCTCATTTCTGAAGGAATGTATCTACTTTAGTTCCCCTCACTATCACACGATGTCAGCACTGCTTCACCTAGCTTTGCTGCTCCAGTGGATAACAGGGAAGAGCAAGTACATCTATGAGGACTCACGTTCAGTGCCTGGTGTAATGCATTTTAAATACGGTAATTTGGATTACCATATCATCTTCTCAGACAATGCTGTTGGGTTCCGATAGGATGGGTTTCTTCATTTCCATTCATTCAGACTTGATGCAACACTTTGCAGAACGCATAATTATTTGATGTAAATGCATCATTTGATAAACCTCTATGTGTGACGTTATTGCAGAATTATGGGACTAATCAGGCATGTTCAGATGGAGAAGCAAAGCATAAGAATAATAGTCCAATAGTCTCCCACTAGATAGCAGGTCTGCGATTTACTCCAACTCAAAGATTAGATCCAGGTCTGACCTTTTGAATATGTATCCATAAATGTAATCAAGAATGTATCAGGCGCGTAAGGAAATTTTTATTGGATGTGGCCTTCATATTTAATGACTGTCACATACAATTGTGTTGCACTATTGTAGGAACCAAATTAAGAAAGATGCATTGTTATATAGTTTCATATTAAATGGCTTAAATGGATGTGTCCTCTGATGTCTGCAATTGCCCAATAAAGGTGTAACAAAATATACAACTAAAACAGGAGGTTAATTCAAAACATCCTACCATCCGTGCCCCAGCAATGGTAGGAATTTCTAGCCCTATTGATTTATCTGATGGTAATATGTGACTGGCATGCATTGACACAGGCAGTGCTATCAATTTTACTAGTGGTAGGCTGAGCCCTGTGTACACTATCACAAGCAGAACACAATGTGCACAGTGGCAAGAGGGCCAAAATAAACAAAACAAAAGGGCATAAACAATCATTATCCTATGAGCTATTTATAGTGTGTACTGGCTGCCCCTGAGGGAGGGAGAATGGAATCACTTGATAGGGCTTTTGAGCAGAGGAGTGATAATAATACATACAGCTAGTACTGTCACAATCCACTACCACTCCACTATTTTCCTGCCGCAACCCTTGATGGTAGGCTTAGAAAATCAATAGTGAATAATCAATCAGGACATGCTGTGCCTGACAGGACTTGCCAACAGGGACTAATCGTAGAAAGTGTTGAATTAACTTCCATGATAATGTTGCTATGAACCCTCATCAAAGTTATGGAATATCAGGTCTGGGTCTACATGTAGGCAGGAACTCCTCAAGCTGCAATAACTATTGGAATACCCTATTCTAATATCTATCTATGCATGATGACACAGACAATAACTGCGAGAGTTTTAGGTCTATATGTAAAGATTATGGGTGGAAGATACTAATTCATGAAGTCACTAGGCGTTTCAGTGGCACTTGTATCGACAATATTGTGACAAATTGTTTGAATGTCACTGACTCAAGTACAGTAGTGGCTATGATATCTGATCATATTCCTGTGTATGCATGCAGGGGACCTGGTTTTCGAAAGAGAGGGTTGGCTTAGATTATATAGTGTAAGCAAGACTGACGGAGATAAGCAGGCTATTTAGGATTGTAGAAGAAAGATTAGGAAGAAAACCAAAGCCAATCAGGTAGGTGGAGTCATACAAGAGTTACATGAGTGTGCAGGTAACCACAAAATATTCTGGAAACATACAAATGATTTATTCAAGATAGTGACTCTATTGTATATCCTGAAATGAAGCAGTATGCTTGGTTTGAGTAGGTCAAATCTTTCTTTCGTTCAAGAGTTATTTAGAAAATAGAAAGCAAAGGACGAGTTGTAGAAATGCAATCTCAGAACAACAAGCTATTAAATATAGTGTCCCACAATTGTCGGTTTTAGGGCCCGTGCTATTTGTATTATAATTATATCAATGATGTAATTAATTCCATCCGAAATTGCAGATTAAAATTATATGCTGATGATACAGTGATTTATTATGCCACCAAGGATGTTAATGAGATTGATAGAGTGTTGAAAGTAGACATGGAATTGTTCAAACAATTGTTTTTTCCAAAAAGATTAACCGTTGATCTTTGTAATGCACACAAGTTGAAAAGATGTTATGATACTACAGTTGACTTCTATGGCACTATGATAAAAACTGTCGAAAAAGGATTTAAAACTCTTCAAAGACTCCAGAATCGAGCACTGAGAATATGTTTCAAATGTAATATTAGAAAGTACAGTGTAGATGAGTTACATAAAACATGTAAAGTGGCCATGCTTTAGAATAGATTTGACATGTTATTGCATAACACAAGATCTCAGGATAGAATATGTTTAAGCTGGCGAGAGTGATTAGCAAGCATTATAAGAGATCTCCATGGTACAGGGGGTGGATCTCTGGAATCTCTTGCCAGAAGAGGTTCAGAAAGCTACCACCAAGGTCAAATTTAAACAAGAAGTTTGCAAGATTGCACATCTAAGATTGGGTTTGAAATTACCGTAATCTCCCGCATATAAGGGGCACCCCACATATAAGGCGCACCTAGAGTTTTAGAATATGGTCAAAAAAATCAAAAAAAATCATAGCTTCTCTTCTACTGAATGGATTCTCAAAATTCAAAAAGCTATGTATTGCTATGTATTGCTTGGACCCCCAGGACCCCACTGAACCATATGGGAGTGTAACATATCAAAAGAAAGGTCTTGGTGTCCCCCTTGTGGATCCAGGTAGAACTAAAACCCCGCATATAAGACGCGCCTTAAAGGGTACTTTACAATTGATCTTTTATCTAAACTGAGTATGTTACTTTATGCGTCCATGGAAAACAATTGATTCCTTTATCTATCTGAAGATGGTGCAGCTACTACCCCTCTTCATAAAAATGGTGCTTTATATACATGTGTATACATATCCTCTGAGTTTGCTTGCCTTGAATACTTGCTCCTGAATTTCTATGTATTCTCCTTATTGACTTGTACTCTGTATTGTATTTTCTACTGATATTTAAGACAGGTGATAAAGTCCAAGACAACATATTTACAACTGCTCAACAGGAAATATTTAAGATAATTATCTTCAAAAATTCTGATATCTGAAAAATGGATTCTAAAGAAATAAGAAAAGGCAAAAATCTTGAAAATTTAAAATTCATACCTAGGGTTCAGGGTGCAGATAAATTTTGCTCATGAACCACAAAAAAATGCCGTCATAAGTCCTTATTATAACCTCTAGACTTGGGGTGAAATCTTGTGGTAAACCCTTTTTATGAAACACACAGCTTTTACACTGTTTTAAGTCAATGGATGCTACTTAAGACAAGTTGCCTTACCACAAGTTATGATAACTTATTTACCATAAGTCTTTATGAAACACACTCACTTTAAGATATCTTAAACTTCCCTTATGAAACACCCCTCTAAGGGGGTGGGGGCTCTTTTGGTACCAGTGACAAACAGTGACATTGGGGTGGGGGTCCTAAAACTGCCAAAAAAACAGCGACATATTTGTTGAATGTTCCCTTTCAGTCTATATACTACTAAACGAATATATAGCCTACTAAAAGTCTGATCTATGCATAGGCCTTGTGTATGCGTCACCTACAAGGTTATGCATGAGATATGTGGATCAACATGGTAAAAGGTATGCCCGCGAGGGGGTGCGCGGGCATACCTTTTACCATGTTGATCCACATATACTCCATGGGGTCAGAAGGCAATATCATATATAGGAGCCAAGGGCAATATATGCTACTACTTCCTGCAGGTGTCTTAGCAAAGTCATATAGGCCCTAGGTATCAGAGTGACATAATAAATTGCCTTTGGTGGAGCACAGTGCAGCCCCTTTCATTTGGCTCTTGGAGTATTGTGCACTCAGCTGTGACCACCCCCTTACTGCAATGCACAGGTAGTTAGCAGGGTGGCAGCAGTGGGGACATGGTGATCAAAAGTACAGGGCCGGCCCAGGCAGTATATTCAAATACCGCCTGGGGGTCAGAGGCTGCTGATATTGTTGCTTTGAAAATAATAAACCTGGTCTGTTTGATAGCATTAATTAAAAGAACACTAGTGCCTTCGGCACTATGGGGGCCTGCCCCTTTCCCATAGTCCCCCCCTACCAAAGGAGGGCACACCATAACCCTATAGGGGGGGTGTGCCCCTTTCCCATAGCCCCCCCTACCATAGGAGAGCACACCAAACCCCCCCCCCCCCACTCCCCATGCTCCATTCTAGGTCGGGCCAGGCTGCTGATAGCGTGGGAAACTGAGGTGACGTACATTTGTGGGTAGCGACCGTCTGCCTTACATTGCCATAGCAACACTGCCTTTCCTGCTGGTGATTCGGAGGTAGCCAATGGAAAGTTTAGCTCTACATACATTGGGTATTTCAAGTGCATATGACATGAGAAATGTGTGGGGAAAAATGGCAGATTTTGAAAACCTTTCTCTGTGTTGTTGCTATGCACACTCAAGAGTACAGTTCAAAAGTTAGATTTCTCTATGCAAAGAATGGGGCTGGGAATAGAGTATGGTACACTCAAAATGTAAATTTTAGTACATTCAAGAAGAAAAATCGAGTAAACTTTGAAAAAAGTACATACTTTCACCTAGCCTCTTTTGGTTTATCTGTTCCTAGCAAGCACTCAACGTTATTTTAATGGAGTGGGTACCAGCGACGAACCAATCCCTTTTTATATATAGGGTAATAACAGTTCATTAATGCAATGAACAAATAAAAAAAAATCCCAGATGATGATATATAGCTCTTTTAATATGGCCTGCTAAGGACTCAGGCCTCAGCTGCTCAATCCTTATTTTGGTGGGAAGGGACAACACTCAGCCAAAGAGTCTTGACTAATCCCTCCAGGTGGCAGGACTGAGTATCGTGAGGCCTCCAATGTAGAAATATGTGAGCCAGCAAGCAGAAAGGACAGTTACTGCGGGATTTAGTACCAGATTTAGCCACCAGGGGGCACCACTATGGACTAGAATAGAAAAAATATGACTAAAACTGTTATAGGCTACTTTTTTATGGAGAATTCAATGGTTTTTGATAAAACATTATATTTTGGGTGGAAAGGTTCCAAATTTGGCATATAAGAAGAAGGTTTTTGGGCGAAAATAGGCATTTTTGTTGATTTCTGTTGCCATGGAAACATGATTTTCATTCTAAATAGGAGAATCAATGATCCCATTTGAAGAGACAACCCACAAGGTTTACTATGGTGAAAACAGAATGAAAATACCATTTCTAGATCAAAAGTTATGGGCAAAAGAATAAAAATTTATACGAATTTAGCTAATTAGCATAAATTATGCTAATTAGCTATATATCTCATGACCAATTAGACATAGAGCTTATTAACATATTTGAAATGGTCACACCTACCCATATCTAGCAAGCCATTCCTCCAAAACTAACAGGAGTATCTTCTCATGCTATGTATCACTGTAAAGCTAGTGATTTGAATTTTAAAGTTGACTTTTAGCACGGAGCACCCTTTCTCCTTGCCTCTACACATATTTCCACCATAGAATACCAGTCTTTCCGCCAAAAAACACATGAGGACAATAACTAAGTTTGACCCAAATTGGCATTGCAATGGTGGATATCAATTGGCCACACTATACACATGGTATCTGAGCCATGAAACACTGATGTATCAAGTTAAGGCAAAACGGTCTTTTGACATTATGTTGGTTTAGATGACTTGTAAATTAGAGGGAGGTAATACTCGAAGACATTAGAGATTTCTCTCAGAATAGCCTGGAAACCTCTCAGATTTCAGTTTTGTTAATTGAAATGGCCACCACTCATTCATTCCCCCGAATATCAGCCAGTAGAATCTGGAGGGCATTTCAAAGTGATATAGCTATAGTATATCATTTTGAAATGCTCTGCTGGAGAGGTCCGGTGTGTAGGTGAGATCCATTGTGATTTATATGTAGCGATAGAAGGGGTTTTAGAATATAAAACCCATTTCAAATAAGCGCATGTCTCATAATAACCACATGGTAAATCAGAGGCTGAAATATTTTAGAACAGGTGCACTGAAATGCCCCCCACTGCAGTATCATATACCATTTTATTATCCCATATATTGTGACATAATATTGTATTGATCAAATAATGTATTGTATAAGGAATCAATACATAGTTTGGTTCTAAGAGCTATAAGAGCGCTCAAACTTTGTATAAGAGCGTTCATGCTCCACTGCACACCAGCTATATCAAATATACACAAGTTACATCACCTAGGGCACTATATAATAACTTGTAAGTGAATGCAAACGGCCGTTAGGGGTGCCTGGGCACCGCTGACGCCGTCATGGGTGTCTGAGCACCCAAACACTGAACAATAGCTTACTGAGTCACGACGCCATAACCTTCTGGTCGCTCTAGCGTCGCTCCTGAGCAACCTAGGTCAAATATCAAAGCATTTATGGAAAGCCCATAATTAGACGGTCAAAATGAGCCCAAGATCAAGGCAAAACTCCTATTATTGAGGAAGTTACGCCATGGAGACGGATTCGACCTCTGAATGCACTACAGACAAACCAGCGCAAGTTACGCGCCTGGCAAGCAAGCATTAGTAACTTGGCATATTCAACTCTGCGCATGCCCAAAATGGCGGTTGTAACGGCGTAAACTTCCGAGATATGAGGGTTTGAAGTTGCAGAACCGACCAGGACAATGGGGGACACAGCGGCGTCCATGGGGGTCCTTTGTGCACCCAGTGACACATGAAAGACTCCCCTCAAACATTTGCAGAGTTAGGCAGATGCCACTGGCCCCAGTCAGTCTGAGGTGCAATGCCAAGATTTGGTACAAATAGCCTGGCTGCACCTCCTAGAAGGCAGAATCTCCAGAACCGCTCCAGAGGTAACATCTCCAGTCATCTCCTGCTACCTGCTATACCTCTACACTATGGTGAAACTATGCTAGACAGGCATAGGATTCCATCATTAGTGGCCAGAGGGTATCTTCTACAAGACATCCACCAGAGGGTAAAGTTATTCATTATTACATTATTCCTCTAAGCAACAGGTCAGGAGCTAGGTGTGGGAACCCACCTAGAACTATGCTGGACATTGTATTATTATTACCTCACAGGTGGAGTGGAACAGAACATTATACTCTATGAACTATTGTATATTTACTGTATGTGGAAATTACCTGCATATTAACATCTGTGTGATTGATATTTCTTACATGTTGCCTAAAGCTGAATAAACCAGTGATAACTGGAAATAACACAATTTATGAGAGCTTGATGATCTTACACTCTATATACCACTAGTCATATGATATTTCTCATATGACAACTTGATCATGCACAATTACTAGTATGACAAAGTGGTGGAGAACATCCTACTAAGATCCCAAATTACACAAGCCTCTCATAAAAATTTAGCTGGCAACATTACTAAAGACAATCACACACACAGTAAATCCCACTCCACCCACCCAGTGACCTTGACACCATGTTCATTAAGGTGACCAGTGAGATCTCCCCACATACCAGTGAGGTCTCCCACATACCAGTGAGATCTCCCACACACGTCAGAGAGGTCTCCCACATGTCAGTGAGGTCTCCCACACGTCAGTAAGGTCTCCCACACGTCAGTGAGGTCTCCCACACGTCAGTGAGGTCTCCCACACGTCAGTGAGGTCTCCCACACGTCAGTGAGGTCTCCCACAAGTCAGTGAGGTCTCCCACATATCAGTGAGGTCTCCCACACGTCAGTGAGATCTCCCACACATCAATGAGATCTCCCACACGACAGTGAGATCTCCCCACATATCAGTGAGATCTCCCACATATCAGTGAGATCTCCCACATACCAGTGAGATCTCCCACACATCAATGAGATCTCCCACACGACAGTGAGATCTCCCACATATCAGTGAGATCTCCCACATACCAGTGAGATCTCCCACACATCAATGAGATCTCCCACACAACAGTGAGATCTCCCACATATCAGTGAGATCTCCCACATATCAACGAGATCTCCCACACGTCGGTGAGGTCTCCCACACGTCGGTGAGGTCTCCCACACGTCGGTGAGGTCTCCCACACGTCGGCGAGGTCTCCCACACGTCGGCGAGGTCTCCCACACGTCGGCGAGGTCTCCCACACGTCGGTGAGGTCTCCCACACGTCGGTGAGGTCTCCCACACGTCGGTGAGGTCTCCCACACGTCGGTGAGGTCTCTCACACGTCAGTGAGGTCTCCCACACATCAGTGAGGTCTCCCACACGTCAGTGAGATCTCCCACACATCAATGAGATCTCCCACACGACAGTGAGATCTCCCCACATATCAGTGAGATCTCCCACACGACAGTGAGATCTCCCCACATATCAGTGAGATCTCCCACATATCAGTGAGATCTCCCACATACCAGTGAGATCTCCCACACATCAATGAGATCTCCCACACGACAGTGAGATCTCCCACACATCAATGAGATCTCCCACACAACAGTGAGGTCTCCCACACATCAGTGAGATCTCCCACACTTCAATGAGATCTCCCACACGACAGTGAGATCTCCCCACATATCAATGAGATCTCCCACACGACAGTGAGATCTCCCCACATATCAGTGAGATCTCCCACATATCAGTGAGATCTCCCACATACCAGTGAGATCTCCCACACATCAATGAGATCTCCCACACGACAGTGAGATCTCCCACATATCAGTGAGATCTCCCACACAACAGTGAGATCTCCCACATATCAGCGAGATCTCCCACATATCAACGAGATCTCCCACACATCAATGAGGTCTCCCACACGTCAGTGAGGTCTCCCACACATCAGTAAGGTCTCCCACACGTCAGTGAGGTCTCCCACATGTCAGTGAGGTCTCCCACATGCCAGTGAGGTCTCCCAAATGTCAGTGAGGTCTCCCACACGTCAGTGAGGTCTCCCACACGTCAGTAAGGTCTCCCACACGTCAGTGAGGTCTCCCAAATGTCAGTGAGGTCTCCCAAAATGTCAGTGAGGTCTCCCACACGTCAGTGAGGTCTCCCACACGTCAGTGAGGTCTCCCACACATCAGTGAGGTCTCCCACACGTCAGAGAGGTCTCCCACACATCAGTGAGGTCTCCCCAATGACATTCTCAGTGTGATCTCCAACATGTCAGTGATACCTACAACACACCAGTGATCCCACACCTTCCACCATGGCCGACGCTGATGAAGGTCCTCAACCCAATCAGGCAGCTGAGAAGATAAGGGCCTATGAGAAGACCATCCAAGATGCAGTTACTGCCCTAGAAGCAAACAAAGCCCAACATGATGCTCATGCCTTTGCCTCAAAGGAGAGGGAGAGGATCCTCAACCAACAATTGGCAGAGAGGAATGCGGCGATAGACACCCAGCAGAAGGCCATGGAAGACCAGCGGAAGGCCCTAGAGAGACAACAACAACAGATAGCAGATCTCATGAAGATGGTATCATCCCAGACCTCACAGCCTCCCACACCCACCACCACACCTATTGTCACACCATCTGCCTCTGGATCCAAGGAGGATGTCATGATCTCCATGATGTCCAACATGACCAGGATCCTAGACAGACAACAACACAACAACAGGAAGATCAGGCAACACGAGGTAACCAAACCCAAAACTTTTTCTCACCCATCACCACTCATGTCAACAGCACTATTTATTGATCACAAATTCCCAGAGTATCTGAAGGACAGGTACAAATTAACAGACAGTGACACCATGGTAACATATTTACCCAAGTACCTTGAAGGACAAGCATTGGCTTGGTTTGAAACCTTCAAGGAAAGTGCCACACCTGATAAGTTGACATGGTCCAATATAGTACATGAACTAAAAGAGTATTTTGCTACTCAAGACAATATTATCTCCAGGACTGCACTCCGTGCACAAGAGATAGATGAACCTGTATCTGATTATGCAATGTATCTCAGAAAAGCGTGTAATGCCCAATGCCTAAAGGACGACACCTTATTTAAAACATTCACCCAAGGCATGAGGCCCTGGATCTCTGTAGCTCTTGAAAACAAGAAAATAGACTCTTTTGACCAAGCCCTAGACCTAGCCTTAGAGGTTGAGACCCAAGAAAGATCTAGGAAAACAAGTGATGCAGAGTCTAACCCACAGCCTACTAAGAAAAAGGTCCAGGAAATCACCACTAGTTCAGATGAAGATGTTAACCTAATGTCTAGTGCCCATGTAAGGCAACAGGAAGCTAAGGCTGCATCCAAAGACCCTACCGGTAGATATAGAGGAAATAATTATGACCCCAACTACCGCTCCAGTAGAGGTAGAGGTAGAGGGGGTAACAGCAACAACCGGGGGGGTCACAACAGTAGAAAAGACAACAGCTCTTCCAACTCCAACAATGGTAACTCTTCATACAGTGATAGGAGAGACAGAACCCCAAGTAATGGCAGATCCTATAATAATCAGGGATCCAACAGTAGGAGCCATAGTCCACATAGGAACTACAACTCTGGATCCTACAACAACAATGGTTCCTACAACAGCAGCCAGGGTTCAAACAACTCTGGATCCTATAATCAAGGATCCAACAGTAGAAGCCATAGTCCACAAAGGAACTACAACAGTGGATCCTACAACAACAATGGTGCCTACAACAACCAGGGATCCAACAACTCTGGTCAATACAGCAACTCTGGTCAATATAACCAGGGTTCCAACTCACGCCAGGAGGATTACAAGCCTGACACAAGAGGTTACCAGAGGAACCAACACAGTAACCCCCAAATACCACCTCACATGATGGATCAAATCTCCAAGATCCTGGTGGCAAGCATCTCAACCGCCCCACAGAACCAGGAAAACTAGGATGTCACAGTGCCGATGGGCCAGTGCGCTGTGACACCCCAAAAACAAACAATCAATCAGGATTAACGAGGATCCAACCAGAGACAATTGCTAGTGCCAATCTACCATCTAACAGACAGAGACGTCCATCAGTGATACACATCACCCCACCAGATTCATCATCAAAGGATACAGGTGAGAGTACCAAGCTTTCTATTGTACTTCTTCAAAATGGCTGTATCAATGCAAATCTATATGATGTTTCAGATGTACAATGTTTGGTTGATACAGGTGCTACTATCACCTGTGTCAGACAATCATTCCTCATGGACCTCCAAAAGAGATTCCATATCCAACTGAGGAAATCTAAAATCAACATCCATTTGGCAGATGGATCGGTGTGTCATGTTAGACATTCAGCTATGCTGAACTTTAGAATCCAAGGTGTCAGATTCCAATACCAATTTGCTGTAATACCCAACCTCACACGGCCCGTTGTTCTCAGCACAGATTTCTTAAGCACTACAAAATCTCAAATTGAATTTAATGTTGATCCTGAACAAATTCTCAAACCCATTAGGGCAGTGAGGGATTTTACCATCCCTCCATTCTCTGAACTTGCAGTATTGGGTAAAATCACTTCTACTCAATCACTGCAAGGGAAAACTGGAGTAGTAGATAACCTCCAAAGAAATAACAATACCCCATATCTAGTTCAAAGGGCAGCAGTAACCCCCAGGGAAAATAACAAACACCCCCTAGTGTTACTCAACACCAGCAGGCGCCCACATAAAATCAAAAAGGGTGCCATCATAGCTCTATTTCAGGAAGTCAAGGAATCTGATTTAGAAAAACCTCAACAGGTGTCAGACACTACCCCACACGCTGATCAATCCATCTCAGCCATAAGGCCTGAGGATGTAACTCAATTCAGCGACACAGACTCAGAATGTGAGTCCACATATGCTGACCCTGAACCCAACTCAATCAGACTCTCTGAAATAGCTGCTATACATAGTGAGGCACATGACCTCGAGCCAGAATTGGAAGAGAATGTTCCACCAAAATATGTGCTCACATCCAAAGATCAGCATGATAGATTAGAATCACTGCTGACCAAGTACGATGATATATTTATAGGAAAAGATGGAGACATTGGTGCTACACACCTGTATACCCACTCAATACATGTAAAACCTGAGGCAGTACCATGTCATTTCCTACCATATAGACAAATACCAGAAAAACAGGCCGCAATAGGGGAAGAGTGTGAAAGGCTAGTACAACAGGGCATTCTGAGAGAATGTGCTGAGGGCCCCTGGGCTTCCAGATCCTTTTTAGTACAAAAATCATCGGGAGGCCATAGGCTCGTCACAGATTTTCGTTATCTGAGCCAAAACACGATAAATCAAGCCTTATCTACACCCCGAGCCGATGACACTCTAGACATGATAGGGTCACTCAGACCAAGAGTATTTAGTAAGCTAGATGCCCAACAGGGATTTTTTCAAATTCCTATAAGACAGGAGGATCAGCATAAAACCGCATTCATAGCAAATGACAAAAAATATGTCTACGAAAGGATGCCGATGGGTTTAGCGACCGCACCTGCAGGATTCTGCCATCTAGTCACATTAATTCTGAACAAACTCAAATACAAATGTGCCCTACCATACCTAGATGACATATTAGTATTATCACCATCAATCGAACAACACTTCCATGACCTGGAAGATGTGTTCAACAGCTTAAGAGTTGGTAAACTCAAACTGAAGAAATCAAAATGTGAATACTTCATAGACAGAATAGACTTCTTGGGAATGAGAGTCACACCCATGGGACTGCAACCATCTCCCACAAAAGTGGAATCAATCAAAACCTTCCCAACACCAAAATCAGTCAAAAATGTCAGATCCTTCACAGGCCTATGCCAATACTTCAAAAAGTTTATCAAAGGTTATGCCCAAATTGCTAGACCACTGTATGATCTACAGGAGTAGTGTATGGAGTATTACACTTCAGACACTATCTAGAGACTAGACACTTCCAATTATACACAGACCATGCAGCCTTAATCCCACTACTAACCAATACAGTACTCACACATAGATGGGCCAGATGGGCTCTAGACATACAGCAATTTTCATTCACCATCCAACACGTGAAAGGTGATGATAACACACCACCAGATGCTATGTCTAGAAGAGAATACCCAGACTCTGGACCCATGACTAACCCTCCACCCCCACCAAGGAGAGTTAGAGCAGCCAGTAGAACCAAGTTTGCAAAAGTAACAAAGAAAGTACCATTCAGAAGGGATGATCCACCCAACACCATTGAAAGGCCAGAGACACCCATTAGGGGTATCTTGAAGCAATCTACACACTATGTGTTTTGCCATTGTGAGAGAGAATACTCACAACTCTTTCCAGATAATGACTTCGAGCCTATCGAATTCTCATCACTCAATCAGATGCTGAAGGCAACTCCTAAGGAGCCACCCTTCACCCCACCTGACTCAGATGATGAAGATTCAGAAGACACACTATATGCTATTACTCAAGCAACTTCCAAATCAGTCAGATTCTTTGAATCAATGCAGGGAGAGGAAACATCAAACCATTTGTGTCCTATGACCACACGCTCAAAGACTAGAGAAATGATTCAGGAAGGCACACCAAAACCCCCCACACAATCACAAACTATTCTAAAAGAGGAAAAGGTCACAGGAAACAAACCTACCAAAACCCCACCTGCCAGGAAAAATGTCACAAAAGACACTGCATCTACTAAGTCAAAGAACTCTGAGACAAAGAAGAATGACAAAAAGCAAATTGTGCCTTTAAAGAAAAAGGTTGCCACTCCCATCAAGGCGAGAATAGGCCCTCCAAAGGAGCCTACACACCAAAACAAGAGTGACACACCCCAACAAAAGGCACAAGATAGGCCAATAGTCGATGAAAAAGAAAAAGAAAGAGACAGAATAAAACAACATGTGCTAGATATAAATCAATTACTGGATCAGATTCCCGACACATCCATCTCAGGTTCAAACCTTGGCTTGGAACAAAGGAAGGACAAGGAACTATTGCCCCTCATACAATATCTTGAGGATGGGACCTTGCCTGCACCAAAAGCACAAGGAAACAGAATCATCAACCAAGGCCAGACATACACCTTGGTAAATGGTACATTAGTCCATATATGCCCCATAAATTGGAGAAAAACCAATACTGTACCACTTCAAATTGTTATACCACAGCAATAGGTAACAAGTACACTACAGTATTTCCATGACTCACCTACTGGCGGCCATGTTGGTTCAAGTAGGATGCTGTCAGCACTCCGACCTAGGGTATATTGGAAGTCTATGCTAGCAGACACAAAAAAATATGTTTCCACCTGCCACACATGCCTCACAGCAAAAAGGCAAGTACACTCACACAAAACACCAATGACAGTGAGGGAGTACATGGCTTCACCAATGAAGTTCCTAAACCTCGACGCGGTGGGACCACTTCCCACAACTGCCAGGGGAAACAAACATATACAAGTCTGCATAGATTATGCTACCAGATATGCAACAGCTTGGGCTACTACTGACTTAAAAGCTGAAACAACAGCAGCAGAGTTCTACAAGAATATAATTTGTCATCATGGAACACCAGCCACTCTTCAAACAGACAATGGAACATGTTATACAGGTGCAAAGTTCACAAAGTTAACTAAACACCTCAAGATCAAACATAAATTCTCCTCACCATACAGGCCACAATCAAATGGGCTTGTAGAGAGATTCAATGCTAGCATTGGCACAGCGCTCAGAGCATTCTGCTCAAAGCACCAAAACAATTGGGATTCATTTATTGAACCCATAACCTTTGCATTAAATAACACAGAATCCCAAACCACAGGATTCACCCCTTTCTTCCTACTTCATGGAAGAAACCCAGCCACTCCAATGGACTTAGGGCTGGGAATACAGGAAGACATATCCACCGTAGCAGACCATGTAGCCAACATGATAACAAATCAAGATACCTCTAGGAGGAAAGCTATAGAAAGGGTCGCCAAGCTACAAAAGGAAAGAAAGGATAGATATGATAAGAAACTTACACCACAGGAAATCAAGGTCACCGACATGGTGTACCTAAACATACCAAGAATCCTGACCAACACAAAGTGTAAGAAGCTTCAACCCCTCTTTATGGGACCATATGTTGTAGTAGATAGACCTAGTTTGACAAGTGCCAAACTCAAAAACTTGGACACCAATCTATTGGTGGCCAGACCAGTGCACATAGACAGACTGAAAAAGGTTGTGGCTGTCAGGAACAATGAATTTGCACACAGGCTTATTCCACATGAAGCCAAATACTACAACAAAATTGTAAGGAACAAAAACGATATCACCCTTACAAGAGAAACCACAGGTATAGGCCCTATCAAGCCTAGGCCTGCACACCACATACTAAGAAAAACATCTAGGTGTGGTGCAGTTTCAAGAAATTAGAAACAGATTGAGATACCTAAAGAACATAAGATTTTCAAAAATTTATTACAAATTCTCTTCATCCACACATAGGCATGTGTGACTGATAATGAATTACTTATATATATAAAGCCAATAAAATTTGTAAACATATCAGTAGGTTATTGCCACTGAATGGTCAAAGACTGGGACCCTCCAAGTAAAGCAGACATGAAGTCTAAGAAGAGTAAGGGTGACACAGTGGAGTGTCTAAAGCCTAATCCCCACATGAAAGAGCGCGCTATGCCAACACAGCAGTCTATAGAGATCAATTGACCTTATAAGCTACCCTGAGACAACTGTCTAGACAGTCATGAATGGCTGTCCTGGATGACAGGAGGAGCTAATTACCAGTACACAGACTACACAATAGACCCCCACAGTTGCAGACACTGGAGATCAATGCATGGACTCCAGAGAAACAATACCAGGCCCACAATGGATGTGGGTAGGGTAGGCTACATAAGAAGCACTGTGGACCATAGCCCACCATCAGTCTTCATCCAGCTGCAGTCTGGAACACAAGTCTACAGGACCCCACTTGGGAATTAGCCAGCCCACTTCTCCATTAGGAGAGACTGCACTAGGATAAAGAACACACCTACTTCACCTTCAACCTGACCTTACCATTTACTGGTCAATCTCTATAGACTCACCGGACATATTGCCAAGACAGCTCAATCTTGCAAAGGTACAGTTTGAACCACTTCATTTAAAGTGTTACACCATACACTTAGACTTTACCAGCACCAAATTACTACAAATTTGACAAGACTTTAAACAGCAAACTTGCTTTACACAAGCACCATGGGAAGACTGAGAGTTGCACCCATACTGCTAACTATGCTGTTATTATATATTATAGAACCACTTACTGCAGGTTATACACCTGTGGTGAGACAAAACATAGGAGTAGTATTCAAGCCTAGCCCTCAACCTTTGGTCAATGGACATACAACCACAACACTGTTGTTAGCTATCCCCTACAAGATACCTCGGGCACCCGTTACCCAAGGATCCATAAGGGATAGAATACTCCAATTGACCACTCCTACTCTACAAGATCATACCTCTGGTCAAATTATCCAACAAGCCAAGGAGCTTGACACCTTGCTGGAAATCGCAGACAAGGAGATAAATGAAACATTAGCCTCCATCAAATTGTTCTTATCCAACCCCATAAACACATTGGACAAGGCCAAAAGAGAGGCCATACTGGGTTTTCTAGCACCCCTGTTTCGCGGTGTGCTAGGTCTAGCCACAGTAGAAGATGTAAACCAAGTAATGGGACAGCTCAAGAACATAGATGAAATACTAAGAAAATTTGCTAAACAAGATCAGGAAGCAGCTAGTCTCATTGAAAAGATCACAGACAGACAAGATAAGTTTGTTAAAGCATACATCCAAGATAAGAAGGTACTGGACAGCACAATCAACACCATAGGGGACACCGTCAACCTATGGGCCTCTAACATGTCCAGGTCACTTGACTCATATTCAAGGCACGAGAAAACTCAAAGGGAAAAAATGCAAGTATTAAATGATGCATTGATCATCATAGAAGCAAGAATGAATACAGTTCAATCACTGCAAAGAACAAATGCAGCCCTAAGGATGCTATCATCAGGAATCCTGACCCCTGATATAGTACCACCCTCAGACCTTGCTAGATACTTAATTGACATTAATAACAAACTTAGGATTACACACCCTGGAGCACAAGTCGCAATTAATGACTTAGATTTCTATTATTCACAGAAGCTGACCTCATACACTTACTCAGCTCACCATATATATATTCATCTGGACATTATAATTCAATCTACCACCTCAACCTTCAAACTGTACCAAATGATTACATCACCCATGCCTATAGACACACAGGAGACCCCCACCAGAGGAGTCACCAAATTGCAAACCACAACTGAGTTTCTAGCAGTATCTTACGACGAATCATTATTCATTGAGTTGGACTCAGCAGATATGCAGGCATGTGGTACTACAGTAAAGGTATGCAGAGATGTAAATGGTAGAATTTATAAACACAGGCCTACATGCCCCGTAGCCATTTTTACTAACCAGGCTCAACAGATTAAGGAACATTGCAAGTTTACAGTTTCACCACTGCAAGCACCTACCACCCATGCTATTTCCATTTCTGAAGATGAGTATCTGGTCACTACTAATGAACCCCATTACTTTATCAACTGCCATGGTAAAACGTCTGAAACTCGAAAAGCCCAGTCCTACTCAATCATAGGTGTACCCTGTGGGTGCACAATCAGCATAGGAGAATTTTCTCTTCCAAACACAAGGTTGCCCTGTAACTCAACCTTATCATTTCATTACATTCTCAAGACAATTAATTTACCATTCATGGCAGCACTTAACCAAATTTCTGAAACCAAACCAGATGAAAGAGAGAATCTTCCAAATTTCCCAGTAGTAAACCTTTCTAGAACCTTAGAGAAACTACAGGAAAATCCAATCATGGATGATATTACTCAACTAAATCTAGAGCCCTTTGCCAGAACATTATTAAAAGATGCCTCCAACCTTGATAAAGCAATGGAAACACGCTACGTAGAATCGCACCTACGTCGAGTTACAGAGCATCCAATCTTCCAAAGCTTAGGACTCATCCTAGGGATATCAGCTCACATTTTTATAGTATACATACTACTCAAACTGTACAGACTAGGAGGGACTGTAGCCTACCTGCCTACAGCCAAAGCATTTAGACTAGTCACCGAGCTGCCCCTACACAAATTGCTCCCAGATAAGAATCCTACCAAATTAACCCCTACAGAGGAAACCCACACCCCTTTCCTCACAATTCAGGAAACCCACACCCTGATAATTGCTATATTATTCACCCTGACCATCTACTCAGCCTACAGAATAATGAAGTACCTTAAGAAATCTGCACAGACACACTGTGGCAAGAAAAATGTGGCCAAGCGCACAAATCCCACAATATATTTTAAAATATATTGTGGAGACTCAAACTTCGCGCTACCCTTGAGGCCAATACCACATGAATTTGATGAGATTAAATCAGCAGCTGCCCCGACCTATAAGGATATAGTGGTTAAAACCTTCCCACTACCTAAGGCTAAATTTACCTGGAATGGACCAGCAGTTATAACAACACAGAGAGGAGAATTTGCTTATCACCTCCCTCAGGTGATACACCTACCTTGGCGCACTAGGTTCAGTACCATACCAGCCCTTAAAAACAAAGGACTGTACTACTCCATGCTTCTCCAGAATGATTGTGGCACCAGCCCGGTGACCATGACAGCACTGGAAAATACAACAGATATAATTATTGACGAACAACAGGAGGAGACCGCAAGGTCAAACATGCAGACTATTGCTAATTTTCTAAACCACCAGCCCTCCCCGGTGACTGTGGAAACAGCCTAGACTGCCCACAGCCTAGACTGCCCCCAGTCCACCACCAGGAGATACTGAGATGACACATCTCACACGTGACACACACCTCCACTGTCAATGAAATTATCAAAGTATTGAAAAAAAAATTGATTTAGAAAAATATACACAGCCACTTGTTGATGTATAATATGAAAATCTATGATATTCTCACAAAATCGATGATTAATGCGCGCATATACGCGCAAAATTGCAAATTGCAAATTGTAAATTGTACAAATCTAACATTAATATACATGAATGCAGGTAGATAACTAGGACAGTTCTTGTACCCACTAGCACTTGTATACTATACCAAGGTTTACTTAAGGTAACACACTTTAGGTATCCAAGAAAATTGTTGGAAAAATGAATGGAAAAAAAAAAATGTGTTGAGAAAAATTGTTGACATGAAAAAAAAAAAAAGTTTACTTAAGATACTCACCAAATAATCTCTTTCAGAGACACATACTCAGAAAGGCTAGGGAAAAGTCAATTAAAAGCAGCGGCCCACTGCCGAAATTGCCAATTAATACACCCATGTAGCAAGATCACAGAGTAACTCAGAGACAAACGAGCCTATTGTACATGAAGTACCTTGTTTTTCCGGTCCTCGGAAAAATTTGTCTCAAATCCCAAAAATTGTATAGTGTATACTAGATTGTACGTTTGTACCCAATTTGCACACTAAAATTGTATGTTTGCACACTAGATTGTACGTTTGTACCCAATTTGCACACTAAAATTGTATGTTTGCACACTAGATTGTACGTTTGTACCCAATTTGCAAACTAAATTGCCATTTGCACACTAGATCGTACGCTTGTACACAATTTGCACACTAAAATGTATGTTGCACATTATACTGTACGTTTGTACCCAATTCATACACTAAATCGGATTTTTGCAAAATCAATATTTTCATGTGTAACCAAACTGAACGCAAAATTATATATTTGCATACTAAAATTGTCAATTAGATGCAAAATTGTATATTTGCATACTAAAATTATCAATTGAACGCAAAATTGTATATTTGCATACTAAAATTGTGAATTGAATGCAAAATTGCATATTTGCATACTAAAATTGTGAATTGAACGCGAAATTGTATATTTGCATACTAAAATTGCCAAATGAACGCGAAAACTATATATTTGCATACTAAAATTGTCAATTGAACGCAATTACACGCGAAATTGTAAATTTGCACACTAAAATTGTCATTTATGTTCAATTGCACGCTAAATTGAACATTTAATGCCAAAATTGCACGCTATTTGCCAAATTGTATGTTGTACATAAAATTGGAAATTTGTACCCAAATTGAAGATACATAAGCAAATACACCCATGCATGGTAAGATATAGAATTACGGAAATGTACTTATACCCAGGAGAAAATTGTATATATATACTGACAAAGCTCTACCACAAAAATTGTATTTGAAGCACTCCCCATCACTTCAAATCCTCTTACAAACAGTATATAACTCCAAATAAGGTAAAAATATATATATTGTACATTCCCTCCGCGAAATGACGGAGTTTCGCATTTTTTCGGGGGAGAGGGAGTATTCTATCATATACCATTTTATTATCCCATAAATTGTGACATAATATTGTATTGATCAAATAATGTATTGTATAAGGAATCAATACATAGTTTGGTTCTAAGAGCTATAAGAGCGCTCAAACTTTGTATAAGAGCGTTCATGCTCCACTGCACACCAGCTATATCAAATATACACAAGTTACATCACCCAGGGCACTATATAATAACTTGTAAGTGAATGGAAACAGCCGTTAGGGGTGCCTGGGCACCGCTGACGCCGTCATGGGTGTCTGAGCACCCAAACACTGAACAATAGCTTACATAAGTCACGACGCCATAACCTTCCGGTCGCTCTAGCGTCGCTCCTGAGCAACCTAGGTCAAATATCAAAGCATTTATGGAAAGCCCATAATTAGACGGTCAAAATGAGCCCAAGATCAAGGCGGAACTCCTATTATTAAGGAAGTTACGCCATGGAGACGGATTCAACATCCGAATGCACTACAGACAAACCAGCGCAAGTTACGCGCTTGGCAAGCGGGCATTAGTAACTTGGCATATTCAACTCTGCGCATGCCTAAAATGGCGGTTGTAACGGCGTAAACTTCCGAGATATGAGGGTTTGAATTTGCAGAACCGACCAGGACAATGGGGGACACAGCGGCGTCCATGGGGGTCCTTTGTGCACCCAGTGACACATGAAAGACTCCCCTCAAACAATTGCAGAGTTAGGCAGATGCCACTGGCCCCAGTCAGTCTGAGGTGCAATGCCAAGATTTGGTACAAATAGCCTGGCTGCACCTCCTAGAAGGCAGAATCTCCAGAACCGCTCCAGAGGTAACATCTCCAGTCATCTCCTGCTACCTGCTATACCTCTACACTATGGTGAAACTATGCTAGACAGGCATAGGATTCCATCATTAGTGGCCAGAGGGTATCTTCTACAAGACATCCACCAGAGGGTAAAGTTATTCATTATTACATTATTCCTCTAAGCAGCAGGTCAGGAGCTAGGTGTGGGAACCCACCTAGAACTATGCTGGACATTGTATTATTATTACCTCACAGGTGGAGTGGAACAGAACATTATACTCTATGAACTATTGTATATTTACTGTATGTGGAAATTACCTGCATATTAACATCTGTGTGATTGATATTTCTTACATGTTGCCTAAAGCTGAATAAACCAGTGATAACTGGAAATAACACTATTTATAAGAGCTTGTTGGATTTACACTATATACCACTAGTCATATGATATTTCTCATATGACAACTTGATCATGCACAATTACTAGTATGACAGCAGTATACTTAGTAGAAAGATGGGCGTTCAGGACTTTCTTTCTATAGGAGTATTCCTGTCTTTCTGACGGCAGGCCGGGTTTGAGCTCAATAATTTGCGCTGTGGGATTTATAATTCAGTGTGCTGCTCATGGTGGGATTTCGGCGCCACTGTAGTGCATATGCCTGGTTATATACATAATACCCTATTTGTGAAACCCCAGAAATACAGAGGCTAATTTCTGGAATGGGTTGCACGATTGAACAGCATAAGACAGATTAGTTAAAACTTACCAAATTTGACTTTAAGAGACTGGAACAGGCTCTTTATCTTGATGACTAAATTTGCCCTACCTGAACACCCTTGGGTTAGTGGTCTGATGTTGTCAACATTAATCATAGAAGCTGTCAACATGAGGAGTATGTGCCAGGTCTGACAAGTTAAATTAAACCGGGTTTGGGTCTGCTGCACAGTTTGACAACCCTATTTTTTCAGTGCAGACTGGGGGCTCTCCTCCGGATGCTTTGCTTGTCTAGCCATCAAGGAGCAGACACGGACATGTTAGGTAGTCTAGTGTGTTGCTTCCAGTATGGCTTCCCGTACATGATTCACAGCCTACACAGTGAGGTTTCTGTGGTGTCTATACACATCATGGAGAAAAACCCATCAACTATGTATGTGGACTACTCTGGAGGGAACAGATAAGAAGACGATCTTTAACTTAGTGTGGTATGTTAACTTGTGTAAAGTGTGAAAGAATATCTGTCTAATCCAAATAAATTGACTGGTGTTCTCCACAGAAACCTGCAGGTGAGACAGCCACAGGTGTTTCTTTTTGTATTTCATAGAATTATGCACAAAATGTGTAAAGGCTACATCACAACGCTCATAAAATAACCCAGAGTTGTGCTCAATATGATTATACTTTATATTCATTTTTATGTAATGATCAATAATGTCAATTGGAAAACTTGAAATATAAGGAAAACTTCAATTTACAACACTGTTCGTCCCACCACGTAGATATACAGTAGACTGCTTTTTATCCTCCAATACAGGGGTAGTTGTTGTAGGTATAAACCTACATACCAGAAGGGCATACTGGTGTAGGTACAGGTGGTTGCACTGCCTACTTACAGAGGCATTTATAGCACATTTACAGTTAAGGGTGAGAGTGTATAGCAACCCCCCCCTACCCGTTAAGGCCCTGTGACAAGTGGGAGGGTTACCACATGGGGAATGAATGAGATGCAGTTATCTTGGGAAAATCGAGGTTTCACAATGAGTACAATGTCGTCCCCTTTTTTAGGTCATCTGTACTATTGGCATTCAGTATTAAACAGCAGATGCAGATGATTAATAGATATTGATTATGAATGTGACTTCTGTTATGTTTATCAAATATTAAATGGTTGCTGGCATGATGGTGTTGGTATTGATTTTCTGACTCTATTTGCAACCTTCCCAGTACCATAAACCCTAAATCATTTGGTATTAGTGGCGGAGGTTGGGTACGCTTGTTGGCCGTCAGATCTTTGTCAATGATGAATGTCGAACCCCACAACACTTTTATTTTGTGTGAATCATTGTGCGACGGTCCACTGAGGTGCTTTCAATAAATCGAGGCAGTCAATCATAGCTATGGAGGTATTAACAGCGAGGAATCTCTTGCAATTTAGGCAAAAACTGGGATTCCCTTGCTTTAGTGAAAGTATAACTAGTTTGCTCTTAACAACCTTTGGGTGAGAACCACATTGAGTAATTCCATAAAATGTGGGTCATTCCTGTCTTCAAAGGGGCAATATAATTCCTATTTCAGAGGTCAATGCAATCTGATTGTATGTAGAGGTGCTACCCTCTTAAATGCAAAGAGCGGACCTGAAAATACCATGTTGCCCAAACAGCTTAGCACAATGCACCAATTTTTACCTTTTTGAAATGTAGACGAAGTAGGTGGGAAAAAACAGGATCGATTCTTTTTCTTTTTCCTTTTATTTGTAAATAGCCATGTTCAACACCATACTGATTTTGAGCAGGGAGACATACCTGGCTAGTGTATGAATACCAGATATGGCCATTTGACACCGATAGATCTCCACATTTTTCCTGATATGAATGAAATATTAAAACTAAGCAAAGAAAAATATCTAATTTTCTGGATCATAATTCGTCATCCTATTTGCAAGATTCTACTTGTCTTTATACATCCCAGTATCTGTTATACCTCTTACAATATACACACACAACACCAAATTGTAACAGATTGCTAAATTGCAACTTTCCTGTGAAAACTGCAATGTGGGATTCGACCTTACTGCTGGTCTGCTCATTTGATCTGAAGGTTAATCCTACTATTAGACCCCCTGCAATGGTAGTGTTGGCAACTCTTGTGGATTAAAAAAGACCTTGTTATACTCCACTATTAATTTACCCTGTGGTACCAAAGAAAGAAACAGCAAGTACAACTGATAATTCACTATTTCTTTTCCTAGGATACCACAAGCTCCTGTGGTAGTATAAGAAATCGATAGTGATTTGCCACAGCAATAGCTGTATGTATAATTACCACACCTATACTCAAAAGCATGCCCTATCAAGTGATCCATTCTCCCTCCCTCAGGGGCACCCTTGTACACACTATAAATAGCTCATGGGATTAGGGGGAACGAACGATACTTTATGCCCTTTTCTGAAAATGAGTCTTTCCACTGCTATTCATTAATTTTGCCCTCTTGCCTCTATGAACAGTGTGTCATGTGTGTGATAGTCTATGCAGGGCTCAGCGAACCACCAGTAAAATAGCGCTGCCTGTCACAATACATGGCAGTCGTATCCTACCATCAGATAAATCAATAGGGCTGGAAATTCCTACCATCCCTACTGGGTGACTGATGGTAGGATATTTTGAATTAACCTCCTGAGCTCATAGGTAACCAGCCCTGAAATTCAGGGGCACCAAAGACCCCTGGAATACAACAAACCGAATTGCAAAGACCTCCTTTGCATAGTTTGCCAATGAAAGTGTACCTGCTTATTAGTGGCTTAGTAACAGCTTAGGTCGAATCCAACGATGCAATTTTAGCTCAAAGATTTCTGCAATCAAGTTATCTGTTGCAATATGGAGCCCTCTCCTCATATTGCAAGACCTATAATGGCTACAGGGGACTTTAATGGCAAGGAAACTCTTGCAGATTTGGACACAAGTTAAGATCTTTATAGTTAGATATTTTCCCCTGCTTAAGTGAAAGGTTTCTGCAATTTTGAGGATTCTTTTGCAATTTACAGAAAGTAAATAGGTGTATTGATTGATTGATTGATTTGTGTTTTACAGCACTTTTTGCGGCACTAAGTGGCTATCCCGTGCTTCACAGTTTGATAATTTAACAGAGGAATGTGTCAGTGTCGGCGCATATGTGCACCACACACATCCTGAGGGGATAGAAAAGAGGAGATATAGACACTTTTAAGTGGGCTAGGGAAGCCCAAAATAGGTGTATGTGTCAATCTAAACTTGCAACCCAAGTCCCACTATACAGGCTGATCTTTTACAGGCTTGGGAAAAGGTAATACAATACCAACAGTCGACTAGAGAAAACCGTTGGCTATATCTCCAATAATAAACCTGTATATGGAGGAGCCTGGGCCACTGTTGGACAACTCCCCACTGGTGGACACTGGGGGCCTGGGCCACTGTTGGACAACTCCCCACTGGTGGACAATGCCCCCAGTGAGTGTTCTTATCTACTGGTTGCCATAGTGATGGCTGATAAGAGATTAGTGCAGGTGTTGGACCATCCCCCAACAGTGGGGGGAATGCAGATGGGGAGGTGAGAGAGGGGGTATGGAGTCCACAGAAAATGCATAATTTGAAATAATTGTCATATAGTAAATGCAGCATATCTCATCATATAGGTCGAATCCCACAATGCAATTTTGGCTGAAAAGTTTCTGCAATTTAGTCATCTGTTGCAATCTGGGGCCCTGTCCTTATATTGCAAGACATATAACGGCTACGGGGGGCTTTAATGGCAAGGAATCCCTTGTAGATTTGCACTGAAGTTAAGATCTTTTAGGTCGAATCCCATAATGCAATCTAACCCTGGAAAGTTCTTGCAATTTGGGAACTCTTGCAGATAGGGGGACTTGCCTTTACTGCAAATTGCAAGGCTTTTAACATGCCATTGCATTTTACAAATCTGACTGTTGCAATTAAACGGACCCCTCACCCTTGCAATGTAGATCTGTTAGATGCGTTAAATTGCAATGCCATTCTGCTTGATATTGAATTTAAAAGCTGTTGTAGGTGAGCACAGTGCAGAATGTGACAGAAATTGAACTCTATGTGTAATTTATACAGACATTTTGCATATGAATTGCAGGGTATGGGGCAAATTTAGATTACATAGTGGGACTTGGGTTGCAAGTTGAAGTGAACACACATCCCTATTTGTCAATTACTGTATCCACATTTCTATAAATTGCAAGTGATTTCTGTATATTGCAGAAACCTTTTACTTAAGTTCCCAAATTGCAAGAACTTCCCAGGGTTCGATTGCATCGTGAGATTCAACCTACAAGTAGATCAGATACCCCTGCTAGCAACCTCATCCAAATGATGTCTTTTTTACGTAAATCACATGAGTTTCACGTAAGAAGTGCTAGCTGGGACAGCTCTTAAATGTCGGCTCACAACAGCAGACACATATTACATGCTGTTACATCTCAATAGCATATGATGTTGTATACTTGAAACATTATACCTCCCTGTTGCTGTTATATCTCTCACAATATACATGCAGAACATCAAATTGCAACAGAGTGTTGAATTGCAGAAACTTTCCTGTCGAAATTGCATCATGGGATTTGACCTTTATAAACATTAAAGAGAGAGCCATGATCACTTGCAAACAGAATCATGGCAGCTTGTAGTATGGACAAGCTCACAATCTGCAAGAGGGGTTATACCATGGGTATCACATTTCAGAACAACTTTTGGTGCCCAAACTGGATAATCTGAGTGCATTTATCACAAGATAGTGCACTGAGAGTTGACACTTTTCTATACTATTCTTACATGTGACAGCAGCTCAGGTCTAGCTTTGACAGAGGTGCTGAGTTAGATGAGATAGAAGGCATTCTGATGTAAGATGTTTCAATCATAGATTGACCACTGGGGCAGGACAGGCGTCCTGCAGACGAGGCTGGTTGTTGTCACCCTGCTTGACCGAAAAATGACACAGAACCAGTAGGTTTTAGTGGAGCCGGTGAGTTAAAAAAAAAATTTCACAAAAAAAAATCAATCATAGATTGATGAAAACATTATGATAAAGTCCATAGAAATTAGTCAAATATATGGCTAGCAAAAATAGAGCTAATTATCAGGAATAGTAGCTTATCAGGAATAATACCTTTTTTTATAAGAAGTTAATAAAAAATCAGAGATTTGTCACACAAGAATCTAACATACATTTTTGAATTACTCATCTTCTTTCCATTTGAATGGTATATGATACATGATTCTCAGATCATTTTCTCAAAATGAGGTGTGGTAGCTACTACTAGTCGAACCCCACATGAAAGTTATGCAGAAAGGTTTTTGCAACTTAGCACCCTGCAGCAATGTATGTGCCTCCCTATATATTGCAAGAGTGCTATGTTGCCTATAAAGAACCTCTTGCAGACTGAGACAAATTTAGATGTACATAATTAGATATTTTCTCTTGCTATGAATGGTTTCAGAAATTTGGCAAATGTTCTTGCAATTTGCTAAAAATCCAGTAAAATTTGGACCTCCAGATATGTGTGTTTCTCTCTACTCAGTGTCTACTCAGTCTATTCAAATGATATACAGAGTTCTATCTACACTGTGTTTTGCCAGGCTGCAATTCCAAAATCAGAGAGGGTTGTGTGGTATAACCCTTGCACTTTACAGTAGAAGCAGGGGTCTTAATCTGCAAGTCTTCCAAAATGGCAAAGACTTTGGAGGGATAGATCTCATCGTGGAATTTTACCTTATAGACCTTCTGACTACCTATACCAACTAACATTATCTCTGATTCCATGCATATTTCAGCAGGAATAATGCTGATATGGGCATCCATTTTAAAGAACAGCCAGAATTTGAGGGCACAAAATGTAAAGGGCTGTACAATGTCCCTAGACCCTACAACTAATCAATATATGAGCCAATCATCTACTACTCCGCGGAACAGACTGTACAAAAGAGAGATTGACTGTGCCATACATCCTCAGGGGCATTTCTATTTACAGGCTTGAATGCAGGCAGAGTAATCTGCTTTGGCATGGTTGCCCACTCATCTGTCAACATCATTATTCAAACAAATTATGGCCGTCAAGTCCTGCGGTCAATATGATAAAACTCCACCATGTAATTCATAATTCGAGCACCTGTCCTGTTCACAGAACTTCTGAAGTTCAGCAAGGGCTATTCAACACGAAAGGCTAAATCGCAAAGATATATCATGCCTTTACTAATGCTTATATCTCGGTGTTTCCCTTATTTCATGTCCTAAATACGCAACTGAACTGCATCGTGAAATTCATGGAGAATGGACCATTTCTATACGAATGTACACAATGTAAAAGAAGCATGTATTATCGATTTTAATTTTATCTGATCATAAACCTATTGCTTTATTGCTTAAATGTGAACACACAAAATTTTTAAAACGCTGTGTATATGCCAGATCATATAAAGATTATGATACACTTAAGTATAAAAGTATGTTGCTTGGGGTTAGATGGCAAGACATGGTCTTAAAAGACAACCCTAATGACATCTGGACAGAGGTGGAGGCTACTTTTACCAATTGTTTAAACAAAATGTGTCCTATTAGGAAAATGTATTTACCAGTATAATATTATACCCCAGAATGGCTGACACCAGAAATTGCTGATATAATGAATGTTAGAGATGCAAAGTATACTGATGAATGGGAAGTGGCAAATTTCTACAGGCGACGTGTGAAAGGAATGATTTTTGATAGTATTAATAATAAAATTAAAGATTTTGCTGCATACAGGAAAAATGATCTTACAAAATTCAGGGAGGCCATTAAGGAATTGTTACCAAATAAAACTGGCTCCACTTTGATTAAACTCAGTCATAGATTGACGAATCTAATTATCCCACCAGAGGGCTGCACTTTTTTTCCAATATTGCTAAGGAACTGGCACAAGCACTCCCAGCAGTGGTAGTTATGGATAACAACACAAGTTATGGATAACAACACAAGGCCACCCTATGGTGTGCCAGATGTTGATGTGAGTTTATTATATCCCATATCGCTGGATGAAATAAAGAAACTAATAAATAACATCAATACCAGAAAATCTTCAGCTATTAAACACATGAAATCACATGTATTAAAGGATGCTTTTACATGTATTCCTGATTTTATCAGACAATTATATAATAGATGTTTGTATACCCATACTTTTCCCACAAAATGGAAACTGGGTACTGTTGTTCCACTCCAAAAAGAGTCAAATAGTTTAGATATTGGGGATTTATGGCCCATCAGTCTCCTACCAATACCAGGAAAAATACTTGACAAAATTGTTTGTACTAGACTACAGCAATATATGCATGCCAGGAGCCTTTTGTCAAATGTACAACATGGTTATTGTAAGGGCCTTTTAACACAAACAGCTATATGTGAGCACTTAGATAGCATCATTAATAATGTTATTAGAGGACATCCTACTATTAGCCTATATGTTGATTATAAGAAGGCATTTGGTACTATTTCACATAATATTCTTCTCAAAGGCTGGTAGAATATGGTGAATATGGTGTAGAATAGGGCTCTGTGTTAGGACCTGTCATGTTTTCTATATTTATAAATAATTTGTCCACGACAATGAACAATGTCAAATGTACCTTGTATGCCGACGATGCTGTTTTATCTGTTACAAATGAGAATGACATCCATGAATATATTACTAAGCTAGCTGTATGATGCATTAATGATGGATTAACCATTAATGAAAAGAAAACAAAATGGCAGATTTTTAATAATTCTAATGATTTACACCCAAATTTTTATTGAAATGCTGTTTTATTGGAGGAGGTCAAGACTTTTACATATTTAGGTTTATCTCTAGATTCCTCATTGACCTTTGTTTAGCATCGAGCCAATGTTATCAGACAAATAAGGCACAAAACTGCACAATTGGCAAGAGTAAGATGCTATGTGGATACCCGAACCAAAATGCAGTAGAAAAGCAGTACTAAAGCAGCTGAGAAACAGTGTGGTGTGGCAGTAGTGATTCAGTGTGAAAGCAGCATCAGAAACAGTATTGTATCAGCATCTACTGGCATTCTACTGCTCAGTACCACAGAAATTGCAGCAGTGGTTCAGTAGTAGGGCAGTGGTATTAGCAGCATGCAAGCAGTATTGAATCAGTTGTCCCAATTATGTAAATTAGATGGCAGCATTTGAACAGTATCTACTTATTTAATGCTGCATGACCATATATGGGGTTGGGGCAGTGTTCAATCAGCACTACTGCATGACTGCTGCTATAGCAGTAGGTGAGCAGTATACTGAAGATTACTGCTGGGGGCATGTAGAAGCATAAAAGAAGCGGCCACTGTTTTAGTACTGTCACTACCAATGCCTTTCTAGGTGGTCCTTGCTGGATTTGAACTTATGATCTTCTGATTACTGCACCAACACATTAGCCCCCTGAGCCACCACCCCATCAGCTATGTGGAGCTGTCACTACTCCCTAGTAGTGCATGCAACTCATATAGGAGGGGGCAGTATTGATTCAGTAGTACTGGGTAACTTCTACCATAGCAAGAGTGTATGAGTAGACCTGTCTGATAAAGTGCTGCTATATTAGAATCCCTTGCACTTTATTGAGCTTTGTAATTATCAATGATACATGTACATGTATACTATGTATACACCCCGGCATCCATGTTTATCCATTAGGCCCCCTACTGGCACTCAATAACATAATAATATACAAAGGTATAAGTATGCTTTTCTTCACAAACACTGAATAGTTTCAGAATTTCATTACTACATCTTTTGATTACTGTTCACAACCATACTGACATTTACACTGGACTGTCTCAGAAGCATCAGGTCAGTAGCCCAGTAAATAATCCGTGAATGGACAGAGTGATACCAGTAGATGGTCAGTAGACTACTGCATCTATGCTGCTGCACAGAGTGTGACAATTTTGTTATATATTAACATTCAGTTGAGAGTTAGTAGACTACTGATTCTAGCCTGAAAATGCAGTGCATGTTCAGTTGATAGTCAGTACACAACTGAGTCTACGCTGAAAATGCAGTGTAGAGTCAGCTGTTTCAGAAGTATTTCAGCAGTGCCTACTGCAAAATGCAGTTGTTGATCAGCATATTCTCAGTAGCTACTGATAGGAGAAGCAGATACTGCCTTCTGGTCCGGGTAATGATATGGCACTAACAATATATAAGAGTATGGTACTACCAACCTTTGACTATATTGACTATGTGTCAGATAGTTTAGGAAAAGGTGAAAATGATCAACTATAACTGTTACAAAATAAAGCACTTTGGATAGTATATAAAGTTAAATTAGAAAAAAAAATCCTAAATACACAACAGTAGAGTTACACAAAAAAGGTAATTGTTTGAATTTAGATGATAGAAGATGCACACATATATTAAGTTATGCACACTGGCTAGTTAAGAATAAAAAGTACATCGATGATAGAGAGATACCCACCTGTGCTCATTTTGGTACAAGATTAAAGGTGCCTGTGTGTTTCAGGTCCATTGTGATGAAAAGTGCCCTATACAAGGCTGCTGATGTTTGGAACAAATTAAAAGCTGAATATATGGTAATAGAAGACCCAAACACTTTCAAACTAAAGATTAAAAAGGATTATCCTGAATGTTTCATCTAGGTGAGGGGTATTTGCTCGACACTATACATCTTATAATATGCATGCTCAAAACCCAATCTCATGTCATCTCATCTCATTAGCCCTGAAAAAGTAACCCAGTTATGAAATGGTCAATATGACATCATGTATTTTTAAAAACAAAATTAGATTGTGCTGCTGCACCATAATTTCTTGTAAAATAGCATCATTGTCTTCTAAGGGGGCCTAGCGGAAGTAGTGCAACACGCACATGATAGGAATTAAATGCATTTACTTTGTACATGTGTTCATGTACCCAATAAAATACTTTTAAAACACACACAACAATGCTCACAAAATGTGGTACAAATTTCTGCCATGTGGTCACAAATCATAGAAAGTGTGCATATGGGACCTCACATGTCATTCGCCCAGACATGTGCCCAGAATCATGAAAAATAATTCTTATAAGTATGCTTCTTTTATGATAGCAAGGACACATCTGACATAAATGATAATGTGATTTTCTTAATCTGCAGGTCAAAATAGTCTGGACCTGAGATTTTCATGGAGGTATGATGAATGTTTCTGTAGGAAATGAAGCCCCCAACATGGCTTGTAACTTAGGCCCCTAAATGTCATTCACCCAGACACAATTTCGCCCAGACAATTTTGGGCCCATTTTAGCCCCCTGGAGCCCAAAATATTCATATGGGACCATCAAAACCCATATGTAACACAAAGATCTCATCCAGCCTGACACTTTGAGCCAAAAAAATAGAGGGGGAAACTAAAATTCGAAGAGTAGGGGCTGGGATACCTCCAAATTCGTCATATGCAAACCTTCTATGATTTTCGACCATGTTTTCCTCCTCAACATAAAATTTAGCGACTATATCTCTTTTGATCTTCTTGATAATAGCTGCGATAATCGTTCACTGGAGCCTCAGCTTATGAGTTCTGCAAGTGATAGACACTTTTGAGGCCGCAGAATGAGTGATAATCAATGTCGACCATTATCAAAATTGAATTGCTCTGTGCCAGTTAGATTGATTAGATCCCAAAAGAAATCAAAGAGATGCAGATAATGGTCTCACCAATCGCAAAAGTGGTTATTTAAGATTGCAAAGGTAAAGGCAATAATAGGGCCTACTCTGTGAACAATGTAAGCTGCCACAATGTGAGCACAATGACATTGACGCATTGTGGTATTGATTGCTGCTGGGTGTGTACTGCATGTGTCTAACATTGCCTAGATCCCTACTCATATGTACACTAGGCTCTGCCTCTCCCGCCATACAGGATGTACTGCTCGGCCATGGATGAGGCATTTACATTTGATTCTACCTCTTCACTACTTACACCAGCACGCTGCAAACAAGGTCAACTAGACTTCTCTCTGTCTATTAGTACAGGTAGGTGTCAATGACAGTTGTCTGAATTCCTGGCTGCATGGCAGTGAATGTTCTTCTTGTATGATATTTATGTATGTTTGTTGAGTTTGAGTTTTTGAACTCTTTCAAAAGTTTAAATATATCATATGCCATGTAACTCTGTGTATCTTTCTTTTTCTCATTCTCTCTCACTCTCGATCTCTCTCACTCTCTACATCTCTCTGCGACATTATATTGAAACCCTTGCAATTTGAGCAAGGCTCCCAATCTGTGAAGGTCGAATCCCACGATGCAATTTATCACACAAAAGACCTTGCAATAATGGCCTCTTGCAAATTGTAATCCTTGCATACACTGTGAGCCCAGCGACCCAATTTTACAGTGGAAAGGCCTATAATTGTGCACTACAGGGGGAGTTGAAGTAAGTACAAACCCATTGACTTGATTGGGTTTCTACTGTAGCTGCTATGGCGGTATCTACTGCATATTTACAATTCGGGGTGAGAGTGTATAGTTTAAATTGCAGCGGATATCGGTTTTTGCAGGAACCAAGATTGTTTCAGAAACCAACTTAGTCCGTGAACCAGATGAAAAATCACTTACATTCAAACCAGGGAAACAAATTTGGTATTTTTGAGTCAAAATTGCAGGGCTGAGCCATCATTTTATTTGCAACTATGGGATTTGATGAGGTCAAAGCTCCTACCCTTGCAATTTAGAGTGTAAGTAAGGGTCTAAGGTCTCAATTGCAAGGGGTTTGGAGAGTTAGATTGAATTGTGGAATTCGACCTTTAAGGTCGCATTCCATGAATCAGTTTTTCACAGAAAGGTTCTGCAATTTGAGTACCTGTTGCAATTTGCTGTTCTGTTTGTGAATTGCAAGAGGTATGACAGTTACAGGGAGGTAAAAGGCAAGGAGACTGTTGCAAATTAGGACAAAAGATATTATCCCTTGCTTAACTGAAATTTACATTCTAACTGATGAGAGGGGGTTAACTCTAGATATCTGTTAGATTGTGAACATACAATTTCATAAACTATTAACATGACGCCCTGTGAAATGTGTGTCTAATATTGTGAATTAACTTCAAAGAGTTGTATTTGGTTTATTGTCACCATTAGATTTGAATGAAATATAGTAATAATGATAGTTTCCTGGTCATAATTATGTGAAGTAACACCCCCAAAATAAAATATCTCAATCACAGCAGTGTGGTCCAGATTGCAGGTGTTCGAGGGACTTTATTACTCACAGTTAGTTCATAAGCTAGGACTGTCAAATTTGGAAATCACTTACATTAGGATCAGGTAAATAAATTTGGTATTTTTGAGTTCCCCTATGTCTGTGCTTCAAAATAAGGTATGATAGCACTTTGAGACTCACAGCTTTCTCATGATTTTGCCATGTTATATGTTGCGCGAGCAGTGATTTTCAGAGAAACTGAAAGAAAGCATATCCACCCCCCACAGTTCTTATTATTTCAGCTAGATGGTTGTAACTCTCCCAATATACACCTATATAGGGGCCCATCCCTAATATGAATATTGGTGACCTAGTCATAGGACAAGGTCATGTTTCAGTGCTACAAATGACGAATAATTTATTTAGAAATAGCAATCGTATGTAAAGAAACTCGATTCACAACTCTCAAACCATGCCAGCAAATACTATTTTGCTCAAATATGGTAGCCCCACTTCCTACGAGTCTAATTAGGTATGTTAAGTGGCTATAAGTACCGTATTTTGTGATACAGCTCTAATAAAGTCAACAACACTTCCAATCGGTCACCCTCTAAATACTGCCACCAAGCACCTGTGTTTTAATCTATTGCTTAGTTATGAGTGGTTTAACCTGGTCAAATGTCTTCCAATAAATGATCACAAATAAATTCTAAACTTACCACAAATATCAATGGACACCAGCAGGGTAACACCACTCCTTATGAGTCCAATCATGTATGATAAATGGCTACAAGTACAGTATTTTGCAAAAAAAAAAAAAAGCTCTGATTTCATATTCAAAACAAATGATATGTGTAAACTTCCTTTAATTCATTGTTCCATAATAGTGCAGTTTATCTAATGTATTCCTATATACACTGTTAAGTCAATGAGATGGGTCATCCATATGTAAATCCCATATTTTGTACAAGCACAAGTATTCAATGTCATTCAATAATGTTGATGTACAGATTCCCATTTTCTAGTTGTCTTCCCCATCATCATCATCATCATCATCATCATCATCATCATCATCATCATCATCATCATCATCATCATCCCTAACAAGCTCCTGCATGTTTATTTCAGGCTCTGCTTCCTTACCCTTGTTTTCACATTCCTGCTTTTGCACATATCTGTGCATTTCAGGCCATTCTGTACACATGGGCACTCTTCTTTACATACACTGGTACATTTACATACAACAAGATTTAATACAGCTTGAGGTGCTGGGAAACCTTGCATTTATTTGATTCTGAGATGACCATCCTCCACCACCAAACCACTGTCCAGGGGATTGGGTAGGCAAGAGCTGGCCTCCATGTAAAAAGCAACATAGTTTGCCCTCATAATGTGCAGGCAGAGGCAGTCCTGGGTGGTGGTTAGGTACTTGACTCACACTCACCATGTTTGGCACAAAATATGTGATAATGCAGGGCATTCACAGAGGTTGTAGATGTTGCCTTCTGATAGATTGCACAGGCAATTTCTTCTAGTTTCAAATTTGCAGCATGTAATGACTGTGTGGAGTAGAATCAGGGTGTCTGCTCATGAGTATTTTGAAGGTCTGGAACAGGTTCTGAACTGGATTCGGTAGTCCTCCAGCACTCATTATCTGGATCAAATGGGTTGATCCAACTGGTGCTAAGGAAGTTGACTAGTGCAACAACTTGGGATGCATCCTTTTTGATTCTTGTGCTCTGAAGGTCTGGATGGTTCAGCTTAGTCTCGCTCTGTCCAACCATTTCCCAAATGCACCTCAAGTAGTGGCTTCTGTATTCTGCATTGATGTAGTATCTCTTAACAGAACCACTCTTCAGGTTGAATCCTTTTGTTCCCCCAGGTGTTTGAGTGTCTTTGTTCACAGTCTCTTCAATAGCTTGGTCAAGAAGGACCCTTTTGTTTCATGTATAATATTTTCAATAGGGCTCTGTATGGAGGCCTATTGGAACAGCTATTGCTTAATCCAGCACCTGGCAAGATAAGCACTGATAAGAACCAGCAGGATGGGTACCAGGTGTTACATAATGTACCCAAAAGATTCTGCAGTGAAGACAGGGAATTATCTGATTGGATAATAATGCATCCCGGTCAGCCCTATAGCTAAAGAACATCATTGGTCCCTATGCTGAATATTTACGTTAAAGCACAAAATTGACGTTAAAGCACAAAATCCTTTATCCCTCAAAATTCTTTATCCCACAAAATTCTTTATCTTCCAAAATCCTTTATCCCACAAAATCCTTTACTCCTCAGGTTCTTTACACAGAATGCATATCATATAGCCTGACTATGAAACATCCCCGGGTTCTTAGATATTACTTGCAAATGTTACCATAAATGGTATATGACCCTCCAACTTAACTATCCAACTCTAGTTGGTTTAACTTTAAATAGATCATTTGACCTGAATCACATCTACATTGGAACCAGAAAACCATTGGTATCATAAATGTCACTCAATATGAAATGCAGAAAAAGAAAGAAGTTAAGAGTTTAAGTATGAAATGCCTTAACTATAGAAGCGAATGGGAAAACTATCTCTCATCTATGCAAACATTTTGATACAAGAAAAAGGGGTCACCGTCGAAATGAAAAAATTGTGAATTTTTCAAAAATTTAATTTTTCCTTAACTTTAGATTCCTATGGGCATACAAAAGGCTTATAAATGTCTTTAATGGAACAATGGGGCCACCCTTAAAAATATGTCCGTTTCCTGTCCAGAGGGTGGGATTTTTCAGACCCATGAGGAAGGAGCCTGAAAAATTCTTTTTTAGGAAAATATTTTTATTTGTCATGAACATCGTATGAAATTGCCATCACATTCTAAGATTTAGTGATTGGAAGCCTAGATTCTTTTGCTGATGGATGAAAAAAGAAATCTTTTTTTTTTCAGAGCTCAGGAAAAAAAACTTTCCCATTCTCACAAAAAAAAAAGAATCCACCAGGCCTCTGGACAGAATGCGAGCATATTTTTAAGGGTGGCCTGGTGATCAGAAATGAGCTGAAAAAAAATTGATAAAATTGTCCATTTAGATTGTGAAAAAAATTAAAGAGAGTTTCCTTGATGGATTTTGTTTTTTTTGCCACCAGGTGGCTTCTGTATATCTTAGCGCATGACCATAAGCAGATCTATGCTTAATTTTTAATGCAATAAATAGAATTATGTACACTTTTTTTTTAAACTTCTGAATGTATCTATGTTTGCAATTGCAAGGATTTTGTGAGATAAAGGATTTTGAGGGATAAAGGACTTTACCCTAGTAATTCACCAACAGAAATATTATGAAGTGCCTCCCCCCTATCAAAAGGTGAGGCCCTTATTAATAACAAGAATTTAGTCCAAATTGCAAGGCTGAGGCATCATTCTATTTGCAACTGTGGGACTTGGTACGGTCAAAGCTCCTATGTGTACCCTTGTAATTTAAAGTGTATGCAAGGGTCTAATGTCTCTATTGCAAGGTGTTTGGGGGGTAAGATTGCATCCTGGGATTCTAGCTAAACGGACCTTATATGGACGAGATCCTGTATCATATTCTCGAGTTTTCAGACCTAGTTCTAACCCATCCTGACCCGTAAGGCTGTGTGGCACAGTCCATAGCACATTGACATTTAGATCAGAAGGGTATGGGTTCGACCACCACCTTTGGCAATGTATTTCTCGTTGGTTTCAACATGTGACATATGACATCACCTCCTTAATATGGATTCCAAATAGTCCTGATATCCATTCCAAACAGTGCTGATATCCACCCCTAATGGCGCTGTTAAATCAGTCAAGACCCAAATTCCACACAATGTAGTTATAAAAAGGTTCTGCTTGTTATTTATGCTTGCAAAGCCACTACATTTATATTGCAAACTAATGAATTCAGTCAGACATAACTTTTGATCGCAAACATACTCTATCTTTGTGAATCAAACTAGCAACTGGTCTGTGCAGAAATGGGATTTGGGTTAGGCAGAGGTGAGGTGAGATCCATTGCGATTTGGATTAGTCGCGAGAAGCCAGGGCTGCCAATATCCAAAATCACAGATTTCAGACCCAATTTGCATGTAGTGGGTTTTGCCCTTATCCAAATGACTACTGAACCCACCATGGAATATTATGTATCTCTTTATTAAATCATCTGTCTTTGTTACCTGAAAGCTAAGTTGGACTCTCCATAGGCTCAAAGTAAAAATCTGTCCGAATCTTAAGGTGGAATCCCACAATGCAATCTAACCCTGGGAAGTTCTTGCAATTTGGGAACTCTTGCAGATAGGGGGACTTGCCTTTACTGCAAATTGCAAGGCTTCTAACATGCCATTGCATTTTACAAATCCGACTGTTGCAATTAAACTGACCCCTCACCCTTGCAATGTAGATCTGTAAGCTGCGTTACATTGCAATGCCATTCTCCTTGATATTGAATTTGCAAGCTGTTGTAGGTAAGCACACTGCAGAATGAGACCGAAATTGAACTATGTGTGTCATTTATACAGACATTTTGCATACGAATTGCAGGGTATGGGGCAAGTTTAGATTGCATAGTGGGACTTGGGTTGCAAGTTGAAGTGAACACACATCCCTATTTGTCAATGACTTTATCTGCATTTCTGTAAATTGCAAGCGAATTCTGTAAATTGCAGAAACTTTTCACTTAAGCAAAGGAACATATCTAAATATAAAGATCTTAACTTCAGTGCAAATCAACAAGGGATTCCTTGCCATTAAAGCCCCTCATAGCAGTTATATTCAATTCAATTCAATAGAAATTTATTTGCCTCAATAGAATCTTATACTAATACAATATATACAGATTATGTAGTAATAATATATAATATATACACAAGTTTACTGTTCATATAGATCATTATTATGTTTAAGTTAATAACAAAAGACAAAAAGGCTGCCGCTTAATAAATTAATTTTCATAGGCCACCTAATATTATACAATTAAGTTGTATTAAATAATTTTATGAAATTATTATAATGTATACACTAAAAAATGTCATTGTAAGTAAAAATATATGACAATACAGGACACCACAAGGAAGATTATCAATATCAATAGTTTTTAAGATATGAGTGAATAATTATTTGCAAAATATATACATATAATTCAATATCTCTAATTAATTTATACATAAGAATGAATATTAAAATATTAATAACTTAACTGTTATAAAAATCAACAATTATTTTTAACATTTTCAATTCAAAAACATTATGATGACAAGACACAATCAATTTAATACCAATTCATGTTCTCTAGAATGTTCAGGATAATTATGTAACATCTTTCTTTGTTGGTAGCATCTCTTTCAAGTCTTTTTTTTAAAGACTTTTAAAAGTAATAATGCTATCAATATTGGTTCGAGGAGGGACAGAGTGTAACAGACGAGTATATGGACTCAGGCACGCTGTCCTAAGACGCGGCCTATTTATTAATAAAGAAAAGAAAAAATAAAGTCCAGCATAACAGCAAACAGCTCACAGCCAACATGGAACCTGATTGTATGACATCACAAACATGTGACCAAACTGTGGTGTCCTAGTTTGACACCAGAGGTAGTGCCAGTGCCGAGACCATATGTCCCACACACTTACCAATACACCATTCAACCTATGTTTGTTTTTTTTTGTTTTTTTACAAACTGGATAACAAGTGAGTAACTAACATATGGAAAAATACAATAACACGAGAACCTGAATTATCAGACCACTAGAGAACTAGGCCATACTCTGCCAATCACCAGCTTGTCGTATGTCCTCGATGCTAAGACCCATACTGTACATATATAAAGCGCCAGCTCTCCTTAGCGAGTGCATTCCTGCATGATTGGGGTCGAGTTTGGCTTTGATCATCAGGCTTTTGATGAAAGACAAAACCATGCTATAAGTCAGTGGAACTGATTTTCCTTTTTTGTTTACGAGAAACATAGGTGAAGAAGCATCGTTGGATGGAAAATCCAGAAAATGTTGGTGCAAGAGAGAAGTTGCACACAATGGCGAGTTGGGGGTCGTGGTGAAGGGAACATTATGAACCCGTTGCCGGAACTGAATTGTTTTAGAACTAGAGATGTGTAGTTCCAGGCCCCAACTAGTAAACATAACTAAGTCTCTCCTCATAAAGTGACCTTCCGACTGGTTAACTGTGGCGGGTACTACATTGCTCTTCCGCAACAGACCGCGGAAGCACAGGACAAGACAAACCCACATCGACCTTTGGTTGGGATCTGACCAGTCTACTTCATGGCTCATGTTTAACAAATTATCCAAGGTCAGAGAAGGTCGGACAGGTGTCGGGTCACCGAGTGTTCTCCTAATGCCGGCCAAAGTACTAATAAATTCAAAATCCGACCTAATATAATTCACATTATGTCCAAAATATTTGTTTAAGGACAGGACTCCGCTTATATAGTTCTGTATGGTAGAATAACGAAGTGAGTCAGATAGATGTACCATATATCTACACATCAATTTGGTGTCCGTGGGAAGGGCCGTGCATTTGATTCTAGCACAAAATTTAATGTATTGCCTCCACTGTGATGTCTTGGTCTTCCATGTACCTGCAGACCATGCTTGAGCCCTCAGTTCCACCGCTTTCAAATCCAAATGTCTTCTCTCCTGAGCTGCGGCTACAACATAAGAATAAGGGAATCTGAGTAACACAATCACATTCTAGTCTAGACAGAGTGTCTGCGACTATATTCAGTTTGCCTGGTATATGAACTGACACTAGGTGGCAATTGAATTCGATTGTCCAGCATAACAGCAAACAGCTCACAGCCAACATGGAACCTGATTGTATGACATCACAAACATGTGACCAAACTGTGGTGTCCTAGTTTGACACCAGAGGTAGTGCCAGTGCAGAGACCATATGTCCCACACACTTACCAATACACCATTCAACCTATGTTTGGTTGAATGGTAACATTTCTTTTCCTAAAACTGAGCTTATTCCATGAACTAGATGCATTGTAATGAACACTTCTTTTATACATTTCATTTTTAGGAATAAAATTATTTAATAACAAACCCTTGTTGAATCTGAGGTTAAAAACAGGAATTCTTAGATTTTCTTTCTTTTGTGTCCTTTTGTAACCTTCTATACAAACATTGACAAATTTCTGAATAATTACATCATCTTTGAGGGAATTAGCTGCACTAGAAACACCTTTACCAGAATTACTAGAGACACTAGAATCCATTGTTCCCTTACCTTTGGTCTGTTTCAGCTCTTTTTGTGCTGGTTCTTCATTCACTCCATTTGAATTTTTCCTCCACTTGGGGCTTGTAACAGTCCTTTGTCTTCATTTGATTTTTTTCCTATGCCCATTTCAAGAAATTAGCAAAAGAGAGACTTGCTATCAATTAATACCACGCCGAGCAGTGATTGAAGCCAATTGCAAGACTTATAACGGCTACGGGGGGCTTTAATGGCAAGGAATCCCTTGTAGATTTGCACTGAAGTTACAATCTCTATATTTAGATATTTTCAGTCCCTTAAGTGAAAAGTTTCTGCAATTTACAGAATTTGCTTGCAATTTACAGAATTGTGGATAAAGTCATTGACAAATAGGGATGTGTGTTCACTTCAACTTGCAACCCAAGTCCCACTATGCAATCTAAACTTGCCCCATACCCTGCAATTTGTATCCAAAATATCTGTATAAATTACACACAGAGTTCAATTTCGGTCTCATTCTGCACTGTGCTTACTTACAACAACTTGCAAATTCAATATCAAGGAGAATGGCATTGCAATCTAAAACTAAAAAACATAAGTAGTAGACTAATTAATACAATGATGCAATATGGTCTATTGAACTGGGTAAAAGGTGTTACGAGAAATCCACAGAAAGTAAATGAGAAAAGTTCATGCTTGGGTCTAATATTTACTGACATTACTTTAATGGAAAAATCTTTGATTATTCCTTTTGATCTTAGTGACCATAATTTAGTTGGAGTTATTGATAATGAAAGAACAAGTACAATAAAAAAGACCATCAGGTGTCGATCGATGAAAAACTTTAATGCTCAAGATATGATAAAACAGTTTTTACAAATTGATTGGAGTCAATTCTATAATTCTGATAATTCTTAATATTTGTGGACATTCTATATTGATTCACTAAGAAATATCCTTGATGAAATGTGTCCATTTAAAACTTTTAAAACTAAAAAATCAAAAGATGATTGGGTAACTTCTGAGTTATTTGATGAAATAGTGGAAAAAGATAGATTGTTATCACGGTCATGGAAAACTCATAATAATTTAGATGTGTTAGCTGCTAAGAATGCCAGATCAAATATTAGTAAAAAAAAATTTGTTCAGCAAGGCAAGATTTTGTATTAAACCTATCAAATGAATGTTATGAAGATCCCATAAAGTTTTGGAGAGAAATTTCCATTTTGCTGCCATCCAAAAAAGATAATACCCTAATACAAATGACAGATGATAATGGTGAATTTATCAAAAGAGAATACTTCCCAGTATATCAATAATTTCTTTGCTAATATTGGTACTAATCTGGCAAAACGTTTTAATGTTGAATGGTCCTACTATGGTATCTACAATGTTGAAAGTGAACTTAGTTCAATTACTGCTACAGTTGAAAATGTAGAATACTTTGTAATGTAATGTACTCAAGTAATTTGTAAGTAATGTACTCAAGACTATTTTTAAAAATAGTCTTGAGCAGCTCACTCACATATTCAATACTTCATTGAATGCTGGTATTATTCCATCTGATTGGAAAATAGCCAAAGTTATACCAATACCAAAAGGGGGTGATGATAGATTTGTTTCTAATTTGAGACCTATTTCTTTTCTATCTTTACCAGGTAAAATACAAGAGAAAATTTTTCACAGGGAATTAATCAATTTTCTGGAAAATAATAATCTATTGTCTGAAAATCAATTTGGATATAGAAAAGGTAGATCAACCATTGATTCAGTGAGTAAATTTACTGATGAAATCCTTATAATAAAAATTCCGGAAAAATACATTAGCTACCTTTTTTGACTTAAAAAAAGCTTTTGATACTGTAAATCATAAGATTCTTATTAAAAAATTATTTAATCTAGGTATTAAAGGAAAATTGTTAAATTGGATTGAAAGCTATTTAACAAATAGACTACAATACACCTCAGTAAATGGTTTTGATTCATGTAATGAGGCAATAAATTGCGGTGTTCCTCAGGGTTCTATTCTAGGTCCTATTTTGTTTCAAATATAGATAAATGATGTTCAATATGTGTGTAATAATTCAAGTATATACCTATTTGCTGATGACACTGTGTTATGTACTAGTGGTGAAAAAGAGGATATGGTCATTAATAATATGCAAAAAGATATCAATAATTTTGTAAACTGGTGTGAAAAAAATAAGCTTACAGTTAATATTGACAAGACAAGATTTATGGGTTTTGGTCATAAAAAGTGTTATATGAATGCTAATTTATCTATAAATGATAAATTAATAAAAAAAAAAAAAAAAAAAGTTCCCAGTTACAAGTACTTGGGAATAATATTAGACCCAACCCTAAATCATAATCTCTTCCTCAAAAATCAAATGAAGACTGTAGGTTATAGGTCATATCAGTTGGCTAAAATTTCTCGATTTCTTAGTGTTGAAAATATGTTGAGAATTTATAAAGTCTATATTTTACCTATTTTTGACTATGGGGATATTCTTTATGATAAATCAAATATAACTAATTTAAACAAGAGACAACGGATGCAAAATAGAGCTATTAATATATGTATGAGGGTAAATGTTTTCACTAGTACTGAGATCATTCAAGTTGAATCAGGTATTAATTATTTAAAAGATAGAAGACATTCTCATGTTTGTATAGAATGTTACAAAAGGACAAGAAAGAAAGAAAATCTAAGAATTCCTGTTTTTAACCTCAAATTCAACAAGGATTTGTTATTAAATAATTTTATTCCTAATGCATCTAGTTCATGGAATAAGCTCAGTTTTAGGAAGAGAAATATTGATAGCATTATTACTTTTAAAAGTCTTTTAAAAAAAAGACTTGAAAGAGATGCTACCAACAAAGAAAGATTTACATAATTGTGGGCAGATGAGGAGAAAGGTCCCTCCATGTGGGATTTTTAGTACTGGGTTTGGCCAATAGGGGAGATACAAAGGCTGTAAATGTGAGAAATAGGCCAAAAACTGGTCGTAGGTACTTTTTTTACACAGGAAAAGATAATTTTCTCAAAAATGTTTTCACTCATTTCCTCTATATTTGGAAGGTAAATGGAATGTTTTAAATCCAAAACAAGGCCTAAATAAGGGTTCTCATAGAAATGTGTTGCCATGGCAACAAGAAAACATTCCAAATAGAAAAAGAAAATGACATTAGTCCATTGAACGATTCACAGGGATTTTAATGCTGAAAACCGCACATAGATACCATTTCTACATCCAATGTTATGGCCAAATGTATGGAAAGCATTGGTCATTTATAAATAGATCATTTAAATTATTATGCTAATTAAATGCAGGATTTAATCGAAACCATGAATGACAGAGCTTATTAGCTGTATTGATATGGTTATGTCATTCAATGTTCATAAAGCCATATCTCCTGGACTGGAAGGGCTATCTGCAAGTGATATACATCATATTAAAGCTGATGACTTCAATTTTAAATGCTACATTTTACCGCGGAGGACCCTTTCTCCTCATCTGTCCACAATTATCCTGAACATTCTAGAGTATATTAATTGGTATTAAATTGATTGTGTCTTGTCATCATAATGTTTTTGAATTGAAAATGTTAAAAATAATTTTTGATTTTTATAACAGTTAAGGTATTAATATTTTAATATTCATTCTTCTGTATAAATTAATTAGAGATATTGAATTATATGTATATATTTTGCAAATAATTATTCACTCATATCTTAAAAACTATTGATATTAATTATCTTCCTTGTGATGTCCTGTATTGACATATATTTTTACTTACAATGACATTTTTAGTGTATACATTATAATAATTTCATAAAATTATTTAATACAACTTAATTGTATAATATTAGGTGGCCTACAAAAATTAATTTATTAAGAGCAGCCTTTTTGTCTTTTGTTATTCACTTAAACATAATAATGATCTATATGAACAGTAAACTTGTGTATATATTATATATTATTACTACATAATCTGTATATATTGTATTAGTATAAGGTTCTATTGAGGCAAATAAATTTCTATTGAATTGAATTGAATATAACGGCTATGAGGGGCTTTAATGGCAAGGAATCCCTTGTAGATTTGCACTGAAGTTAAGATCTTCATATTTAGATATGTTCCTTTGCTTAAGTGAAAAGTTTCTGCAATTTACAGAATTCGCTTGCAATTTACAGAAATGCAGATAAAGTCATTGACAGATAGGGATGTGTGTTCACTTTTAACTTGCAACCCAAGTCCCACTATGTAATCTAAACTTGCCCCATACCCTGCAATTTGTATGCAAAATATCTGTATAAATGACACACAGAGTTCAATTTTGGTCTCATTCTGCACTGTGCTTACCTACAACAGCTTGCAAATTCAATATCAAGGAGAATGGCATTGCAATGTAACGCAGCTTACCTTTACATTGCAAGGGTGAGGGGTCAGTTTAATTGCAAAAGTCGGATTTGTAAAATGCAATGGCATGTTAGAAGCCTTGCAATTTGCAGTAAAGGCAAGTCCCCCTATCTGCAAGAGTTCCCAAATTGCAAGAACTTTCCAGGGTTAGATTGCATCGTGGGATTCTACCTACAGGCTTTTCCATGATATACATTTGCCAGAAAAATCTTCATGCAAACCAAACTGTCACCTGGTGTGAAGAAATCTACTACCCCTTAGACGAACCTATTATGCCTTAGACAAAATGACCGATTTTCTTTTTTGGCTGAGTCAAGTCAGCTTGCCTGAATACGTTAGTTGACACTACTAACATGTGAGGAAGATTCTTCTAACTTGTTTGGTATTTTGCCAGTAGTTTTGTCTAGATTAAATTAGTGTTTACTAATTTGTTTTGTTTTTTTCAGTATATAACTAGCAATGCTTGATATTGCCAAAAGGAAGCACCAATGATGGACAACGATATATGATTGTAAAATCAGCCAAAAATTGGCGCCATTACACTTTACCTGTTCCAGGAACGATAAATGAACATTGTGTGAATTAACATCACTATGTGTACATGTATTTCATTATTTCATCACTAACATGTGCCCTGTAGAACCCATTGGTGTGAGTGGCTCACCATGTCTCTGGTAGACAACATGACAGAGCCGTCAGCAGCTCTCTGGTGCTGTCAAGACACCTTGCTACCTTGTGATGTTTTCAACAACCCTCTGTCTGTGGTCCTGGCCTACCTCTCATGGCACGTGGTGGTCATCATATCTGATGGTAAGTACACCCTAATCCCTATATCAACCCAGTACCCAACACTTGACTATACAGTAATATCTTACACTATAGATGCATCATCATTGTTCCAATATAAATATTTGATAGGCAGCTTACCACTATGTTGGGATGTTCCTCTTAGGTCCATTAGCAATCTATGAATATATTATGAAGGGCATGGATATAGAGTCTGTATGGCTATCGAAGCTATTGTACCTATACTCTGTGACAGATTAATGTGGTTGTCATATCTGACGGTAAGTCGCCCTAGTCTCTACACATCATTATGGTACACTGGAAACAGCAATTTATAAATGTTGAGATCTCACGATGAGACCTTAAGAGATTCTGAGATTCTGCCATTCACAATTTGACCAAGACCATACTCTGTGCATGTTGTAAGCAGACAAAATTGCAGCATGTGGGAAAGGATTAGTTTGTCAAGTGGATCTTGGTTTACAAGTCGCTGCAAATCTACACGCCCTAGACTTTTTGGAATGTTCTGGAATATACAACAGAATATGGCACAATTGCAAAGATTTTTCACATAGGCAGGAGAAAATTTAGATTCTGTTATAAACTAATCCTTAAGAGTTTCCTTTTTATCACCCCTTCGAAATTCTGTGTAGGCAGTATAGGCAAGGCTCCCAATTTGCAAGAATTCATAAATCGCAGAATCTTTTGAAGGATAGACCTCATCGTGGGATTCGACCCAAAGAAATGGCCTCTCAGACATGCAGTATATACCGGCTGTAGACCCTATGCAACAAATAAGCTTATGAAAATTGCTATGCCATTCTATTTAATATTGAAATTTCAAGCTAATGTGGGCAATCCCAGTGTACAATTAGATTAAGATTGAAATCTGTGTATAGCTTATGCAGACAAAATTGCAATATAGGATAAAGGATTAGATTGCAAAGTGGAACTTGGGTTGCAAATTAAGGGGACAAGTATACCTTCATGTCCAGGATTTTACCCAACAAAATCTTTCCTCTGAACAAGGGAAAATTTGCCCATATTTAATATCTTAATATTTTGTCATGGGACCCTAAAATTGAAGTACTTACAGATTCTAATCACTAAGAGCGTGCCCTTTACCTGGGATGCACCTAATTTTATGAAATTGGTATATCAGTACTTTCATCATGGATGATCCATAAATGATATCATGCTATTTCTTTCTTTTTTCCTTTTGACTCATCCCTATTTATCATTTGGTTACAATGAAAATATATATGACACAGGGAGCATACCCTGCAGGCCGACTCTATAAGGTTCAACAAGGGAACATATCGCTGCATGTTTAGGTCGAATCCCACCATGAGATCTATCCCTCAAAAGATTCTGCAATTTATTAACTCTTGCAAATTGGGAGCTTTGCCTATACTGCAAATTGCAAGGACTCTAGTACACTATCGCAATTTCCAAATCCCACTGTTGCAATAGAAATGGCCTCTAAGCCTTGCAATATAGACCCTAAGCAACAAGTAAGCTCATGAAAATTGCTATGCCATTCTATGTGATATTGAAATGGCAAGCAAATGTAGGCAATCCAGTGTACAATTACATTAAGATTAAACTCTGTGTATAGTTTATAGAGACGAAATTGCAACATAGGATAAAGAATTAGATTGCAAAGTGAAACTTGGGTTGCAAATTGATGGGACAAGCATACCTTGATGTCCAAGATTTTACCCAAGTTTCTGTAATTTGCAACAGAATCTGGCAAATTGCAGAAACTTTTCATTTAAGGAAGGGCAAATATCTAAATATTTAGATCTTGATTTGTCAAGAGTTTCCTTGCCATTATACCTCCCTGTCGCTATTATACATCTTGCAATGTGCAGGGAGTACACCAAATTGCTACAGATGTCTATACTGCAGAAACTTTTCTCTGTAAATTGCATTGTGGGATTCGACCTTACAACCCTACATATTCGAGGTGCTACAATAGCATGAAATGTCTTGATGTAGTGTGAACCTGCATTGTAAAAGTTAGTCCATATCATTATCCCATCAAAAGGACATATGCACAGCACAGACATAACTATGGATTCTGAGTGCAGCTCTTCATTTATTGACGTAATCACTTAATATTTTATAGGCCTAACAACACGAAAATGCTTTCCACTTGCTTTATTGATGTGAACTTGAAAGCAGTCTCTGGCTAGGCTATACTTTATCATGACATGAAAATGGTTTCTCCCGAATTTCCTCAAGTCCATACCAGTTAAGTAAACACCATTAGTGGTGGTTTCAGCCTTGTCTGGAATGGGTTTCTTGACAAATTTAAACAGACTCCTTTTTGGTGAATAATGATCACTGGTAGCAGAGGTGTGGTGACTGTAAATTCACCAGCTAATGCTAACGGAAAGTCTACAATCTAGCTGCTGTACATGATTGACACTTTAAAGTAGGTGTTCTACCAAAGAAAATGGGTTGGCAATTTCTTATATGGAGCAAACCACAATTCTTCCCAGTGCATTTCCACCCACTCTCGTTAAAAGTAAGAAAATTTGATTGAGACGGAATTGAGTTTGAGTTTGAAAAGTTTTTATTGGTCAAAGAATCACACAATGTAAGTTATTCGTTTCAACCAATGTAAACAGGAATGACATACATAATTTCCATCCACATGGAAATTTCCCACCCAGACACCCCCTCCCCCACCTTTAAGGGCCACTCCCAAAACCCCCCTACAATACGGGATAGAGACGGAGATAGAGACATATCAAACCACTATCTCTGAAGGTATCCCTATCCAGGATAAGGTCCCACGATGCAATTTTCAGAGAAAAGTTTCTGCAATATAGACATCTGTAACAATTTTGGGTACTCTCTGCATACTGCAAGAGGTATAACAATGACAGGGAGGTATAATGGCAAGGAAACTCTTGCAGATTGGTAGACAAATCAAGATCTAAATATTTAGATATTTTCCCTTGCTTAGATGAAAAGTTTCTGCAATTTGCCAGATTCTGTTGCAAATTCCAGAAACTTGGGTGAAATCTTGGACATGCAAGATGTATGCTGTCATGTTTTTCCAGTGTGACGTTTTTGTGAAGATATTCTGTTACTCATGGGCAGTACAGGTTTTGACTATGTCTCAAATAGCTTTGAGAAATAGGGACCATGTAACACTGATCTTTCTACACGATGTCATAGAGGTTTTATCACGTACCTAAATCACAAATATAATGGGTAAAGGTCGAATTCCACTTTGCAATCTATCCCTGGAGGTTAATTCAAAAGATCCTGGGAAATCAACCTCAGTGATCTTAGGATTTATTCTGCCTTATCCTATTAAGCAATCTTAAGATTAGACTGCGTTCACTTTTCCTAGCCAGCACTAAGATCCAATCAATCTTAGCCTCAGCCCTCCTACACTATTCCAAGAGGTGCTGGGCACAGGGGTAAGAGTCCCAAAATAAAGGAATAGCTGTGGAGTCACTCTTCTTCACAACAGTGTTTATACCATTGTTCCCCGTCCCCATATGGGCTAACAAAAGAGGACAGGGTGCAGTTGACCCCATACAGTATTAAAGAGTTGTTCCCATGAATGTATGATTTACACTTACCTATTAGAAGCATTGTGCCCCCCCTCCCCAGGACAAAGAGAGAGAAGGGAAGATTTACCTTACAGTGCACTTAATGCATGAGTAGCCCTAAGAGCCCACAAGGACACTCAGCAAACGTCCTCCTTCCCCTCTCTATGTACGCAGCAGGCTATTTACTCCTTCGATCAGGAGTGTTCCCTGTAAGTGCTCTTGTACTCAGGTTAAACCACTATGCAATTCTTTCACTAAGATCACAGTGATCTTAGTGAAAGCTGGAAAAGGAATAGTGAAGTGATCTCAGGACTTGCTATTCCTGACAGGCCTGCAACCACTGCATTAGATAGGGTAGACTGGCCAGGTCTTATGATATGTGCCTACACTAAGATCGCAGGGGTAGAAATCCCAGGATCTTTTGAATTAACCTCCAGTTCTTGCAATTTAAGAACTCTGGCAAAAAGGGAGCCTTGCCTTTACTGTAACTTGCAAGGTTTCTTACACGCCATTGCATCTTCCAAATCCCACACTTGCAATCAAAATGACCTCTCAGCCTTGCAATGTAGACTTTATGAGAAAAGTAAGCTGTTTTAAATTACAATGCCTTTCTCATTAATATTGAATTTGCAAGTTATCATGGGCAAGCAGAGTGTAGAATAAGACTGAAATTGAACTCTGTGTATGAGCTCAGAATTGACTAAATTGCAGTGTATGTTAAAAGATTAGATTGCATAGTGGGACTTGGGTTGCAAGTTAAGATGAACACATATAACTATTCATCTCAGAATTTGTCCAACTTTTTGTAAATTGCAGGAATCCTGAAAATTGCAGAAACCTTTCATGTAAGCAAGGGAAAATTTCTAAATATAAAGATCTTAACTTGTGTCTGAATCTGCAAGAGTTTCCTTTCCATTAAAGCCCCCTAGAGCCATTATGTGTCTTGCAATATGAGAAGAGAGCCTCATATTACAACATATGACTATATTGCAGAAACTCTTTAGCCAAAATTGCATCGTGGGATTCAACCTTAATTTAGAAGGATAGGGGCCTTTCGTATGATGCTTGCCTCACAGTCGGGACCAGACGAGATATAACATGCCTCTATAGACCACCCTGTGGGCCACATGCATGCAGGCTTTAAAATGAGATACCTTGAGCTAATCCCACGATGCAATCTAACCCTGGAAAGTTCTTGCAATTTGGGAACTCTTGCAGATAGGGGGACTTGCCTTTACTGCAAATTGCAAGGCTTCAATTCTAACATGCCATTGCATTTTACAAATCCGACTGTTGCAATTAAACTGACCTCTCACCCTTGCAATGTAGATCTGTAAGCTGCATTATATTGCAATGAGATTCTCATTGATATTGAATTTGCAAGCTGTTGTAGGTAAGCACAGTGCAGAATGAGACCAAAATTGAACTCTGTGTGTCATTTATACAGACATTTTGCATATGAATTGCAGGGTATGGGGCAAGTTTAGATTGCATAGTGGGACTTGGGTTGCAAGTTGAAGTGAACACACATCCCTATTTGTCAATGACTTTATCCACATTTCTGCCAATTGCAAGCAAATTCTATAACTTGCAGAAGGCTCAAGCTCATGAACTTGCATCAAATAAAAGTGAAAAATTCATAAAAAAAATAATTTCTTAATTGCAATGGAAAATGGAGGTCTTCAGGAGCATGCACGAAAAATCTCATGATATAGCTATGATTATTTCTTGGAAAATAATTATCATGAAAATACCTTGTACAATTGTAGTTTTTACACTTGCCCCTTAAATTGGAATATTTCCAGATAAAAAGGCTTGTTGGTAAGCAACCATTTAGAATAGAACAAAATGAATAACACCAATGGATTCCTTGGTATCGATTTAGGGGGGGTAGGTCAGCTTAGATTTTACATATTCTCAAGTACTGTAAGTGTCTATTACCATCTACAGAAAATTCCCAATCGTTCTGTGCCCATTTCAAGCATTTTTCTGAAGTGTTTTATTGGGTCAAAGGAAGAACAATAATAGAATAAAATTGTCCCTCTCCTAGCAACCTTGTATTAAGGTTTTTAAGCTAGGTCCCATTAGAAAGTCAAGCGGTTGTTGCATAATACAATTAAACTGACAATATATAGTAATGACACGGACCTGAAAGACGTGTTTCAGGTCCATGGTAATGACGACCTCCATTCAGAAGAATATACCGTTTAGGCCTTTCAGTAACCTAAGTACAAAATCACAACTTTAAGCAACTTGGGGGGGGGTGATGAGATGAGATGAGTTATGATTATATAGTTAAGAAACTACATCAGTAATATTGAGTTACATAAAGCAATTTGGGTAGTCTGACTTAATGCTAGATTTAAAGGTATAATAATCTTCAATAAGCGTATACTTTGTCTTGAGTTGGTTCCATCTTTCAATGGCTGTATACAGTGCACTGCGGATTACAATGGGTTTCAAGGATCTTATTATTTTTAACCTTTTCCCTTGATGGTATCTTGTAGGAATTAATCTATCATCGACATAATTTGGGTTACAAGCAAGCTTATAGGCGTATAGAATTTAATTAATGTCTCTCCTATCTGCCAGATCACAACAATTACTGGCTAGTTGAATTTCCTTTGTAGTCAATAGAGGGTTTTCTTCAAGCTTCACAAGATATGCCATTCTTAAAGCCCTATTTTGTAGCAATTGTAGTTCTCTATTTTCCCCTCTATTATCCCTATCCCATATAAAATCACAGTATTCAAAGCTAGGTCTGATCATAGATTTAAATACATCAACAGCTGCTGTCACATCGAGATATTTTCTAGTCCTACAAAATTGAAACAATTTATTTTTAATATTTCGTAGGCATTGGGCCCTTGAGCTCAGGGTCCAAAGTAACACCAAGGTAGGGAAAAGTGAAAACTCATTCCAGCTCAACACTATTAAGACTAAATCTACACTGATTGTCATTTTGCAAATTGAAAACCATCCATTTGGTTTTTGTTTCGTTTATGGTAAGGGAGTTATTTACACACCATTTTGATATTGTCAATAGATGTCTATGCATAGCATCTTCCCTAGTTGTGGCAATCACTGCATCATCAGCATATAGAACTATATCAAAATCATCAACCTTAGCTAGGGAATTAATATAAATAGAAAAAAGCACAGGACCTAGGACTGATCCCTGAGGCACGCCATATGTAACTAATTTAGTTGTGGAAATCTAATCATTAGCAAGTGTCTTCTGGTATCTATTCGTTAAATAATTTCCGACAAATCTACAAGTTTTTTGGCTAAGTCCAATTGCCCCTAATTTTTTCAATAATTTTAAGTGGGAAACAGTATCGAAAGCTTTTTTATAATCTAAATATAGACAATATGTAGGTTTCTCTTCAATAATGTTTTTAATAACCAAGGAAAGGTGTTCAGTTATAGCAGTCTGGGTCGAGCGTTCCTTTCGATATCCATGTTGGTGGGGAAACAGCAAATCATTAGTTTCCATGTATGCCTGTAGCCTTTTACAAACAATTTTCTCTAAAATCTTACCTGTAATTGGCAACAGACTTATTGGTCTAAGATCACTGACCTGAAGTGAATTGGGTTTTTTGGGCAAAGGCACCACTGTGGCTATTTTCCAACTATCAGGGAAAATTGACTTACGTAGACACAAATTATACAAATATAGAAACACATCCGGAACTGAGACCATACCATCTTTTATCACATATGCTTTACAATTATCAATAGCTGAGGGTTTTTTATATTAATTGCCTTAACCAGTTTTATAACTTTAGCATATGATATGTCACATAGCAGATCTGTGTCAACTTGTGGGGTGCCATAAGCTGCTGTATAATTTACAGGTGTATTGCTGGGTGGTAAGTCATCCGCTAGCTTTCTTCCTATATCAACAAAATAACTATTTATATATTCTGAACACATGTCAGGTGGTACAATCATGTTGGTGGTGTGGTTTCTTAGTTTGATCAGAGTTGAACCTGTTTTATTAGGAAATAATTTTTTTAATGCAATCCAAAACTTGACAGGGTCATCTTTTCTATAGACTAGTAATTCATGTATTTCTTTCTTTTGATTTAGAAAAATCTAACTAGAAACTCTATGGTTTTTTTTAAAAGTTGGCAATTCGCCAGTCCTCAATGGAGGATGTATTTTTTGCTGTTCTATACCATTTATCTCTTAGCCTCATCAGGGCCCTGTCTTTCCTTATCTTACGGACAGATACGGACGTCCGTATATCACATACGGACCTCCCTATGTTGGTAAATCAAATACGGCTAGGGGGGGTACCAGGTGGTATCCTAAAAGTGACATAAGGACATCCGTATGTGACATACGGACGTCCATATGTCATATACGGACGTCCATATGTCATATACGGACGTCCGTATGTGTGGTCCGTATCTGATATTATTTTGTAGCATTTTAATACATTCTAACATAAGGAAAGACAGGCCCCTGGTCTAAGACATTAGTAGTTAGCCAGGGGGGGGTATATTCTCGAATCACAATTTTCCTTATTGGGCACATAACATCTAAAATATTCATCAGCACCTCCACCAATTTATTCCATATATTGTTGGGATCATCACACAGTAACACATGCTCCCAGTTGTAGTTAAAGTGAGAAAGTCATAATTCCTGTATATTCTGGCTCTGACACATTTTTCTTAATCTTACTTCGCTCGCATTTTAGAATCATGAAAATAGGAGTGTGATCTGCTAAGTAGAAATCAATTAGTCCAGAGGAAGCCACATTATGTGCATTTCAATATATTTGGTCTATTAAAGTGCCAGAGACAGGGCGGGTCACATTATTTATTAATTGAAATACCTTGCAATCAGCACAGAATTCATCAACACCAGAGGCTTCAACATCTTTCTTATCTAAAAGGTTAACATTAAAGTCACCAAAGAAGATGATTTTTCTATTTTTCGTGACATGTTGTGTGATTAACTTTAGTTTATCATATATAGCCTTTTTACTGACATTCCAGTCTGGTGGTCTATAACAAACATAGATTTTGTATTTGTTAACCTTAATTTCAACATCAACACACAGAATTTCGTATTCCTCATCAATAAAAGATGATTGTAAGTCAGGTGTAGCAATATAGGTGTCCCTTAGATATAGCATGAGACCTCCAGCTTTTTTATTACGATTGGGGTATCTATCAAGACGTATATATTGGTAACCCGGTACATATAAATCTGGCTCTGGTATAGATGGATTTAACCAAGACTCTACAACCCCTGTGATGTCCATGCTACTTATAATTTTGAAAGCATCAGTTCTTTTACCATATATAGATCTAGCGTTGATACAAGCAAATCTCAGGCCCTTTTTTGGGGCAAAATCATGTATGAAAGTCATTTAACAATTCTATGAAAGTGGCAGTAAGGATGGTATGAGGTGAGGTGAGTGATACCTAGTGTGAAAATGATCGCAGTAATGGTTCCCCAAGTAAGTAGTAATCAGGCAATCATGCATGGGGGGGGGGGGGGTCAGCATGCTCTATGTGTAGTAATAAATCCTCAATATATGAGGCAACTAGCCTTTTATAACATAGTATAGGCATGAGTTGTTTAGGCTGTCATATATACATTATAAATTAAAAACAGATAGTGATTACTGGCATTCAGTCAGCTGGGCGAAATCCAGTTAATTACTTACTACACACCTGAGTGACACTGTGTCAGTGGGTCAAGTTTACATAATGCCAATAGAGTCCATAGAGGTTAATAGCGTCCAACTTCAAGTGGTCACAGCTGGATAACCATCAGTGTCTCCCGTTATAAAACGCGGTAGGGAAGGGAGTATTAGTGTGTCAGTATTTGTAATATATAAGAGGGTGTTTAAGCTCCCTAAGCAATTATATGTGTCTACTAGATAGGTTTTTTTTAAATTTTCTGGGAATAAAAGTAACAAATGCTTTCTTCTTATTTGCAAGGGAATTTTCTGGAAAACACAGAAAATTAGCAAAATATGATAGAAGCACTTTGATTATATCGTCGAAATTCTAAGGTAATCGAGTTTGTTATTAATAATGAATTCAATTTGTAATTACATTTCTTCTAATTACATTTTCAAAATGAAATTTTATTAGTGCTTTTGTAACATCCTCAGATATGTGGTGTGTGGCACTCATGAGCTTCACCCAGAAACCTTTCACTTAAGCAAGGGAAAATATCTAAATATAAAGATCTTAACTTCAGCGCAAATCTACAAGGGATTCCTTGCCATCAAAGCCCCCCATAGCCATTATAGGTCTTTCAATATAAGGAGAGCCCCAAATTGTAACAGATGACTAATCAAAGAGAATATATCAAGAGAGTTTTTATTGAAAAACTGCCAAAAGAAAAACGTTTTTATCATAAAATTGGTTCTAAAGGGAATTTTCAAGGTATGTTTTCAGTTCTAGGTTCTTAATGAGATTTTTAAAGTATTGGGGGAAATATCTTATTTTGGTCAATTTCCATAGCAACCAAAAAGCTTCCTATGTGATCATTTTCCTCTAAAAACACTCCTTTTTTTTGCATCCCAAAAATGGAATATTTTTTCCTTAGAGATGATGAAATCTGAGTGATGCCACTGGATTCCTCATGGAAAACTGGTCTTAATCACTTCTTTGGTATTTCTTTCAGTGTTTTGCCCATATATTGTTGCCTAGTGGCCAAAAACCAGTACCGTACTCAAAATCTCCCAAAGAGGCTGGTATCTTGCTGATGCGCCACAAATGAACGTGCCCATTTACTGTGTTATTTAGGTCGATTTTGATGAATTGTACCAGATAGTTCTTTATGTTTCAGGTAAACACACGCCGCTTTGGAAGGAGAGCGAAAATTCGACAAGAAGATTTGTTCTTTATAGCATAGATGCTAGCAACTCCTCTGAATTTGACAATATGTTAGATAATCACAGTGACCCAACACAAGACTCCATATTGTTTCTTATAGTCTGCTCTCAGAGTACTAGAATCAAAGAAATACTCTATAAGGTAAGTACATGATGCCAGGATTGCATGACAGAATCTATGGAAAGAAACTTGGTTAAGATGTCAAACATTTACAACATTGGAATTTGTATCGACATTAATATAAATTCATTTTGCATTTCGGTAGGCTAAGGTTGTGAGTCCACTGGGCAATAATACCCACAATTATGGCCATAGTCCGAATATTTCGTGGTAGTAGAATTCTGCTAAATAAGCAATTTAGTCATTATGAAGCTATCATTGACCTCATTTTGATTCAACATTATATGAGCTTACCACCTGCGTGCATAATATTTTGCAATGCACCTAGGTCTTCTAGCTTTATTTGACCAAGAGCTACAAATATCTCAATCCTCTGGGATATAGAATACATCATGTGATTCCTGCTTACAAGGTTTATATAATGATGCTTGTTCAGGTGAATATCCATGAGACATACAGTAATGAGCAGGGAGTGCTAACTTATCACCATCGATGGCTTATTGTTGCCAATAAAAGCATTGATCTCACAGACCTGCAGCACCATGTGGTCAACATTACACATCTCAGTCTGCTCTATATGGGAGATATTTCACAGGTAAGATTTACAAATACAGAAAGAAAGTAATAAAACTAATTAAAGATGGCCCAAGAATTGTTATCTTTCTGAAATTAAAAATATATCTAGACTCGCGTTTCAGGATTTTCAGAAATGATTACCACATGGTAAATTATTGGTAGGATTGATTTTTGTAAAATCTTTAGTTTCGAATTTCAAAAATTTTGGCTAATTTCATTCAAGCATCATTTTCTCTTAATAGCGGTGCAAGCCACTTTTTAGAAATTCTTTTTCATTGCTTGAATTTGATTAGCAGTACCAACGTAAAACAAGCGGCCGTTCATTGTGTTTTTAAATGAGAGGTGGAGGGCGGGCTTAAACAGCAATCTGGATGTAATCCTGCCCTTCTATCATTTCATGCTTTTGAAATAGCTTCATTTCAATATGGTTTTCTAAGTGTGAATGCAGTCTTACACACTCATTGTGAAATCATGCCTAAATTACTGATTTCAACAACTGTTCTATTATAGAAATCGTTTGTGTTATCATTTTTCAGAATGGTAACATTTATGCTGCATTTTGGGAGCCGTGGGGTCGGCAATTAAGACTCTCAGCAGTGGTCAACAACAAGTCTTTAACAGGAGAAATATTTCCTACCTTGAAATATGGTCTCAATGGGCGCACCTTTCGTGTCTCAACAAAAGAGGTATGTAAAAAATGAAGGATGATCTTAAGTACCCTATTTGTTTTGATTTGGATGATACATGAATGAAGTCCTTTGAACATCTAACTATTGGTTGATTGATTGTTTGATTGATTAATAAATTGATGCAACACTGTCAACTTTTGGCAAGCAGACTCACGAGCATTGCATTGGTGTATCATAAAGATCATTGAATCATATTGACATTTACAGTGCCCTTTCCCTTTTTGTCAATAAGCATGTTGGTCAATTGACAAAAAAAGGGGTGAAAATGATGTGGTATTTCAGGCATATTTACACTGGAAATATGCGTCAGCCATGATTAAGGAATAATTATCCGATTCTTTACATACTACATTTAGGCGTTATTGACGAAGGTCGTCTTTCCATGTCAATGACTTGAGGTAATCACCTCGTGTCATTACTTTGATAATGTATAAACTTCTACCAATAAGGGCCCTAGTATACAGCAATATACAATACTCACTATGTCGAACACAATCAGCAATATTTTGTGTGTACTTATTATAATTCATAAGAATAAGTTACAAGGGTTTCATAATTTTGCTGTATCCTTTTGTCCTTGATCAATTTGTAAGTGTGGGCCCCCATGTAAACACATGAGACAGAAGATGTTTAGATTTAAACACGATTATGTTTAGATACTTGGATGTCAAAGGCACACCAGGTAGCAGCACTAACACTGAATGGGCTCTCTGCACACAGTCACAATCAATTGTTGGGATAAATAATCCATAAACCCCACGTTGATCATTATTTCATTTCATAGGATTCCATGAGAATAGATACAGCAATAGCTGATTGACTAAGTTAACCCAATACCACCATCATTGGTGTAAAATAATCAATACGTTCCATGATAAAGACCTATTTCATGTTATTTTCTAATATACAAAGCAACGTACTTCCTGCCAAGCTATTGTACTTTGTCAGGTTTCTCATTCTGAAACAGTGTACACACATTCATGCGTATATATACCTGTAGCTGGCAACTTTGGACACTTTGTTCATGTAAATACTGATGATGTCTCCAAAAGTATATGAAAAAAAAAGAAAAAAGAAAGATAATCCTGTATTCCCTTCATGCATATGTCTGTAAACTCTTAATTTCTATCTAATCAGTTAGACATCTAAACACAAAATTTCACAATGGAAAAATTCTAAACCTAAACACCTAGCCATCTAAACACTATGTCTTGTGCTAATCACATTGTTTGGCTAAACATGTTGAGGAACCTAAAGTGATTATATAAAAACGTTACATAAAGAATATATATTTAGAATTGTGTTCAAAACACCATTTTCGCATTGTATGATTGGTTGGCAGGTTTGGTTACCTGAGTGCTTGGGTGCTCTTGCACATGCATCTTCCCACATGTTTTGAGGACCCCAATCAGGTAAACAGAAGAGAGTGGGGACTTAACTGTCATGGGAGACTGCCCAGTCAACAAAAAACGTTGCAAAACGTTTCAGAACGTTTCCCTATGGCTCGTTATCATGGCAAAACGTTTTAAAACGTTAAAAATGGTTTTTTGACGTTAAATGACGTTTTTTTGTTGAGTGGGTGGGGACTTAAACTGGAATGTCACACCCTTCTACTACTACTGTAAGGAACAACACCCGGTAACAATACAAAATATCTGCTTGGAAGATTGTGCCCGTGCCAGCAACATAAAAGGGTGCATCCACTGCCGACGGATGGATCATCGGTCGGTTTCATCCGTGTCATTTATCATTGATTTCTATGGAGAAAAATAAGGATGAAGGGAGACGGATGGTCCATCCATCGCAGTGGATGGAGCCCTTAACATGGCCATATTATATGTGTGGATCAACACTGCGCACCCCTCACGGGTATACCTTTTACCGTTTTGATCCCCATATATTTTATGCTTGTTTTATACTTTTTTATCCCAATGGATGACGCTTGTCCAACACAAAAGCTTGGGTGCCTAATTGGAAATCAATATTTTCAAACCATGAGCCGGTCTGGATGCCAGAGTGTGATGTGCACAGAGTAAATATGAGCAAAAAGCATCCATTCTGTCTGCCTGCCTGCCTACTCTCATCCACCGTTTTGTATTTGTTGTCTGCTGTAGAATCCTGGCGGTGCATGAGGACCATGATCATTTGAGTGTGTACATGTTCTGTTTGTAGTGGGGTCCATTTACTGAAAAGGATAGGACCAAAGAAGGGAATGATCGTTTTGGAGGATATTGCATTGAACTTCTGAAAGCAGTGGCTGAGAAGATGAACTTCACGTATGTACACAAATAATGTATCCAAATGGTTGAAAATTGATTAAGACTGTTCTGCAACCCCATAGTACGGAAGCCGTGTAGGGCCACACCTTGAAAATATGTTGACAGCAGACACAACAACATGATTTCACCTCTGTCAAGTGTCAAGTTGACAGTTGATGGCAGATTTATTTTCTAACTTTAAAGTTGACAGAAAAAGATTTCTTAACTGCTGTTTGACAAGATAAATGACCAGAAGGTATAATGCCAACCATATTAACACTCCGGCCCTCCTCCAGATGCTGGTGGTGGTGGGGGTGTTGAGCCCCTTGTGCCGCTGGTATTCACCAGGTGCCCTCATTCAGATCGATGTCTCTGTTCATATAACCGCCATAGCTGAACTTTCAAGTTGACAGTTGATTGAAGATATCATTTGACAGGGGAAATTGTCATGTTAGACACCAATACTTTTTTTAACTTGGGGCCAGTTAAAAATCATGTTGATTTTGAAGTGCATTTTTTTGTGGTGTGGCTCTTCAATGCTCCCATACCAGAGAGTGTCTCTCAATTTTAAGGTCTCAACAATGGTCTATACCACATTTCTATAAGCCCCAAAAGTATCAATAGTGTGGATTTATTTTTTCCATATACAGAAATTCTTTCAACTTTATGAGACTTGACAAGTAAAATGGATAATTCCAGTTATATCATTCTGGAGCCTCCAGATGGGGAGTGGGGAGATGTAGTCAATGGTACATGGACCGGACTCATCGGACAACTGGCTTATAAGGTATGAAGCTGCATATACTCTTAAGGCAGTGAAGATTTTTTTTTACATCGGGGACGGGATGGTGAGTCTGAGGGGGTAATATTTCATCAACCCCTTGACTGGGGGAGGCAACATTTTTTCAACCCCTAAAAAGGCTGAATCACACCAGGCATCCTTGGTGACTTGAAGTTATTGCCACCTGGAGATTATACACTAGCTTCCTGTTGTGTAATTACAGTGATTCATTGTTCAGTTTTAACAAGGCCTCCTTCTAAATTCAACAGTCATTTCTTACAGTGTACCTTTAATAATATTATATGACATTATGTGACAATTTTACACACTAAAATTGATACCATGGCCAGAGTTCCCAATATAAGAGGAAATAATTAAGGAGATTTACAAACATTGATATTTGGATCTAATATCGGGGTTGTGTATACCACTGCTAACTACCCTTTATCTATTGAATTGTCAGAACACAGACATGATGTCAGCTGCGGCCTCTATACAAGTTAACAGGGAGGCAGTCATGGATGGATCTTTCCCTTTCTACATAGAGGAAACTGGTGTACTCTACAAGTATAACCCCAGTTTTATCAGTAAGGCATTCCTCTTTGTGAGACCATACCAGTGGCAGGTGTGGCTATGCATGATAGCATTAATACCCACGGCTGGTCTACTGATTTATATCTTAGGACACCTGGCAGGGAGACTAATATATCAGGAGGATAAATCATTCCTCCAGTTTTCATTGGCAGAAGATGTTTGGATGGCCTACGGCTATGCTTTCAATCAGAGTAAGTAGGCATAATTCAACTTCATTAAATACTGTCAATATCATAATGAATCATCCTCTCCCCTGTCACTAATATTGAAACCTTTTTTCCTATACAAATACAAACATCCCCATTTGTGGCATGGACTGGAAAAAGGGGTCTTAGAACCCTCTGCACTAAGACCCCTTTTCGCAGTTCGTGTCACATGTGGCATGGACTGGAAAAAGGGGTCTTAGAACCCTCTGCACTAAGACCCCTTTTCGCAGTTCGTGTCACATTTAATCAATTGCCACGAATCATCACTTGTACAGATACCTTATATATACAATCATAGTAGATTTAGTATTCTTGCCTAAAAACCAAGGAGCATATGACTGCATGCTCAAACATTAAACTATTAAGTTGATTTCTGTTAAGGTGCAGTTCATCTGTCATCCAGTCTAATGGTGAGGACTGTGATGTCATTCTGGATACTAACTGGTATGGTATTTGCTGCCACCTACAGTGGTAACCTGGTAGCTCTCCTGGCAGTGGCTGTAGAGATACCACCTTTTAGCTCACTGGAGGAGCTGTCAGTCCAAGAGGAATATAAATTTGGCGTGCAGGGTGGCACAGCATACACAAGTATCATAGGGGTAAGGATTAAATATGATTAGTCCCTATACCAGAAATGTAGTAACATTAAACTCATATCTTTATGATTATCTAACTCGTCACCCTTTGAAACTAATCTGAAATGGAGGCGTTCGCTGTTTATGTCAAATGCACATTGAAAGAATTGAACCGCTACTCATATTCACTACAAACCCTCCAGATCTTTAAACTCGTCAGGTTGATGATCTGACTGCTATATGTCAAAAACTAAATTAGTATAAACTCACCTTTGTAGAATTCACCAGGAGTATACAAAACTATGTGGAGGCGTATGACTGATTGGGACAGCAAAGACCACCCAGTCCTCAGCACCTCACACAAAACTCATATGGACTATGTGGACAAGGGAGGCTATGCTTACTTTACTGATCTCACAGAGGCCCTTACCTATTCACAGACGTCTTGCGACCTTAGAATATACAGTGGTGACCTCTTCCCACTGCAGTTTGCTATCGGATTCCAGAACAACTCTGCCTACAGGAAGGAAGCTGGAGACATGTAAGTATTAAGTGGACCTTGAGCCAAGGACCTTTTTCATTATGTCTTTCAAATATTTTATACATTTAAGTATCCTAAATTGTCTGCAAAATTCGGCTCTGACTTGAGTTATCAAGTATGCTATATTTGCTGGGATGGAGCCCCAGTGATAGCTAAGGGATCTATTTGTCAAATTAGCCATAGACGGACTAGTGGACTTCTGTGGCAAGCGAAATGTTTACCCTCGATAACAGAGTTACAGGCCTATAGGTCGAATCCCATGATGCAATCTAACCCTGGAAAGTTCTTGCAATTTGGGAACTCTTGCAGATGGGGGGACTTGCCTTTACTGCAAATTGCAAGGCTCCTAACATGCCATTGCATTTTACAAATCTGACTGTTGCAATTAAATTGACCCCTCACCCTTGCAATGTAGATCTGAGAGCTGCGTCAAATTGCAATGCAATTCTCCTTGATATGGAATTTGCAAGCTGTTGGAGGTAAGCACAGTGCAGAATGAGACCAAAATTGAAGTTTGTGTATAATTTATGTGGACATTTTGCATACGAATTGCAGGGTATGGGGCAAGTTATATTGCATAGTGGGACTTGGGTTGCAATTTGAAGTGAACACTCATCCCTATTTGTCAATGACTTTATCCACATTTCTGTAAATTGCAAGCGAATTCTGTAAATTGCAGAAACTTTTCCTTTAAGCAAGGGAAAATATCTAAATATAAAGATCCAAACTCCAGTGCAAATCTACAGGGATTCCTTGCCATTAAAGCCCCATGTAGCCATTATAGGTCTTGCAATATAAGGAGAGAGCCTCAAATTGCAACAGATGACTAAATTGCAGAAACTTTCTCAGCCATAATTGCATTGTGGGATTCGACCTTATACATCATAAACCAACCATGATATTTATCTGAAATCATGATGATGCTACTTATTTCCAGGTTTCTTTGCAGCTAGTCTTAGCCGATCTGGTTGTAGCCACAGCTGCTATTCAGATCAGTATACCCAATACTTGCACCTCATTACTCAAGAAGAGGAGGAGAGCTGGATCCATGTCATGTGCGCCCTTTGACCTTAAAGGGGGGCTAGCATGGAGAATTTCAACATGGGTACCTACAAATGATTGTGCACAAATCCGCGGGACCCAGTGGAAAATTTGCGACAACCTGATTGGGGAAGGGGGATTTGAGTTTATCTTTTGACCCCCAAAAGTCTTTTTTTATGCTCCCCACATATTGACAGATTCCAAATTCTTTTGGGGACAGGTCAAAAGGTTTTATGCCCCCTCAAACTCTAGCTTTATTTTTATCAAAGATAATTTCAAAGATATCAAAGTTTTTAACTCTGATCTCATAGTTTAAAACTGTGATGTCAGAGTTCATAACTGTGATATCAGAGTTGATAATTGTGGTATTAAAATTTATAACCTTGATCTCAAAGTTTATAAATATGATATCAACTTTCATAAATTTGAAGTCAAAGTACCCTGTCAAGCAAAACAGGGCCGCCCCAGAAATTCTCATTTTCATTTGAAGAAATCGAAAGATTAACACAGTCAAAAGTTTTTTTGTAGTCAACAAATGCTAGAGGATAGGCCGTTAGGTGCAAAGAAATCCATGGTGCATAGAGAGTCCTACTGCATAGATGCTTTCAGATAAACCATATTCATAATCAAGCCTAGGTGTCAATTTCCTTCTGAAGGTTGAAATTTGCATTTTAATTCATCTTCTTTGTAGAGTTATGAGACTGAGTCAAACTGGAGTGCTTGCCAAATGGAAAATGCAATTCTGGCCGAACCAAACACCATGTGCATCGTCCTCCTCTTCGTCCAGTATTGGTATCAGTATTAGAGACTTGTCTGGACTTTTCTTTGTGGGCACAGGTCTCTTAGCTTTATCAACGGGCGTGTTGGTTATAGAGAAATACCTTCTAGTATACATCACTAGAAAGACAACAACCATGAGAAGTCAACAAAAATGACCGTGTTTCTGAAGTTAGATATATACCTGTTATATTGACAGAAGAGAATCGCCCAGACCTTTTTGGATGAGACCTGAGTTTAACCTACTGTGGTGACATTGGATATACTACATGTTGTACAAACCAAGGCAATAATTATCTAGAAAGAGTATAGCATTAACCAAACAATAGCAACATAACAAATTGTTTATGTTACATATTTATATAAGAGGTAAGCCTATATTTATTCTTGGATGGTGTGTATAAATATAATATTTCCTTGAAACATAGACATAAATCCTAAAGTAATACATGTAATATAGTTCAAAAGAAATGTCAATGTCCTAACCTATGATGCTTGAAGGATATTTGGCTTTTTGCAATGTTCCTTTATTGACCAAATGGTACCTCTATTAAGTTCATACATAATTATTTACTCTAGGCCAAAGGTTTGTTTCTAGTAACCCGACCGACCCTAGCAAAACAGGGCCGAATTTTTTTTATTTATTTATTTCCTTTTACAAACTATCGCCTTTTGTTTAAGGCTGTAGATCTTTTAATAATGGTCCGTTTTGTAAGCTTTAAATGCAGCCCAGGTCAGGATCCCATGTATGTATATATATATATATATATATATATATATATATATATATATATATATATATATATATATATATATAATGGAGATCTATATACACTTGGAGAATTTCGCTCAGTCAGTTCTCAGTTGGGGAGGGGGGGTCACGGCAATTTTTATCATATTGGCAGGGTGTCTGCGAAAAATTTGTTGTTACACAGGAATCTATCTACCCCCGCCCGCCCCGCTGGTAATAAATGAATCGTCCCTAAGGGAGTGATTATTTGAACAGGGGAAATTATTTTGACCCCCTATCCCAGTCAAGGAGTTGAAAAAATTCACCAGGGCCCCATCCTCGCATAAAGTTGTGTATTGTACGCAAGGTATTACAGTACATGTAAATTCTCTCATATAAGCTGAACCCCGCACTTCCGACTTTAGAGCGGCTATAAGCCACTTTTTTTGCTTGAAAATTGTAGTTTTCGTACTGTTCTTAGTGTTCTATAGTGCCAAATACCCCTTCTTTTGGCTGATTCTATAAGCCTGATATATTTTTTGATTCTGAAAGAGAATTTACGGTATTAGCACCCAGTATCTTGGCCACATACCCTCCCCAATCCACCTTGAAATTGCCTTTCCTTTGATATATAACATGCCTTTATTGGACAGGAGGAAGATTCCTCAGATGTAAGGGAAAGGGGCAAGCTAACAAAAAATGTTGTACCACTACATGTACTGCCACCTGGGTCCTCTTGTAAATACTACACTGGTTCACTGCCATACAATTTTGGTGGTTCACTGTTCAGTTTTATGAGGATCCCTGGTAGATTCAACAATTTTCTTTTCAGTACAGAGTTCTGGACTACACATGTGTCATACGAAGTCCATGGTTGGACAGAATCAACAGTTCATAGACATAGATTCATATGATAAAACCATTTACATAATTATATAGCTTCATCTTGTATAAAATTTAAAGATTCTCCCCTCGCTTCACAATTAAGATGATATTAGGGGGATGATCGGGGGGGGGGGGGTCATCTAGTATAATTTTGCGTATCTTGCTTGTGATCTATGCTGATAGGAAACTGACCCCTTTCCCTTTAGAAATAGGATTTTCTGTCAAAGGTACAACTAAATCAATTGGTTTCCTGTAGACACCGTCATTAGCTAGGTGTAGAGAGAAGAATACATAATTAGTTTTCCTCCCGCATTTAATGCCTAATTCATACTTGATTCAACAAGCATTTGTATTTAGTAAGTGTGAGTCTGTGGAACCTCCATTTTGTCTCTTTGTCCCTGAAGAGTCTTCTGTGAGTGGCATTTTCATTTCTGTGAGTGGCCTTTCCACCTCCATGTGGTTTGATATTGAAATCTGTAAGTAAGGGAAAGAGGATAGATATCCTTATGCTTACCATGTAAATACATGAATGCATGGGGCCACAGCATATACCATGTTCAGTGACGTTTCACTCTACAATTAAAAGAATCAGATGTTAGATATATCCACTGTAGAAAAGGTGTTTAGAATCTAAACCCATTGCTAAACATTTTCTTGTCCCGTTTTTGAGGACACTTTATAAACCTAAACATGTTTAGCCTCATAATGTGATTATCCTTTGTGTTCAGATTTCAATGTGTTTAGGTCCATCTTCAGGCGTGTAAAGTGTTTACTGTGTTTATGTTTATGTTTGCCAAAGTTTTTAGATATGATATGCTTAGATAATGTTTCAAGGTTATAGTGTTTAGTATTATGATATTGCATTTACATATGGTATCCATAGATATTGAACTTTGTAGATCCTCTCACTTATTCTACTATATCTATATATAGTAGGCAGAAAGAACATTATATATATTCTCAAGGAATATCATCACATTCATTATCCAACATAGGTAGTAACCCTATGTATGTAGATTACAACAGAATGGATGAATGAGGAGAGCTTTGTCTATTCTTGGAGTACAGAGTAAAGGAGTCTATGGAAAGAATTGCTCATTGATCCAAACAATAAAGGATATAAATTGCCAATCCAAAATGTTTAATTATAACATTGATGTTCTTTTGATGAGATATTTTGATGAGAAGGGTATATAACTCTTTCTAGAAACTTCATTCGAGCACAGGGCTGCCACCTAGTGAGTCTTTCATACCTAAACACCTAAACATATACATGTTGATATCCTAAACACCTAAACTTCAAACTGTTTCAATGCTTAACATCTAAACATGTTTAGCATAGGTATTTAGGCATTTAGAATTAAAGTGTTTAAATCCTAGCTAGCCAAGAGTACAACATGTTTAAAGTCTAAGCTCCTTTTTTACAGTATATGACAAGGTTATAAGAGTTTCGATCCTTTCTCTGTTAGGTAACTATGCTATCAGTTTTGCATCATTGCAAGGGGCACTTTCATTCTTTAAAGGGAATTATAATTATTCTATGTATCCTTTTGAAATGGCTAATAGCTTTATAACCAATGAGACTTCCCTGTGGGGTGTTTCAGAAGCAGGTAATGTTTACAACCGGTCATAAGGAGATATGATAGCAATTTTAATAGTGATTTTAGGCTTATAACTGGATGTGTTTCTAAAGCATTACCATTATCTTACTGTGTCTATAACTATATGACTGGTGAGAGATGATAATGGTTGCAGTGGTAAGTTTAGAATCTAACAGTTTTAGAAACAGATATTTAATGTTCATTATCATGTCTGGCTTCTGAAACACCCCACTGGCCACATGGTATGTTACTTACATGTTGTGAGTTGAATCTGTCTTTGGTCTCTGCCGATGCCCACCAGAATATGTATCTGAATACAGGTGTGATGGTCCTCTCATCAACATCCTGGGGATCACTCAGCCCTGCCATAGAAAACATGCTAATTCATAAACTCTCTTATTAGCACATAATGGAAGGTCTCTCAGCCCTGCCATAGACAACATGCTGATTTATAAACCCTCTTAGTACCACATAATGGAAGGTCTCTCAGCCCTGCCATAGACAATATGCCAATTTACAAACCCTCTTATTACCACATAATGGAAGGTCACTCAGCCCTGCCATAGACAACATGCTGATTTATAAATCCTCTTAGTACCACATAATGGAAGGTCTCTCAGCCCTGCCATAGACAACATGCTGATTTATAAACCCTCTTAGTACCACATAATGGAAGGTCACTCAGCCCTGCCATAGACAATATGCTGATTTATAAACCCTCTTAGTACTACATCCTGGGGGTCACTCAGCCCGGCCATAGACAACATGCTGATTTATAAACCCTCTTAGTACTATGTCCTGCGGGTCACTCAGCCCGGCCATAGACAACATGCTGATTTATAAACCCTCTTAGTACTACATCCTGGGGGTCACTCAGCCCGGCCATAGACAACATGCTGATTTATAAACCCTCTTAGTACTACATCCTGGGGGTCACTCAGCCCGGCCATAGACAACATGCTGATTTATAAACCCTCTTAGTACTACGTCCTGGGGGTCACTCAGCCCGGCCATAGACAACATGCTGATTTATAAACCCTCTTAGTACTACGTCCTGGGGGTCACTCAGCCCGGCCATAGACAACATGCTGATTTATAAACCCTCTTAGTACTACGTCCTGGGGGTCACTCAGCCCGGCCATAGACAACATGCTGATTTATAAACCTTCTTAGTACTAAGTCCTGGGGGTCACTCAGCCCTGCCATAGACAACATGCTAAATTATAAACCCTCTTAGTACTACGTCCTGGGGGTCACTCAGCCCGGCCATAAACAACATGCTGATTTATAAACCTTCTTAGTACTAAGTCCTGGGGGTCACTCAGCCCTGCCATAGACAACATGCTGATTTATAAACCCTCTTAGTACTACGTCCTGGGGGTCACTCAGCCCTGCCATAGACAACATGCTGATTTATAAACCATCTTAGTACTCTTAGGGGCTACATACATTGCTCATGGATGGACCATCTGTGCCGGATGAAGCCCACGGATGATCCATCCATTGGGCAGTGGATGCAGCCCTTTAGTCACCACATACAAGGGGTCTATACTCTCAGCCCTGCCATAGACATAAGGTTATTGACCCTTTAAGTGCCACCTCACGCGGTCAGAAAACTTACAAATCTACCCTCTAAGTATACCACACCCAGGGAATTAATATATTTACCTGTAGCAAGACTTGTTAGTAGTCCAACTGAGCAGACAACAAGGACGGCCACAAAACTGTACCACAAGTAGGACAGAGAATACAGGGCAGCTATAGCAGGCCTGTATGTATTGGAAAATACACAGCAACCATTATTATTACAGAAAGTCAATTTGTAATTTAACAAGCAACCATTATTATTACAGAAAATTAATTTGTAATTTAACAAGAGAATGATCTTGAAGAAAAGTACAGCAATAGTTATCTAAAATGGTTAAGTAGATAAAGGAAAATCAAAACCTTTATGTTACACGGCAGTAAGCTCTAGAGCAGATTTTTGATTAGGTAAATAACTTAAATCACAAATCCAAAATTTCATTCAGATAGAGGTAGAAATTACACCTTTTTAACATTGTTACTAAATTGATAAGACCATAAATAACCTCAAAAGGCAAAATCCCTCAACGTGAAAATGGGCAGAAAATCATTGTGATATAGGATATGTGGTTGCTTAGCTGATATTAGGGTGGTAATATCGTCTAAGGAAGACCTATAACGGCTAATAACCCTTGCCAAAGTGCTGGTATTTGGGGAGTGAAATACATCAAAAGTTTTTGATATTTTCTTCACAAAGGGCCAGAAATCTCTGTGATAAACTGAAAATCCCTGTGTTTGATAAATCAGGAGCCAAGTTCCACATATTACACTTATAAGGAGGTTCTGCTTGTGATTTACGTGAGCTACATTTGTTTATGCTATGCAGGAGACCATTACAAACTGAAAAAAATAGTCAGGGACAACTGTGCTTTTGATATCAAATACTCTATCCCTGTAAATAGTGGGATTTGGAGTGGGGAGAAGTGCAGTGAGAACCTTTGTGATTTAGGAAATTGGCAAGAGTCCAAGGTTGCCAATATCCAGAATCACAAACATTTCAGACCCATTTTTCGTGTAGTGGGATTTGGTCTAAAAGTCTCACCTTTCACTTAGCCCATTTGCACTGTTATTGACAATACTGACACTGTATTCGTCAGTTGTGACATTAAGAGTATACTCAGTACTGATATTGCAGCCACTGGTAGACAAGGGGAGGAATGGTGTTATAGGTGTGTACACCATGGCGCCAATGCCAACCCAAAATTGGAAGCAGAATCCAGTTAGCATTCCCACCAGCGCACCCTAAATGAACAATTGTAAGATCACCTTTTACAATAATACAAATAAACACCTTTAACATATGTATTTCAACATTCATTCAGTAGAAAGGTTTATTGCACCACTCATGTATTTTGCTATGTTGGTTCCGAGATCTAAAACACAAGTTCAACAGTGCTATATTGGTCATTAAATTAAATCATGGAACCTTGCTCCCCCTCGAAATGGGCAAGTTGGGGAGGGAGTGCGAGGTATATCCATGACTAAGAACGCCCGGAAATACTGTGAGTTGGAGAGTGTTAGAGAGCAGACATTGTTCTAATCCATTTAAAAGCAGACCATAGGCCATTGTGAATTGTGAATAGAATCCTAGAGGTATTTAACAATATGGATATTTCTTACCTTCCAGTTGGCCCAGGGGAAGAACATGGCCAATGTGAATACTCCTAATAAAGGTCCTCCTATCATACCAAATAGACCCAAAGACGCCTGTTGTAACACACAATAAGTGATTAGTTTGATGAGTTAAAAGCAACGTTTATCTGATAATAGGTGAGTGAAGACCTGTGTATATGCGGTATGGTGACATCGAATACCTCAAAGGCCGCATCCACTGCCCTGAGAGGGACCATTTGTGCCACTTCATCCATTTTTCCCTACAGTTATATATCAATGATAGATAAACAGATAAAGAGCACATTATGGTCCATTCGTGGGCACCGGATGTGGCTCTTTAGTAGCAATGTCCTGATCTTATAATAGTCCCTTTCCTCACAATTGCATCAATATAAAATATGGTACTTATCTTAGAAACACGCTCTTCATTTGTTAAATCATAAATGACCTGCGATATGCTAAATGAAATGATTCATGGGCTACAGGCGCGAGTCCACTGTGAGACTAAACCTTATTGCAACTAGAAATTGCGCTGGGACTGCAGTTGCATCAGACTAACTCATGTATGATAATCATGTGACGTGTACTTGGAACAGGCCTTGCTGTACCCTGCACTAAGACCCCTTTTTGCAAGTCGCATCAAATTCAGCTTTTCAAGCAATTGCAGGAATGACATTTTTGAAAGTAGGGTCCACTATACAACAGACCATACAGCTCCCTCCATGTGCATCTATTTCTATGCAACTAGCTCAAAATTGCACCCTATGTTGCATAGTGGACCCGGCCCGCAGCTTACACGACACATACCTGTAGTACACCACCAAGTTGAGAGGCCACCACAGTCAGCAAAATCATGATCACACCATATCCCAAGGCTAAAAATCGAATAACATATAATCAACTAATAAATCAGTATAGCAAAATATCAAAGAAAAAGGATCTATTTCAATTTGAACGAACAGAATTTATCCTATGATGATAGATTGATAAACATTATTATAAGATTAAAATCGGTACACTTATTCTATGAAAAAAAAGAAAGTACTGACTCACCCATCAGTTTAGCCAATAGGGTTGCCCATTTCTCAGTTATATTTGGTCTGAAGTATCCGCGGACAAAGTCCTGTATGGTAACCGCTGCCAGTGAGTTTAGTCCTGAGGACACAGTGCTAAACCAAAAAGAAAATTAGTAGAGTGTGGTTGACCTGGCAAAGAAGTAACAAAATGGTTTTGCATTGGAAAGCTGTTATAGATATTAAAATAAAGCATAACTAACCTGAGAGCTCCACTGAAGATACAGGCGATAAAGAGTCCAGGGACCCCATACAGATGGTGCATGGCATCCATGACGTAGAATGGCAAGAGCTGGAAGATAAACCATAATTTGTGATATCCATGAGGGTCTTGCCAAAATAGAAACGTGAACCAAAAAGGAAAATGTGCATGCTTTTGTATTGCTAAAAGATTGTTTGGATAGACGTTTAGATGAAATGTACACGTTAATTTACATCTCAAAAAGAGTTTTCAATGCATTCTGCTGTACTTTTATTGTCAATAATAAGAAAACAAGTTAGGCCATACACGTTTTCATCAGCACTCTCTGAAAAGTTTACAGACATACTTCATCGTTTCCTTTAGTGAAACTCTCTTGAACTTGAATATGGGTAAAACACTGACAAATATGCTAAAAAAAATCTTTAGACCAATTTCTTATAAGGAATCCAGCGGTATGCTTAAAATCGTTCCATCTCCACTGCAAATGTTCCATTTTTGGAATATTGGTTGTCATGGAAACATAGAAAATCGGTAGATAAGGCAATTTCTGGTTGCCATGGAAACCACTCCCCTATTCCAATTGTGAATTTTTGTCACAAACTCATTTTGAAATTTCTTCAGGAACCCAGAACCGAAAACAAAACTCAAAAATTCCCTCTAGAACTAATTTTATGACAAAAACATCACATTTCTTTGGTTATTTTTTTCACAAAACTGTATTTCTTTGCATTTTTAGAGTTTATGATAGGATATAATGCATTTAGAGCTTATTTCCTATTTTTATGTGTACACACAAACCTATGTTTGACAAGCAATTTCAGCAAAACTACCGGGGATAATTTTTTGCTCAAGATATCTCATTTTAAAGCGCATGACTTAAACCTTAAAAAGCCATTATCCCCCAGGAGGCATGTTTTCCCTCACCTGGCCACACTTAGTGTGGACTTCAGTTGTAGGGCAGCTATTGTACACTGCAGAAATGGTGTTTAGATTTTAAACATGTTTAGGTCTAAACATGTTTAAAACCTAAACATATACCTCAATTAGGTGTCTCATCAACTACACATTTAGGAAAAGAACACTTTTGTTCTAAATACATAAACATTTTTGCTAAACATGTTTAGATGTTTAGAGTTTAAACACTTAAATACTAGGTGCTTAGATTTGAACATCAATATGTTTAGATATGTGGATGTCAAATCCACACCAGGTAGCAGCACTACCTCTCAATGGACTATCTGCAAAATGTTATAATCAATTGTTGTGATAATACTCCCCAAACCCCTTGTGTATCATAGTGTCATTTCATTGAATGTCATGAAAATAGAAACAGCAATAGAAGATTGGCTAAATTCAACTTACATCACCATTATAACCTCAATTTAATCAATGAGTTCCATGACTGACACCTTTTTCATGTTATTTTGTAACAGATAAAGCAATGTCCTTCCTGCCAAGCTGTTGTACTTTCTCAAGTCTCTCATTCTAATGCAGTGTGTACATGTAAGTGTATATAGCTGTGGCTGACATCTTGGGAGATTTTGCTGTGTACATACCTGCTGATGGCTTCCAATAAATGAGAAAACAAACAAAAAACATTCCTTTATTTTTTTACATGTCTGCAAACCCTTACTTCCCACCAAATAAATTAAACATCTAAACACAAAAATTCATAAACATCTAAACGCAAAATTTCATCGATAATCTAAACACAAATTTTGAACCTAAACACCTAGAGTTCTAAACACTTGAATTAAGCACATTGTTTGGCTAAACATGTTTAGGAAAGTAATGTGATTACAAAAACGTTGCAAGAATATGTTTAGAATTGTGTTTAGGATCTAAACACCATTTTTGCAGTGTAGCTTTGATGTAGCCGCAGAACAATAGAATGGTACATAACAGTCTATGTGCTAGTCTATGTCAATTTAATCTGCTACAGTTAATAAGAATAATGTGAAAGGCTAGTGACCCAATTCAGTACCCCTTTACCACAGCACTTATTTGAGTCCAGTGCTTTTTTCGACCCCCGGTGCTTGAGCGGGACACTACGGAACCGATTTCACAATGCAGCGATTATGAGTTAGTACTAAAATGTCACGGGCAGTGTGTGAAGTACCTGATCTCTGGCCAGGATATCCTTATTGGTGATAGGGTCACATGACAGGAAGTGTGCATAGATGATGAGTCCACACATAGAGGTCAGCACCATCAATATGATCAGTCCTGGAGCATTCAGCATCATAGCACTGAAACAACACACATAGAGGTCAGCACCATCAGGATGATCAGTCCTGGAGCATTCAGCATTATAGCACTGAAACAACACACATAGAGGTCAGCACCATCAGGATGATCAGTCCTGGGGCATTCAGCATCATGGCACTAAAACAACACACATAGAGGTCAACACAATCAGTATGATCAGTCCTGGGGCATTCAGCATCATGGCACTAAAACAATACACATAGAGGTCAACACAATCAGTATGATCAGTCCTGGAGCATTCAGCATCATGGCACTAAAACAATACACATAGAGGTCAACACAATCAGTATGATCAGTCCTGGGGCATTCAGCATCATAGCACTAAAACAACACAAACATTGAGGTCAGCACCATCAGTATGATCAGTCCTGGGGCATTCAGCATCATAGCACTAAAACAACACAAACATTGAGGTCAGCACCATCAGTATGATCAATCCTGGGGCATTCAGCATCATAGCACTAAAACAACACACATAGAGGTCAACACCATCAGTATGATCAGTCCTGGACCACAAACTGGTCCCAGAGTTAAGTACCAGGTACTAGCATCCTGGTCTTCTGCTCTATGTATGATGAAACGGGAGTTAAAGTAGTCCCTGTTTGTATGGGTAAAGCACCAGATGGAGGTCTGGTTTGAGATCTATTGGTGCTTAGGGTAAAGGCACCCTGAGTCGGACAGACACCCAAAGTCAGACACCTTTTGGATTGAATTACATAATCAATATGATAATTTCAGGTATCATATGAACTAGATATGAAAACTAAAATACTATTGTCTCTAGCAAATGGCACATAAAAGATATGAGGTCCTTTAAACATTGTTTTACAAGTATGCTAAAACAGGATGTTTTTGCTATATTCTGGTAATCAAAGATTCTGACTGAATGGGAGAACTGGTTTAATTGGCCAATCACTTGCATCCTAACCACCATGCTTATAGAACCTATTTACACGGTAATGGGAATATATACATTTTGCTACTGAATTTATTTCGCCAGCCTGGATATGACCTTTAAAGTGTACCTAAAGTCAGACACCAATTGCACCCTGTCTGGGACACAGTTATATCATGGTTAATATCAATTTACAATGGTAATTTTGTCAAAAAGAGAAACCTTTTACTATATCCTAACTACCAGTCATGGATTTTAGATCTGTGTGTTTGGTTTACTCAGTACCTAACACCTATATTTAATCAAACCCCCATCTGCCTCACGGAGGGCATGTTCATTTGAGCCTGCATACGGATCTGTTACATGTATGTAAAATCAAATATCTGGGAGTATTCTGTAGAGGGGTATTGTATTAGCTTGTTTTCCCTAGTGCTGTGATGCATTCCTTCATCTTATATTTCAGACACAGTCAGCCATCAACCCATACACCCTATGTGGTGGGATTGAGGTCCGTTACCTTCTTCAGTCTCAGCTTGGATATATATTCTTTATGATTTTCTTTTTAAACTAGTCTGTATATGTTTACACATTGCATACCTTACATGTAACTGTTGTTATACTTGCAAACTGAGACAATAAAGAGAACTTAACCTAAAAATGTGTTTATATCTATTAGATAAGACAATGTCCGACTGTAGGGTCATACCTACTGTGAGCTGTCTGTCTCTAGGTGCAATTTGGTGATTTGAAGACACAATATGTACAGTTCATTTATTCACATGTAAAGGAGAGGTTTCGCAAAACTTGTTCATGAATACAAGTGGTAAGATACCATGGTTCCATTAGTGCAATAGAAAGTGGAATACACAAAGTTTAAAGGTACAAGGTTGTAGGATTAGATATGGTCACCTTTTGAATGGCCAGGAGAGTCCGAAATGGGTGCCTCTACCCTACTGCTGTTTGCGCTGAATTCATGAATTGCCTTTCACTAAAAGCACAGCGGGGAGTAGATTGGACTGGTACCAAAAGCTCAATCAAACACATGAATCAGGTGTAGGTGAGACCTGAACTTGATGAGTGGGTAAGGACTGCTCTTGGTGTTGTGAATGGGTAGGAGACTTTAACACCCTGTATATCACCTATCCAGAATAAGGTACTGGTTAGAACACTGGCCTCATAATAATTTTGCATAGCTTCCTTTACAAAGCATGTATAGGAAAACGTTCTGATCTCTTGGCTCAGGGCAAGGGGTATAGCATGTTTTGAAAGCCTTACTATCACAAATTGTTTGCAAAAAACAAATTTCCTGTTATTTATATGATGTGCAAACACACACATAGACTTGAACTCCTGTCTTCTGATTATGAGTCTAAAGCTCTAACCACTACCCCATTGTGTTCAATTGAGGGGAGGTGGTGTATAAGCAGCAGTCATTCCCAAAGTCCCCCAAAATAAGACCAATCATTTTGTACCCAAACATAGTTAATGGTAGCAAAGTCCCATCTTGTTGACCTCTATTCAATAGGAAGTCAACTTACTCAGATATGGTAAATACTTTTGAGTGATGTGCTGGTACCAAGCCATCTCTTACAGAGACAGTATTAATAGACTTGGCTTTACTTTCTAGGCTACTGTTTAAACCTCATCACACCTTGCCCAGTGATCCAGCATCTAATTAGGCTGTACAGATTTAATCCCACAGTGCATGGCACAGAAGACCAGGGGTTACTACGAGTGAGGTAGTGACCTCTGGAACCAAAGTGTCCTGGAGCATTCAGCATCATAGCACTGAAACAACACACTTAGAGGTCAGCACCATCAGTATCGGTATGATCAGTATGGCTCTAGACCCCTAAATTCGACATGTCCTTTTAGACAACACACATAGGTCATCACCATCAGTATATGACCAGTCCTGGAGCATTCAGTACCATTGGACTGTTACCATAATACAATACTGGCAGTTTTAAAGTATGAGTAGACTTCGGTCAATCCAGTAAATCTGAAAAATTTGTGCACCGTGCTGATGCCTTGTGGTTTGGCTTGGTGCTCGAATGCAGTGCTAGCATGTCCTATTATGACGACCTGTTCGGCAAAATCAAACTTGTGGGATCGGAATGATGTATACATGGCTGTACCAGGTAATAGTCTCTGGAGGACATTTTTCAAGTTGGTACGACATGGCCTGCAGTGCCCGATGTACGACTGTGGAAAATTCTACACTAATCTGTGTTCTCCTTCATGACCACCCAGACTAACCAAGATAACTCCAAAGCCCTAGCAGCACTCTACATGTACCTGCAATTGCTCATCACTACCACTGCATTCATACATCATGATTGCAAAGCCTAGGGCAAGCTGCCCATAAAAGGTACATTCTGCATTGAGCCAATAGGAGGGTAGTACTTACATCTGAGCTGACTTGAGGCTGGGGCAGGTGAGGGCTCGCTGTACCTGGGACTGGTTGACGGCATAGATGGCTAACCAGGTGAACAGGCCACCAAACACCAGCGACCAGAATGTGTGCCGCTCTCCTGGGTTAGGGTCAAAGCTGAAATTTATATAAGACAGAGAAAAAACGAATTTCTTTAATTATCATTACATGATGAGATATGGCTATAATCCATTTGCATATAATTCTAGTTTTGCTAACAAGTCTTGAATAGGCCTAGGCACGTTTACATGAGCTATTTCAATTTATGTATTCTTCAAGCTAATTCTCTAAATACAGTCATATTTCTGAGGCTGAATGCTATTCGGTCTGCCATACATAAAACAGGCCTTACTCTAGGAAGTTGACACGGCCACCCTGCTCTGCTATGGCCCAGATATTACCAAAGCCTTGGTGGTTGATACAGCCTGTAATAATGACTGCTACCAGCCCCATTATCATCATGGACACCTGGAAGACATCAGTCCACATGACCGCCTTCATCCCTCCCTGAAAGAATACAAAGGGTGGAAGTAAACATATACTGTGGTACAGATTTTGGAATTTTGGGAAACTTACCGTAGGGTACCGGAGGGAAGTTGAAGTAAAACTTCTTATTTTACCGAGGGAATACGGGGTATTGGAGGAACAGATGAGATACGACCGAAGCCGGTCACGTGACGACAGACTTGAAAACCTAAAATCTATGAGTAGAAAAACACACACAATTTTCTGGAAACAACCAGATTAGACCTTTCAATTTTTTCATATAATAATAATGACCTCGAAAGAATACGGGTAGGGTGGGAAGGGCATCTGTTCCTCCAATACCCCGTATTCCCTCGGTAAAATAAGAAGTTTTACTTCAACTTCCCTCCGGTACCCTACGGTAAGTTTCCCAAAATTCCAAAATTTTACCTCGGGAATACCTCGGGTATTTCCGTAACCGATGAGATGTTGAAAGCGAATGTGTTTTTCTAGTCATAAAGATTTTTGGCTATTATCAATAATTCTCAATTATTATCAATTTAATAATTGACCAAGACCAATACAGAATCAATTCAACACCTTTAATTTTCTGACCTTTACCAACTTGGTTAAAGCACAGTACACTAGTTATCCGGAGTAGTCAAATAACCAACCAAAGCAATTAATACACCAGACAACCCATACATTTGAACGTTCAACAAATCTAATCTGCTAGTCTCAGCAAGTTAGTAGCTACATGCTCTGTATCAACCTCGATGGGCTTGTTGTAGAATTTCCGATATGAGTCAGCTGACTTCCACCCTGCCAGGCGCATTACGGCATTCAAGCAGGATCCTACCTTGGTGGAAGCTGAAGCTGAAGCCCCACGAGTAGAGTGGGCCTTCCAACGTGAAGTGTCAATCTCAGCCATGTCTAGAGTGGCAATGGTCCACCTGGCCAGGGTATCCCTACTGATTCCGTCATGAGGCGAAATGTAACTCATAAGGAGCTGCAGTGGATTTTCAAGAGGTGGGAGGTTCAGCTTCCTCCTAAGTCGTTCAGACTTTTCACGGACCTTTTGCCTCCTAGTGAGATATGCTTTGAGGGTGCTGACCACACAGAGTTTTTCATTCAGGATGTAGGGTCGCAAGACCACAGTGTTTAAAGGGTCACCGACTCTGTTAGACTTTAACAGAGTACTGAGTCTGAAGACAGCATTTCTGTCTTCCCAAGACAGTTCATCTGTCCTTAACGCTAAGATTGTCTGCCCTCTTTGAGATGTGACAAGCAAAATTAAGACCGCTAGTTTCAACGATAACTTCTTAAGTGACAAAGAACTGTTATCCCCCCAACTTTTGAACAACTTGAATACCTTTGTAACGTCCCAAAACGTGTCATACCTTGGTCCACTAGGTCTATCTTCGTATGTACCCTTTACCATATGGCAAATGTTTGGATGTTGCCCAATAGGCACCCCATCTACCTGTGGTAACAGGGTTCCCAAAGCACACCGTGCCACATTCATAACTCCATGACCTACTCCCGAGTCATACAAAGTTCTCATAAATTTACACACTTGTGGCATAGTGCCCTTCATCCAGTTATAACCCCGTTCAACACAGAAAACTATCCATTTGTTTATGTAAGTCGTATAAAGTTTCCTTGTAGATGGTCTCCAAGCTTTTATCATAAGGTCAATGGAAGCCTTGTCATACCCTTCCTTTTGGAGGCGTCGCCTCAGAAAAGGAAAGCTATAATTGGTAGACTTCCTATGAACTGTAGGCTTGTAGGGGCCCCATGAGGTAGTAGGTTGTTCTTTCTCTTGCGGAACCGTACGTAGTCCACCGCATACTTGTGGGCTTTTGCCTTCCAGGGTTGACTCTCCCAATCCGGCATCACGAGGATTGCCCTTGCTCCTGCCCTCAATATGCGTTGAAGCACCCGGCCTGCAATGCTGAACGGAGGAAAACAATATAAGAGCTTATTAGGCCATGTGAATGAGAAAGAGTCAACTTTCCATGCTTCTGGTTCTGGCCTACGTGACACAAAACATTGAACTTTACAATTTGTTCTAGAAGCGAACATGTCCACCTGAGGCCTCCCAAACCTTTCACAAATGATTTCAAAAATTGAGTCATTTATCTCCCACTCAGTCTCATCTTGGAAATGGCGTGACTCATGATCAGCGATGACATTATTCACTCCCGGCACATGAGCCGCTGTCAACCAGATCCCTCTAGACTCACACCAGTTCCAGATGTTTCTTGATACCAGATTACACATTGGAGACTGCAGCCCTCCCATATGTCTCACATATGCAAGTGCCGTGGTATTATCTGTCATGACCCTAATATGAGCCCCTCTCACTTTACACAATGATTTTAGCCCATATTCTATTGCCATGGTCTCGTGGATGTTGGTGTGGAAGTCCACCTCAGAGGGAAGCCATCTGCCATTAGTTCTGACATTCCCCCTGTGTGCACCCCAGCCGTCATCCGATGCATCCGTATACAATTCAAACTCTGGTGGACCTACATCCAGTGCCTTCTTAGCAGTTGGTATGCTGGCTTGCCACCATAGTATGTCCTGTATAGCATCCTTGGAAAGTACCATTTTTGCATCAAAATTCCCTTTTCGGTAGGCTAACCATTCATTCTTGCATTTCTCAAGTCCTTTAATATGTGCAGGCCCATATTGAACTCCTGCCGAGTAAGCTACCATAAGACCTATGAGAGATGCAACCTCCCTGATTTTTGGCTTGACTTTCCCCAGCAGCAAGTAGGAATCTGACATGAATTTGTCTACCTTCTCCTGAGTTGGATATATAGACATATCCACAGAGTCAATCCAAAAACCCAAGAAAATCACCTTTTGCGAGGCTACAAAGGCTGACTTATTTGGGTGAATTACAAAGCCTAACCCATCCAGGGTTTCACACACTCTTCTGATAGATTGCTCACAACCTTCTTTTGACTCATGCATAATAAAAGAATCGTCAATGTAGGGGAAACAGATGTGTCCCTCCTCCCTTAGCTTTGCGAAGGGGGGAGTGAGCAACTTAGTGTATACTCTTGGTGCACATGAAAGACCGTTTGGCATCCCTACAAACTGGTAGAGGACCCCATTCCACCTGAACTTCAGAAATTTACGATAATCTTCTCGTACAGGAATAGAGTAATAGGCATCCTTTAAATCTACACTCCCCATAAAACAATTAGGGGTGACAAGGTCCACAGCAGTTTGTAGGGAGGCCATCTTAAAATGCTCATACATGACCTGCTTGTTCATATCTGTCAAATCCAATATAAGCCTGTAATCCCCATCGGGCTTGGGACGCAGGAAAACATTGGAGATGAATTCGCCCTGTTCATGTACTGTAAACTCAATAATACCCCTAGCTACCATTTTATCTACTTCCTTATCCATAAAGGCCACCTCTACCGGATCAAGTTTATATGGAGGAGGCACCCAGTCCTGGGATGGTAAGGCATTAAAGTCAATGGTGACACCCTGAGACATGGCTAAGATCCAAGGGTCCTTGGTGAGTTTAAACCAAGCATCAGCACACTTCAGAATGTTTCCCCCTTGAAAGGATTGGACAGTGTTATGTAGTGGGAAGGGACTCACCTGCCCTACTTGGGCCCCTTCTTGGAAAAACCCTGTTGGGCTTGCTGCTGCTGACCTTGGCCCTGCGGACGAGGTGCTTTGAAGCGGTAACCCTGGCCTTGTGTCTGGTAATTCTGAGAGTAAGTCTGCCTGTAGCCATGAGCCACTTGAAATCTCGGCTGAGCGTACTGATGGCGCGGAGCAGGGTAGCGGCCCCTAGGGCCCTGGACATAGTAGTGGTTCTGTCCATAAGGGTGTCTAGGCCCCCAGGCTTGAGCAGGTGCTGTGCCCATGACCTTCTGCCTCTTAGACTGGGAATGAGAATCCTGCGGTCCCGGGCGTTTGGACGCTAGAACCTTGTCTGAGATCTTCTTGTCCTCCTCAGCTTGTTTAATACGAGCCTCCAGGTTGCCCCCAAAAAGCCATTGTGGGTCCCCATCAATGTTGGTCTTAGTGAGCGCCTTAGCATAGGGCTTAGCAAGGAAAGGTTTTAGCAAGTCCCTCCTCTTCACCGATAGCCCATTGCATACATTGACCAGTAGTCTGGTTGCCTTATTAAAATCCCTTCCAAAGGCATCCAGTTGTTGGTCCTCGGGCCCTTTCTCCAACATCATCGAGCCTAACGGTGCCATAGCTGCAATGGCCGAGACCACCCCTTTCTGCAGGGTCTGAAGAGATACATCCAGCATACGCACTGCCGCATTCTTGGAGAGTGCCTCAGAGTTGAAAATTGCTTCCTCTAACTTAGGTGCTACCAGTCTCTGCACATTTGAAGGCCTAGGAAATTCTTTAGCCGCTTTCTCCAAGTCCTGGGCAATATAAGTCTCTTCAAAATAGGAATTGATGGCATCGGAGAGGGCTTCATGTACGTTGGGGCCTTCCTTGGTTAGTTCCGCTTTTTCCCGTCTGTAGGACTGGATACTCTCAGCTAGGCTTCCAGTTAGCCCCTTGAGATAGTCTATTGGAGGTGGCTTAGCCTTTGACGACTGTGCCTCAAAATCACCTTGCACAGAAGCCACTTCCTCCTCATCATCCACTACTGACATAGCATGTGCCTGTCCATGTGGGCCTAGTACCACATAACCCTGACCTTCCTCCTCTACTGGTTCACACTGGTAGGCCATGTGATCCATACCATAGGCATAATCCATCGGCTGATAAGGGTCCTGATAGTAATCATAACCCTGCTGATAGTAGGGCATAGGAGGAGCCCATCTTTGAGGTGGCTGCTGGACCAACAGCACAGGAGCACTGGGAGTCTCAGTAGTTTGAACTTCAGGCTCCTTCTCAGAGTTTACTGAAATCACAGTGTCTTTCTCAGCACCCTTATCCTTAGAATGCCTAGATGAAGATCTAGCAGAGCTGGAACTTGAACTAGAGTTCTTATGTGATTTCTTTCCCTTCTCCACAGCAGTGGGACTGGACTGAGATGTACTTGCCATCCTGGAAAAAGACCAGAAATAAAAGATTATAGCCTAGCTACATGATCGCGGTATGTACTTAGAGCAGGACTAGAACATGTACCTGAAGTAGACCCGTTTAGCGGTAACGGCGAAACTCGCCGAGCGCTATGTACTTAGAGCAGGACAATAACGTGTACCTGGAGCAGACCCGCTTAGCGGTAACGGCGAAACTCGCCGAGCGCTATGTATTTAGAGCAGGACTAGAAAACATGTACCTGGAGCAGACCCGCTTAGCGGCAACGGCGAAACTCGCCGAGCGGTATGTACTTAGAGTAGGACTAGATCATGTACCTGGAGCAGACCCGCTTAGCGGCAACGGCGAAACTCGCTGAGCGGTATGCACTTAGAGGTATACTTTAGGTAGCTCTCGCGTTGTCCTACTCTAAGTACGCAGGTACAACCGCGCTGGTGCTCGGCGAGCCCCAACGAAGAATTTTTCGATCGCTATCGACCAAAACTGCCCGAAAAACGGGCAAACTGAGGGCAAAATGGGTGCCAAACATCAGGGAATGCTCAAAAAACCCTGTTAGATCCCTGTAACGAGAGAATTCCAGCGGAATTCCTCCAGGAATTTGTAAAAATGTAAAATCTCTCTACGGCCTGCCGACACGACAACCGTCTTTGAGAGAAAACTTTATTTTCTAGCACTAAAAGGGTACCCCAACGGCGTAACCCTGGCTAGAAGCAAACGAGAACAAAAACCCTTAAAATAGGGCAAAAACTGCCCAGAAAAGGGCAGTAAAATGGGTAAAACCGATCAAAAACTCACCTGGAAATTTGAAACCGTCTGCCAAACACGGACGCTCGATCCAAACTGTCGTCACGTGACCGGCTTCGGTCGTATCTCATCGGTTACGGAAATACCCGAGGTATTCCCGAGGTAAAATCATACTTTTGACGCTTTAGTGGCTCTGCACCAAATGTTTCAAATATTGCATTGGTCCAAATAGGGCTCAAAGCTGAGTTTCCCACTTCCTCATGTGCCAAAATTAGGGCCATGGCCATGAGGGAGCGTTCATTATTTATGGCTGGGGGAATCTGGCATTTTCGTTTGGCAAATATCTAAAAATGAAGTGCCCAATATGCAAATAATGGGCAGGAGTGAGAAGGAGTGGAAACACTCCTTCTCACAAGATTGATTACACAAGCGCCCCCCCCCCCATATAATTATGAGCTACTTAATGAGTATAGGGTGTAGTTGACCTGTACAGTATTCAAGTGCACTTCATGCCTGAGTAGCCTGAAGACCCCTCAAGGACTCTCAGCAAACATCCTCCCTCCACTCTATATGTATACAGCAGGGACATTCACTCTTGGGAGCAGGAGTGTTCCCTGTGAGTGCTCTTGTACTCAGGTGAAACCACTATGCAATTATTTCACTAAGATTGAAGTGATATCGCGATCTTACGGCTGGAAAAGGAATAGTGAAGGGATCTCAGGACTTGCTGTGCCTGCAACCACTGTATTATATAGGGTAGACTGGCTAGGTCTTATGATATGTGCCTACGCTAAGATCACAGGGGTAGAAATCCCAGGACCTTTTGAATTAGCCTCCTGGAGCTTAATTCAAAACATCCTGGGATCACGACCCCAGCAATCTTAGGAATAAATCAGCCTTATCCTATTAAGCCATCTTAAGAGTTGACTGGGTTTACATATCCTAGCCAGCACTAAGATCGCATCAATCTTAGCCTCAGCCCTCCTACACTATTTCAAGAAGAACTGACTAGGCACAGGGGTAAGAGTCCCAAAATAAAGGAATAGCTGTGGAGTCACTCTTCTTTACAAGGGTGCTTATACCATCGTTCCCCGTCCCCATATGGGCTAACAAAAGAGCACAGGATGCAGTTGACCCCTGTACAGTATTCAAGAGTTGTTTCCATGAATGTATGATTTATGCTTGCCTATTAGAAGCATTGTGCCCTCCCCCCAGGACAATGAGAGAGAAGGGAAGAATTACCTTACAGTGCACTTAAGGCATGAGTAGCCCTAAGAGCCCTCAAGGACACTCAGCAAACGTCCTCCCTCCCCTCTTTATGTATGCAGCAAGCTATTCACTCTTTCGATCAGGAGTGTTCCCTGTAAGTGCTCTTGTATTCAGGTGAAACCACTATGCATTTCTTTCACTAAGATCACAGTGATCTTAGTGGTGGAAATGGAATAGTGAAGTGATCCCAGGACTAGCTATTCTGGACAGGCCTGCAACCACTGCATTAGATAGGGTAGACTGGCCAGGTCTTATGATATGTGCCTACACTAAGATCGCTGGGGTTGGGATCCCAGGATGTTTTGAATTAAGCTCCTGGTGCATCTTTGACTGTTCCATTGTGATCTGTAATAAAGTCTGTCTAAAGCCAGGCAAACCATAAATATCAGTATTAATATCACACACCTCATATATCAGTTTAACAATTTCTTAAAACGCTTACCAAACTTGTGTAGAATGTGCATATTGCACCCACGGAAATAACAGATGCCCAAAGGTTGAATCCAGTAACTGTAAAACAAAACAGGATGATATTAAAATGTAGACTGACTAATTAAAATGATGAAGTCATGGAAAGAGACAAAGGTTTTGGGATTGCCTTGAACAAGTGGGAGGCTAGATCTACTTAGAAAACATAAAAAAAAGTAAAAGATATTCTTGAAACTATGAACTAGTTGGTATTCTCTATTTTGTTTTAGTCTACATAGTAAATACCAGAATAGCCCTGGGCACAACTAACCAGCATTAAGTGCAAGCGAAGGTGCATACAAGACGATAGCCATGTACATAATCTGAAACAGTAAAAGATATGCTGAGAGAGTGATCTAGGCCCATAAAGTATCAAGTGCCTAAACGATGGATGTCTGTAATAAAGCTATAAACAAAAAATCCTCCTTCAGCTTTAAAAAGAATCGTTAATGTGTAGCCTAATGCAGCTAACGAATTCTAGGGGTCAAAGCTCTGCTCATATATGAGCAAATGAGGTCATGCCATCATGTGTTGAGCCTTGACATTACTCCAATGGCTGTCATAATTGATTTCTCCATTTCTTGATTTTGTGAAGAAGCAGAAGCAGGATAACATACTCTAATATAGCTCTAATAGAACTAGAAAGTGTGCCAATCCTAGCGATAGCGACCCACGCTGTCCATCGTGATGACATGAGTCCATCAGTCACTGTCGGTTTGCTTCGATTACGTTTTCTCAGGAGTAATTGTACTGTTGAATTCCCCATAGACTTAACCAAAGAGGATTGTTAGTCACGACATGGATGAGGTTCGTTACCAACTGTTCAGTGAGGACATTGCCAAAAGGAAGACTGTGGGGCATGTTTGTTTATTGAAATCTTCCTTTTTTGTCTTTTACAAGTTTTTAGTTTAAACTCCCATAACTACATGCACTGCAAAAATGGTGTTTAGATCATAAAAAAATAATTCTAAACATATTCTTGTAACGGCTTTTTTTAATCACTTTAAGCTCCTAAACATGTTAAGCCAAACAATATTCTTAGCTCAAGTGTTTAGATATCTAGGTGTATAGGTTTACAATTTTCTGTTCAGATGTCTAACTGATTAGATAGGAATTTAGAGTTTACAGACATATATATGCATTTAGGAATTTATTTTATTTCCTTTCTGGGACATAAGCAGGTATTTACAAGAACGAAGTCTCCATAGATGTCAGTTACAGGTATACACATGCATGTATGTATATACTGCCTTAGAATTAGAGAATTGATAAAGTACAACAGCTTGGCAGGACGGACATAGCTTTATAGTTTACAAAATAACAAGAAATAGGGGTCTATCATGAAACTTATTGATTATTTTACACCAATGGTGGTGGTATTAGGTGATTACATTCTATGTAATCAAACAATGATCAACATAGGGTTTATGGATAATTGTCCCAACAATTAATTGTTACTGTGTGCAGAGAGTCCATTCAGTGGTAGTGCTGCTACCTGGTGTGCATTCGCCATCCTAGTATCTAAACATAATCCTGTTTGAATCTAAACACCTACTGATCAATGTGTTTAAACACTAAATATCTATAGCAAACATGTTTATGCATTTAGAATGAAAGTGTTCAATTCCTAAATGTGTAGTCAATGAGACACCTATTACATCTATATGTTTAGGTTTTGAATATGTTTAGACCTAAGCACGTTTAAAGCTTGAGCACCATTAATCAAACGGCTTGAATTAGCAATAGTAGTTATTGATATGTAGAACAGGCTACGGAAGAACTTCACCTACCATTTGTATGATAAATGTGAATGATCCTAAGAGTCTGATAGATTTGCTTTTGAATCTGAATTCCAAGTACTGAAATGAAAAAAAGGTTCGAATTCATATTATCATCAGCATAAAGTGTGTCATGCCATATGTGATGGAAACAGAAGAGTTTTAAATGGATATATAATTGGAAAATTTACATTGAAGTAGTTTCATAGATCTATGGGACAGTCTGGTTGAAAACACTTTAAAATACTTAGGGGGACTAGACCTACACTAGGGGGCCAATAATATACACACGACCAGGTCATGTGTATTTGAAGTATTTGAAGTCGTGTGTATAAGTACCCACTATACACACAACCATCTGAGAAGCAGTCCTGCTACAGGAATTGATACAACTTGCTACGTTGGTCTATGCCCTACTTTTGTCAAATGTCATATTGTGGTGTATACTTCCCTAAGGGCATGCATCAGATAATTCACGACATATTTTTTATAGAACGAATCTAATACCCTTAGGGCATTGCACAGCACTACCATTGTTATTGTTAATGCCTTATGGACATGGATGGTTGATTGTATTCTCTAGAGTTAAATAATCAAGGGATAGGCTAATGCCCTGGGGGTATGTATAATACTGACAATGCCCTAAGGGCAAGCATTGTCCAATCATAATGTAGACCTACATATGCAGGTGCAAACGTCAACTGATCAAAGTCTACAAGAAAGCCCCCCTAGACTGGCTTTAATGAACATACTGTCATATGAGAAATATCATATGATTAGTGGTATATAGAGAGTAAGAATATCAAGCTCTTATTAGTGCTATTCCAGTTATCACTGGTTTATTCAGCTTAGGCAGAACATGTTATGTAGCAGTAATACAAATGTTAATGTACAGGTAATTTCCACACACAGTAATTATACAGTTGGTTATAAAGTATAAAGTAATTAATAATGATAATGATAATAATAATAATAATAATAATAATAATAATAATAATAATAATAATAATAAAAATAATAACAACAATAACAATAACAACAACAACAATAATAGAACCTTTTGGCAGAGGTTTGTAATGGCCATCTATGAGTGAGTCTATCTCGAGAGCGTGGGACTAATTTGCAGGAATTGAGCATGAAAACAGTGCAGCAATTTCACCAAATCTTCAGGAAAGCACATTGGTTGTCTAGTGACCAATCTAGGTTTTTCTATATGAAAAAACCCATTTTAACCCTATTTTAGGAGTTTTTAATCTGAAGCTATCAGCGAGTGAACGATATTAGGGGTCGCTGCAACCCATACATGCTTACCCGTATATGCTTAGTCACAATGGAACGACAATCCACTAGACCAACATGGCGGCGAAATATGAACAGGAGAGAGACCGCACACCACTATCGGAGGCTGTCAGGGATCTAAGAACACTAAACCTGGGCAAAAAGGATTCTCCAATAATAGCTCTACAGGAAAAAACAGGTGAGGCCCTGAGTTTGTACAGGGAGGAGGCCATTACAATGGGCGATAATATCAAATGGAACAATGAAGAAATTGTCCAACTTAAAAATAAGAATAACACATTAGAAAATGAACTAAAACGTCTTAAAATTGAAATGGCTGAAGTACAAGATGCTACTAGAGTAAACAAATCTGCCACTGAAGATAATAAAGAGCAAATCTCAGTGTTAGATAATAACTTGAGAAGGAGAAATATAGTTGTTGACGGTCTGGCCTATCAAGAAGGTGAACGTACCAAAGATGTTGCATACCATTTGCTACTAGGTATTGATCCCTCTCTTGACTACTACGACATAGATTATGCTTTTCGCCAGGGTCCACCAAATAAAACCATTCGAACCATGGTCATTGTCATGACAAAAGCCTGTGTAAGAGACTATATATTGTCAAGAAAAGGGGAATTAAAGCACAAGAAACCTTTGGTTTTTCTATCAGATGACTCTAACCCAGCCATAAAAAAGCAAAAATCTGATGTGAGATCTATAGCCTATCTAGGTCAGGATGTAGGTATAGACGTTAAACCAAGAGGGAGAGGCTTACTGGTCAATGGAAAATACTACCCACATAAGGCGCTGAAAGACCTCCCCCCAGAGCTGCAACTTGCAAATGCGAAAACAGTGGTCACAGACAGTTATGTGGCCTACCAAGGCGAGTTAGCCCCACTATCAAACTTCTATGAGTGCAAGATTGAAACAAATGGCTTAACATTCAACAGTGTGGAGCAAGGCTTTGCCTATGCTAAAGCTAAATTTGCAGGAAAGCATATGAAGGCTCAAAAAATCATGGACTGTGAATCGCCTCTAGATGCAAAGAAAATTGCAAAATTCGAATGCGAAGGATGGCGCAATATAGATGAAGATGAACTCCAGGCTTTGAACATTTTGAAATATGAGCAGGACAAAAATCTTCTTAAGATATTACTAGGAACGGGTCATAGAAAACTATTAGAGTGTGTGTCATCTCCTCATTGGGGGACCAATACATCGATAAACTCGAAATTATTGAAGGATGGGTCATACTCTGGTAAGAACAGAGGGGGTGTAATCCTTATGGAGGTCAGACGAATCCTACGTGAGAGACATCCTGACTTAGCCAAAGAAGTTATGGAGCAAACCAACCCAAATGCCATCGATGATCAACAGGCTCCTACAGCCCCAGTAACTACTGCTCCTACTACCCCAATCTCCACCTCAGCGACAGCCCCAATCCCTCCAGGACAATTGCCACTGGAGACAATTCATACTGTGACTACTGCCCATACTACGGCTGCCCATACTACAGCTGCCCACACAACGGATGCCCTGACTACTGATGCAAAGATAACTGATGCTCACCCTCCTCCGGATCGGGCAACAATGATCATCTCTCCACCAGTCGCCACTACAATACCAGTGACCATAAGTGATAGAAACACCCCAGCCACCACCAAGCAGACTATAACTATGGATGAACTACAGGCTGCTCATGGTTCTCCTCCACCTAAAGCAACTACTACGATGACTTATTCAACCAATGCTCAAAATCCCATCATGTCAATCAGTAAAAGATCAAGTACCAGACAGCAAGACAAATCCAAGAGACATTCAGATAAAGAGAAAATTGAGAAAAGCCAGGGATCGAACAAGCTACAACGAATGCTCACTGCTTTTAGCCCTAATAAAAAATAATACTAATAATTTCGACTAGACATGACATATCAATTGTTCCCAAAAGCATTAAGCTGATACAGGACTAAGTGTATGTATCTCTATTTGATCATATGAAGTCTTTCAAGCAGTAGTATAGAGGGGAATGTGTTCTATTCAATGAGTTGATATTGAGCTTTGTTAATACCCTACAAATATAATAAATTTAACTATGTCGATGTAGTCCACTACAAATGCTAAACACATTGGTCTGGGTCAAATCATACAAACACTTAGTCTCTAATTACTCTGAATAGCCGTGTCCAAAAATAACTGTTTTCTATACTTAACCTACAGCGTCTTCGTATCACTGGACGCGCTTGGTTTAGCATTGAAACATACAAAACTGTACCTAACTATAGCAGCGTCCAAAAAAAGCTGTTCCTTATACATTGTCTACAGCGTCTCCGGGTCATCGGACGCGCTTGGTTTTGCATTGAAATATACAGTGACCCACTGACCTCATGTATGGGTGTAAAATATACTTAGCGGTTATGTACCAGGCTACCTATATATTTTTCACATATGATTATAATCTTGTTATTATCTATTAACCCTACGTTCTCATAACCGGTAAAGCAATGCACTTAATAATTGTACATAATTTTATCTAACCTGGTCCACGCTCCAGACCCCCTTCAATGACAGTCAAACAGCCTAGATATATTTCCACTGTGATCATCTCTCATACCTATCACTCATATCATTCATATCAAGTATATTGTACAGTGAGTCACTATCAAAATGGTAGTATTAGATAATATTAAGTCACAAAAGGGTCTAAAGGTTTTTTGCACAAATACTCGCTCTATATACGGTAAAAGGACAGATACTTTTAGGCTAATTACATTTTCAGATATCACTGGCATTGTAGAATCATGGTTAAAACCTTCTGTACTGGATGCTGACTTACACATCCCTGGGTATCAATATGTAAGACTAGACAGCTATCCAAGTAGAGACAAAAAACGCAGGTGGCCTCATGCTGTATCTAAAGGATCACTATATTGCTATCCCAGATCTTACGTGCTCTTTCATAGAAAATGACTTTGAAATACTATGTGTAGATGTTCAAATAAATGTTATAAAATATAAGATTTTTGTATGCTATCGACCACCTGATAGTAAGGATAAAGGTGCAATATATAATAAATTAACCACCCTTCTGAAAAATGTAACAAAAAATAGAAAGCTTATACTAATGGGTGATTTCAATATTAATTTATTATGTAAAAAGGATGTTGAAGACGCTACTGTGAATGAATTCTGTACCGGTAATAAACTGTTCCAAATCATCAAAGATATCACTAGACCTGTATCAGGGACCATATTGGATCATATTTATACAAATGTACATAATATTGCCTACTCTGGCTTGGTCGATGTACACATCTCGGACCATACCCCCATATTCATGAATTTAAAATGTGAAAAAGTCAAATTAAAGAAGAAGATTGTATATGCTAGGTCCTATAGAAGATATGATTTCCTAGCTTTCAAAAACATGCTCACACAACATGACTGATATAGTAGCTTTAAATGATGTCAATGATATGTGGAATAAAATCATAAATGTAACTGAACAGCATATGCCCTATAAAGAGGATGAACATACCAGATTACACACCACCATGGCTAACACAAGCGATACTAGAACTAATGAGGGTACGAGACAAACTTTATAGAAAGGCCAGGTCCACTAAATCAAACGGTGACTGGGCTGCTGCTAAGCATTATAAGCTCATAGTAAAACGAGAACTTTTTTACAGCCAGAAGCATGAAATTGAACTATTATTAAGATTTAGAAAAACGGATCCGGCTAAATTCTGGGATGCCATACACAAACTTTTGCCACATAAAACCAATAGTACCCTTATTAAACTTAGGAATCGGACTACTAATTTAATTGTTCCTCCTGATTCATGCGCTGAGTACATAAACAGCTTCTTTGTAAATATTGGTGAAGACTTAGCAAAAGCTCTACCACCTTGAGAAGGGGTACCAGTAGCCAATGTACCATATGGAAATCCAACCTTGAATACTAACCTCATGTATGATATCTCTTACATTGATATGATTAAAATGATAAAAGGGATTAACATCAAGAAACCTTCTGCTATAAAGAATTGTAAATCATATATAATCAAAGATGCATTTTTTGCCATTGCGGATGTAATGTTGGTATTATATAATCAGTGTCTATGCACTTCGGTATTTCCGACTGTCTGGAAAGCTGGGACTGTAATTCCCCTACATAAAAAAGCAAACTCTCTTGATGTGAATGATCTTAGGCCTATAAGCTTACTACAAATACCAAGAAAAATTTTGGAAAAGATTGTTTGTAATAGACTCCAGTCTTATATGAAAAACTGTAATCTACTTTGCCCATCATAGCATGGATACAGGGCTGGACACTCCACTCAGTCAGCTATAACGGAACATCTATCCACTATTATTGATAACATTATATTAAACAAACCTTCATATTGTCTATATTTAGACTACAAAAAAGCTTTCGACACTGTCTCACATTGTAAATTACTAGGAAAAATGTCTGCTTTAGGTCTTGACTTTGCTACCATATGGAAATCCAACCTTGTTACCTGGAAATTGAGGCTTTATCAAGCAGTGTTAGGGCACTCCTGACTTCCCAGTGGATGTACCGGTACAATTACCGGATTGGTCGAAGCGTCATCTGTATCATATCGGCCCAGTTCCCGAGTCCTCAATCGGTCGCGATCACGTTAAGACATGAGCAGGCACACATATCTTGGATCTCATGATTGCGTTAGGATGCTCGGTTTCTCCACCACTGTAGAGGTCGGTGAAAATGTTCTTGGAGAAACCGGGACTCGAACCCGGGGCCCTCCAACTTCGAAGCGGCTGCTCTTCCTCTGAGCTACTTCCCCTGGCCTGACATTTCCACCTTCCATCCACACCTGGATCGGTATGATACACACTAGGGGGGGGCAGTGATTACCCGGAGACCCGCCCCTGGGGGTCTGCCACCAAGTACAGGGAATTACTGCCCCTACACTATTGCAAATGATGTACTGTCCACCTCTAAAAACTTGAAATATGGAGTCCCGCAGGGATCAGTCTTAGGTCCTGTGCTTTTCTCAGTCTATATTAACTCCCTCCCCACTGTTGGACCTTTCGAAACCACTCTATATGCTGATGATGCAGTTATAACCGTAAATACTCCACTGGAGATGGAAAATGCCATAAAAAGCAGTGTACAACTGGTGTCTACATAATTCACTTACTGTCAATGAAAAGAAAACTAAATGGATGTTATATAATGGCACAAAAAACGAAAATAGTATATTTATGTTAAAAAATTCTATATTAGAGAGAGTGTACAATTTCACGTACTTGGGTATAGAACTTGACCCAGAACTAAAATTCATAAATCATAGGACAAAATGTACACAGAATATAAGGCATAAAGGTTTCCTTGCTAGAATCAGAAAATTTGTTGATAATTCCACTGCTCTGGACATTTTCAAAACTATGATATTACCAACTTTTGACTATTGTGATTTCGTGTGGGATAGAGATTATAGGGGAGAAACAAAAGAATTACAATTACTACAAAATTGGGCATTAAGGGTTGTTTATAAAGTTAAATTGGAAGAAAATCCAACCATGACAACAGAGCAAATTAAAAACGCAAGTAAATGTATGGAACTTGCCGATAGAAGAGATCAACATCTTTTATTCTATGCCTTTTTCCTGTCAAAATGTGAAAAACTGGTTGACAATAGAAACATACCCACTCGTTTTCATCAAGGAAAAAGATTGTTATTGCCACATAGTCTTAAACCTATTGTTATCAGAAGCGCTTTATATAGAGCTTGTGCCAGGTAAAATCAACTAAAAGCAAAATATACAACCATTGAGACCCTATCTGAGTTTAAAAACTCTATTAAGAAAGACTACCCAGACTGTTTCATGTAATAATTTGTGTGACTATGAAATATTAATTCTCATCCTCATCTCATCTCATCATTAACTGATCGCTAATGTTTTTTGAAATCTTTGATTCGGTATTAATGACATACTGTTAATGTATATTGCAGTTATAGGGCCATTACTGATTAATTTTATATACCAAGACTGTGTTAATCAGGGTTGAAATATGAAGGGGGCTTGGTATAATTACCACAATGCGTGGGCACCAGGTTTCAATTGCACTTACTTTGTAAATGTAATTATCCCAATAAACAACTTTAAAAAAAGGACTACACCCCTCCAGTGGGGTGTATTCCTATGCCTGTCTGGCATAATCTAACCCAACAGAGTGCAGAGCTATAGCAGGTAGCAGGAGAGCTGGACTGGAGATGTTACTGCAGTGGTGGTTCTAGAGAATCTGATTTCAAGAGGTGCCCACCAGGGGTATGAGTACCCAACCCCTGGCTTGGCCCTCCAGACTGACTGGAGCCAGTAGCATCTGCCCTAGTCTCTGGTTGTTAGTGGGGAGTCATTCAGGTCTCAATGGCCGCACAAAGGATCCCTATAAACGCTGCCGCGTCCCCCATTGTCTCGGTCGGTTTGGCATGTTCAGACCCTCATAACTCCGTCGTTTCTGCGTCTATAGCCTCCATATTGCGCATGCGCAGAGTTGAATATGTCAGATTTTCACTCTCCGCTTTCTGGGCGCGTAACTTGTGCTGGTTTGTCTGTGGCGCATTCAGAGGTTGAAACAGTCTCTGTTGCATAACTTCCTTAATAATGGGAGTTGGACCTTGATCTTGGGCTCATTTTGACCGTCTTATTACCGTAATCTCCCGCGTATAAGGCACGTCTTATAGGGGGGTTTTAGTTCTCATTGGGTCCACAAGGGGGACACCAAGACCTTTCTTTTGATATCTTACATGCCCCATTGATCATAATAGGACAAAAAGGTGACCCAAGCTACCCATAGGTTTTTGAATTTTGAAAATTCATTCAGTAGAACCAAAGTTAAGAATTTTTCATTTTTTGGAGAATTTTCCAAAACTCTAGGTGCGCCTTATACACGGGCTGCGCCTTATACGTGGGAGATTACGGTATGGCGGTTACATAACTACATATTTGCCCTGGGTTGCTCTGGAGCGGCGCTAGAGTGACCGGAAGTTTATGGCGTCGTTACTTATGTAACCTATTGTTCAGTCTTTAATGCTCAGACACCCGTGACGGCGTCAGCGGTGCTCAGCCACCCATGACAGTCGGTTGCATTGACTTTAAAACATTATATACACTATTGTTTGTGCTCAGTGAACCATTAGGTCGGTAGCTTTGACCATTAAATAATTATATATACCTTTGTTAGATGGTCAGTGAACCATGAGGTCCGTCCTTTGGTCTTCTAACTTATGTATGTTTGACATAGCTGGTGTTCAGTGGACCGTGGACGCTCATGTGGACATTCAGTGTATTAATGCCTCATATTTTCATGCATTAATACAATCATATGTTAAGATTATTGGAATAATAAAATGGTACGTCAATACCCTGAGGGCATGAATAAACTAGCAGTGACCTCAGGACATGCATTGGCCAAAATGGTGTAGGCTAGTGAATATGCCCTGAGGGCTGAAAACCCCTGCCTACGTTCCCATTGGAAAGTTACGCCTGCTGCTCGGGTAATTTTCGCGCCACCCCATGCTGTTTTCTGTATGTCCCTAGGGCATAGACCAACGTAGCAAGTTGTATCCTGCATCTGGCAGACAAGACTATTTTGGTAACAGGACAGAATAAAATAATTTGAGAAACAGGATCATATTTATCTTGGAAACGGGACAACTTTTATACTTAAAGAATATTACTGTAGTCCCATTTCCCAGATGTCTATGTCCCATGTACAACCCTCATGTCTATGTCCCATGTACCACCCTCATGTCTATGTCCTGTGAACAACACTCTATGTCTATGTCTGAACAACCCGCAATGTTGAAAAAGAAAAATCATTGGTTGTCTAGAATGGGATTCAAACCTGCATTCTCAGATTCAAAGTCAAGTGTCATATCAATTAGGCCACCAAGCCATGTTATGAAAGGCAGTGTATAAAGTCTATAAACTGTATAAGGTCCCGTTCACCAGAGGTCCCGTTTACCATAGGTCCCCTTTACCAGACTAAATTGTCTTGTTTCTCAGATTCCAATTCTAGGATACTGAATTGTCCCGTTTCTTAGATGTCCCAATTCCGAGATTTCGTGTGTATATATATATTGTTATACACATGACCTTCTCATGCGTATATCGCGGGCGACCCTGGCCACGACCAAAGAGTCGCTAAAAGTCGTTTGGAAAACTAGTATACACGTGCACCCACACTTCGTGCATAACTGGAGAGAGAGAGTTTGGGGTGCTCTAAGTGAAAGTGGACAGTACGTCCTGGACCGTAGTAACCTAAACATCATCTATCGGTTGTTCTGGGAAAAGGTCCGTTTCATTTTCATTTTTCTTTCTTTTTGCCAGGTTATGTGGACTCATAACAGGTCATTGAACATGCCATGATCTTCAAAACACATTTTCTTCCAATCACTCTATGATGTTACAAGTACATCAAGACACATTTTGTTCATTATCATCACCCTTTCTACCGGATAATATTAGCATGTGTTTGATGAATGGGAAGAGTTGATCATTAAGTGCATATGGGCACATGTCAGTAGACAGTTTTGGCACTATTTCCATGTGAGAGTTAATCGTACTATGGAGTTATGAATACCATATATAGGGCCTTTGAATTGGCGTGTGTATTTTCCCACGTAAACCACGTTTAACACCCCTTAAGGTGCCATGCAGTGTTGTAAGCAATATTTTTTTCCTTAACTATAATCTGGTCTCTCTACGCCCAGTCCCATTGTCTCGTGTATTGTATTTCTTTATGAGATTCTGAGAATAAAATCATTGTCATTGTCATTATCTTATATAATATTATGACGTTAAATATCAGTCTTTACTTCGAGTGTGGTATTTTAAGTGCATAACGAGAAAGGTCCTCTAAGTGGAGGTGAAACATCCCAGCAAATTGTTGTGAGTCCTCGTCAACCTGTGTGAAGTGGCTTACACATGTCGCTAGATGGAATACGACGTCATTACAGCACAAGATCACCGGTGCGGTGTTTCAGAAGCAGGTAATGTTTACAACCGGTCATAAGGAGATATGATAACAGTTTTAATAGTGATTGTAGGCTTATACCTGCATGTGTTTCTAAAGCATTACCATTACCTTACTGTGTCTATAACTATATGACTGGTGAGAGATGATAATGGTTGCAGTTGTAAGTTTAGAATCTAACAGTTTTAGAAACAGATATTTAATGATCATTATCATGTCCAGCTTCTGAAACACCCCACAGGAATAGCAATTGCTATGCCACATAAGTCTAACACACAGTGGCGAAAGATGACGGAATGAGTTATCACTCAAAAAGGAGTCACCATTGATGACCAATCATGGCGACAGATGACGACAATTTGCTGGGATTAGTTAATTCTCACTTGGCAGTACAACGTTGTTTTGTTTTATTTGTTTCGAAGGGGGAAAACGCTGTTTCTGTGTTATTGAGTTCTCCAAACTTTTGCCTTATAAACATTAAACGACGTCAAATATTCTCAAAAGACACATTCTTAAAGTTCTATACACGTTGCTTCAAGGGGGGGGGGCACAATACATCTGTATAATATTCATGCTTTGTATTCACATTACCATTATTGCATCCAATATGCAGCTAGATGAATCTGTATTATTTGGCCCCTATGGCGAATGGCCCTAGGACTTTTGGCTCCACTGCCAGTGGCCCCACGGACAAGTGGCCATCCACCCTAAAATCAGCTAGATAGCGAGTTAAAGCTGGATAGATTATCTAACGTGTGCTGTAGGCCTATAATGCTGTTGATATCTTGAAGGATAACATAGCAGATAAAGTCTTTGTACTTGTTATGAATGGTAATTAACAAATGCTGAAAAAAAAATGTTAACCTGAAAAAAAAAAAGATTTTGATCCTAAGGAAGGCGTTTTGAAAACGTTCTTTACCCACACCTTTCCCATAATTTTCGACCGTTAGCTAAAACATTTTTTCTTTCTTGTTTTCATTTTTGCCAAGTGGGTTAGTTATAAATGATCTACATAAAAATGCCTTGGGCAAGCCACTTCCCATAATTGAAAGACCACCAAGTAAGCGGGAAGGGCAATAAATCTCTCAAATTAAAATCTATCAAATATCGGTTCTTTAAAACTGCTGACGTTTTTTTTACGACCTTGTCTGTGTTGCATCTGAATTTGACTCACAATATGCCCACCCATTTCTAACCATGGATAGTGCCATTAGGTTTACACTCTTCACTGTCTTCAGTTTCAGTATTGTGCATAAGGGTGTTATGCACAATCATATGTGAAAGTCGTGCGTGCAGTTAGGTACACTAATTTTTTAGAACAACAGTCTTTTAACTCAGCCCTTTCCAAACAACTGCTGATTTCATACGAAAATATCATAGATGATACTTTGTATCAACATTGATAACATTTTGATCACATTTACTCATCATCACCTATGCACATCGCTAATTATCTTTTATCAATCCAATTACCCTTATTCATGAACCTGACTAATGATGATTGGAATTACCTACATGTGACAATTATCCTATTCATTCAACTTGTGCCTTTTTAGTGCCATGAAGGGAACAGAATCGCAATATATGTTCTTACATTCATGAAGGTTTGACCTTCCTTATCACATGAGATGCCATTAGGCCAAATAAAAAAAAAGGTTTGTTTCCAGTACCCCAACCGACCCTAGCAAAACAAGGACAAAAAAAGTTTTTTTGTGATTTTGAAGAATTTTGTCTCACTTTTTCATATTTTAAAGAAATTTTCAATACTTTATGGGGATTTTTCCTGTATCCTTTTCGTGTTCTTCCCCTCTCTCACAGTTTTCATTTTCCCATCATTATTTTACAATGAAATCAAAGAGTTTGATGCATCTATTGATATTTGAACTGACATTTCCTATATAAATTTAAAAAAAAATATATAAAAAAAAATGATTATAAAAAAAACATCCTTACCTTATCAAGTCATGTTACTGGATACACACCTTTATTATTTTTTTCTTTGCCCTAGTAGCTATCGTGACATGCAGTGGGCATGTACCTATGATGGGGTGAGGGATGAATACCTACGCTGACTAGGTCTAGTCATGCGAAATTAACTACTACTTTGTACTAATTGGATCTGAGTTATGGTATGGTTTGATGTACGTAAGGCAGCCCTCCTTACCGGAGACAAAATGATCAGGAGTCACGAATCTGTATAAAATATTATCTAGGCCCTAAAGGAACAATTGCAAACCGTTCTGAACTCCCTCGTTATCAGATTAATGCTGATAACCACATACTGCCGCACTACACCGGAGTAATTACTTCACAATTACACATATTTGCAATGTGCTCTATTGGGTAAAATTCAATTGACTAGCTACCAGCCTAATTTTTATTAGAGTAGAGCTGTGTGGTTTCTACAACGGAGCCCCAGATGGCAGTGTGGTGGTACAATTAATCTCCGGGAAAATAACGAAACTTTGGGACAGGGATTCAACCGTGATTTTATTTCGTTTTTTATGACGTTCTTCTACAGTGTATTAAAGGCAATAGCAGTAATGACATTATTTATATCTCTCTTCCTTGTTGAATATCTCTAAAATTATTACTAACCTCATATGCACTGGTCAGCTTGAGGTTGTAGAAAACAGGGATGTACATGTAAGCTGCAATTGGCATCAACAACATGTATCCAAAGCCAATACACGTGTACTCCAGGCCAAATGTGTAGATCTCTGCTGGTGTCCCCAGCAACATGATAGCCGACATGAAGGATGCCAGCATTGAGATAGCCACTGGGAGTACCTAGAGGATGAATAGGGGATATTAATATATTTACATGGAGATAGCCACTGGGACCAACTAAAGAATGAATGGGCTGATATTACTTAGTACACAGAGATAGCCACTGGGAGTACCTAGAGGATGAATAATAGGAGGGGGTGGCATTAGTACATGGAGATAGCCAGCACCTGGAAAATTAATAGGGTTATATAAATACATGGGAAAAGACACTGGGCGGGCCAGGAGAATGAACAGTGTACATATAAGCGAGTATAGGATGTTATTCCACGATTTCTGGGATTCTCAGTGCTTTTCCTGGATATTCCCATGCACATACCTGTCGATATTGCACAGCATGAAGGCTGTAGCATCACTTTTGTAAGGCGTGCAGTTATCCATGGATAACCTGCATGCCGTACGGTTATCCATGGATAACCTGCATGCCTTTCATGTCCCTACATATGTCATATGTTACATGTTAAAACCCACGAAATTTTCACGGCCAAGGCAGGGCTCGAACCTGCAGTCTCATATCCCTAGTCCAACTCCCTATGCATTGCGCCACAGAGACTGACTGGTGGTGGCTGGCTAGAACCAGGTCTGGATATGATACAAAGCCCGGGGAGGTCACTCACATATAACTACTATACATTCAAAGTGTGAAAATCCCCAGCATTCTGGGTTGTGACCCCCCTAGCAAGCCTAGGGGCGACAAGGTGTATGTACCTGTACACACACTATGGCTGGCTTTGAGTCCCGGGGAGGGGGAATAATTTTTGTTTTCAACTTGAATTTATTGATATTCTATTGATTATTTATTGGTTTCGTGGAATAAAATAAGTAGTCAATGGATAATTCATGACTTGTGTGTGTTAGCAAAGGCTAATTACACTCGGGCTACGCCCTCGTGTAATTATCCTTCACTAACACACAGGCATCATGAATTATCCATTGATTACTTGTTCAATATAATAGGCATGAAGATAGCCATCAGGGGGGGGCCCAAGACTTGGTGCGAGCTGATGAGGTACTATATATGTGGCCCCGAACACCACAAGGCCCCTGTTTGGGGCCCCTCTACACTTTTCTCTTCCCTCTTTTCTCCCTCTTTCTCCTTTTCCCCTCTCCTTTTTTCTGTGGTGGGGGGGGGGGGTGCAGGCCCCCTGGGCCACCTCCCTAGTTCCGCCACTGAGGATAAATAGGATGCTATTAGTACATGGAGATAGCGACTGGCAGGGACAGGAGAATGAAAAGTAAATCATATTAGTACATGTAAGGGGATGGCCGCTGGTAAGACCTGGGGAATGAATATATAGGATGGTATCAGTTCATAGAGATAGTCAACGGGAGGGCCAGGAGAATGAGTAGGATGATTTTAGTACTTGGAGATAGCCACTAGAAGGACATCTAGGGGGATAGGGTTAGAAAAGTATTTTGATCATATCAATCAACAATATGGTGTCACAGCAGTAAGCTAAATAGTCCCAACTAAAAACAGTGTTTTGCTTGGTATTATCTGTGCCAGGGGACCTTATTTTTATCGCAGATCAATAATTTTGGTACCAGAAGAAAGGTAACGATTTTGGGGGGGGGGAAGTTACAAAAAAAAATTGGTCACCATGGAAACCTTTTGTGTCAGAGAGGGGTCCAAGGTCACATTTGTAACCTGTCAGGGTGTGTTGACATACTACTCCAGTGCCTAACCACTCTTGCGCGATCCCTGACTTTCTAGCAGGGCCTTGCATCATAGTGAGCGGGTAAGGAATGGAGTGATTCTTTCTCTAAAGTCTAACCCATTTTTGGTACATACATCGTGATCAGTACCTCTACAAAACCTGACACACAGTCCCACAGCATAATAACACAAATTTGGAAAAAGAGGACTGTTCTAACGGGGTTGCTAAGCAACCTAGCCACCCCGTTCAGTAGGGGGGAAACCCAAGGAACCGAAACCGGACGGTTCAAACCGGGCGCCCGTAGGTATGGCAACCGCATCTGAACCGTCCGCTTGTCCGGTTGAAGCTTCTACATTTGGTAATCAAGGTTTAGATTACCACAAAAAAAACTCATTCTTCGGAATTTTGCAAAGAAGTGCACGGCATTTGGCTTCTTTAACGCTGCCAGCCGCATTATGCACTCGCCAAACCCTGCAGCCGCCAAGGCGGTTGGTAAGATTGCCAACTCGCACGCCCCACAGAATCAGATGCTCAAATTGGTGCAACTGATCCTGGGCGCCCGTTGGACACGTGATTCTTTCTCTAAAGTCTAACCCATTTTTGGTACATACATCGTGATCAGTACCTCTACAAAACCTGACACACAGTCCCACAGCATAATAACACAAATTTGGAAAAAGAGGACTGTTCTAACAGGGGTTGCTAAGCAACCTAGCCACCCCGTTCAGTAGGGGGGAACCCAAGGAACCGAAACCGGACGGTTCAAACCGGGCACCCATAGGTATGGCAACCGCATCTGAACCGTCCGCTTGTCCGGTTGAAGCTTCTACATTTGGTAATCAAGGTTTAGATTACCACAAAAAAACTCATTCTTCGGAATTTTGCAAAGAAGTGCACGGCATTTGGCTTCTTTAACGCTGCCAGCCGCATTATGCACTCGCCAAACCCTGCAGCCGCCAAGGCGGTTGGTAAGATTGCCAACTCGCACGCCCCACAGAATCAGATGCTCAAATTGGTGCAACTGATCCTGGGCGCCCGTTGGACACAGCAAAAGCAGTTCAAAGAAGCTCTGCTGCTTACCAGGGGCTGTCCAATCATTCACAATATGAATGATGACTTCTGGGGTCAGGAAAGTAATGGCAAAGGCATCAACGCCTACTGGCGTAGCCTTTCTAAATTGTTGGCTGAAAAACTTGATAACAGACTTTAGGCCTGTCTCCCAAAAACCCCAGTGCTGCAAACTGGGTTATCAAAGGCCTGCCATGTCAACTACACATAGATGCCTTATTCCAAATTACCCAAATTCGAAAAACTAATATTACCACCTTAATAAAATATATAACAAACTCCAACCAAATTCCAAATTTCCCACATTTTCTTCTTACCACACAAATTTGAAACCAACACCCCATCCTAATTTTTCTCCCACTACAGGTTTTTTTATTTTTTGTTCGGTGTGAGGCTCTACTCTGACTAAAACACCTGTCCCCTTCAATGCTTCACGCTTGGGGGGCTTCAAATCACGTAAAAAAAAACTGTCAGGGGCGCCTGTATCATTTAATTTATTCAACATTGTGGTTTCCATGGTAACTGGTGCAAAAACTGATCTGACTCCATTATGGTTGACCATGCTAAAATAATCAAGAATGACTTCAGCTTTAATTTAAGCCTTTATTTATGAACGCCATCAAATTAGAACCCGATTGACGCCAGTATTATGGTGGAAGATAGGGGGGGGGGGGAAATCAGAACGAACTTGGCCCTATTAGTGCCGTGACACCATAAGGGCCAAGTCATTTATTGGCAGGTGGGGGGCTTGTTTGATATAGGGGGGGGGGGTCATTTTGAAAAAGAACCCCTTGTTGGGGGGGCAAAACCCAATAAACCTTCACACTGGGGAGGGGGGGGCAAAACTTAATATGGACAACCCAAATACTCATCGGAACACAGAAAAAAAATAAGTTCCAAATGTTAGTCATATACGAGTCGAATTGTCTAACTTTGTAGCAATAGTTAGTCAAAACGCCGTCTATAAAAGTCCCTTTTTTTCTTAGTCGAGTATGACTAACCATTAGACAAAGTGGCTGAATTGCCTTGGCTTGCCTGATTTTGACTAGGATTCTTTGGTTGTTTTGACTAAGTATACTACTTGATATTTTTACTTCAATTCAACTGGTGATTGTGTTAAGCTCTATGTAGGATTCACACCTGACAGATCAGCGTCTCCTCATTGAGGAAGCATTTGAAATGCCTCACACCATATTCACTTAGAATCCCTGAGTCAAAGCACTCTCGGTTTCCAACAAAGAACCAACTTGCTTTGAATTTTAACCTCACCTATGTGCCCTTTGGACACGTCAAGGGTGAGAGGTCCCGTGGCGTGAAACCCGGACCCGTACACTAGAGGGAGCTAAGGTAGAAATCACGCCCCTACACATTTACCGAGGCAATGGTTCTTTAACATCCGTCACTACATAGGCATAGTGAGAGATGGACAGGCCTGTTTCAAGTCATTTGTCTGCCATGACCGCCGAGAGACTTTCCAGCACAGCCTAGCCAGAGCAGGGAGGAACTCAAACGACACCTTACGGCGACGTTTGGAACCACCACTATGCCCCGGCCGGGCCACAGAACAGGTGTTCCTCTCTGACTACCTATTTCATTTGACAAGGCATCAACCTATTTGGTACATTAGGCTAAGTGTAATGTTAGATTGAATTTTGAAAGCCTCAAATACATGTCGTTTCTGAAAAATCATCATAATTTTGACATCCATGGAACTATTTATTGTACCCACCCACCAGAAAAATCCTGTTTAAAACCACGCTGCCATCTGGTGTGTAAAGGTAACACCATGTGTCTATCCCCTTAGTCAAATTTACTAACGGACCTTGGTCAAAATTACTAAGATCTCTTAGTGAAAGTGACTAAGATATGTTAGCTTGCCTGAAACTCCCAGCAGATACCCTGTTCAAGATCGTGTTTGGAGAGTGAAACTGATTTGGATAGTCAATATGACTAAGAAAACTTATACCTCCTTGGTCATTTGTTAGTCATAAGTACTAAGTAAGAATAATAAGTCACTTTTGACTAAGTTTTCTTAGGTACGCCATTCCACAATTCCACACATGCATCTGATTTTTGGGGAAGGGGTCATTTTGCAAATTCAATTCTTAGTGGCAATAAATGACTCGGCCCTAAATTTATAAATTATGAGAAAAATTTTATCTAAATTTTAGTGTTCCTGTAAAAATTATCAAATAAGTTGAACCTGGTCGAAAGTCTGAGACCTCAAAGATGCTTTTTAAGCATTTGAACTTGAAATGTTTACTGGGTACTGAGCCGACCCACTACATTGCAAAACACAAATCGCTGTTAACAAATACAAAGTAAAAGTCAGTCCTTCACAATCTGAGTATGAATATGCCCTATCCAAGAATGATTCTAAAATAAGACACAAGTGAGTATACTGACCTGCATGCTCCTATCAGCCATGAGGAACTCCTGTGTGGTGCTCTGCTTACTGCCGGAACAGCCATAGTAGATACCAATGGATGCAGAGATAAGAAGCACTGTACCAAACACCACAAAGTCCCACACTGAGAATGTATGCATCACCATCCTTGTAGGCCTGTAGTCGTTGTCAACTGAGGTCAGGAGAAGAAATGACTTGAGATCCGTGAGCTAACCCTATTGGGGCACTCACAATTGTCCTAGTAGGAAGCTACAAAACCCTGGAGAGAACATCCGTTTTCTACACTTTTTTTTCATTTTCATTTCCGCAACTTTTATTTTCGTTTCCGCAACTTTTATTTTTTGTTTTCGCAACTTTATCAAACTTGATAGGCTTGTTTTGTGCACAGTTACTTAATTGTGAATTTTAAGTTGCCGAAACAAAGATATAAGTTGCGGAAACAAAACATTAAGTTGCAGAAACAAAACATTAAGTTGCAGAAATGAAAAAAGAAGTTGCGAAAACGAAAATAACAGTTGCGAAAACGAAAATAAAAGTTGCGGAAACAAACTCTATAAAAAAAATGTGTAGAAAACGGATGTCCTTTTAGGGGCTCCGTAGTACCCAGATCGACTCACAGGGGGCGTGACAGTCGTGTTGGTGTGAGAAACATAGGGGACAAGCTGTGTGGTTTTCATTATAGAACAGCAGTAAAAGATGTAAGCCCGGGGGGGGCACTCTCTATGTAATGTATACACATATGTGCGGCTGGCAAGGCTACTTCTTCAAGGAAAAGTCCCTAGCAAGCCTTCTGTTTCAGCAACAAATGTCCCTAGAAAGGATCTACTTTTGAGCAAAATGTCCCTAGCAAGGGTCAACTTTCAGCGAAATACCCCGATTCATGTGGAAAATTCGGAAATTTTCATGAATATTTTACAAGTTTTCATGAAAATATAATGAAGAAAATACAAATTTTCTCCCAAACAAGGTCAGTTTAAGATATTTTGAGCAAAATCAAAGATAATTATGTCAAAAGTTCACTAGCAAGGGTAGGGTTTTGAAGGAAAATCCCGCGAACGAGTGCCCTAGCAAGGGTAAGGGTAGTCAGGGGTTCAGCCACACACCTGTCTCAAAACTCAAAAAAAATTGAAGTGCCCCCCCCGGGGATGTACGTTTCAGACTGCCACTGTGCCAGTGTCAGACTTCTTATTGTCTAATCTACATAATGGAGAAAGTGTGGGAAAGTGCCTTTCACTTTTCTCACTTAAATATGATAAAGAAATTACTGTCGCTCTATACAGTGAGTCAAGGCCCTCAGTACCTTTCCACTTTTTGATATTTCTGAGAATATATAGAATTAAGATTTGTAAGTTTCGACATTGGAATTATAAATACTTTATCTACAACTCAAAGAAATACATGTGAAACCTCACACATAAAACCTTCGGATCATCTCATAACTAATAAAATTCATAACATAAAAAGATCACAGTTTTAGTCACAATGGCCCAAAACATTCTACATGTCACATGGTCAATTTTTAGCGTCACTTTTGGGGATAGAACTGGATAGGGGTGAGTAGTCCCTGCTTATTGGGGAGGGACTGAAATATTAACACTGGTGCAAATACCAACTGCAAGATCCATGTTCAGTCTGGTCGTAAACAGGAAGGCATTTCAGAATAATAGCAGTTATTGTTATCGTTTTGAAATGCCCCTCCAATGCCTCTGGCGGGCTCCTGGCGACCCAGGATCGCTCCAATACGCAGGATACCTATACAAGACCCTGGACAAAACGCTTTAACGGATTGCTTTTCTACTGTTTACAATAGAGAGGGAGGTATTTATAGATTCTAACACATCTAGATGTGAGTATAGGCTAAGTAATTCCTCTACTTGGAGGAAGTCCAGGGTAGGATCCAGGATTTTGAAAGGGGGGGCGCCCCTCAATTAGCCCCTAATTTTGGCTAAATTCTAGGGTAAAAGAGTTAGGTAAACTTATAAGTACAGGGAAAAGGGGGGGCGCCCTCGCGCCTCCCCCCTCTAAATCCGCCACTGAAATCCAAGACACTGAATCCCATAGACCAGAGGGTAAATAAATGCTACTAAGGCTGTAAGTTGGTTGGTCAGTTGTGGTTATTTTCATTTGGGCCCTCTTCTTTCTAAAATATTAAGTGAAGACAATTCCTCCTGAGTACAAGGCCTTCATAAAAAAAAACAAATGACCAGAGACGGAACCTGGACTCTAATGAGCTATATCATCTTCCCCTCATGCACGATGTCTAGAAGCGTTAACACTTGGGATCAGATAAAATGTAATGGTATGAGACATATCCCGTGCGTTTAGGGAAGTTTAGACCTATATAGTTACTAGCAATACTTACCATAACATGGGTTGTGATATATTCCTACAACTTGCCTCTGCAATGCTGTACATAAGGTCTAACGAGATCCAGGTGTCGAGTCCCAACCCAGACCTGCACTAAGGATAGTAGGGTACTGGCAGTGACCCTCCTGCACCCTGGATCCTGGCACTAAACATGAGTCTACTGTAGCTATATAGTATTATGTGGCCCTAGGATCAACACATGTATTGATCCGCCGATCTAGGTCATGTAGAACTAAATACATTTCCTCTGTTTTTCTTCGTAATATGGAGCCCTGGAAAGGACATCTGTTTTCTACACATTTATTTCTAGATTTCGTTTCCGCAAGAAGTATTTTCGTTTCCACAAGTAGTATTTTCGTTTCCGCAAATAGTATTTTTGTTTCCGCAAGTTTTATTTTCGTTTTCGCAACTTTAATTTTCGTTTTTGCAACTTATACTTTTGTCTCCACAACTTAATAGTTTTTTCTTTGTGCATTGTCAATCAATTGTGAATGTTAAGTTGTGGAAACAAAACAAAGTTGCGGAAACAAAATGTTTAATTGCGGAAACAAAATATAACTTGCGGAAACAAAAATAAAAAGTTGTGGAAGCGAAAATAAAACTTGCGGAAACGAAAATAAAACTTGCAGAAATGAAAATAAAACTTGCGGAAACAAACTAGAGAAAAAAAAATGTGTAGAAAACGGATGTCCTTTTAGGGGCTTCGTATTACCAGGCCTACATAAAAACAGCTGCCTCAAAGGTCCGTTGGTAATTATTTCTACTAAATTTGACTGCACAGCATGATAAAACCATCTTATACATACCATTTCAAACATTGGTTATCTCTAGCCCTGAAAGCCTTGACTAAGGTAGTGCTGTGGGCAGTGTCACTCTGCCCTGTTTCTAGCCTGGAAATCTCCATTGGCCAGATTAACTTTTGTACATGCTTTGTAAAGTCCCCAAACCCTGGCATAACATAAAAAAAAATCACATATTACGTATGTTATTCAAACTTTAGGATAAATATGACCTTTTTGGGAACAACTCTTCAGTGAAAGCGGGCTTCCCTAGCCCGCTTAATAGGGTCTATTCACTCACTCACTTCAGTGAAAGCTTGAACACCATATTTCTTATGAGAGTGCAGCATTTACTTCTGAATACCTCTAAGGCCTATCAACGCTCGGTTTTCTGAGCATGATATATGCACATAATTATATGAATAGTAATTAGTACACCTCGGATTTTGTACTAATGAAATCATTTACATGTCAAAAGGTCTACTATATCAACTGAATCTTCTGTCTAAAGTAAGACATCAAGGCACCCAAGTGACCTCTGTATGTGTTATCCCTTAGGCCAACCCTAAATACACATTAGTTTCCTGTCCAAGTCTAGAAGCCTAGGTGAATTTTCTGTTGAGGATGGGAAAAGATTTTGGAGTTCTAAAAGAATCTTTTTGTCTCTCAGATGAAGATTATAGGTTTCCAACCCCTCAAATTGAGAACGTGATGACAGATTCCTGCTGCTCCTGCTATTATGTTAATGACAAAAAACATAAAAATAAGTTCCACCCCTCTCTCATGATGAGTGAAAAATCCCACCATCTGGACAGGAAAGGGGTATATTATGTTTAAGGGTGGCTTTGGTGATCGACTTAAACCATAGCTATTAGCTAGTGACTAATCTTAATGCCCTTCTTGGAGTAAGCATCTTTTATGTCAAAATAATTAAAGCCTTCATATCCAAGATGGACCAAATAGCTTCCTATTAATTTCAACTGTCAATAACTCCATCCCTTCTCTGACCAGGTTATCGTGTCAATATTGAACAATTAAACATATTGACTGACTACCTTGAGTGCTCTCTTATTCGGCATTAGCCCAATAGAAACCAAAAAATAATAATCCATTTACATTTTTTTATGTCACATCTAAAAGAAATCTGTATTTTGAAAATAAACTTGATTATACTCTACGTACTTATATTGAAATAAATCATCACCGAACGCGGGCGCACATTGTGTTGATTAAAATTTAATATCTTTAGAGAGTACAAATATGTAATATGTTTCTAGAACTAGTGTTTCAGTTTGCATGCAAAGAGATCACTTTAGTAATAAAGAGAAAGTGCATGCTATAGGGATAAAATGCAAGAGGTGCTCTCAGAATCTCAACTGGTATACTCTGATTGGGCATGCATAACCATGGATCATTGTCTTGTATTGTCATTGCACCTTCATGTAAAACTTCAAACTATCATTTAGTCTTGTACCACATCAAGCATGGCATTCTCAATACTCATTTTATTGTTATTTTCAATGTGTACACCTCTCCTTTTCACTTTTGTATCCATATTAGTCATCTCTGCGCTCTATGTCAGGAAGGATTGTGTACTGGGAAAATGAACTTGATGGGCCAATAACACCTTTACGACCTGTGAGAGGACGGGGAGGGGGAAGCACTGGTAAGCTTACATCCTTATCTTGAATATGGGGTTTTGATTGTTCACGGGAGTTATTACTTCCATGCACTTGCATTTTTGAATTGGCAAAATGCCCCTCATTCTGATTCACATCAGGCAATGGGCTAAATGCAGGCTTCATCATAGGGTTGATTGGTAGCTTTTTGGATGATATCTTGTTTGGTTTGGCCTCTGCTTTTATGGCTGAGCCTTGAATTGGGAAGAGGGTCGAAGTAGTTGCTTCTAACTGTTTTCCTGAGCCAAGCCTTTCCTTTGTTTTGTTTTGTTTATCTCCATCTCTAGACTCAAACTTCTTATGGCATGTGTACATTCCTACATCTTTGTATGCAGGTTTTCCATTTCCCTCAACATTTTTGTCAGGAGTTATTTGCTTATCCTGCTGCAAAACTACTTCTTGGCTTGGTGGAACAGTTGGCACAAATTCCTTGTGAAACCTCTTCTTCTTGGGCTGCATTGCCCTGGGCTGGAGCTGCTGCTTTTTCACTATGAGTTCTTTCTGGTTTGGAACCAATTGCTTGCCATCAGAATCATTTACACTGGTAAGTTCTTTTTGGGTTACCTGGGACTTCGCCCCTTGCTGCTTTTTCTTATACCCCTGGTGCTGCAATTGATCTTTGTACAACTGCAGGGAGTCGTCTATCAGCTGTAATTCTTGATTATGGAGCTCTCTATTGTCCTCATCAATTTGCTTTTGTAGCTGATCCTCTTGTAATTTGCATTGAATTTTGATATAATGAACTTTTTCCTCAGCTGTTTGGATGTCCTCTTGTTCTTCCGTCTGTATGACTTGGTCGGTGAGGTTCAGCTGCTTGTCTTCAATCTCTTTTTGAAGGTCTTCTTTCCTGCTTTCCATTTGCTGAATAAGCTGCTGTATAACCTGTCCCTCGTCTTCTACTTCCCTCTCTCGGTGCTGTTGTATTTCTGTGGGTTCATTTTCCTGAAGTGGTTCATATGGGTTTTCTTCTTTCTCAGGCTGATGTGCAAACTGTCCTGAAGGGTTTCCCTCTGTGTGTTTTGAAGGCTGATGCGTATCATCATCATATAATTGTCCACTTTGGACCTGCATTTGTGCATGGGATACTTTGTGCATTAGCCTCTGGGCATCTTGCTGTTCAATCACAATTTCTTCTTTGCAAGGTTGATCATTTTCTACTTCATCTTCCTTCTCCTGGTTCTGCTGCCTAGTTGGAGATTCAAGGTCAATAGGCTGGTTTGATAAATCAATATTTTCTGCATCTCTCTGATGTTCTGTTTGGGCCTGTACACCCTCTACTGACTGTTCATCATCTCCCAATGCAGGACGAATACTTTTTGGTAGCTCCTCAGCCTCTTTTAGTATTATACGATGGTCACCCACTTTCTCTTGCGAATTATGTCCCTGTTGTCCAACATCCTCCTTTTTGATAGGTAGAGTCTGCTCCTCTATTTGATTCTGTAAGTCCAGATGATGCATGTCTTGTGATGACTGCCAATAATTTTCAGCTGGAGAACCCTCGCCAAAATGTGGCTTACAGAGTACATGATTTTGCTGAGAGTTTAAAGTTTTATCTGACTCGCTTAGCCGTACCTGTTTGTGTGGCAAAATTTCACGGTAGTGTACTGGCCTCCCATAAGGTTTGGGTCTAAATGGGACAGATGAAGGACGTCCTGGTCTGAAGTCATTCAATACCATTCCATGCAACACATCATTACATACAACACCCCAATACTTGAGTTGGTCTATTATAACCCTCAAGTCAACATCACTTAGTTTGATACCTCTTTTAAGAACTACTTCAATCGGCTCGCATTCTTGACGAGTGAGATATTTCTTTCTCAGTTCAGATAGCTTTTCCATGAGATCTACAGTTTCCTCCATAATTGCTTGTGAGTCTGTAAAGCAGCTGTAAAGAGAAAACAGGATATGTGCATCAGGTGGTAACAAGTACAGTGGTTAAAGCGTTGGTTCCACAGCCATACAATCGGTCGGAATAGCCCTAATCCGACGATTTATAATATATCAAAAGTATAGAAAAAAATCGGTCAGATTAGTGCTAATCCGACCGATTTGGGTCTGTGGAACCAGCGCTTAAGTCTATGAAATATGTACAAAAACAATTTACCAGGTGTCTGTAACTTATGAAGAAAGACATTTCGTAGATCTACAAAAAGAAATCTTTTGTTTTCAAACTATATTGATACACTAGACATTCTCTGTGGGTTGCAGAATAAAACTGACCTGAACCAATCTGTTCTTTCTTCTTCAGTAAAGTCCATGTTGCATGACCCAAACATTGCACTCAACATGAGAGTTTGGTGCTGTTCAACCAGTTTGTCCATGGTAAAGGAGACTGACTTGTACCAGTGGTGTCTTCCTGGGATAGGTTTGGGAGACCTATGACTATGTGCCACAGTACGTGGAGTGCTACCAGCATGAGGACCCATTATCAACCTTTGAGCTCCCGGCACTAATAATGAGTCATAAGCCTGCAAAAATAATGAAGATGTGATTAGCAGGCATGGGACTAGAAATTTCCATGATGGTGCCTAAATTCCTTCTCTACGAGCATAGTCAGGGCCAAAATCTGGAAAAGAGGCCTTTTGAGGTAGCACTACCATTGACAGACATTCCTACATGACAGAAAAAGTTTGTTCTTTTATTTTTTAAATCATAAAGGATTTATATCACACAAAATAAGACACAAGGAATCAAGTTTAGATATCTATTTTCATATGTTGAAATTTGAAGATATTGCAGTTATTTTGATGTAAGTATAACAAGTTCTTTTGATGTAAATATAAAAAGTTTTGAAAGATACTTCAGTCGGCCATCTCGAAAAACGGCCACCATCTTGGATTTTGAAGTGTGTAATGATACAGACATCAAAGACATGACACATTTAATTCCATGCCCATCAACTTATATAAAATATCAACTGACATAATTATGGCAGATTTGGATTCAGCACACCCAAATTACCCCTATCCAACTCAAAAATTAATTCTACTCGAAATTGCCTCACAAAGTTGATTTCCTGAACACTGCTCCTGACTATAGCATACTTCCCACAACGATTAACCCTTAAACCATATACAAGTATCAAAAGTGTTATCCAGACCAGCAATTATAAAGCTACTGTGAATCATTGAACGTGAATTCATTCTAACACTTTAAGGTAAAAGGGTGAGCACTTTAAGGGATTGCTCACTATTTCCCCATGGGGGGAGGTATCGGTCAGTTGGGACAGGGAATTAATGTTCCAAAATTGTAACCCCACCTCCTTTACAGGTAGTACCGTAATCTCCCGCGTAGAAGACGCGTCCTATACGCCAAACAAAAAGCTGGTGCATCTTATAGCTTAGTCTCAAGTTGGGGGTGCGTCTTATATGAGGGGTAATTTTACTATAGAACAGTACTGAATTTACAAGATTATGCCCTAAGAGGTGCGTCTTAAGCGCTGGTTCCACAGGAGTAAATCGGTCGGATGAGCACTAATCCGACCGATTTTTTTCTATACTTTTGATATATTATAAATCATCGGATTATGACTATTCCGACAGATTTTATGCCTGTGGAACCAGCGCTTTATACGCGAAAATGCCTTTGCTAAGTTTGGGGTGCATCTTATACACGCAACGCGTCTTCTACGTGGGAGAATACGGTAGATTGGATCTACGCAAACAGCACCTGGTGGCAAAAAAAATGAAACCACCAAATATGTCAAAATTTGCTCACATTCCTAACTTATGTGGCATAACATCTATTATCACCACATTAGATGTGATTCATTAAATGCCATTCTACTCATTCTTGTCACTTGATTTCATTATTTTCCATACCAGGTACCCATAGACTTAAGGAATTAGTACTGGTAAGAATTAGTAATAATTTTATTTTATTCAGGAAATTTTCATTTTTAATACCTCCCGCCCATGGGAAATAGTGAGCATTCCCTTAAAGTGCTCACCCTTTTACCTGAAAGGTATGAATTCACGTTCAGTGATTTACAGTAGCTTTATAATTGCTGGTATAATCTTTTGTGCATTCGTATTCAATGATTGTAGATATCAATGTATCGATATGACAAGTTTTTATAATGACTGCCACTAGACTCAGGGGCATTAACACCGTGTCAGTGTGTATCGGGCCTAGAAATACATGCAGAAAATCACGCCAATCCACTACTACTTGTTTTCAAAATGGTTCTGATGGTCATAGATAAGCAACCCTGAAGTTTAGTTACCACATTTTAAGAGCCTTTTTTCTCTGGAAATTAATGTTGAAAAATACAAATTCACAAAGGGGCTATAGGGTAAAATTGGGTAGTATCGCACAGGTACACACGATACAACCCAAATCCAGGCCACTGTGTGAGACAGAGAAGGCTGACACTGACTCTTATGTCATCTACTGATAGGGCCCGACCTCGTACATCCATCAGAGTTCCTGAAAGACCTGGCTAACTGCCCCCTGTTGATTCATAGTGGGACTAAAGCAGGGACTTTCTTTTGGGTTGTATCGTGGCTCTTTGGGTTGTATCCCGGGGTTGTATCGTGCAATTCACGATACAACCCAAATGTAATGCATCTTCCCATAGAGCTTATATCGCGCACATGCATTCACACCCTTAGCTGTGATTTAGGTGTGAAAAGACAAGGATCAGGGTGAGTGCTGTCACACCTGCCAGGTGGGGACTAGTCTCCCGATTTTTCTATCAGTGCAGCATCATGTCAATGCTATCCTGTAACTTGTTTTCTTTATCCTAGGAATGTTTTGAGATTATACTTTGTACCCTTCATGATGTGCGCGATATTATAGCAGGATATGCACGATATAAACCTTGCTTAAGTTACCACTGTTCTCCAAGGCAATTTGTTAAGATACACGATAGACTTGGTAAGTTTGTCTGCCTTTTGTACATATCAAGCCAGGGATGGGCATACTTAATCCTGTTAACCAAACGGCACTAAAAATTGAGGTATATAATGTGGGAAGCCACTGCAAAAGAAAATTTGATAAAATCTTTAATGGTATTGCAAAGAGACCCCTGTAAGTGTAGATGCACGATACAATGACATGCACGATACTACCCAATTTTACCCTATAGTGCTACCACCCTTGAAACTTTGACTTTGAACACCTTATGATAGCTAAGGGAGCGTTCATTATTTATGGCAGGGGGGGATGACCAAATGAAGAGGGGGGGGTCATTTTTTTTGGAGGTATTCAGAGAGGGGGGTCATTTTTTTCAACCTATTCTTAGAGGGGGGCCTTTTTTTTTCAACCTAATCTTAGAGGGGGGGCATTTTTTTTTTCAACCCATTCCCGAGGGCCAGGTAGTTTTCTGTTGGGGAGTATTTGCCAATGTGATGCAAATTTTATGACAAAGGAACAAAAATTTTCGCGACACATCTCAAATTTTAACTATTTGGTTTTTAGTAATAATTCTACTTATAATTCTGCCCAACATTTTGTTACCAGCTACCTCTAATTCATATCCATTTGATTATGTTATATGATGGGAGTCTCACTCCTTAATTGTGTCAAAGGGTGGTTAGCATGGATAAGATGTACCGGTACCTGTGTTACCAACTCACATGACCACTACTTAACCAATTAGGGCATCGCAATTTTTCTGCTGGTTCCCACAGATTTGTGAAAGATCTTTTGGCAGATACCCATATTAAAATTTGACATGATAAGCCCCCTTTAAAACATGGATGAGGCCAGTCACTACCACTATGGTATCCAGTTTTCCCTGGGGTGTAACACTGTTTAGCTCTTGAGATTGAAGTATTAGGCCCAATTTGTGACACAATCAATGATCCTTGTTCTTTTGTTCGCCCTGCTGGTTGTTTCAAAAGATGTCATCATGAAAATAAATACTTTCCTTTAAAGGGGTGCTGGGAAGGGTATGGTAGCACGCAACAAACAGCACTTTGTGGTGCTACACCATACACATCGCGAGAGTGAACAGGGCACCAACAAAGTTCTCAGTAGTAAAAAATGTAACATGCTAAAATCACCGCAACATGCTATCAGAATTTCCAGATTTAACTCTTGTTTTCACTCCTTGATGAAATCAACCCTGACAAGAATTATGTCTATAACACCCTTCAAATTAATATAAAAACTGATGTTACAATGAAATCTCAAGAGAAAGACAAGCTACAAAAGTTTATTTCTGTACCATATACAAACATTTTGAAAAAGAAACCAGAACCAAGTGCTTCAATCAGAACAATTCTTCCATTGGTCAGGAGTAGGTCACATGGAATATTTTGCTAAGACATACCTATTTTAGCTGCATCAGTAGTAGCCCATGCTAGCCGCCCCTTAAGGGAGGAGCCTTCAAATTGATATTTTACAAAGAGGTAAATCAATCAACAGCAGTGTGTTCACAATTTGACTGCTCAAAAGATGACACATAACTGAAATGGTTCAAAAGCTGCTAATATCACCTTGTAAAATGAATGGGCCTGATGTAGCCTCTGTTGAACATAGTTAAATGTGGTGGGAGTCATTTTCTGTCAATCTATTCTGAGGGGGGGGACATTTTTTTTTCAACCCATTCCCAAGGGGCTGTGTACAAATGACGTCATGCAGGAGGGGGGAGGGGGGGTCCCACTTCCCATGACCAAGCATGACAAGGGGGGGGAGGGGGGGTCATGGGCTGCATGACATCATGTCATCAAGAAATCAAAATTTGTTTTGGTTTTGGCAAGAAAAGAAAAATTTTAAAGGTAGGGAGATATAATACCTATAGGCCCTACATGCATGCCTTCCTCAGACATCTCATTCAATGACCCTCTCCCTCCCACTCCTTGAGGTATCTTGCTCCTCTCCCAATCCACCCCCTCCCGTTGTTGAGGAGTTATCCCTTGGAGCTTTCCACCACCCTTTTGCTATTTTCATTGAGGAGATGCTTGGGGAGATGTAAAAGGGACTTCCCCCTTAGTTTACTCTCCACATCTTTGTCTGAATGGAACTCTATGGGACTGCAGGTACTACAGTAAAATCCTGAGGTGACTCAATTGCTTTGTAATTTCATAAATTGGAAGTATGATTGCAATTGATGGTCTTCTGAGAATTTGTGATACTTTCTGAGATCTTGTATTGGACTATTGGCCTAGACAGTTTTTAGGACCTTTTGTGACAGGAAATACTTGTATATGATCACTACCATAATACTCTGTGTATTAGTGCATCCTGCATATAAGGACCCATAAGCCCAGGGGGGCACCCTCTATGTAATGTATACACATATGTGCGGCAGGCAAGGGAACTTTTTCTGGGTAAAGTCCCTAGGAAGCGTCCTGTTTCAGCCACAAATGTCCCTAGTAAGGGTCTACTTTTGAGCAAAATGTCCCTAGCAAGGGTTAACATTCAGCAAAATACCCTGATTAACGTTGAAAATTCAGAAATGTTCATGTATATTTATTTTCTCAGTTCTCATGAAAATAGCATGAACAAAATTCAAATTTTCTCCAAATAAGGTCGATTTAAGATATTTTGAGCAAAATCTAAGATTGTCATGTCAAAAATTCCCTAGCAAGAGTAGAGTTTTGACGAAAAACCCTGTGAACGAGTGCAATAGCAAGGGTAAATGTAGTTTGTCGGTTCAGCCACACATCCGTATCAAAAACAATTGAAGTGCCCCCCCCTCCCCTGGCCCATAAGCTGATAATAAGCTGACAGTGTTTGGCATGTTTCTCTGTTCATTTGTTGATCAGTGCTAGTTCATCTTATCTTTAATTGCCAATTCACCCCCACTATATGTCCCTTTGAACCATTTCAATTAATTTTGTTTTTTGGCTATTCCATGGTAGCGGATCCTTATTGGGGTGACCCCTGCTCAACTGGTACCAAGCTGATAAGGACTGATAACAGCCAGGGTGATGGGTACCGGTACAAGGAGTTTTGTAATGCACCCTAAAAAGTCTGCACCGAATGAAGGGAGTTTTCTGATTGGTAGCAGATCCTTATTGGGGTGACCCCAGCTCAAGCTGGTACCAAGCTGATAAGGAGTGATAACAGCCAGGGTGATGGGTATCGGTACAAGGAGTTTTGTAATGCACCCTAAAAAGTCTGCACCGAATGAAGGGAATTTTCTGATTGGTAGCAGATCCTTATTGGGGTGACCCCTGCTCAAGCTGGTACCAAGCTGATAAGGACTGATAACAGCCAGGGTGAGGGGTATCGGTACAAGGAGTTTTGTAATGCACCCTAAAAAGTCTGCACCGAATGAAGGGATTTTTCTGATTGGTCAATAATGTATCCGGCTAGGTCAGAATAGGCCTACACTATTCATTAAACTTGGGGGGGGTAGCTCTCTGCATGATGTCATGCTGAGGGGGGGGTCAAGTGTTGTATGTTGAAACATGACAAGGGGGGAGGGGGGGTCAAAAATGGTCCAAAAATGCATGACGTCATTTGTACACAGCCCCCAAGGGGGGTCATTTTTTTTCAACCCATTCCGAAAGGGGGGGTAAGTTTTTTTCAACCCATTCCGCAGGGGGGGGGTCAGTTTTTTCTGACGTATTCATTCTGACAGATTGTCGTCCCCCCCCTGCCATAAATAATGAACGCTCCCTAAGAAATGTAATAACTTACTCAAGGACTGGTCATTTTTAAACAACAGGAGGGGTTGGTGAAATTACACACATGCGAGGCGAAAATTATTCCGTCACCCCCCTCGATTTTATCGGAGTGGTCTGGAAATTTTCTGTCCCTCCTTTTATTCTTTAGTAGCGGGTAGGCTTTTTCCCTCAAAAGCAGTGAAATTTTTTTTGCTCCCCCCTATGAGGGGTCTGAAATTCCCACCCAACCCCCCCCCTCCCTTAGATCCTGCAAAGTAGGCCTAAGCCTACTTTATGAAATATAGCTTCTTTTTAGCCACATGTGCACTTACGGTACCAGTATGTAGAATTGTGTCAGGCATGATTTTGCTTAACTCTATTTGCAGTACTATTACTATGGGTCTAGACCCCTAAAACCGACAGTGTGACATGTCCTTTTCTTAAAATCGACAAAGGACATGGAGCTTCAAGGGACAAGGACATGGGTCAAAAAAGATAGTGACAGGGGACATGGACTTTTCTTAAAATCGACATGTGACATGGAGCTTAGTGACAAGGACAGAGGAAAATACAAATTTAGTGACATTTGACATGGGCTTTTCTTAAAATCGACAAGGGACACAGGGACCCCCCATCTAGACCCCCATTACTTTATAGCCTTTAATTTAGGGTTTTCACTGTGTATGCATTATCACTTTTTATTGAGGTGGCCAAAGTACTACAAGGTGGCCAAAATATAAACCCCATAGATCTCTCTCTCTCTCTCTCTCTCTCTCTTTCTCTCTCTCTCTCTCTCTCTCTCTCTCTCTCTCTCTCTCTCTCTCTCTCTCTCTCTATATATATATATATATACCGGTATATAATATATATACATATATATATATATATATATATATATATATATATACATATATATATATACATATATATATACATATATATATACATATATATATACATATATATATATACATATATATATACATATATATATACATATATATATACATATATATATATATACATATATATATATACATATATATATATACATATCTACATATATATATATATATATATATATATATATATATATATATATATATATATATATATATATATATATATATATCTACATATCTACATATATATATATATATATATATATATATATATATATATATATATATATATATATATATATATATATATGTTATGGTATATGGCAAGCGTGTAGTCTACTGTAGATCTAGCACAGTAGCCTAGGGTCTTGCCGAAAAAGAAACGTTTGCCGTAAAAGAAAACGTGCACATTTTTGCATTGCTAATAAAATAATGGTAATTGATTGTTCAGATAATCGTTCACACAGATGAAATGTGCATACACGTTTTTCTAAGTATGGTACCCTCTGAAGAAATTTAGAGAGGTTCTTCCTCGTTATCTTTTGGCAAGCCCCTCCTGGCCGAGAGGGTTCAATCGAAACTAGATCTATACCGCACCGCAATTTTTTCGGCACTATCTTCAGTGTTTCATGTAGTCTGAAAGACATAACCCGGGAGCATAACATTAACAAGGAACTTATCTAGAACCTATGAGATATACTCACTGTTCTCCAGAACGCAAAAGTCTAGTCAGCTGTGATAAATGAAGGTTTCATTTCGTCTTCTATTCTACAGCACCAGCAGCCGAGTGGCGCGCGACAGACTGGAAGGTTACTATGGCACGGTTACCATGGGTTCTGTTGCGTGGTTGTCATGGTTTCGTTTCCTGACACTCTCCTAGCAGAGTTCGTCACATTTGTATTGTACTCTGAGAGAGGGCAGGATCTGCTGGGATGGCAGCTTCTCCCTAGTTACTGTCAGTTGTCATTGGTTACAGAAACAGCGTCAACAAAGTCACTACCGATAAAAGACTCTTTATTAGATTTATATACAGTCTTTCACTTCTTGAATCTCCACCACTTCACCACTTCAGCTGCTGTGGGGTTATCAATCCTAGCCCTGCCCTGAAGCTATAGTCCGTTCCTCTATATTGGGGACTGGTGCATTTGCAGCATGAGGGCCTTATTTTTTTCTAATTAATGATAAAATATCCTAGTTTTTTCACAACCCTAGTCTTGTATAGGGTGTTTTGAATATCTATACTGAAAATTATTGGAAATTGGAAGATATTTGATCATTTTTTCAGCTGCCATATTATTACAACAGGGCAAATACTGCCCAATTGCTGCCCATTTGGGGCAAAATAGCTGCATTAATAGCAGGTGGTTGGGTGCAAATTATGGATTTCTCTCTTAATAAAACAACAAAATCTTGATTTAATGGACCAGGGACATCAAATCCAAGTCAGAGATATCATTGACACTTTTCAGAAGTATATAAATCATAATAGTTACCATATATCTTACATTTGTATAAGTAGGTCACTGTCTGACCTTGAATCACAGTTATTGGGGTCAAGGTTGAATTAGGTCACCATGAAGTACCGCAATGGATAATCCCAACAAATGCATGAATATCTAAGCTATCCACAAAATATTGAAAGAACTCATAAATGTGATACAAAATCCATGTTTTTTTCTTTTTCTTGCTCCATTTTTTCTCATATATAGGGATCATGTTAAATGCTATAGGGAAAAATTGTATCAAAGGACGGGTCAAAATGGCGATTTTAGTTAGTTTTCAAAAAAATACATATCTTTTGGTAGAATTTGAACTATTAGAGGCATATAAAATGTAAAAACATATTTAAAAAGCTTGTTTCTCACTCTAAAAGATGAATTAATGAAAATAGGGGGTCATCACTCACTTTTTCATAGTAATTTTAGCCTAAAGATGGAGAAGTAGGTGTTTTTTCATGGTTTTCGCTTCTGAAACTCACACTTTGATACAAGATAAAATATTTTTAATTTTCACCAAAAACTTAATGAGGTATCTAGAAATAATGCCCTAATTGTGTACTTTTACATGGTGAAAGAATTGTGTAGATCGGCCAACTATGAGAGACACAGCACCATTTTGAAGGTGCAAAAATAGGAAAAACTAAGTTTTTGGTCCCCAATATACGGCAATGAGCTTTAGGGTCGCTGTCGCATGCAGAATGTCGCCACCATGCAAAATGTTTCCAGCGTTCTCCTAACAGACTTTGCAGCCTCTAAATTGTATGGCGCTGGGATTGAACGATATGCTAGGAGAGTGATAAACTTTGCTTAATCTCGAAACAAATATTTTTTTCTTTGAAAGGAAGAAACCAGCAGGATACCGATGACGGCGGTCTAGCTAGTCCTGAGGACAGGCGTCTGCCGCGTCCGCACTGACGCAAATACGCGGACTCTACGCGGAGCCACCGGCGGTGAGCGTAGGTGCGCGGGCGTAGTGGTAGTCCTCAGGACTATAGCTGCTAATGCGATGCTTAAGTGTAATGCTGCTAGTAGCTAGTAAGCTCGTAAGCATAGTCCTAAGGACTAAAGCCTAGTCCCCAGGACTAAGAATATGAGGATATTGTCCTAGGGACTAATTGTACATTCCCATGAATTACCTTGCAAGCCACATGACTTTGTATAAGATTGTGCTGTTAGTCTCCAGGACTAAGCTTTCTGCCCCTGGGGACTAATTTATAGACTCAGGGACTACTTGTTCAGTCCTGAGGACTACAAAAACATTTGCCTAGTCCTTAGGACTAATGCATGTGGTTCTGAGGACTAATTCATTGATTGATGTCTAATGTAATTGTGACTAGGGAAGTAGTCCCCAGGACTTCAAATTTAGTCATGAGGACTACTTTTTAGTCCCCATGACTGCTCTGTGTAGTCCCAGGGACTAAAGATACAGTCCTGGGGACCAATGACTGTGTCTCTAGTCCCAAGGACAAATGTTCTTGTCCCCAGGACTGTATCTTTAGTCCCTGGGACTGCACACTGAAGGTAGGCCTATGGTCCTAGAGCATAGTCCTTGCGTTTAGACCCTACATCCCACCTACCCTTTGAGACTTGGCAGATATAGATAGTCCTCGGGACTAAGACCTAGTCCTCAGGACCGGCTGGACTGAAATAGTAGTCCCTGGGACTATGTCTCTAGTCCCCAGGACTGCATCTTTAGTCCTGAGGACCAGGCAGCTACATCTTCTGCCCTCCGGACTTAACAGTTAGTCCCTGGGACTGAACCTTGTACCAGGGTATAGATATGGAAAAGGCTGCGTTGATCAATTTCTAGCCTTCAGGACCATTCTTCTAGCCTGAGGACTACACTTTAAGTCCTTAGGACTAAAGTTGTAGACCTCAGGACTAACATCCAATCACCAGGAATGTCTGTAGTCACTAGCACTAGGTCACTAGCACTAGATGTGTAGTCCTCAGGGCTAAAATATCATCCTGAGGACTATAATCTTTAGTCCTCAGGACTATAGCTTTTAGTCCCAGGGACTATGTCTTTCTAGCACCGAGGGCTGTTCCGCGTACTCATGTGGTTGTAAAAATAAAACATAGTCCCAGGGACTAAAGATACAGTCCTAGGGACTAGATTATAGTCCTTGGGACTGAGACCCTGGCTCATAATCACCCAAGAGTAGAGAATAGTCATGGTGCCCTGGGGATGAGATTCATAGTCCCAGTGACCACCTGTTTAGTCCTGAGGACTAAACTGTAGAACGCATAGTAAGGGCGCGTTCTAGTCCCCAGGACTAGATGTCGGCGCGTGGCTGCTGCTGGCCGCTGCAGCGTACGCGTCAAACAGGGCCAGCGCGGACGCGGCAGACGCCTTAGTCCTCAGGACTAGCTAGACGCCGTCATCGGTATCCTGCAAGAAACCATGATAATATCCCTCTCCTCTTATAGAAATTGAAAAAAAAACAACAACCCTAATGATACTGCCCCTACGCTGTAGAACTATGAATAATGTAAAGTGTAACTTGAATTTCCGTGGAAACATTTTGCATGGAGCGACATTTTGCATATTACATCGCCATGGTTTATATAGGGGAGACCGGGGCATAGTGCCAGTTGGACATGTATATAGCGATGACAGCCAAAAATCAAGACCTCAACAGAACTCCACAATCTAAGTATCCACTAAAAGGGCTTAATATTTGCGTTTAAAGGCTTTTTCAATCAAGTTGATACCGGTATTCCCAATAGAGAGATTTTTATGGCAAGCTAAAAAATCTATAAATATTAATTTCTTTCTGTTAAATAATACCTCTAGATGTTTAAAAATCGCCAAAAATCGCTAAAATCAATTTTTATAACAGCAGATCATTCTTAATAAAAAATTCAAGAAGAATTACTCAGTATATTCATCCTGCTTGGCAAAAAACAATATGACCTCTTCATGTTACTCAAACAGGGTTGTCTGACAGAATCACCAAAATCACTTAAATGTTCACTCTCTGAAGGGGTAAAAAATATAAAATGCAGTAAACTAGTGTACCAGTAAGTTAGAGCTATATTTCCCCTTTAATTTGGTGTAAATTTGGTGTAATTCTGTCCAATAGAACCCTCAGAATTGAATTTGCAGTACCAGGTGTTTTGCACTGTGACAGATATAGGGAGTGTTGAGCTGTATTTGGCTGTCATCGCTAATGTATAAAGCGTCGCACCTTCCAACTCTTGCCAAAATGCTTTTATTATAAATCGAATAAAAAACGTTGGTTTTTTAACCAAATAAAAAACTTTATCCAGGTTTCTTTTACGTTTAAAAAAAAGGGAGGCATAACGTTGGGCCTACCATCAGCTTTACATAGGGCCCTAGACAGGGGGGTCTCAAGTCACTTGTCGATTTTAAGAAATGGCTCTTGTCCCTTTGGCGAGTGTTCATTATTTATGGCAGGGGGGGTGAGCAAATGAGGGGGGGGTCAAAATTTTTAGGGGTATTCAGAGGGGGGGGTCATTTTTTTTCAGCCTATTGTGAGAGGGGGGGGTCATTTTTTTCAACCTATTCCTGAGGGGCGGCTCAATTCCTTTTTTTGGGGTATTCGCCAACACAATGTAAAATTTCACAACACAACACGATTTTTTTTCGCGACACGTCGCGAAGTTCACAATTCTCCACCAAATATTAGTACTTGTTAATGATTGCAGCCACAATTTTGCCCAACATTTTCTTATTACCTATCATTCATATCCATTTAATCATGTTGGTGCAAACTATAAAAACAGATTAATTGGTCGTAATAACAAAGGGCGATGGTGCGTCTCTGTCCGGAGACCCAAGGCCCGAGGGCTGGGCCAGTAGTACAGGAGAGAAAGAATCGAGCCAATGAAAGGAACTGAGTTCCCCGACCGTCCTTGGTCTCGAATTGCTGCTGACTTCTGTTATCATGTTGGAACAAACTACCTAGTAGTTGTTGACTACTACTTAAGGGATATTGAGACAAGCAAAGTCACTAAAGGAGTTGACGCCACAGAGACTGTCGCCAAACTTAAGAAAATATTTGTTCATCAGGGCATCCCCGATATACTTGTCACAGACAATGGACCTCAGTTCAGTGCAAGAGACTTTGCAAACTTTGTAGATGAGTGGAAATTTGTGCATGTAACATCTTCGCTGAGATATCCACAGTCAAATGGTGAGGCCGAGCGAGCCGTACAGACAGTCAGAGGTATTCTCAACAAAGCTACTGATGTGGACTTAGCATTATTAATGTACTGAAACACCCCACTCCATAATGGCTTCTCACCAGCGCAACTAAATATGGGCAGGAAATTAAAGACCAGAGTCACCTGCTATCCATCTGAACTCTTACCAAGCACACCAGACCCGGTTGTTGTACGAAAAAAGGAGAGGATGTACAGAGCCAGTATGAAACTGAACTATGACCAATGAAACTGCGTGAAAGAAGCCGGAGAGTTATCAGCAGGTGAAAAAGTGTGGCTCCCTGATCTCAAGACTCATGGCACAATTGTAGGCAAAGCCAATGGACCGAGATCATATGTCATCTCAACCCCAACAGGCCTCCTGAGGCAAAACCGCCGTATGACTAGAAATGTCCACTAGACTAGACTAGACTACCACCTGCTACACTACCAATACCAGGTCCACCTAATACAGGACCTATTCCAGCAGTTCATCCTCCTACACCAAGATATGACATACCATCACATGCAGTCACCCCTAGGGTTGACTCACCTGACAAACCAACACTGAGGATTGATCAGCCGGGTACCCCTTCATATGTGAATGAACCTGATGTTTGTTTGTTTGTTTGTTTGTTTAGTTTTACGTCCGGGGGCCATCAAGGAACTCAGACATTCAAGGTTTCTCGGACATTAAGTCCTTTCTTTTCTTTTTGGACAGGTATTTATATGCTGCTTGCCCGACACAGCAGTGACCGAATCTATGAATGACCGAATCTATGAGATGAATGACCGCATCTATGAGGAGGGGTGAGGGGGAAAACCGCTACCGGGGCTTCATTCCCCTACTCTTTTCGAAGGATAGCAAGTGTTCTTTTATTTGCCTGGTCCCATAGGCAGGGCCAGACAAACCACGGCCTTTGATCACTCAGACGTGGTTCACTGAGGGGGAATCCCATGCCAAAAACAAGCATGTAAGCCCAGGCCCGCGCATATGGACACCAGCTGCCCACATGCTCACCCCAAGACACAAGAAACCCCAAGTTTGTCGCCTTTTACGAATCTGGTATGCCCACTGTTAGTATGGAAGGAGATTTCTCCTTGTGGACTCCCAATGAAGTTATTCTGCTCCTTCATGCCCTCACATGAAGGTCCCCACTCCACAGGGGGAGAACCTGATGACCCGCCAGGGGCTGATATTACTGAGCCTCGTAGGTCTGGGAGATCTGGGAGATCTGCACCTAAGCGTCTGATTGAAAACATGTGAAAGACTCAATGAGATATCAGTTTAGTTTAACTTGAGAGATAATTTCATAGCAAGATACTAGCTATAATCATGTTCTTATTTGGTTGATAAGTATTATTCATTCATGAACATTTCAAGACAAAGAGACTGATAAGTGAGCTACTCATTTTGATCGATAGGTATTATTCATCTATGAACATTTCAAGACAAAGAGACTAATAAGTGAACTTCTCATTTTCCAAAAAAAAAAAAAAAGGGAGATGTGGTATGACCGGTATGCCTATATGGTGCTGCCACCAGTGACTGTGTGGGGAACTAAAAAGTAAAGTGAGTGGGTTGAGTGGGACACAACTTTGGGGGTTTAGGAAGCGGAGATCAGCATGTCAACATGTGGCTGAAACTGAATTTGTAACACTACAAGTCTACTCTACATTAAAGAACTTCAAGAACTAATCTTCTAAATGTTTGCTCAAAAGAGTATCCAACAATTGCCAAAGGCAATCAGCCCAGCCTGAGGACCGAGGGCCTTGGGTTTCCGGAACAGAGACAAACCGGAGCCCTTTGTTTACATTCTGACACGAGAAAAAGCTTTGATTTTCCTTAAAATAATTCACAAATAAGACAGAAAAGCCACAAACAGGAAGTGAGACCGGAAGTGCTTTTATGGGTCCCCTGACCCAACATGCGCTCTCAACCAATCAGATTGCAGGAAAGGCAACCCAACAGCACTCGAGTATTAGAACAACTTGCTTACATCACTAGACCTGATGCTCCTTTAGACCTTGCTTAAAGGTGCTCATGATTATATTTTTAAAATTCAATAGTACCTCCCATATATAAGGTGTGATTTGTGGATAAGGCACACTGTAGGAGCAAATTCAAAAGATCAAATGAGAATATGAAGTTGGCTCCAGAAATTCCAAAACATTCTTGGGAGATACTCTCATACTCCATTATTATTGCTCCCATGCTGTACTACTTAACTAATGTGGTACAGTAATAAAAATGTATTCTCTTGCATGAAGTTTGTATTTAGGAATGTTTTAGTCCTGACTACCATAATGTCTTGCATATAAGGCGTGTCTTAGGCCTATGTGCGAATCAGAGCCCAGGTGCACCTTATAGGATCAGCCTGAGTTAAGGTTGCATCTTATACGTGGGGTTTATTCAAATATCATTTGATACATAAAATGATTTACCCTGAAAAACATGTAAACAGCCCCCCACCTCCATCCCACCTATGGGTAAAGCTAATGAATGCTGTAAAGGTGTTGGGCAGTATCAGCTCCCCTCCAACCCTACCAGTACTCTATGGTGGCCATAGCTTTTCACACCTTCCCATGTGACATTCACACCATCCAATGCCACCCTCACTCCATCCCATGCCGCCCTCACACCCTCCAATGTCGCGGTAACACCTTAGCAAGGCTTTCCCCACAACTTAGGCCTATTCAATGTACATGTAGGTTGGCTTTTACCAAGGGAGGCTATGTCTTACAGCATATGTCAAAAGGTTGGGGTGCACCTTATACAAGGGTTTTTTTAAAATATTAATCCAGAAGCAGTAGGTGTGCCTTATATGCAAAACACACATTGCTGAGTTAGGGGTGCACCTTATACATGAGCTCCGCCTTATATACGCAGGAGATTACGGTAAACTTCATTTTCATTAATCTTGGTGGCCAAAAGAGATCGCAAAGCACATTTTTCTGTAATTCCAATTACCATTTTCTTATTCCATGTACCGGGTAATTAGTTCAGGGTGTCAGGAGCAGTGAACCATTATCAAATCACCTTATCATCTTATATCTGGCACAAGGGTCTTCTGTCAAGAAAGAGAGAATGGTAAACATTCTCCAATCTGTTGTGGACCATCAGAGTAGATGACAGCAGTGGCTTTCTAGAAGTATACATAGAAAAGTATGTCTCTAGAGCTGAGAGGTGCCAGCAAGGTTCTCGGTGGTAAAAAAGTCACCTACTATAATCACAGCAACTACTGATCAGAACCTCCAGTTTCTAACCCTTAGTTTTACTTTTGAAATCAATGCTTTTGCGATTGATATCCATCACACCTACTAAATTAATGTTAAAAAATGAGATCAGAATGAAATTGAAACACTAGAAAAATCTCAAAAAGTTTGTCTTTGTATGCGCAAATTTTGAAAAAGACAGCTGCAAGTGCTTCAATCACTACAGTTAGTCAGGAATAGGTTGCATGATATAGCTCGCTAAGACATCCTGTATTTCCCTGTGTATTACTAAAAGCCCGTACGGGCTTGTAAACACACTTAAGTGGCAAATTTACCAGGATTATAAACAGGGCAGCCTTATACACAGGGCAGGCTTATATTTCTCTACATGAAATAATGAGGGAGTGGCAAACAGTTTGCTCAAGACTTATCTATGGTTTGTACATCATTCTTTAGACATTTTCTATAATCCTTTATCTTTCTTTGCATGAAATATAAGGGTAGCGGAAATTGATATAGCTGAAAAATATATAAATACCATATGTTGAAGTATGGTAATGGTCCAAAATGCTTTTTCATTGAGCACAGAGGCCATACACAGGGAAATATAGTACCCACTTAAACTGCATCAGTAGTGGCCCATGCTAGTGCCCCCTATGGAGGAGCCTTCAAAATAGGTACTTTTTATACAGATGTCAATCAATCAATGGCAGGGTATTCACATTTCAATTTTTCAAAAGATCGGAACCATTTTGAAAAAGGCTTTGCATTTATACAAAATGAAAGCTGGCCAATGGCTGATAGCTTTTACGACATTCTACAACGGCCACCCAATTTTTAACATATAATTGGAATGGTTTAAATTCAGGTAGAATACACTTTAGCTGGCGCACATCTTGCTGCACATTAGGATTAGCATAGGGTTAGCATTAGGGTAGCTAAAGGGTTCACTTCAGCACCGGCTAAAGTGCATTAGTCCCTCAATTTCTCCTAATATGACAGGAATGAAGAGACCTGATGTACACAGACTTTGTTGAACATGGTTAAATGTATAAGGTAATGTGATGGGAATCATTTTCTTTCAATCAGTTCTAAGGGGGGGGTCTTTTTTTTTCAACCCATTCCTAAGGGTGGGGTCACTTTTTTTCAACCTATTCCCAAGGGGGGGTAATTTTTTTTTTGACGTATTCGTTCTGCCAGATTGGCACCCCCCCCTGCCATAAATAATGAACGCTCCCTAAAGGGGCCCTGGCACGGAAAAGTACAACATGGGTACCGACCCAAAAATCATTGGTAAACTCGCAGGAACCAGCGGAGTGCCCTGATTCGTCAATGGATAGTGATGTGACCTTTTAATGCAGGCATGCATTCGCCGTGCCAGGGCCCCTTTAAGAAGTGGTCTTGTCCCCTTGTCGATTTTAAGAAGTGGTCTTGTCCCTTGTCACCCAGCTCTATATATCCCTTGTCGATTTTAAGAAATGGACTTGTCCCCTTGTCAATTTTACCTGTCTGGGTCTAGACCCCTAAAATCGACAGTGTGACATGGGCTTTTCTTAAAATCGACAAAGGACATGGAGCTTCAAGGGACAAGGACATGGGTCAAAAAATATAGTGACGGGGGACATGGACTTTTCTTAAAATCGACATGTGACATGGGGCTTAAGCCGCTTAGTGACAAGGACAGAGGAAAATACAAATTTAGTGACATTTGACATGGGCTTTTCTTAAAATCGACAAGGGACATGAGGACCCCCCATCTAGACCCCTTCTGGGCCCTTTACATCGGCTGCCTACATATACATATCTTGGCATGATGGTGCCAACCAAATGCCAACATAGGCCCAATGTTGGCTTTTGGTCGGAACACATCAGCATCAGCAAATGGTCGGCCACTTTTGCCGATGTCCTGCCAACATTTGATCGGCCATCGGGCCTATGTCTATGGCAAGCCGTTTGGGTAAACTTTCGAAAAACTTGGTTTTTCGGCGAAAAACCATGTTGGCATGGTTCTTCATTAAACACTTGTTTCACCGAAAAACATGGTTCTTGCACATGTGGACCGTTTGTGATGGTTTTCTTTAGTAAACATGGTTTTTCTCTGATGATCATGGTTTTTATTTCACGTTTTTTAAGGTTAAAATAACGTTTTTTAAGGGTTAAAATAACGTTTTTTGAGGTTCTGTCGCCCACCAACATTTTTTGGGGGGAAATGTAAACCTAAACCATGTGTGGGTTTGAACCTGCTACCGTCAAATGGAGAATCCAAAGCTCTATCCATTAGGCCACCAGGGCTTGTATGCTAAGTTGTGACATTGAAGTCTATATAAGCCAGCATGTCAGGTTGAAAATTAAGGTTAAAGAAAACAGGGTTTTCTTTGAACCTAATAATTTATAAACCTTTTCTGAACGTTCAGGAAAGGTTGGGATAAAAACGTTTTTATCTGAACCTTAAAAAAAAAATAATAACGTGAAAAAAAAAAGTTTTTTTCTATACCGTACCTAATCTGCACCTTTCCTGAACCTTCACAAAAGGTGTAGAAAAGGTTAAGATAAAAATATTTTTATCTCAACCTTAAAAAACGATTTTGAGCATATTTTCAAAATACTTGGCAAAATTACTGTACACCCTCCTAGATCTAGAAACTTTCCTACTTGTGAAACAAAAGAAAAGTATCCCTTTGACCAATGGTCAGTTTTTTTCTTCAAACTCTGTCATTTAACTAGACAGGATAATTATGATGATTGAAAAAGCAAAATTAAATGTATTGGGAATACATAGAATAACAGCAAGTTAGGGAAATAGAAAACCTTAATGCTCGTTTTTTTAAATGTTAAAAACTGTTTTTAAAGGGTTTTACTCAGACGTTTTTATAAAAACATTTTTTAAAGCTAAAAAAAGCGTTTTTATCCAAACCTTTCTCATTGGATTTGGTATTTTAAAGGTGAAAGAGAAAACGATTTTTTCTCAGCCCTTTCTACACCTTTTTAGAACGTTTTGAAAAGTTTTTTTTATGTTATTTTCTTAAACGTTTTTTTCTCAACCTTTTTTGGAGCCGTCACTTAGGTTCAGGAAAGGTGCAGACTAGGTTTAGAGAAAAACGCTTTTCCCCTTTTTTCAAACTTTTTTTTTTAAGGTTCTGATAAAAAAAGTTTTCATCTTAACCTTTCCTCAACCGTTGCTGCACCTTTTTTATCTTTTAGACCTTGGGACTCTCCATCTGAATGTAGCAGGTTTGAATCCACACATGATTTAGCTTTACATTTTCCCCCAAAAAACGTTGGTGGTTGATAGAACCTCAAAAAACGTTATTTTAACCTTTAAATTAAAAACGTTTATATTCACAGAAAAACGTGTTTTTTTTAGTTTTGCAAAATAAACGTTTCCTCCACTTTTTCTGAATCTTTTCTTTTAACGTTAAAAAAACTTTTTTTGTAGGGTATCATCTTCTTTATTGATTGCAGAGGTGTCACAGATAATAGCCTGAATGGGGTTTATAATTACATCAGTTAAAATTGGTTGGCAAAGAAAAATTATTAGTTCATTGCAAATGTGACAACTGTAGCTATTGATCATAAGTTCATTGGTTTACCACAGTAGGCCGGTCTGATCTGCGTATTTAGCTTAGGCCATGTATCTATAGGCATATTTTTGAGAGACATTTTTTAGAGTGTTAAGGTAGGGTTCCAGGGTAGTTCAGTTTAATACATTTTACTGCATTAAACTGTCTCAGGTATGATGGAATTACATGTGTCATACACCAATATGATCGTAGTTGATGTCTCATTCCAATTGCTTCCATTTCATAAGGTGTTGCTAGGCATGGAATGCAAATGGAACAAAAAACATTCTTTTTAGCTTTTTTTTCCTTCAATGACATTATGGGATGAAAATATAACCTAATTATCAGTTCTGATGATTGGAGAATTATCATGAAGTCATTTCCTGGAGACCTTTTTTTTATTTTGTCGATATTCCAATTATTAAGGTCTGGAGAGCTCTTCAAAGTTGCTTACTTACTAAAAAAATAAAAGAAGGTAAATTCTCAAGGAAAATGGGTGAAAATGGCACCACTTTAGTAAATAAGTCGTGGCCAGGGCATCCGAGCATACATACCTAGGGTTGAAGGACCTTGACAAGGAGCAGGTGGTCCCAAAAAAACAAGGTAGGCCCCCATAAACCTCAAGATAAGGATGTTCCAAGTCAAGAGACCTGTAAGAGGTATAATGCATATCGCAGGAAAAAATCTTTCAAGTGCAGAATGTGGATCTTCAAGGACATCTTGTATTTGAGTTTCTGATATGTAGCTGCAGTGTATCCACACACTCTATAAAGTCCTCAGCCCTCTCTTGTTTCCCAGAAAGCATGTTATGACTGCTCTGAGGGAAAGCCACCCAGGTAACAAAATGAGGTTATTATAACGTTAAATTAACGTAATTTCTGAGTTGAAAAAAAACGTTCAAAGAGGGTTCAGCTTAACTCCATTTCATGGACTCAAACCAACATTTAATAAAAGTTGAAAAAACGTTGATTCAACACAAGAATTCTCATGTGAATATGTAGCAAAATGATGTTGAATTAACCTTGAAACAACCTCATCTTACTCCATACCAAGCCAGTATATTGCCATAGGAGATTCACATTATTTCTACTTTTCTGATGTATTTGATTCATCACCCCCCCCCACATCTAGCATATTTATACTCCAAGGGTACATGTATCCCCTTTTGCAAAGGGACCCTGTACCTGATATGTTAGAGGAGCAGTGCATTGATTCATAAGAGGAAATTGATTGAATTTTTATCTCACCTCGTGCCTTCCTTACGGCCGACACCCAAGGGCGAGAGGTCCCGCAGGTTGTATCCACACCGAAGTGAGATTACCCTTGTGGCGTTGTTGCCAGGACCCTAGTCTAATGGGGAGGGGGGATGATGGCGACCGAATCTATGGGAACATAGAAAGCACGCCCCTACACATTTACCGAGGCAATCGTTCTTTAACATCCGTCACTACATAGGCATAGTGAGAGATGGACAGGCCTGTTTTAAGTCATTTGTCTGCCATGACCGCCGAGAGACTTTCCAGCACAGCCTAGCCAGAGCAGGGAGGAACTCAAACGACACCTTACGGCTACGTTTGGAACCACCACTGTGCTCCGGCCGGGCCGGGAACCGAACCCACGACCTTACGGCCCGTGAGCGGACGTGCTACCGACTGCGCCACGCCTCCCGGCTTCATAAGAGGAAATACAACAGGAATGACTTATACAAATGCCAAATGTTTCAATAAAGGTGTCAACTATACCATTGACCCTAATGTAGGGAACAATTTCATTAATTTATGAATATTTCTACACTAAGATATATCTAGACATTGGACCTTGATAATAAGGTTGATACAACTACGATATCATTATCATTAGAATTTACATTAGACAGATACCTGTATGCATCATCTAGCCCAGTCTTATCATAACATTTCCTGCCATCTAGTGAGTCATTCTGAAACCACAGAATAACGTTCAATCAACATTTTTTTGAACAAGTTAAATCAACGTTGTTTTGAGTCCACATTCTCAACGTTGATCAACATTCATCAAAGGTTATCTGAAAAAACGTTATCTGCTAAACATTGTTTGAATGTTAAACCAACATCTATGAAAAAATGTTTTCTCAAGAACCCCAAATCAATGTTGAACCAACGTTTTTCAACAAATGTTAGTCCAACTAACCACCAGTGAACGTCGATTGACGTTCCCTTAATGTTTCTTGTTACCTGGGCATGACTTAAATTTTTAGTTACAATATTAAATCACCCTTACTTAAATCTCATGATTACTGATAATCCTGATGTTTATATGCAGCCTTACTAACCATAAATCATGGGTTGTTGCTTTAAATGATCCAGAAGTCAGTACTAGTGTTTCAAGGAAGTAAACATGGAATTTGGCTGTTTTTTAAGATGACTGCCCTTGTACCGAAATGAAGCGATATAATCCAGAGACAAGTGATTATAATCCAATGTACATGAAATTGAGCCTATTTGGTGTGGCTTTATATATACATCTTGACCCCTATTGTCATGATCCAAGTTGGACTTCTGCTTCTGAATTACCCAAACTGATACAACCATGCATATGGAGTGTGCTCACACTGAACATGTAATATTTAAAAAAATGGTTCCGACACTTGGATGAAATACAATTTGCAGCAGTGTCAAAGCTATCGATATTAGCCAGAATAATGCCAGGAATGACATAAGAAAGTTCTTGTACAGGTTTGGACTATACTACCCAGGTGAACATAGTGAACTCATTGCCCTAAGGGGGGATTTTCAGCATATGTGGCATCCTATGGATATCTCAAAATTGAAAGCCTCATTTCCAGACTCAGTAGCCTCAAATTAGGTATAATATTAATGGGGTATTGCAGGATGAGAAAGCCCTTTTGCAGGAGAGCAATGTGACAAAGTTTTCAATTTTAGTTAAAGTGCGTTTGCAAATGAATAGTCGTCATTACCAATCTACATCAATGGAATTGGTCGGTGTGTGTGTGTGTGTGTGTGTGTGTGTGTGTGTGTGTGAGTTGGTGTAACCAGCAAATTGGGGACATTCATGGGAACACACACCTACAAACTGGGGACATCTTGCGAACCGGGGACGGCTCACTTCGCATGACCTTGAGAAAAGGGGGGCAATGGGTTTGGGTATCACAAATGACCTTGAAAAATGGTTATGAACATGATTTCTAGTGTGTCAACAAAATGTCCCCAATTTGGCCCGGAGCAACTTGTGCTGTGTGTAAAAAGTAAGAGCTATTTTTTGTGAATTTTTGCCTGTGTGTAAAAGTCCCCAATTTGTTTTGCACACTGAGAGATCTGTGTGTCCCCAGTTCACCCAGTGATCTGGGTGTATTGCCTAATTAGCTTTATTGCCATTTTTGACCTCTTAGGGATTAATCCAGTGTATTTGCATAAAAATTGTCACAAATTTGAGCCAGACATTGAATCTGTGTGCCTGCAAACTGAGGAATTTCCTTAATAGACCCTGTGTGTCTACAAAGTGAGGACATGACTTCACAGTGTGTGCTTGCAAACTGATGCCTAAGGGACTTTCTCTTGGGTATGGTCAAATGCAAAGAGTGTAAACAAACTGAGGTCTTGATACTTTTCTACCCCTATACAAGAGCATTCAGTCTATTTACGAAGAATAGACACATTTAAACAAGGACAAGACATCATTTTCTAGCTGTGTGCTCAAACGAATTGAGGACTCAAACTCCACACAGTGTTTAGGCAAACCGAGGACATGACCACACATTGTGTGTATGCAAATAGAGGACTTGGCTTAGATACACTCCACACAGTGTGTGTAGGCAAACTGAGGACATTAATACACAGAATGAGTATGCAAATAGAGGACTTGGTCTTAGATACACTCCACACAGTGTGTGTAGGCAAACTGAGGACATGACCACACTGTGTGTGTTGGCAAATAGAGGACTTGGTCGTAGATTCACTCCACACAGTGTGTGTAGGCAAACTGAGGACATGGCCACACAGTGTGTGTAGGCAAATAGAGAACTTGGTCTAAGATACACTCCACACAGTGTGTATATGCAAATAGAGGATATAGTTTTAGATACACTTCACACACTGTGTGTAGGCAAGCCGAGGACATGACCACACAGTGTGTGTAGGCAAATAGAGGACTTGGTATAAGATACACTCCACACAGTGTGTGTATGCAAATAGAGGACTTGATCTTAGATACACTCCACACAGTGTGTGTAGGCAAACTGAGGACTTGATCTTAGATACACTCCACACAGTGTGTGTAGGCAAACTGAGGACACGACCACACAGTGTGTGTAGGCAAATAGAGGACTTCGTATAAGATACACTCCACACAGTGTGTGTATGCAAATAGAGGACTTGGTCTTAGATTCACTCCACACAGTGTGTGTAGGCAAACTGAGGACACGACCACACAGTGTGTGTAGGCAAATAGAGGACTTGGTATAAGATACACTCGACACAGTGTGTGTATGCAAATAGAGGACTTGGTCTTAGATACACTCCACACAGTGTGTGTAGGCAAGCTGAGGACATGGCCAAACAGTGTGTATATGCAAATAGAGGACTTGGTCTTAGATACACTCCACACACTGTGTGTAGGCAAACTGAGGACATGACCACACTGTGTGTGTTGGCAAATAGAGGACTTGGCCTTAGATACACTCCACATACTGTGTGTAGGCAAGCTGAGGACATGACCACACAGTGTGTGTAGGCAAATAGAGGACTTGGCCTTAGATATACTCCACAGAGTGTGTGTATGCAAATAGAGGACTTGGTCTTAGATACACTCCACACAGTGTGTGTAGGCAAACTGAGGACATGACCACACAGTGTGTGTAGGCAAATAGAGGACTTGGTCTAAGATACACTCCACACAGTGTGTGTATGCAAATAGAGGACTTGGTCTTAGATACACTTCACACACCTGCACACTGTGTGTAGGCAAACTGAGGACATGGCCACACAGTGTGTGTAGGCAAATAGAGGACTTGGCCTTAGATACACTCCACACAGTGTGTGTAGGCAAACTGAGGACATGGCCACACAGTGTGTGTAGGCAAATAGAGGACTTGGACTTAGATACACTCCACACAGTGTGTGTAGGCAGACTGAGGACATGATCACACTGTGTGTGTTGGCAAATAGAGGACTTGGTCTTAGATTCATTCCACACAGTGTGTGTAGGCAAATTGAGGACATTCCCACACAGTGTGTGTATGCAAATAGAGGACATGGCGTTAGATACACTGCACACAGTTTGTGTAGGCAAACTGAAGACATGGCCACACAGTGTGTGTATGCAAATAGAGGACATGGTCTTGGATACACTTCCAGTCAATACAAAAACTCGTCAGACATTTGGAATGTCTGGCTGTATTTATGGGACCTTGGGCTACATTTTGTTTTTTACGGCATGCAAATCGGACCATTATTAAGGTTTTTACCGCCTAAAACAAAAGCAGTTACTTTTATTTAAATTTTGAAGAGTTAAATGGTTAAAATAGTTATTTAATGCTGTTTTTTTATTATTCATTTCTCAACAAAAATAATCTTGAGGTATTCAGTCCTGGGGAATGATGAGATCTTCAGGACCAAATGGCCTGCGAGTGGAAAAACTTTTCTTATAGACTGCACTCCACACAGTGTGTGTATGCAAACTGAGAACACGGCCATATAGTGTATGCTAATAGAGGACTTGGTCTTAGTTAAGGTCCATACAGTGTGTGTAGACAAATTGGGGACATGGCCCCACAGTGTGTCTATGCAAAAAGAGGACTTGGTCTGAGACACAACATGTGTAGGCAAACTGGGGACTTAGTCTTAGATATACTCCATGCAGTATGTGTATTTAAACTGAGGACAAAGCCATACAATGTGTGTTAAAAATAGAAGACTTAGTCTGAGACACAGCATGTATAGGCAAACTTGGGACGTAGTCTAAGATATACTCCACACAGTGTGTGGAAGCAAACTGAGGACATGGCCACACCTCCCCCTCCCACGCAGCAGAATTTATATAGTCAACTTTGTTTTAGAGTAATTCTATTGCAGAGTAATTCTATTTACCTTTGTAAATCAGTGTAGGATACTGGTTAATCAGGGTTGATTGATCAGTTTTGATTAATGTTCTACACCACTGGTCAGGAGTGGTCTCTCCCCGCACCTTGTCAGAGTAGGACCTCTCCTAAAGGTGAACACATGCACTGCAACCTAGCACACTGATTAGCCACTTGCTCATATGATACTGCAGCTCAGCATCGAAGGACCCAGTGGGCACATTAATGTTGATTCAGCATTGAAACAATTTTTGCAGATGAACAGTTGATTCTTGGTTTAGATATGATCGAATTTGAAAGTTGACACAACATAATCAAATCAACTGTGATTCAACATCAAATCATAAGTGCTGATTCAACATTTGTGTTTCTATGTTGATTCAATATTGTTTCAAAAGTTGAAATAACACTGATACATGTAGTAGTTAGGCAATTCTTTGTTGACATGTTAATGTTGAATCAACATTGAAATCGGTATCATTGATTTGACATGACAGATCAATGTTGAATCAATGTTGAATTGTAAACAATATTTCAGCATCGATATGTCAACTGTTGATCTGATGTTGAAATGGTGATGGTTGACAAAATTGATTTGGAATGATTGAGAAGGCCATGTTCTGTTCCAGCTCTTTCACCATCCTGGTCCAGCCAGGGGGTCCAGGCCCATTGAATCTCTACCTTCACCAGGACTTTTTTCAGCAAAGACTGCTGTGCAACAACTGACCACCCAGCTTCTAGTGGTTTACCTCTAACCCTAAGTTATCAGCAGCCTCCTTAGTATTCCTCCTGCAGTTTTCGCAAACTTCTCTGAATGCTCCTCATTTGTCTTTTCTGTGGCTCCCTGCTGGGGTAGTGTGCTTTTCAGGTGACTCTTTGAATTATCCCTCACTACTGGTTGCTATATGACTATTCCCTCCTAGGATAGATCAACTAAGCTGGCTCTTCTGCCCCCACCTTATATGTCTTTGAGCCTTTGTCTATCCTCAAATTCTCTCCCTCCGTTTACTGGCATGCCTTACCAACTTAGGCAGTTGGAGGTATACACTATCTAGTCAGTTGCCTGGGCACATTCTCAGGAGGCAGGATGGGTGAATGGCATCAGGTTAATAGTTGGACACATCTGACGCACATCTTCCTTGGGATAGCCTTCTAGTTGCCTGTCCCTCATTTCTGGGCTTAAGTGGACAATATGTTAAAGACTGGGACCATACAGCCAGCCAATTGCCATGGTGCATGGAGCTCTTTTGGGCACCCCCTTATAATACCAGAGCAGTATAGAGTGAGCTTCTAGAACATAGTTTGGTTAAGGGCAAATTTTGGAGGAAAGGGACTACGAGGGGGCGTCCCTCAGAGCATCTCAACTGAAGATGCTGCCCCCTGGTGTTTTACATTACAGTTGCATAATTTAGTGGCGCATGATAATAGCAACGTCAAACAAATCTAGCAATCTCCAAGCAGATCCTTTCAGAGGTACATTTTTAAAGTCTCTCTGAAACTACCAGTCAGATCTTAACATATGACCTGAAGCCCATGGGGAGTACCATTTAGATCTGCAGTCGTAGGGAGATTTCCCTTATCAATAACCACTAGAAGTGTGCCGATATCTCTGAACCAAGATCCAATATGGCGACCATTGCAGATTTACTGGCGACTTTTGAGGTTATAAAACGATTTACCAAGCAAGTGTAGGGGCTCGTAGATCGTGATGTAGTGTGAGCGTCTCCCTCGAGAGGGCGTCTCGAGCGGTGTGCCCATCACCGGTAGTCGCTAGAGGTCTCCTCGACCCCTGGTCTCTGTGGGGTGGTGGCAGCACTGTTCGCCTCGTCTCAGCTCCTACCTGGGGCCGGGGAAGGCGTTAGTCTGGCTCTAGCTGTCGACGGAGCTTACATTACAGTTAAGCAGTACACTTCCAGGTAGATGTAAACCATATACCGTAATAAATATGTGCCAGTTGCATTAACCCGAGATCCCTTGTCTGGTCTTTACTTCGAACTGGTCAAGACATTGATTCTAACCATTACACTGGTGCCGTGACCAGTTCTTGGTGTTAGTGCGCGGCCCTGGAGGCCGCACACGAGCACCATGGATCTCGAGATGAAAGATCGAGTATCTCGGGATCCACATCGAATGACACTACTCATGCCGACAATTTAAGCCGAATCCAAATGAAGGGGTATACCTCTATAATTGAACCCAAGGTAGAGAAGGTAGTTCGAGACCTCAAATCCGAAGAGATGCCCATTCCAGTCATGAATTATACATACAGATTAAGTACCGATTCCACAGAAAGATCGACACCAATTATGATGATGACTCTGGATGCTCAACGAGCAGCCTCGGCTCGAGCAGAAACGAGAACAGCGAACCCCCGTCGATCCTTAGATGACGTAGACGTCTCGATATTCGACATAGGAGGTTTGAAGAAAATCACTGAGTCAGCAGCAGAATACTTGCGCGAACAGGCCAAGTTGAGCGTCGATGCCATGAATAAAGTTCGCCTATACCAATGTTTACCAAAGTTAGAACACTCCGAACAAAAAGTTCTGAGACATAGGAATCTGGAGAAACAATGTCACCAGTATGAAACCGATAAATGATTAAAAGAGCAAATCAATCGTGACCTCGAACGACAGACATATGTCATCCAAAGGAAACTCGAACTTGCTAAAGCTGAGTGGGAAAATGAAAAACTTAGACAAAAAGTTGATCTAGAGGAACAGGAAGCTACTTCCACCATCAAGAATTTCGAACTAAAAAAAGAGGCTGAGCAAATAAGAGCCGAAATGGAACAGTATAAATACGAGGCAAATAAGCTGCTAGAGATCCGAGATCAATGCATCTTGAAAAACGAGGATGTAATGGAGTCCATGAAAGATAGCAATCAAGATCTATTCTTGAAGCAACAAGAACTATGCCTCGAAATAGCCAACCTGACAAAACGAAAGACAGCTCTCGATACATATGTGTCGGGAATAGAGAACAGTGATCAAACTGCCAGAACATGCCCCGAGGAAGAAGATAAATCATTCGAAACAGACACAAGTGTATCAGTAACACAACTAGATATACTTTACCACCAGGAAATAACTAATAATGACATACCTTCCGACGCTACTTTCATAAAAGGAACTAAACCTTTGGCGACATCAACACCAGCCGTAAATGATAATGCCGACGTCCATGTTCGGAACGATGGCGTCTATGACCCCACACATGAACCCAGACAAACTGAACCTGAAAAATAAGATTCAGATAAGATTCAGTGTCGCCACTGACTTACCACATAAAGAGAACGAACCCAATACTGCATGTGGACAGGAGGGCCACTTTGAGTTATCATATGATGACAATTCTGTAGATGATTCCGAACCTTTGGGCACAGGGAACCAAGATGCGGTAGGGGGTAGTGCATCAAGTTCTACCCGAGGACCAACTGCACCCCCTCCAGGGGCTGGAGGTGCCACGGGAGGAACTTTGAGGCACAGATCCTGAAGCAGTGTGTTAGAAGACATGCTGAATCAGTCAGCCAATACTTCAAACACTGCACACAGTGAGGAGACCATCCGAGAGTGGAGCGTCAACCAATGAAAAAAATTGGTACGCACAAATAACGCAGCTAGGCGGCAAGCCATCCTGCCTAAGATTTATGAGGGTGTAAAAACCTGGAAAGAATGGTTCTCGAACTTCACTGATGGACCCTAAGGACAGCTTTCTCAAGCCATATGGGTTTATTCCAATACAATGTTTTACCTTTTGGGCTGTGTAATGCACCAGCCACTTTCGAAGCTATGATGGAGGAAATGCTAAGCGACCTTCTTTGGAAGAGTTGTTTGGTGTACCTCGACGATGTTATAGTGTTTGGAAAGACTTTCGAGGATTGCATGAACAACCTCGATTTAGTCTTGAAGAGAATACTATCAAATGGTCTGAAGTTAAAAGCTAAGAAATGTAATTTATCTAAATCATCTATTACATATCTTGGTCGCATAATAACTCCTGACGGCGTAAAAGCCGACCCTGAAAAACTCCGAACAGTGTCCGAATGGCAGAAGCCCATAAGTGCGAAGGAAGTAAGATCCTTCCTCGGGTTCTGTTGATATTATCGAGACTTCCTCCCGAACTATTCTAAAGTGAGCTACCCCTTGCAAATGCTAGCACATTGGACCCCAGGTCGAGCAAAGGAACGTTTTCCCTGGGGAGAGGAACAAGATGCAGCCTTCGAGCAAATAAAACATTTGTTCGCTAACACGCCAGTATTGAAATATCCAACTGCGGATGACCATTTCATACTGGACACTGACACTAGCAACGATAGTATTAGTGCAGCCCTGTCGCAGGTCCAGGACGGGGTTGAAGTACCAATCGCCTTTGCTAGTAACACTTTGAATAGGGCACAACGAAACTACTGCACCACTAAACGTGAGTTGCTGGCTGTGGTGGTGTATACCAAAAAGTTTCGACACTTCCTATGGGGTACCGATTTTACTCTTCGAACTGACCACTCGTCCCTGAGGTGGCTACATAATTTTAAGGACGCTGAAGGAATGATTGGCCGTTGGCTGGCACACCTGTCAGAATTTGGGTTGGAGCATAGCCAGATCCAACATCGACCGGGTTTGAAGCATATTAATGCGGACGCCCTATCCCGGAGGCCTTTTAGAAAGTGCCAGAAAATCGATTGTGATGATTGTGGGGCCCACAACGCAGTAGTTGCAACGGTTCGAACTAGAGAGTCCAAACCGCTACCTAGCGCCAGCATGGAAAATGTTATAGAATGGCCAGAAGAAACCATCCAACATTTCCAACAAAACGATCCCGCTATCAAGAGAGTGATTTCCTTCCTTAATAGGAATGCCAAGCCCGAACGGCCGGCATTATCCCTCGAAGACAGAGAAACTCGAAAAATTTCTAGCCCAATGGACCGAGCTACAGGTTCGAGACGGTTGTGTCGATGGAAAACCTGTCCTACTAAGGACAAGGTCCTACAGATAGTGATACCCATGTCACTAAGATGAGACATTATGTTTTATTGCCACGGACATAAAACTAGTGGACACTTCGGGAAGAAGAGAACTTTAGAACGCCTAGCCAGAAGATACTACTGGCCAGGGATGCACAACGACATCATAAGATGGGTAATGACTTGCCCCGAATGCGGTAAGAATAAGCCCGGTCCTGGAATGGGAAAGATGCCTCTGGTGCAAGAGCTATTCGGCGTTCGTTTTGCCCGAGTAGCAATTGACATCATCAGTGGAATCGAACCCACACCTCGGGGAAACACCTGTATGATGGTAGTGACTGACTACTATACTAAGTACACTCGAGTATATCCTTTACCTGACCACAAGGCAGCCACCTGCGCTAGCGCCTTCATGAAAGGATGGGTTCTACACCTAGGTGCACCATTAATGATGCAGAGTGACCAAGGACGAGAATTCGAGTCCAACCTATGGCAAGAAATGTGCCACTATTTGGCCATTTGTAAAACTCAAACTAATCCATACAGACCCCAGTCTGATGGTCAAGTAGAAAGATTCAATCGAACATTGATACAAGTCCTCAAACCCTTGGTAAATTCTTGCCAAGACGACTGGGCGGCATCCCATCCCCTCCATGTGTAGTACATGCTTATAACAGTACTGTACACGCTGCAACGAACTGTTCCCCCAATCTATTAGTATTCGGGGAAGATATTATAATGCCTGCAGATCTCGTATATGGTGTTATAGGGGTGAGCCCCAAAGCCCCATGTACGGTGATGTTTGTAGAATCTCTACGAGATCAATTTAAGAGAGCTTATGAAGTAGTTCGAAATGAGCTATTAAAGAACGCGAATTGGCAGAAAATTGGGTATGATACCCACCTGAAGCCACGCCAGTTTAGCGTGGGTGACCGAGTGTTTAGGATACATGAACCTTTAAGGTGCAAGAAATTAATCTCGAGCTGGGATGGACCTCACATGGTCACCTGAATTATATCTGAGAGCATGGTTATGCTTATGAGTCTGGCCACAGGCCAAATGAATAAGTCTAACGTGTGTAGATTAGGGAAATGGAGGGGACGGGATGCCGCCAACTCCGAGTGTGAGGAAATTTCCAAACAGATGAATGAACAGAGGGACGAGAAAACTAATGAGCTATCAAGGAAATTGAAGGGAATGGCCCCAAAGAGAAAAAGAGGCCGACCTTGCAAAATAGCAGTTGAGAAAAAGCCAAAGAGAGGACGACCCAAGAAGGTCGACGCTGACACGAATTTAAAACCTAATCGTGATAAAATTGTCTCGGCGGAATGGAGAATCCGAGGTAGGGGGAAAACGTTAGCACCTTCCACCGGACCTTCTCAAGATTCTTGGTTGAAAAACAAAGAAAGAGAGGTGAGGGGCGGACTGCCGTTACTTAATGTTCCGAAATCACAACGAGTGTACAGTCCTGTTTACGTGTCTTGTTATATGTTTGGAGGTTCAGATACCTCGGCCATGATTCAAAATACGACCACGATGGGTATTACTAACCTATTCATGGTTCCTGTGGGTGGCAGACAGCTTGTCTGACGTGTACGTACGATGCTACATGTTTTTCTGCCAAACCCCTGTGGTAGTCCCACCAACGGCCTATGGAGAAAACCAACCCGAACCATCCCCGAGTGCTACTGCCACCTCGAGCTCCAATTACAAGAGTGGTTCAGACATGCACACGACCCCTGTACCGACGCCTCCAGTAAGAAACATGAGGACCACCAATGTGCTACATTTGGTGAAATCTAACTTCGAACTAGAGGACCCCGATGATTACATAGAAAAAAGGGACACAGGAATCCTGTGATATTCAGGCCGACGTCTTCCAGGCGTGGCAAGAGAGGCACATCAACCAGGCTGCAGGATACCTTCCAGGCATGACCGAAGGTGTGTTGGAATGTCTGCATGAGATCCAGCGATGGGAAATAACCTGGATCTCACAGGACATGCAAGGACAGGCGAGAGACCAGCTTCGGGCCTCGCTCCAGCGTGAAAACGAGGCTAAGGCCATGAAGCTGATATACGAGTCGCAGCTTCAGGAACTGAGAAGCCAATACGACCACCAGGACGTTCGATTCATGGCAGTATGCGGCTGCTTCATGAAAGATTGGGACGGCACTGCAGAGAGTGCGTTCGAAAAGCTCCAGGGCAAGCTGCAGGAGGCTAGACATAGAGTCTTTCGGATTCATAAGTATGTCCACCCCGAGACCTTCTGCCAGCGCAGGTGCACCACCAACCGGACCCGGGAGGGAACCCGAAGCCACCACCACTGCCCCGACTGCCACCCCGGCTAGACCAACCAAGACCCTAACCTCTATCCCCGAGGCGACCACTGCGGCCACAGCCCCTGACCAACCCCCAGTGGTCCATAACCTGATAAGTCTGGACTCTGATCCGGAAACCAACTCCCGTGAGACGGTGATGGAGACAGACTTGTGAGCCTCGATGTAGATAACTACAGGTGCCGACCCTATCCTCTATATGGGATCCTCAAACACCCAAACTGTGCCCCAACCTCGAAGGATGTCCGGACGGATGCAGACCCACGAAACCCAATGGACGAATCTACATCTTCCCATCTTGATCAGGGCACACCACACAGCGAGGCGGCTTGCCACCGCCAAGTCCATCGTTCGCCGACTGGATCTGCAGACAAGCAGTGGATAACCCCGAACACACCCTGAAGTCATTTATTATTGTGCGGCAGACCCACTACACTGGTGGGCTGCTATAAAGTCATGTTGTATACTATGTAATTAACCACTATTCCTCTCACCTTACGCATAAAATTAGTTTTATTTAAAATGTCGACCCTAACATCATCCACTAGGTTCGATCTCATAAAATATGTCTATTTATCACTGGTAAACAAACTAATTGGTGCTATAAACCTACGAGATCTGTTACCTTAAATATTAATACTATTCCGCAGGTACATACCAATTGTGTTCACACTTCGAGGTTAATAGTGGTATATATTTATATGTATAATTATAAATGTAAAAAACCCACAGTTACTGTAAACTGTGCTAAAAAAACTATTATATAGGGTTCATACGTGAACTGTAAAATTTTTCTTTTCGGGTTATGTAACACTTTACCATATATAATTACAAACATAGTATGTCATTAATAACATACATTTAAATACTCTATGTACGGGTAAGAACTTGTTCTTCCGAACTTGTCTCGACCCATATTTTTCTTCTACATTGTTTCATAGTGTATAAATATGTTTACTTCACCTAATATAATTATATGTGGTCGACTCCTAATACTAAGACGTCACACAAATAACATATCACGTTCTACTTCGAACTCTCGTTTATTACTTCGAGCCCTTATTTTTTAGAATAACGAAGTTCTCACAATGTTAAATACATTTTTTTACACACCCCTTTCCTTATTCTGGTGGGGGTAGTGTAGGGACTCGTAGATCGTGATATAGTGTGAGCGTCTCCCTCGAGAGGGCGTCTCGAGTGGTGTGCCCATCACCGGTAGTCACTAGAGGTCTCCTCGACCCCTGGTCTCTGCGGGGTGGTGGCAGCACTGTTCGCCTCGTCCCAGCTCCTACCTGGGGCCGGGGAAGGCATTAGTATGGCTCTAGCTGTCGACAGAGTCGGACCACTTTTACCTGAGCTTACATTACAGTTAAGCAGTACACTTCGAGGTAGATGTAAACCATATACTGTAATAAATACGTGCCAGTTGCACTAACCCGAGATCCCTTGTCTGGTCTTAACTTCGAACTGGTCAAGACATTGATTCGAACCATTACACAAGTAAACAAAGAACACCTCAAAAGCAAAGTTTCAGGAACTAATCAAGATGAAAGTAAAACAAAGTGAAACACCCCTAAAGTATTAGAATATTTTTGTTTAAATGTCAACATATCATGTCAAGTTAGCTGGCACATCCCTCACTTCTTCATAGCCTGAAAATTTTGCTTCATCTGGTACCCCGAGGGTACCCCACTCTGAAGCAGTCACAAATTGAACATTTCTAACCAGCGATCTAGCAACCCATTTTTATATATAGTGTAACCAAAATGGCAGGACCCCACACTCCAGGGTGGTGTGTATAACAGAAGGGGAAACTATATAGCTTCATCTACAGAAATATTATACTCTGTGTTAATCAGAGCGAGTTATTATCTGTTACATTCTGTACTAGGTTGTAGTTAAGTAGATGACATGACTATGTTTACTGCACCTCTATATTGACCTGGCTATTCATTTTTCACTATCAGTATCTCAACATTTATGTAATGATTATCTAGCCTTTACTCAGAAAAGGGAAGAAAAAGACACAATTAGCCCTATCACTTTAGTGGCCACACATACTAAATTCAGAATGATTAACATGCTGAGGCTTTTCAAAGAAGGATTATGACTGTTTAAGTGTGTCAACAAAATGTCCCCAATTGACCTTAAGAGAATTGTGCTGTGTGTGAAAAATCAGTGCAAAATTCCACTTTCTATAGTATAAAATCCTAGCCTATTTAGGCTGACCATATAATTCATAAGGTGTTGTATAATGGTAGATGTAGTATTTGAATAGACTTAGGCACAGGGAGGTGGTAGGAGGCCGGGAGGTGGTGATAGGGTGCCGGGAGAAAGGTACCCCACTCTGAAGCAGTCACAAATTGAACATTTCTAACCAGCGATCCAGCAACCCATTTTTATATATAGTGTAACCAAAATGGCAGGACCCCACACTCCAGGGTGGTGACTGAACAAGGATCCCACATCCCAGGAGCAGAAGGTGTATGAACCAGGAAGGTGTCTGTATTGTCTAATTCTCATGATCCTTATGGGACAGGTCTTATCTAGTTCTGTGTGCATAATTGCACACATGATATCCCAGCATGTATTAGGGTCCCTGCTATAATAGAAGTTGTGCAAGTCAAAAGACTTAAGTGCTTGATGAAAATCATTTTTGACATAGTACCTGTATGATCTCCCAACAAATTAGATACTAGTCATGTTTAAAAAACACATATCCTTATCCATGCACCTGCCTACCCCTTTTTACATAAATTTATATTGATCTATATTGATGTACCAATTCCATGATATCAGTGATATCACCAACATGCGCACTAAAATGACAGGACCCCACACTCCAGGGTGGTGACTGAACAAGGATCACACATCCCAGCAGCAGAAGGTATATGAACCAATAATGTGTCTGTATCAAGGGAACATTATAGATATTTACCTGCATGCACCAATGTCTAATAACAATTCAATTCTTGTGGTCCACATTCATACAACAATAGTGAATTCAATTTCTGGCCCTTTTCTCATCTGAATTAATGTACACTTGAGTATTACCATCCAATAATATGTCAGTTAATGAAAACTAAAAAAAAATGAGAATGTTGATTGAGAGCAGACTTTGGGTCTATGAGTAACATGAAAAGTGATGTATTTATGTTTTTATTCCTGTCATATAGAGCCAATACCTTAATTAATGTGACCAGAACCTTAGGTTAATTGGGTCACAGAAACAGGCAAATTGTATACTAATCCCTGCAGTGCTGAAGCTTTGAAGTGGGGAATAATGAGATCTGCAGGACCTTATGGCCTGCAAGGGGAAAAACATTTCTTATAGACTGCACTCCACACAGTGTGTGTATGCAAACTGAGGACATGGCCACATAGTGTATGCCAATAGAGGATGTGGTATTAGCTAAGGTCCACACACTGTGTGTAGACAAATTGGGGACATGGCCCCACAGTGTGTCTTTGCAAAAAGAGGACTTGGTCTGAGACACAGCATGTGTACAGGCAAACTGGGGACTTAGTCTAAAATATACTCCATGCAGTATGTGTAGGCAAACTGAGGACAAAGCCATACAATGTGTGTTAAAATAGAAGACTTTGTCTTAGATATCCTCCACACAGTGTGTGGAGGCAAACTGAGGACATGGCCACACCTCCTCCTCCCATGCAGCAGAATTTATACAGTCAACTTTGTTTTATCATTTGACATATCACTGCTAAACAATATTTCAGCAGTAAAAAAAGGGAGGCTATGGGCTTGGGCATCAGCGATGACCTTGAAAAATGGTTATAAACATGATTTCTAGTGTGTCAACAAAATGTCCCCAATTTGACCTTAAGAGACTTGTGCTGTGTGTGAAAAATCAGCGCAAAATTCCACTTTCTATAGTATAAAATCCTAGCCTATTTAGGCTGACCATAAAATTCATTAAGTGTTGTATAATGGTAGATGTAGTATTTGAATAGACTTAGGCACAGGGAGGTGATAGGAGGCCGGGAGGTGGTGATAGGGTGCCAGGAGAAGGTGAGGGAGGCTGGGGGAGGTGAGCAGAGACCAGGAGAAAGTAATGGGCAGCCAAGAGATATGAGGGAGTGACTGGGAGAAGATAGGGGAAACACTCGGGAAAATAATGAAACTTAAGCAGCAGCAACCCCCCCCCCTCCATCTGCAAGAGCTTGATGTAATAGGAATAAATCAATTGCTCAAAATTTGGTAATTACACTGTATTTTTGCATGAAGATCATGAACAGATTAAATACACTGTAAATACATTGTGCATTCTGTTGAGAATTACACATACTTACAATATTTTTACACTAGCATTTGGTAGGGTGTACCCCATTGGTGAAAGCAATGCAAATTCTATTGAAAATTACACATATTTATATCACTTTTACAGCAGAATTTTGAAGAGTGTGAGCAAACAGTAAATTCATTGCAAACTCTGGCGAGAATTACACATATTCTCATTACCTTTACACCAGCATTAGCAAGGTAAAGGAACGCAAATGTCAGTGCATGTATTTACATCACCTTTAAATCAGCTTTACAAAGAGTGTAATTCCATAGTAATGTAATACATATTTTGGTGACAATTACACATATTTACACTACCATCACATCATCATTACTAAGGGTGTAAACCAATGGAAAATGCAATGCAAACTTTGGTGACAATTGCACATATTTACATCACTTTTACTTGAGATTTACAAACAAATTAAATGTATGTAAATATCGTTCAATGTAAAGGCCAGGTAAATAGTATGTAAATCCTGAGCACAATCTTTACACAGAAATGCGACCTTTACATTTTGTAAAGCCCATATCTCGTGCAGTGTGTATAACAGAAGGGGAAACTATATAGCTTCATCTACAGAAATATTATACTCTGTGTTAATCAGAGCGAGTTATTATCTGTTACATTCTGTACTAGGTTGTAGTTAAGTACATGATGTGACTATGTTTACTGCACCTCTATATTGACCTGGCTATTCATTTCTCACTATCAGTATCTCAACATTTATGTAATGATTATCTAGCCTTTACTCAGAAAAGGGAAGAAAAAGACACAATTAGCCCTATCACTTTAGTGGCCACACATACTAAATTCAGAATGATTAACATGCTGAGGCTTTTCAAAGAAGGGTTATGACTGTTTAAGTGTGTCAACAAAATGTCCCCAATTGACCTTAAGAGAATTGTGCTGTGTGTGAAAAATCAGTGCAAAATTCCACTTTCTATAGTATAAAATCCTAGCCTATTTAGGCTGACCATATAATTCATAAAGTGTTGTATAATGGTAGATGTAGTATTTGAATAGACTTAGGCACAGGGAGGTGGTAGGAGGCCGGGAGGTGGTGATAGGGTACCGGGAGAAGGGTACCCCACTCTGAAGCAGTCACAAATTGAACATTTCTAACCAGCCATCCAGCAACCCATTTTTATATATAGTGTAACCAAAATGGCAGGACCCCACACTCCAGGGTGGTGACTGAACAAGGATCCCACATCCCAGGATCAGAAGGTATATGAACAAGGAAGGTGTCTGTATTGTCTAATTCTCATGATCCTTATGGGACAGGTCTTATCTAGTTCTGTGTGCATAATTGCACACATGATATCCCAGCATGTATTAGGGTCCCTGCTATAATAGAAGTTGTGCAAGTCAAAAGACTTAAGTGCTTGATGAAAATCATTTTTGACATAGTACCTGTATGATCTCCCAACAAATTAGATACTAGTCATATTTAAAAAATACATATCCTTATCCATGCACCTGCCTACCCCTTTTAACACAAATTTATATTGATCTATATTGATGTACCAATTCCATGATATCAGTGATATCACCAACATGCGCACTAAAATGACAGGACCCCACACTCCAGGGTGGTGATTGAACAAGGATCCCACATCCCAGCAGCAGAAGGTATATGAACCAAAAATGTGTCTGTATCAAGGGAACATTATAGATATTTACCTGCATGCACCAATGTCTAATAACAAATCAAGTCTTGTGGTCCACATTCATACAACAATAGTGAATTCAATTTCTGGCCCTTTTCTCATCTGAATTAATGTACACTTGAGTATTACCATCCAATAATATGTCAGTTAATGAAAACTAAAAAAAAAATGAGAATGTTGATTGAGAGCAGACTTTGGGTCTATGAGTAACATGAAAAGTGATGTATTTATGTTTTTATTCCTGTCATATAGAGCCAATACCTTAATTAATGTGACCAGAACCTTAGGTTAATTGGGTCACAGAAACAGGCAAATTGTATACTAATCCCTGCAGTGCTGAAGCTTTGAAGTGGGGAATAATGAGATCTGCAGGACCTTATGGCCTGCAAGGGGAAAAACATTTCTTATAGACTGCACTCCACACAGTGTGTGTATGCAAACTGAGGACATGGCCACATAGTGTATGCCAATAGAGGATGTGGTATTAGCTAAGGTCCACACACTGTGTGTAGACAAATTGGGGACATGGCCCCACAGTGTGTCTATGCAAAAAGAGGACTTGGTCTGAGACACAGCATGTGTACAGGCAAACTGGGGACTTAGTCTAAAATATACTCCATGCAGTATGTGTAGGCAAACTGAGGACAAAGCCATACAATGTGTGTTAAAATAGAAGACTTTGTCTTAGATATCCTCCACACAGTGTGTGGAGGCAAACTGAGGACATGGCCACACCTCCTCCTCCCATGCAGCAGAATTTATACAGTCAACTTTGTTTTATCATTTGACATATCACTGCTAAACAATATTTCAGCAGTAAAAAAAGGGAGGCCATGGGCTTGGGCATCAGCGATGACCTTGAAAAATGGTTATAAACATGATTTCTAGTGTGTCAACAAAATGTCCCCAATTTGACCTTAAGAGACTTGTGCTGTGTGTGAAAAATCAGCGCAAAATTCCACTTTCTATAGTATCAAATCCTAGCCTATTTAGGCTGACCATAAAATTCATTAAGTGTTGTATAATGGTAGATGTAGTATTTGAATAGACTTAGGCACAGGGAGGTGATAGGAGGCCGGGAGGTGGTGATAGGGTGCCAGGAGAAGGTGAGGGAGGCTGGGGGAGGTGAGCAGAGACCAGGAGAAAGTGATGGGCAGCCAAGAGATATGAGGGAGTGACTGGGAGAAGATAGGGGAAACACTCGGGAAAATAATGAAACTTAAGCAGCAGCAACCCCCCCCCTCCATCTGCAAGAGCTTGATGTAATAGGAATAAATCAATTGCTCAAAATTTGGTAATTACACTGTATTTTTGCATGAAGATCATGAACAGATTAAATACACTGTAAATACATTGTGCATTCTGTTGAGAATTACACATACTTACAATATTTTTACACTAGCATTTGGTAGGGTGTACCCCATTGGTGAAAGCAATGCAAATTCTATTGAAAATTACACATATTTATATCACTTTTACAGCAGAATTTTGAAGAGTGTGAGCAAACAGTAAATTCATTGCAAACTCTGGCGAGAATTACACATATTCTCATTACCTTTACACCAGCATTAGCAAGGTAAAGGAACGCAAATGTCAGTGCATGTATTTACATCACCTTTAAATCAGCTTTACAAAGAGTGTAATTCCATAGTAATGTAATACATATTTTGGTGACAATTACACATATTTACACTACCATCACATCATCATTACTAAGGGTGTAAACCAATGGAAAATGCAATGCAAACTTTGGTGACAATTGCACATATTTACATCACTTTTACTTGAGATTTACAAACAAATTAAATGTATGTAAATATCGTTCAATGTAAAGGCCAGGTAAATAGTATGTAAATCCTGAGCACAATCTTTACACAGAAATGCGACCTTTACATTTTGTAAAGCCCATATCTCGTGCAGTGTGTATAACAGAAGGGGAAACTATATAGCTTCATCTACAGAAATATTATACTCTGTGTTAATCAGAGCGAGTTATTATCTGTTACATTCTGTACTAGGTTGTAGTTAAGTACATGATGTGACTATGTTTACTGCACCTCTATATTGACCTGGCTATTCATTTCTCACTATCAGTATCTCAACATTTATGTAATGATTATCTAGCCTTTACTCAGAAAAGGGAAGAAAAAGACACAATTAGCCCTATCACTTTAGTGGCCACACATACTAAATTCAGAATGATTAACATGCTGAGGCTTTTCAAAGAAGGGTTATGACTGTTTAAGTGTGTCAACAAAATGTCCCCAATTGACCTTAAGAGAATTGTGCTGTGTGTGAAAAATCAGTGCAAAATTCCACTTTCTATAGTATAAAATCCTAGCCTATTTAGGCTGACCATATAATTCATAAAGTGTTGTATAATGGTAGATGTAGTATTTGAATAGACTTAGGCACAGGGAGGTGGTAGGAGGCCGGGAGGTGGTGATAGGGTACCGGGAGAAGGGTACCCCACTCTGAAGCAGTCACAAATTGAACATTTCTAACCAGCCATCCAGC